>OX459031.1:94058940-94671440 GCA_949775025.1 Tricholauxania praeusta
AATTTTGTACAAACAAGGCCATCCATTTTAAGTCCGCGAATGAAACGTTGCGTTCTTTGTAATATTTTTTTTTACCGCCCAGTTATTACATTTTGAGATTTTCAAATCTTTTGATCTACTAGATCAAAAGATTTGAAAGCTGTTCAAAAATTAATTACAAATCGTATAACTGCAGCTGTGTTTCACAAAGCAAACAAATCTCATTAATTAACCAACTTTAAAAAAAACAAGCCAAAACAACATATTTACACATACATACATATTTTGAAAATATCAAAATCTAGACCAGCGGTGGGCACAAAAATATAACCATAAATTTTAAAGTTTTTTTTTACTTTCATTTCCAAAATTGCCATTAGCACAAAAAAAAACAAAGTACACTACAAACAGCGTTGCCGTTTTTGGTAGTTTCCTACCAAATCGGGTAGGTTTTTTTCCTCTTGGTAGGTTGGTAGGTTAAACCTGATTTTGGTAGGATTTAGGATAAATTTTTATGAAAATCGAAAATTGAAATTTTTTCGTAAAGTTTTTCGAATCCGGAAGCAAATATTTACATCCGGAAATAAGCTTTTGCCAACCCTATCTTCAACAAGTGGGTATGGTCTCTGTTTTCTTGCATACAAATTACGTTTGGGAATACGCATAGGTATGTACAATGTGACGAAATAGTGTTGCGACTGATCGCACATCTAAATTGTTCCATGTGTGCTCAGACCCGCAGTATTAGAAACAAAAGTTACAAGGACTATTAGGGCCGGTTTCACAGTGTTTAGATAACCAATTAATTAACTTAACTAATGTCTGTTAGTTAACTACCAAATTTAAGTTGTTCAGTTTCACAGTCCATTAGTTAACTAATGATAATTTTTTGTACAAAATTTGGCATCACTGCACAAAACATTTGTTTTTTATTTGACATTTCATAGTTTGTGAAATAGAATCAACAACAAGATCTTCTAAATTTTTGGCAGTCGAAATAAATTGCTAGTTGGAGCTGGTCGGCAACTTTGAAAACATCATCGAATGCAAAAAAAAGGATAAAGTTAGTCTAGACGAGAAGGAAAAAATATGGGGGACCATTGTGGACGATTTTAACGGCTTGCAAGGAACCTACCGAAAGTAATATGGACGGGATCTTAATATTTTTTTTCGACGAGCAATTGCAATATTCCATACTACTTCAATATCTGAATCACTATGAACTTTGCAGTCCCAATCTGAACCCATATTTATATAGGTACTTATTTGCTTTTCTGAAACTTTGTGCTTTTATTTCTTATGTTCTTTTTCGTTATGACAGCAATCAGCTGTTAGTTAACTATTAGTTAACCTGTCAAATTTGGTTGGTTAACTAATTGCTATGAAACTGAAATTGGATAGTTAACCTCAAATCTTTAGTTAACTAAACACTGTGAAACCGGCCGTAAATAACATAATTTTTTTGATCACAGCTCGGATGGTCCATTTTTCGTCTATCGAGATAAACGTTTTTTTTTTTTGCCACTGTACGTTGTTTATTTGAAATCCTTTTGTCCTCTTTATATCATTTAATAATACCATGAACCGCTGGCTTTCATTTTCTTAAAAAATTTGTAACTTTGCGATCGGTTTTGCCTTCAAAATGATTATTAATTACTATTTTTCTTTCTTCTAACGTTTATCGCTTAATTGTACTCTGCATGTATCATGTGCTAAGTTTTTGCGCACACTTGCCCGACATTTGATGTGTTAAGCATTTCAAACGACGACACACAAGCATATTATTTTAAACAGCATTAAATGTTAATAAACGCGTTCAATGCTGCAAAAAGGTTTTTTTTTTAATTTGTAAAGTTTTGGTAGGTTACAAACGATTTTGGTAGGTTTTCGAGAAAATTTTGGTAGGAAAATAAATTTCTCAGTGGCAACACTGACTACAAACAAAAACAATTGCTACATTCGTCAAGACCAGAGCTGGGCACCACTACACGTGTGTTTTTCTTAAATGTTCTTCAATGCATGCGTATTTGTGCTTTGTTCGCTTTTCAAAGCAAACTGAATTAAATTTTACGCTCTCTGCTTTATATACGTATATGAAAAGTTATTCACATTCTGCCGCAGTACCGCGCGCGGTACGTTTTGCCCAGCCACGGTCAAGACACAATGCGGCGCCGTCATTTATGCCTTTGTGTTTTGTTTTTGTTTTCATTTGAATTCAAGTCAACGCTGTGCCTCGATTGAAATTCTGCGAATTTTGTGCCTCGATGGCGTTGAAGTTCTGGGAAATTTTTTTCGCTTGGTTGTGCGTCGAATAACGGTTAGAGCAATGTGAGGAAATTGAGGCACTAAGTGCCCTTCCCTGATCTAGACCATGTTTTATCTTTCTAATATGGTTTTAGATTTAAAAAACAAATTTTTTTTACAGGAATTACACTTTTTAATTGATTTTTTATGCCTGGATTTCAAAACCGGCCAAGTCCATGAACTTGCTTTCAAAACCAGTCAAACGCCTTGGAATCAAAACCATCCAAGTCCAGTACATTGGTATCAAAACCGGCCAAGTCCACTTTTTTCAAACAAAATTTGATAATTACTATGTCAAAACCGGCCAAGTCCATTTCATTGGTATCAAAACCGGCCAAGTTCAAAATTGTTTTCTCAAAAACATACGCAAAACAAAAATTGTTTTATTCAATCCGGCTAAAAAGTTTAAAGAAAAAGCATGCGAACAGAACCTAATGCGCTTGGAGAATGCAAGAGTGAATAGCATACATTTGCTATCTTTATCGCATATGGTGTCCTCCCTGATATTTGATAAGATAAGTTCAAGAAAGATCACATGGAAATTAGGCATTATGCATGAATTTCTTTTACCGAGTACCGATCCGAAGTGAATCTCCTCAAAAATAACTTTTTTTCTTCAGCGAATAACTTAAGGAGGGGGTAGGGTTTTGGCGCTACATTTTTGGCATAAGTTTAAAAATGTTTTTTAGCGATACGGTAAAAGTAAATTTATTTATTTAAAGAGCATATAAAAGTACAATATTTAAAGAGTATTCTGTAAAAATTTAATTAAAAAATATTGGAAAACAAGCCATTGGCAGCAAGTTTCCGCGGACGCCTAAAAAAAAGGTGGTTTGCGGTGGACAAGATATCTCATCACGTTATCATCTGAAATCAAAAAAAAAAAAACTTTCTTTAGCTTATAAGTTTTCTAAGGTATTGACGAAGGGTTTTTTTTCTTTGACGATTTTTAAAATGTTGGCATAATTTTTAAGTCAAAAAACGAATTTTTTTGAAAAAAAAGGCAAAAATCAGCACGTTTATTATTGCAGAACTGGTTGTAATGAAAAAAAAAAAAAAGCCCTTGTCATTACCTGGTTTTATATGTATGAAAGAAGTGTGTCGAATTTCAAGAAAATCGGTCTCGTAGTTTTCGAGAAAAAGTGTCCACCGACTTTGAGAAGGTAGTTTCGAGAAAATCACGTTTAAAGTTTTAGCACTGTCTTTTTTTTCATATACTTACACAGAATCATCGAGACTCAAGACACTGTATCTTCGTCAGTTTTACTCCAATCGACATCAAACTTCAACAGGATACTTTTGAAGAGTTATACTATTAAATAAAATAACAAAAAAAATTGGAAAAACAAAATTTGGCAAAACCCTACCCCCCCCTTAATTAACAATTATATGGATTTAATCACTTTTATGAAAGGTCGTGTCATTATTTAGATTCAGAGTGGAAAATTATTACAAAATAAAAGTGTAGAGTGAACCAAAATATCCCATATCCCGCCCCCTTGTAGCCCAATAACATGGGGGGCAATTCCTAGTTAGCTGTAACTTTTGTGAAAATAATATCGTAATAACAATTTAAGCAACGTTTCATAGGGAAAGCTTCAGATTTTCAGAAAATAAATTTTAATCAAAAATATTATTTGCAGTGGCTAAGTAGCAAAACTATAAAAAATATATTTTTACGTTTCGATTATAGGTACACCTATATTTTTATTTTTAAGTACATAGTTGCACTTGATGTGAACTAAAAGAAAAATTTTGTATTCCAATTAATACCTGTTAGTTATAAAAAAAGCTTTTAACTTAAAATCAAATCGAAGTAAAATGCAAATGTTCACTATTTTGGTATCTTAAGACGCTCACGACTTTTATACATTATATTTTTTGCATTCGATATCAGTTTGAAAGCTTTTGTCTGATGAATACTGGTGTTTTGTGTGTAAAATAATTTATGGATTATGCAGTTTGAGTTAGAATTTATTTTCGTATTAATTTTCTTACAGACCTCTTATTTGAACACCATTTCGTGATACAATTTGGAATAGAATTTTTAAAGTTGCATTCATTGGATATGGTTGCTCAGGTAAGTTTTTATTCAAATTTTATCTTTGATTTTCATGTGTAGTATGATTTTTAATTAGATTATAGTGTAAAAGATATATTAGAGGATGAAAAACTCAGACAGAACAATTTTATACCCAGAGGTCAGATTAAGTGAACAACACGCATAGACTCTATAGTAAAATTTCAAAAACACATGTCTCTTCTAAAATAATCTCTTAATTTTATTTAATACATATCGTTACCATGATATAGAAAGGCCCTATAGGCTATTGACTATGTCATAAATAACAGGGGTATAAGGAACTAATTCGTTAAAGGTATTTTATTATCTTATATGTTCAATTAAACCCTAAAAATGATGTAGCCAAACATGCGATTAAATTAAGCCTTGGACTTCTGAGAACGGTGCAAATTTGCCCATTTTTTATATTTTTAATCCTAACTCAAAAACTGTGTATTTTTAGCATATACACATTAGGAGACATATTGTAGAGAATAAAATTTCCTATCGAAATGATACTTTATAAAATCAAAGAACTTATTTTTTCATCAAAATAAGTTAAAAAACTATTAAAAAAAACCGAAAAATTTCAATATTTTGAATTTTTTTTAATTTTTGGATACCATTTTTTTTAGAGAAGATTTTGAGATTTTTTCGGTTCACATAAAGAAAGGTGATGTAGTTTCCGTCAAAATGCTGACCCATAAAAGTATTTTTAACGATGATTGACTGAGATACAGTCGTTCAAAGTTACCTACTTTTGCCAATTTTTACCTTTATGCCATTAGGCTATTGACTATGTATGTATTTGAATAAAGAACTAATTCGTTGAAGGTATTTTTCTGTCTCAGATGTTCAATTGTATCCTGAAAATGATAAATCCAAAAGTGCGATTAAATTTATGATTGAAATTTTGAGAACGGTGCACATTTGTCCAATATTATATTTTTTTGCTGTAACTCAAAAACTAAGTAGTTTTATTGTATAAACATTATCAGACTTATTGTAGAAAATAAAATTTCCTATCGAAATGACATTTTTAAAAATCAAAAAAATTATTTTTTCATCAAAAAAAATAAAAAAAACCATTCAAAAAAACCGAAAAATTTAAATTTTTTCTTATTTTTGAATATAATTTGTTTCTGAGTGGATTCAGGGATATTTTTAGCTAGCAAGAAAGAAAGGTGATATAGTTTCCATTAAAATGGTGACCCACAAAAGTATTTTGGATAAAAATTGGCTGAAATACAGTCGTTTCGGAAGATCGTTCGCCCTCAATTCTTGCACATTAGACTGTGTCGATTTATGTGAAGTAAAATAAAGTCAGCCAGACACCGACTCAAAAGTTAGAAGGACCCTTAGAAATGAAATCTGCATCATTTTTTTTTTACGTTCCGAGAAAAACTAATGGAGCACTTTTGATTCTCCTGAAGGTCGAACGAAAAAAAAAATGATGCAGATTTCATTTCTAAGGGTCCTTCTAACTTCTGAGTCGGTGTCAAGCTGAATCTAAATTTCGACAAGGTCTATTGTATTTGTTGAATCTTGGTTATTTTTAAACCAAGATCCTTACGTAAAATATGCCAAGTTGTTGCATACGAGTAGCCATGCTATTGAGAACATCGCCGAATCGATTCATCAAGGTCATCACGTGCAATCTCAGCTAACACCACACTATTTTCTTCACTACGTGTCGGATGTGGTCTTTTTGGTCGCGTATGATTCAGTAATAAAAATTGGGAATAAAAGTTTTTCGATGGGATAGCTAATTGTGCGTTTGGTTTGGTTTGGGATAAACCATAAATTGTCGGTTGCAAAACCGACCAAGTCCTTTTTTTCATACTTTTGGAAAAACAACAAAGAACGATAGAAAAAATTATAAACTTTAAACGTTTTTCCCACATTATCTATTATATAAAACTCATTTTTTGTCTGTCTGTCTGTCTCTTATGCACGCAAAATTTTTACAGAATGTTAGTATCGATCGGATGGGTGTCATAGGCTATAAAACTTTTATTTAGGGTGGCCCTCATACACAAATATTTTCAAAATAGCGATTTCTCAAAGACAGGCAAATCGATTCTCATGAAATTTACAGAGTATGGCTTTTATGTTGAGGGGCACAGATTGGATGGTAAAAATTTTATTTAGGGTGCATACTTAGGGTGGCCCTCACACAAAAATATTTTTAAATATCATTTTCTCGAAGACCGCTTATTCGATTCTCATGAAATTTAAATCACGTGGTTTTTATATTAAGAGGTACTGCTTAAGTTGTAAAAATTTTATTTTGGGTGATGAAATTTTAAATGAGAATTCATCATAGAGGTAGATAGTGTCTGATTTGTGTATATAAAAAGCATAAAAAAATTATAATTATTATTATTATTTTTTGTTAAAAACTTTGAAAGCAAAAGGATAAAAATCATTTTTAATGATTAAATTTAAATGGAAAAACTTAAAAACCGAAATATTTTAACCAAAAGGAAAGGTTTTTTAACCAAGAAGCTAAGCTTTTGAACTGCTTTCCCCTTTCACTCTAAAACTCATAAAAAATTAATATGACAAAATTTTTTAAAAAATTCGAAAACAAAATTAAATTTAGGTAATTTCTTTGCATGTTTTTAATCATTCGAACTTTAAAAATCCTTTTTTATTGTATGATTTCACTTAACCAATCAGATAAGATTTACAAAATGTTAATTTCAAAGTTTCGACTGCTTATAACCTGATGCCCTTAAACGTTTGCTAATTTGCAAGTCCAGCCATTTCTAAAGCGATCGCATGCAAAAACTTTTATTCAAAACTAAATTCAACTTTGAAATAATTTTGAGCAAAAATTCAAGTCGTAATCTCTTGGATACAAAAGGACTGATGACCATTTTAAATTCAAATAATTTGGTCATAAACAAGCGGAAGTGGGAGCGAACCCAAAATTTAAGCATGTGCTTCAAAATGCAACGCGCATATACATACATATGTTTGGTTGCAGTGAATTTGTACCCATACACTCACATTGGAGAAAGCCAATGCATAATTTTTTACAGATTAAGAATTTTTAGAGTGGAAGATAGCAATAAAAAATTGCAGTTGCAGCAGCCGCTACTGCAACAGCTACTTCAGCTGCAGCTGTTGCAACAGCAACAACCACAACAACAGCAGCAGCTGCAACAACAGCTGCAACAAAGGCTGAAGCTTCAGCAGCAGCAAGAACAACAACAGCGGAAACAACAACAACACAGGTTATTCAAACAGCAACAGCAGCAACATAAGTCTGGTGCAATTGAGCATCCTCCCCTAGTAAGAATAGAGGCTAGGTTGGACTCAATTGCACCAGCACCGCTACATTCGGCTGTTGTTGCTGGTCAAAGTGAGTTTTTTTATAGATTCTTATGTATATAAATATAATGAAATTTCCATTTCTAACAGCTACTGAACAACAACAACAACGACAACAAAAGGAAAAACAACAAAAACAACAGGAAAAATAACAAAAACAACAAAAAGCAACACCAATACCAACAAAAACAGCAACACCAACAACAACAAAAACAGTAACACCAACAACAACAAAACGAAAATTTAAACCGGCAGCACATCAAAGTGAGTAGAATTATTTTCTACAACTAATATATAAAATTCTTTTTTTTTATTATTATATTAAGGGACATGGCTTAGTCTATTAGTCTTTTATTTGCACCAATAAAATTCTAACCATTTGCAATTATTTTTAACTGGCTGCAACAAAGGCTGAAGCTTCAGCAGCAGCAAGAACAACAACACAGATTATTCAAACAGCAACAGCAGCAACATAAGTCTGGTGCAATTGAGCATCCTCCCCTAGTAAGAATAGAGGCTAGGTTGGACTCAATTGCACCAGCACCGCTACATTCGGCTGTTGTTGCTGGTCAAAGTGAGTTTTTTTTATAGATTCTTATGTATATAAATATAATGAAATTTCCATTTCTAACAGCTACTGAACAACAACAACGACAACAAAAGGAAAAACAACAAAAACAACAGGAAAAACAACAAAAATCAACACCAACAACAACAAAAATATAATATATATATTAGGGTGATTCAAATTTTTTTTTTTGTTTTTTTTAAGGTGCTGTTGCTTAAAAAGTAAGTTTATGATATGAAGAAAAAGTTCACGAAATTTCAGCTCTGTAACTCAATTTTATAAGGTGGCGCCGGAGCCTGTTAGTTTTACATGTAAATTGTATGGAAAAATTATTTTTTACAAAAAAGGTATCTAAATGAATAGGTGATTAGTGTTGTTGAGCTGAAAAGGGTCGTTTTTCGACGTAATTTTTTACGCTGAATCCGAATCTGGCCTCAGAATTGACCCATCATGCCGGAATCCTGAAATATTTGAGGTTAATTACCTCAAACATGATGTTTTTTGTCTACTTTCGAGGTCATGTATAGGATTCAAAGAAAGTTGATCAGCTTATTTTTAACAAAAGCATCATTTAGTACCATCCTTGCCCTTTAAAATGAGCTTTCAAGTGTTGATCTGTGATGCTTCCTTGCAAAGTTGCAACCATTTCAAGGTGACATGAATTTGAAACCCGTTGGTTAATATTGTTGGGTTGCAAACCTTTGTAGGGCATCCAATTCATGTCACTTTAAAATGGCTATAACTTTGCAAGGAAACATCACAGATCACCACTTGAAAGCTCATTTTAAAGGGCAAGGATGGTACTAAATGATGCTTTTGTTAAAAATAAGCTGATCAACTTTCTTTGAATCCTATACATGACCTCGAAAGTAGACAAAAAACATCATGTTTGAGGTAATTAACCTCAAATATTTCAGGATTCCGGCATGATGGGTCAATTCTGAGGCCAGATTCGGATTCAGCGTAAAAAATTACGTCAAAAAACGAAACTTTTCAGCTCAACAACACTAATCACCTATTCATTTAGATACGTTTTTTGTAAAAAATAATTTTTCCATACAATTTACATGTAAAACTAACAGGCTCCGGCGCCACCTTATAAAATTGAGTTACAGAGCTGAAATTTCGTGAACTTTTTCTTCATATCATAAACTTACTTTTTAAGCAACAGCACCTTAAAAAAAACAAAAAAAAAAAAATTTGAATCACCCTAATATATATATATAATATAATGAAATTTCCATTTCTAACAGCTACTGAACAACAACAACGACAACAAAAGGAAAAACAACAAAAACAACAGGAAAAACAACAAAAATCAACACCAACAACAACAAAAACAGCAACACCAACAACAACAAAAACAGTAACACCAACAACAAAACGAAAATTTAAACCGGCAGCACATCAAAGTGAGTAGAATTATTTACGACAACTAATATATAAAATTCTTTATTTTTATTATTATATTAAGGGACATGGTTTAGTCTATGAGACTTTTATTTGCACCAATAAAATTCTAACAATTTGCAATTATTTTTAACTGGCTGCAACAAAAGCTGAAGCTTCAGCAGCAGCAAGAACAACAACAGCGGCAACAACAACAACAACACAGGTAATTCAAACAGAAACAGCAGCAACATAAGTCTGGTGCAATTGAGCATCCTCCCCTAGTAAAAATAGAGGCTAGGTTGGACTCAATTGCACCAGCACCGCTACATTCGGCTGTTGTTGATGGCCAAGTGAGTTTTTTTTATAGATTCTTATGTATATAAATATAGTGAAATTATTATTTCTAACAGCTGCTGAACAACAACAACAACGACAACAAAAGGAAAAACAACAAAAAGCAACACCAATAAAAACAGCAACACCAACAACAACAAAAACAGTAACACCAACAACAACAAAACGAAAATTTAAACCGGCAGCACATCAAAGTGAGTAGAATTATTTTCTACAACTAATATATAAAATTCTTTATTTTTATTATTATATTAAGGGGCATGGTTTAGTCTATGAGACTTTTATTTGCACCAATAAAATTCTAACAATTTGCAATTATTTTTAACTGGTTTTTACATTTTTCTTAATTGCACACAAATAAAAAATTTTCCCGACGACTGTTTTGCTGCAATATAAGAGAAATCGATTTTATGACATTTAACTTGCCGTCAGCGTTGCCACTGAACTACTTTCTTTGTCGACGTTTACACGAGGAAAGTCTGAGAGACAAATTCTTGTCCATTCTCTTTTGTGATTTTCGTTTCGCGTTTGCAACATATGACAAATTTTTTACCTCGTCCTTTTCGCTTTTCCCCTCTTGCCGACAAACAAGGAAACTCTGCCGAAAAAGTTTCCTCGTGTAAACCTTGACTTTCTATCAAAAATTTAACTAACAACAAAAAGTTAACAACAACCAAATATGGTAAAAAAAATCATAAAGTGGCAACGATGTATGCGGTAGATAGTACAAGTCGTAGGTTTCGTTATTGTAAACGAATAATTTTTAACTGCAATGCGGGGATTGTAATTTAAGTTATTTTGAACTTTACTTTTGTGCAACTCTTTAGGTAAATACTGTGTAATATCTAATTCACTCAAACCTATTTTGAGCTCATTCTCTTTTTTCACATGCTGAATTTTTGGGCATAAATTTACCACTCTTAAACTCTATTTTTCCTTCAACAGATTTAAATCCGTTGCTGATTCTCAATAGAATCAAGCCGCTACAACAGCAAAACCAACAACAACAGAACCAACAACAAAAACAACAACAAGAGAACCAACAACAGGAACAACAACAAAAGGATCAAAAGGAACAACAACAACAAGAACAACATGAACAACAACAACAACATGAACAAAAGGAACAACAACGACAACAACAAGAACAACAACAACAGGAACAACAACTGGAACAACAACAGAAACAACAACAACAGGAACAACAACTGGAACAACAACAAGAACAACAACTGGATCAACCTTCAACATCAAGATTTGCATTGCAACAACGGATAATCCAACAATTTCTGAAAGAACGACAACAACAACAACAGGAACAACAAAAGGAAAAACAACAGGAAAAACAACAAAAACAATAACAACAACAACAACAACAACAAAAGGAACAACGACAACAACAACAACAGCTGATTGATTTCTCTGAATCTGACTCAGATTTCGAGCCTATGGTTGAAATTCGTTATAAGTAAAATCTTCTATTATATAAAATTCATTTTTTGTCTGTCTGTCTGTATGTTCTTTATGGACGCGGAAACTATCCAGCCGATCTTAATGAAATTTTTGCAGAATATTAGTATCAATCAGGCTATAAAACTTTTACTTAGGGTGCATGTTAAGGGTGGTCCTCATACAAAAATATTTTTAGATATCATTTTCCCGAAAACCGCTAAATCGATTCTAATGGAATACACAGTTTGGCTTTTATGTTAAGGGGCACAGATTGGATGGAAAAAAATTTTGTTTAGAGTACAAATATATTTTTAAATTTTATTTTCACGAAGACAAATAAGTCTATTCACACCAAATTTACACTACTTATCGTATCTCTAATATTAACTATTCCAGCAGCACCAGCAACAACAAAAAAAGCAACACCAACAACAAAAAAAGCAACACCAACAACAAAAAAAAAGCAACACCAACAACAACAAAAAAAGCAACACCAACAACAAAAAAAGCAACACCAACAACAACAAAAAAAGCAACACCAATAACAACAAAAACAGCAACACCAACAACAACAAAGCTAAAATTAAAATCGGCAGCACATCAAAGTGAGTAAAATTATTTTCTACAACTAATATATAATTTTCTTTATTTTTATTATTATATTAAGGAACATGGTTTCGTCTATGAGACTTTTATTTAGGGTGGCCCTCATTCAAAAAAATTTTTAAAATAGAACTTTCCCAAAGACCTTTGCATCGATTCACATGGAATTTACACCACGTAGCTTTTATATTAAGAGGCATAGTTAAGCCTACAAACCTTTAATTAAGGGCGCATATTTAGGGTGGCCGTTATAAAACAATATTTTTAAAATAGCATTTTCTCGAAGACCACTCCATCGATTCACATGGAATTTACACCTCGTGTTATTTTATATTAAGAGGCTTACAAAACTTTTATTTAGGGTGGCCCTTATACAAAAATATTTTTAAAATAGCATTTTTACAAAGACTTTTATTTAAAATAGCATTTTCACATCTTATATTAAGAGACATCGTTTGGTCCAGAAAACTATAATTTGGGGTGGCCCTCAAACAAAACTTTTTTAAAAAAATTAACAAAATTTAACCAAAATGGATTTTTTTTAAGCTGGTAAACAAGACTTTTTTATAATGCCGAGCCTACAACGATTTCATTTCGAGAGGGGTATATAATTTAAAAATCTGCTTCTGAGAGTTATTGAATTATATAATCTTAAAAGTTTTAATATCTGGAAATCTTGATTATACCTCAATTGAATACTCCAATATTGATGACAACGAACAACTTAATGCATTACTTGCTGCTGCATTACTGTAAAAAAATATATATACATATATGTATATGTATATGCGGAACGTTAAACCACGCTAATCTGGTTACTACGCCGCTAGACGGTTTGCAATTTTTTATTCAAGCCTCAAGTTTTTTTCAAGTATAGATAATATTTCAAGAATGCATATGAAATTAAAAAGATATTTGCAAAAGAAAAATTTGCTTTTGAAGTGTTTCACTTTCACAGTGGGCCAAGTTTAAATAAAAGTTCGAGCTAAAAAAAACTTGAATTGGGGATTATTTGAGATATAATTTAGAGTTGATATATGCAAAGTCAAAATACATACCCAGAACTTTTTTTAATGTCATATTTACTGTTTTTTACTGATATTATTTATAAAATACGTATGAAATTTAAAAAATATCCAAAATATGGCTCTTTCTCAGAACCCCGACTTCGTAGGGAGCTAAAACTTTGGCAGTGTTGCTATCTTTCCAGGTTTTTTGTTTTTTGGCATGACAAAGTTTGAGGGTAATCAGATGTTTTTTTAAATTTCTCACGTATGTTATGCAATACGTAATATTAAAAAAAAAACAAAACATTAAATATGCAAAAAAACAGCTTTGGTTTCTTTTTTTTAGTTGATGTATATCGACTCTAAATTACATCCCAAATAGTACCTCATTTAAGTTTTTTGTAACTAACATTTTTTGTATTCCATACGAATAAGTTGTTGTTTAAGTTTAAGTTGATTTCGCAATAATTCTAATTTTTTCAACTGCTCTTCTATATTATAGTCGATGCCTGAAAGTTGTTTAATCTGATTGCGTGCGGATTCAAAACGTTTTTGTAATTCTAAAATTTTTTGATTACACTCCGGAGATTCACGATGTTTGCTGCGTTGTCGACAGGATCAGTTAAACAATTTTAGATGAGTTTGACAGCTTGCGAAAACCTATATTATTCAATCATGGGAAAAATTTTCAAAGAAAAATTTGAGTAAAAATTTTTATAAGTTCTTTTGAACTTTTAAGCAATTTTAAGTCGTTTAAAACATTAAATTTTTTTTGAAAAATTTTGTAAAATTTTTCCAAGTCCCGAAAAAATTTTCAAAGAAAAATTCACAAAAAAAATTCATTTTATGAACAAAAAACGAATTCGTATTTGAAGTCCGTTACGAATTCGAAATGAATTCGTTTTACTTACAAAAAACAAAATTCGAAACGAATTCGTTTTATGAATTCGATTCGAATTCGCGTCCGTTTTTGTACCTAAGTCCAGTAAAAGCCTACATACTGTAAATACTAATGTATTATTGTGCTGGAACGCAGCTAATGTCGGTTACTTTTCATTAAAATTTTTGTATGCTTTATTTTTACTAAACACATGCAAACAACACTGGCTCTTATGGTCATGTTTGCTATATACACTATGTGCACAGCTTCTACAAAAAGTTTTTAAATAGGCTCTGACGCAAATAACAATTAACCATTGTTGAAACACCGTAATAAAAGTTTCCATTTTTATAAAAATGAATTGAAAATCACAACAATATGTGCTCATATTTCAATATACACTCGAACGTTGAAGCCCAACGCTCCCGTTTTGATGGAGCCCTTATATCACAAACTTTAAAATTTTGTGATTCTAAATCAAATATAAATTGTCAAACTTGTGCCTCAGATATTTCTTCAAATGTCTGAATTTCATTTAGTGTGCCTAACCAGGTATCAACTTTGATTTTTGCTTCAAAATGTTTTGGAATCAATGACAGGCGATTTATATTATCGGTCAAGTCCTTAACATCAAAATTTAATGTATCTGTTGTGTTCATTTTGACAAGTAATTTGTACATTATTGTTATGAACAGTGAAATGATTTCTGCGAAACATTTGCTCATCATGTTTAATCGTTATGGGGCGATGCGATACAAAGCGGCGACACAGTCTAGGCGGAATTTTTTAACAAATGAGTCTACTGTCGAAAATTCATCGGATTGTACTTACTTCAATGTGATTATGCACAAATCTGAGTATTGTACAGTTTTAATACTATGTGGCTTATGTCATTCCAATCAAAATAATAATTACGTGATGACATGAATCTGCAGCGGGGCAAGTGTCCAATTTTTTAATTGTATTGTTGGAGTTAACATTACTATTTTTCAGAAAGTTTTTTTTTCTGCAAATTAGTTTTAGCCAATTTTCGAAATAGGTACGCTGCAGTTTTTATGCACATTTTCATTGCCTAAGGTTTTTCAAAACACCGCATACGCAATTGTGTCGGTGACCGTAACTGGCACTGGCTGCTGTTGTGGCCTTCGCCTCTTTGGCGACCAACGAACCCAGAATTATCAATTAGCTTACAATAATAACAATATATTGAAAGCGAGCTAAGCCGCTTGGAAATGATTCTATAGATATTTGAAGCTCAAAGCTTCGATGTAATCCTGTTCAGCACTTAAACTTGGAATCGTTTTAACGCGTCCATATTTAACTTTATTTTTACTGATTTTTAATGACATGACATATGTACAACATACGATACTTTTTAAGATCGTTATCATTATAAAATATGATAGTTCCAAGAACTAAAATATAATTTTATGTTATAGCCGGTGGACCTGAGCAGCAACGAAAAACAAAAAGGAAACTAAAAAGCAATGAAGAAGATACAGTCGTTGTTAAAAAATGTCTTAACAATTGTATTAAAATTAGTTGTAAGAAGGATGAAATTTTAATGAAAATTCGAAAAGATGTGAAGGAAATGTCGGCTTTGATTGTGGAGGCATCGCACTACATTCATTTTTTTTGTTGAAATTATTATTGTTTGTTGAAAGATCCCAGACCAAAATATGTCCTCGATCCGGAGTATCGGGCAATAAGAGAAGCTGGAGGCTTGCAGTTGTACGAGAAATCACAGCGATCAAATTTGTTTGTGCAAAATAGTAGACAATACGGTGTGATGTTTCGCAACAATATTTGAATGCATGCGTACACACGAGTACGTTTGTATTTCAAAAGTTGCTCACAAATTCATTCGTATGCAACGTTGAATTTTCTATTTAATAAAAGATCACAACAAGTACCAAATGAGGAATTGTTAAATTTCTTACGGAAAGATTTGCAATGGAGGGATGAAAAATTTTATGACATAAATATAAACCCATGGAATTTCGTCCATTTTTTTATAAATTATCAAAATTAAATGAGATGCGAGGTTGGAAGGACTTCTTTTTAATTCCCATTAGAAAATATGGAGCGCATCATATACAATATGATTCGTATGCTTTTTATATGTTACTAAGAAGTTTGAATTTATGCGTGCCTTAAATTGATGGTCATAGCGAATGGAGGAAATATTTTATACTCCCAGAGACGGCGACAAAGAAATTTGATTATTCTTTGCAAACTGATGGTTATGCTGTTTCTTTTTTGATGGTGAAGCCGAAAAAAGAAATTCATGGAACCAAAAATAAAAATTTGAAAATTTCAAAACGAAAATAGGACTTGATCCTGGATTGCGACTAGTTTTTGGCGGTGTTCGGTACTCAGCCGATAAAGAGGAAGGTGAAATATACAAACTATACAAATTGAGAAGCAAAGATTATCATTCACAATGTGGATTCTACAGCCGTTCAAGGAGACTGAATAAATTTACAAGTGGAGCTGAGGATTGTCTGACCGATGAGGAAAGTAAACTATCTCCAATGTCGACAATAACATTCAAGGAGTACACACGTGCACATTTAAAGGTTTTTGTGCGCAAACAAGAAATGTTTATTAAACTGAAGGTGACTAGGTTGAAAATGGAGAAGTATATTTGTGTAGAAAAAGCCAACCATAGTGTGGCAAAAGAAATTCTTGGCGATGTGCCGGGCCCCAAAACTTATCTGTGTGGGCGATTCGAAAATTGCTGCAAATTCTCCTATGCGCGGTTATAGACGAAATCCGAGTAAAAAACTAGTTGATGCATTAAAGTTGCATGGAGGTACCGTTTTGGAGGTGAATGAATTTCGAACAACGAAACTTTGTGCCAACTGCCATAAAGTGAATATAACATCGAAATCACCTTACCGGTATCAATTATGTTCAAGTTGCAAAACAACTTGGAATAGAGACGTGAATGCTGGAGCGAATATTTTGTATCTGGGAGAATGCGAACTGAGTAATGCAACTAAGCATGAAAATTTCAACAGTTAAGTGCATTCTCCCATTTACAGAATGTTCATCACAGCATTTACGTCCATTTGGGCAGAATTGAGTGTGGTGATTTCAATGTGGTATTTAATTTAATGAAATGCGGTACAAAGTTTTCTTGTATGAATTTCATTGACAAACAAAACTTTCGTTCCTGAAACTATGCTATAACATCGCATTGGTGAAAGCAACATTTTCGAATTTCACATAGGAAGCTTCGGGCAAAGAATTTTTTTTCGTCACTAATTGGTTGAATTTGTATACACAAATGAACTGTTGAAATTCTATCCGCGTCACTTTATGTTATAATAATATTACTTGTTTTGTGTTCAAAAGTCTGCAATTCTAAACGTATGTATTGCATGAAATAGATTTTGGACTACATTGATGATTGGAGTTATATTCCTTTTGGGCCGGAGTAATCTTAATTCCTGGGTAAATTTCATTACTTTTTCTTTGATACGTCTGATAAATGCTTACTCTTTGAGATACTGTATTTTTCAATTTGATTGTTTCAAATTCAACAACCTTTTCAGCGGATGAATAGCGAAATCAAATAAAAATTTATTGCAAATTTTAATAATTTTAATTGAAATTTTTCATTTTTTTTTTTGAGACAGAATTTTTGATTTGGTATTTATTGTTGAGAAATTATTGGCAATCAGTATCAAAAAATATTAAATTTATTTGTGAATGTTTATGGGGATTTGAAATCTTTGTGATGTTCTCAATCGCAATCGAAATCATGACTTGAATTTGAACGCAATTTGAACTTCAAAGTTTATTGAAAAAATGCAAATCGTGTTTAATGTGATGAAATTTTTTTTTTGATGCGAATTAAGAATTCAAACATTGTTGCGTTTTAAACAAAAACATAGTACTGGGTTCTTCCATTGTTATCAAATAGCTAATCGTTCAATTTAACATCTTTGGTAAAAGTTTAACTCCTCATTTGGTTGGTAATTCTTTTTTTGGATAACATTTAACGTTTAACATATTGTGTTGAAGGAGAATACTAATAATGTTGGTAAACACCACATTATATTGCTATACATAAGCAAACAAATTTGTAGCGATAGGTTTTTCAAATAACTGTAAACTAATAGACTCGCATTTGCAGATACTCTGAATCGTGCATTTCTTTTGTTTAACCACTTTCTACCAAATAATCAGATAGTCCTGAAATCATTGTTTTTAAAAAAAAAATTTTCTCCCTATTGCTTCATCAGGGAAAATGTTTCGATCACGTTTGTCTCTACAAAAAAAAACCAAATTTTTTAACTTTTTTTGAATTTTTTTAATGATTCGTCTGCCTTACAACAGACGTGTTTAAGCGACGACTGTTTTTTTGGAAATGTATTTTGTTGATTTTTTAATTTTTTCGAAATGACGGCTGGATACCGCCTTTTTCCTGCAAAACCTGCAATTGGTATAAAGGTTGTATCAGATACATAAAATACTATTTAATTTACTAATATTTTGTCAATAAGTGTAAGTAATGTTGGCATAAAGAATAATTGTGTTTTTATTTAACAACAAAAGGAAAGCATTTCATACATCTTATAAAAATATTATATGTATATACGTGGTTCCAAATATAGCAACGATATTCACTGCAAAAATCTGTATGTTTGGAAATTTTTCTTTATCTAATTGCTTGTAAAAGTTAAAAATGGAACAATTATCTTTATAAGCACCCTTCAATCTCATTTGACTATGCAAATCAAAAATATTGAGCTGAAAACATTACGGTACGTTGTGTGCTTCTTGCAAATGACACACTGTGAATTTCCACCTCGCTTATGGTAGAAAAACATTATTTTGCATTCTAAATTGAAGTCTCAATTAAATCTATTTGTAGTTCCACATCTTATGACAAGTTTCGACCGACTCTTGTTGATACTGTAGGGCAGGGATGCGCATAAAAATTTGTTCGCGAGCTGGCGGCTACAACAACATCAATTTAGGTAAAAAAATGAAAAATATTTTGCGAAAAAATTCCTAGTATTGACGAAAATTTTGAAATAGCGGCGGCTAGCTAATTGCATGTAAACAAAAACAAAAATCTCAAGGTGAAGGAGCAAATGAATTGAAAACAAAATCACACAAACAATAAATTGCGTTGAAGAAAAAATTACAGGAACAAAATACATGCGGTGGTTGCGGACCGAAATTATTTAACTTAAGCAACGGCAAGGATTGAACGAGTCGATGTGTTGAAGAAAAAATTACAGGAACAAAATACATGTGGTGATTGCGGACAAAATGATTTTGATCGAATAACGGAATGAGCTCGAGATGAGCTCAATATTTTTTGTTATTGTTGTAAGAGCTAAAAGAGCTATTTGAGCTATGGGATGCGCATCCATCTACAGCAGCGGTGGGCACAAAAATCTAACAAAAGAGCAAAACAACAACATCAAGCAACAACAAACGAAATTTTAAAGTTTTTTTTACTTTCATTTCCAAAATTGCCATTAGCACAAAAAAAAAAACAAATTGCACTACAAACAAAAACAATTGCTACATTCGTCAAGACACAATGCGGCACCGTCATTTATGCCTTTGTGTTTTGTTTTTGTTTTCATTTGAACTCAAGTCAACGCTGTGCCTCGATAGCGTTGAAATTCTGCGAATTTTGTGCCTCGATAGCGTTGAAATTCTGCGAATTTTGTGCCTCGATAGCGTTGAAATTCTGCGAATTTTGTGCCTCGATAGCGTTGAAATTCTGCGAATTTTGTGCCTCGATAGCGTTGAAACTCTGCGAATTTTGTGCCTCGATAGCGTTGAAATTCTGCGGATTTTTTTTGCTTGCTTGTGCGTCGAATAACGGTTAGAGCAATGTGAACAAATAGAGCCACTATGTGCCCTTCACTGATCTACAGTGTAGCGTACCTAGGGGCGGCCACAGCGACTTGGGGGCGGCAAAATGGTCTACGTACTATGAAATTTAAATGTTGTTTTTATCATAACTAAATTTTTTTTGGAAATGTTGTGTACTTTTTTAACAAAATTTTTAAAAAACAGGCAATATTTTCTGTTGGTAGGGGCGGCAAATTACCTCTTTGCCATGGGCACCAAACGTGCACGGTACGCTATTGTTTTGATACTGTACTATTCTTAAAACTGTGAAAGCATCGCATGGCTGCCGTACTAAGCGAAAAAGACGTATCTCAAAAAAAATATCCGAGATTCTTATGGCATCGGATAGCTTAAGAAATTACGCGTCTAATGAAATACTCCAAATGTCGGCATCTTAGTTCAATCATATAAAAAATCTACTAAGAAAATTTCCTCTATTTCAATTTTATTTCGACAAATTGACATAAACAAAACATCAATTATCTCGAAATAAATTATTTTGAGATGCGTCTTTTTTGCTTAATACGGCAGATGGCTACAGATAAAAAATTGTAAACTCAAAATTCATCAATAAAAATAAAAAGTACTTTCCGAGAGTTAAAAATATTTTTCCAAGTCTTCCATTTCAACAATACTGGAAATACATACAAAAAAATAAATAAACAAGTTCTCATTTGTACACATTTGTTTTTTTCGCATGTTCGATTCCGACTGGGAATTAAAAAAAAAATTTATTTTTTATTTCGCAAATATAAATGACCGAAAAAGCTGAGGAAAAAAGTTTTCCACAATTTTTCAACACAAGCATTAATATACCGATCTGTTCAGTCAAAAAAACTTCGAAAATATGCGACAGTCTAATGTACATAAAACGTGTCGCTTGCTTCCCCTGCAGAAAGTCATACTTCAACTACGGATTCCGTATATCCCTCGTTCGGACCCTCTCCTCCCCTTGATGAGTTCTCCCTTCCGTGAGACTTGCCTTGTAATTTTTATATGTAATTTGTTATAATAATGTATAGTCTCTGCATTAAAAGGTTTACGTGAGATTTTTATTGACCCCCTCCCCCTTGAACCCGAACGCCCCTCCACCCTATTTTGACTCACGTAGCTTATGGATGTCTCCCTATGTAAATATGTATGTATGTATGCTCATACATATATGCAGTAATAACCGAAACATAATCATTTGCAGTGTTACCATATTAACAGTTTTAACTGCAAATTCAAGTTTCTTGGAAACGCAAGTAGTTTTTCCAGCAAATTGCAGTTTTTTTTATGAAATTATGATCAAAGAAATGTCATCAACTTTTAATAACCACTAAAATTTTATATTTTCCAAAAAATGTGGTTTATTTCGGAGGCAGCAGTTTTTTTTCTGAATTTGCAGTTTTTCCTAAAAAAAATCTGGTAACACTACACATGAGGCATATTCTGCTAAACGAAAATTGGACTAATTGTTGTCTCACAACAAAAATTTATTTATTTGGACAAATATAGACTGAGGTGCTCAATTTTTAAACTTTTCTTGCAGAGCCGCATTTCAAACGCTTGTAACTTTTTTACCCAATGCATAAGCAACATTTTACCTCAGAACTTTTAAATTGGGGTTTCAGTGAGCTATAACTATTTAAAAAAAATTTTAGGTTCAATTTTCGAAATCAAAAATTAATATAACTATTTTTTTTTTTTCAAAGTTATTTATTTTTTTTAAAAATTTTTTAAGGAAGGTGAGATTTTTTCCTATAAGATCACAAGTTTTTAGAATGGCAAATTCGTTAGAGTTTGAACGATTGATCGACGAGTAACAGATGCGCCCAATTTCACCTTCTATCACCAGTAGCGTACCTAGGGGGACAGAAGGGGGAAAATAGAAGTACACATTTCTTGTAAGTGCTGTTGACCTTTTTGTTAGTAAATGTTAATAACTTGAAAGCATGTGTAGGCGTTTTTATAATTCAACATAATAAACATATATCTCATTTTGCTAGGGCCTTTGAGGACCAAAAGTAAGGACTTTTTTTAGTAAAAAAATTTTTAAAATTGAAAATAAAAAAAATTTTCCTGATGGTAGGGGCGGCAAGTTACCTCCTCATCCCGGGCGCTGAATGTTCAAGGTACACGAATGTCTATTATTTGTTTCTCCTAAGCTATCAATTTTTAGTAAAAATCGCTCTGAGTAGAAAGTTGGTCAAAATATTCCGAAAAATATTTTTTTTTTTTATAAAATGCACCAAAATAGTTGCGTTTTATTCGCCAGCGGCTGATAGCTATCTATAGCTAGCAACGATAATTTTATGGGAAAGCAAAAACAAAATCACAAACGAGTAAATTATAGTTGCTATGTATACCCAGCAGGCAAATGAGCAAGGCCTGCTAGCACTGCTGTAATTATATAAGGACTTCTTAAAATTAGATTTTCATTCAAAAAAAAAAAAAAAAAATACAATCACAGAAGGCATAATATGCCTTTTCACAACAGACGAGCTATCAGGCCTGATATAAGAAGGCAAAGAAGAAGGACCCCATTGACTTTAAATCTTTTTTGTTTCTTTTTTTATTTCATGTATTGTAATGTTTTATGATTCGGCATTACTTTTTTGTCATATGCATTGTACATATGTATACGACATGAAAAGTAGACGCATGGCTCGAAATTAAGAGAGGTGTGCATATTGCCAGGCTAGTCTTCTGTTGTTTCATGTTATGTTATAGGTGGTATAGTTTTGTGTATTCTTTGTCAAATTGTAAATAGGGAAACATCACAATAAAAAATATCAACGCAAGTGAGAAGGCGCGGATAAAAAAAAAACCATTAATATTTAGAGTCTTTACGAAGTATTAAAATTTAATTTTTGTCAAGTACTTCTGAGAGTCCTACTACGGTAAGCGGTATTAGAACGCCTACTTAGGCAGGCCTGTTTTCTTGTGACATTTCATATAAAAAAGAAAGTACGTTTGAAAGGAGGCCTTCTTATACTTACAAAGGAAGGCCTTCTAGAAGCACTGTTAGCTCCTGCCCTTGCCTACTGGGTAAGTGCCAGTGCTATCCAGTAGATTTGTATTTTTTCTATTGTGCATTTTAAAATGAAAATTGGAAAATAAATTTTGCAAAAAAAAAACAATTGTTTAAGATTTCAGGCGGCAAAAAGAAGCAATATGAAATAAAAAGGTAAAAGGAATAACAACAAGTACTCGTGTAAACAGGAATTTAGTCGTTTTATTCGTACATAGATAGCAACTTGGCGAATAAAACACAGCTAATATTAAATTAACTATTGATGGTCAAAAACAAAAAGGTCAAAAGGTCATTCCATACATAAAAATGTTTATCCATCTATATGTTAATCTATGGCGAAAAAGGCTCCCAATAGGTCTTTTTCTATATATTGACAGTCATAGCTGGGCATTAACTCGTTAATCGTTAATTAACGAAATTAACATTTCGACTAACGGATTAACTTTTAAGTTAACTATAAAAAATGTTAACGGACTCGTTAACTTCCGTTAAGTTTCCCCGAGTCTGTAAATCGTTAATAATACCGCGCCGCAATAAACACGTTCTGACAATTATTACTTAGTTTTAGTGGAGCAGTAAAAAATTTCATATAAATACGACAAGAAACTGCCGAAAGTTCGAAGAACAGAGATAGTTTAAGTGGCGGAGGCAGCAACGCGAGTAACAACGACGATGATGAGGAAGACTTTTTCAGTCTGTCACTTAATCTAAAAAAACCTTAAAGCCACAAATCTTTAAAGAACAAAACTCAAAATCTCGTCAAAAGTGGCTAGACATAAAATCAAAAGACTTTTTCAATAATGCGGCATTCCTCGTGGAACAGATATTCATAAATCTCTTTATTAAATATAATACCATTAAACCCTCAAGCGCTGCGGTTGAAACTCTTTTTTCCACGGGCAAAGATATTTTAACGCCGAAACGAGCCTCGATTTCTGATGAGAACTTTATTATATTAATGCTCATGGAGGGGAACATCCGCATTGTGCTAGGTGATAAAATTACACACTCCAAGTATACACGTCTTTTTTTTTTTTGTTCTTCCAGAACCTAATCCAACAGTTTTTATAAGAATATCTTTAACCCAAAGATTTGAAAAATGCAATTTTTATCACTGGTTAAAGGATTAATCACTGGTTGACGATGTGATAAAAAAGAATCCCTGTTTCAATCCCCACAAAATGCATCCACAGTTGCACAACATATTCCCATGTTGGGTGTTCCTTGGTTAAACTATTTTTAAGGATATTTAGCAATTTTCAAAACAACAACCCTCAAAGACAACATGCAAATGTTTTAATTTTATTTAATTAGGAAAATTGCATTTTTAGTTTGAAAATTGATGCGAGTAGCCGACTCAAACACTGAGCAGCATGGTTACTTAGTTTTTTTTAAGTCCCACAAACTTGGAAAGAACATATATGTATTACCTGGGACGATATTTAGAAGTTCAAAAAATAATAAACTTAAATGGAAACGAAAAAAATTACCTCAAAATTAATTAAATATGCTAAAAACCAAGGACAATTTTGCCGTCACCAAACCATTGCGGCAACAAGTACGTATATCTAATCACTGCACGATATTCCTTTTATAGGCTTACCATACGTCCTCTAATTTGATGAAGTGTTCTCGGATGCTTCTTTGCAAATGTCCTCGATTCGAATTTCTTTCCTGTAAATATTTTCGATTTCGAATAAATGGTTCCAGATACAAACTTCTTTTTAAATCGTTGGGGTGAATTTAAATTTTTCTCAATGTCTTCAATTTGTCTCTTAGTCATCTGGTAACCCTATATTTTATTTATTGTTATTCATATTTTATTTTTGTTATAACCCTTAAGATTTTCACTAGCTGAAAACTTGGCAGCTCGGGCTCTTCATTTGAAGCAGACGAGGAAAAACAATCAGAAATTTGTTTACATTCGGCCTAATTGTACTTCTAGAAGGTGAGAATGTAAGCACACGACTTGTCGCCAAACAGGCGATTCGAGAAAATGTTTTGGCATTGGAAAATATCCCTAGGCGATTTGTTGCCAAATGGCGATTTCGAATTTCCCAAGTTGCAATGTGAAAGAAGACAAAAAATTCCCAGATCTGGCAGCATTCGCCTTGAAAATTTTATCGTTGCCTAACAGCGACGCGTCTTTAGTTTCATGAATATTGTGAAAAGCAAACTTAGAAACCGCATGAGCGTTCCCATCTTGGTCACTTTTCTCCGAATTTGGATTCATTTTCTCATTCGTAACATTTGTTGCACAAATTTTGAACTTTCGGACAACATACTCAAGCTTTTAAATTCTAAAATCTACAAAAAGACCTCAGAAAATAACAATAATCTAGATTGCGAGTCCTGCGAGTTCAGTTTAGAAGACGCTATCAACTTTTTTGATGATGGCAATTTCGAAAAAATCAATTTTAATTTCATGTAGATGCATTCAGCATTACATATTTGATTTACTGAAATAAAATTTCTAATATATTCCTAATGTATTTAACGGTTTACATTTATTTTTTTCTCTCAAAAAAGGTTTTTTTTATTTCAGTTATAATTGACTAAGTATTGTCAAATATTTTGCAAAAGCCGGACACTACAAATGTATTTTCATAATTTCAAAACTTACCAGACCTGAAGTTTTTTTATTTTCAATTTAGAAATTGAAATCTAACAATTGATCTATCCTAGGTTAACCTTCATTGGATTGTATCCTAGGTTTGAATTTAAAAATTGGAAAAGTAAAACCGCAGGTTTGGCACGTTAGGTTAATAAATGTTAGTTTTGAATTTGAGAATTGGGAATTTTAATTTCAAATCCTGGGTTCACATCAATTTGCTAATTCGAAATGAATAACTGTTTTTTGTCTATCTTTTTATGAACTTGTATATGGCGACTTCAAATTTAAGCATGTTGATTTGTGGCGATTTTTGGCGACTTTAGCGCTATGTATTGGCGACTTCACGTTCAAGTCATCTGGCAAGCCTGAATGGAATGCGGATTTTTTATAAGCAATTTTTCAAATAAAAAAAATTCACAATAAAACATTAAACATTATGGTTTTTATAAGAAATTTAATATTTTTTTCAACTATGAAATCAGATTCGAAACATGGACTTTTTTCCTGTAGAAAACCGGAAGTAAAAATTTCAAATCAGAGTTTCAACAATTTCGGCCTTTTTTATATATTTTATTTTAATTTCAAAATGTAGCTTAAGATATATAGGTAACTAGCATTACCCTGTGCGCATCGCTTCACCTCAACCGTGATGTATATTCGATGTGCTGTCTGCGTGAAAATTCTATTTAAAAAGTTCTTTTGTATGGGGACCACCCTTAGTATGCACCCAAATTAAAACTTTTACAACCTAAGCAGTGCCTATAAAAATAAAAACCACGTGGTGTAAATTCTATGAGAATCGATTAAGCGGTCTTCGAGAAAATGATATTTAAAAATATTTTTGTGTGAGGGCCACCCTAAATAAAAGTTTAGTAGCCTAAGTTATGCTTCTTAACATAAGAGCTGCGTGGTGTAACTTCGGAGTGAATCGACTAACCTGTCTTCGTGAAAATGATATTTAAAAATATTTTTGTATGAGGGTCAACCTAAGTATGCACCCTGAATAAAATTTTTTTGACCTTATCTGTGCCTCTTAACACAGAAGCCATGTGTTGTAAATTCCATGAGATTCAATTTGGCGCTCTTCGAGAAAATGATATTTAAGAAATATTTTTGTGTGAGGATTACCCTAAATAAAAGTTTTGTATCCTTAGCTATGCCTCTTAACATAAGAGCTACGTGGTGTAAATTCGGTGTGAATCGTTTTACCCGTTATTGTGAAAATGATATTTAAAAAAATTTTGTATGAGAGCCACTCTTAGTTTGAACTTCAAATAAAATTTTTACGATCTTATCTGTGCCTCTTTATATAAAAGCCATATGGTGTAAATTCCATGAGAATCGATTTTGCGGTCTTTGAGAAAATGATATAAAAAAAAGTTGTTGTATAAGGGCCACCCTAAATAAAAGTGTTGAAGCCTTAGATATGACTCTTAATATAACAGCTACTTGGTGTAAATTCGGTGTGAATCCATTTACCTGTCTTCGTGAAAATGATATTTAAAAATATTTTTGTATGAGGGCCACCCTAATTTTGCACTTTAAATAAAACTGTTACAATCTAATCTCTGCCTCTTAATATAAAATCCATTTGGTGTAAATTCCAAGAGAATCGATTGAGCAGTCTTTGAGAAAATGCTATTTTTAAAATATTTGTGTATGAGGGCCACCCTAAATAAAAGTTTTGTGGCCTAAGCTATGCTTCTTAACATTAGAGTGTAAATTCGATGTGAATTGATTTATTTGACTTCGTGAAAATGATATTTAAAAATACATTTGTATGAGGGCCACCCTAAGTATGCACCCTAAATAAAATTTCAGTGATAATGAAAATGTTTCAATTTTCCCTAAGAAAATGTTTTTCATTACCACTAAGTTTAGTGATATTGGACAAATTATTGCTACTACTCAATTAGTTTAGTGATATTGGAAATTTCCATTAGCCTATATAATGCATTACGCCCATGTCTGTTCCATAGCTATTTGAATTCGTTTAATAAAAAGAAGGAAACATTAAGATTTTAATTATACTTATAATGGCCAATAGATGAAAATCGACAATAAATTAACTTTACATAAGTTTTTGGTGTAATATAACTCATTCAAATCTAGTTGTATAGAGCAGCGGTGGGCAGAAAAATCTATCAAAAGAGCAAAACAACAATATCAAGCAACAACAAACGAAGTTTTAAAGTTTTTTTTACTTTCATTTCCAAAATTGCCATTAGCACAAAAAAAAAAAACAAATTACACTACAAACAAAAACAATTGCTACATTCGTCAAGACACAATGCGGCGCCGTCATTTATGCCTTTGTGTTTTGTTTTTGTTTTCATTTGAATTCAAGTCAACGCTGTGCCTCGATAGCGTTGAAATTCTGCGAATTTTATGCCTCGATAGCGTTGAAATTCTGGGAATTTTTTTTCAATTGGTTGTGCGTCGAATAACGGTTAGAGCAATGTGAGGAAATTGATGCACTAAGTGCCCTTCACTGGTATAGAGAATTTTGAGGCAAGAAATTGATATTTTTTGTTCTCTTCAACAACTTTCTCATGTTATTTTACAAAGGGAAATAACGTGCTTCTTTATTGGACTAGAATTAAGGCTTTGTATAAAATTGATGCCACAGGCAAAACAATTTTTTTGGAAATTAGTTTTCACAATCAATGTTAGTTTTTATATAAAATTCATTTTAGTAATTTTCTTCTCTTCGTTTGTCCCACTAAAATTTTGTATTTTAGTTTTTGCTTACTAATTTCATGTGTAAATTAATTTCTGCAGTAGTATTTGTCACCTTAATTTGTATTTAAATTAACTTTTGCATATAGTTTTAGTAGTTTCCGCGATAAACATATAGTGGCACAAAAAAGTATAAATACCCCTCTCGAAATGCTAGTTTTGTAAAATGGATCATTATACATGGTGGTACTTTCAGCAACACAATGACCCGAAACATACCGCAGGCGTTGTTAAGGAATGGCTTATATATACTGTGCCCTACCAACTTCATTCAACACCTCAGTCGTCAGACTTGAATCCCATAGAACATCTATGGGACACTTAAGTATACATATAGCGTCAAAAAGCTTCTTTTTTTTCGGATCATCAAGGTAATTTAGAGTGTCAATCAGCTCAATGAAATTTATTGCTACTTAAATGTAATCAAATAATTAGTTTTACTATAACAGGTACCTTAGTATTCACCTAAAAGCTTTGAAGACATTTGATGTGCCATATTATGCAAACGTTTACAAAATAAAAATATGAAGTTAAAAGAAATCCCATTTTTAAAAAACTTTTTAGGTAATTGGAGACATCACAGGAAAATCACGTAGGTGCAACGGATATGGTGAGAATGTTCGCAGAAGCTAAAAGTATGCGACATAAAAAACTGAAATATTAAATGATATTTGGAAACAATTTAGTTACCTAATGTAGACGACATATATGTATGTATGTACATACATATGTATGTAAGTATATCTTTATCGAGGGTTTAAAGTGGGAAGCTATTAAGTCCATTTTCTCTGTTCAAAAGAGCACAAAGTTTTTTGAAATTTTTGTCATGCTAAGGAAAATTGACTGTTTATGAATGTGGACTGTCTGTTATTTTTAATGTGAAAAATTTTATGGACAATTTTATCTCGTCCAGTACCACGGAATGCTTAAAACTTTCCATGGTATTTACTGTTTGTTATTTATTTTTAAGATAAACAGTTTGCGTTTCTGTCTCAGTGTAGCATATCTCCAAATGCTTATTCATGATACTTGATATTTATTATAAAATTTATTTACTTGAAAACTGGTAGACTCCAAAAAAAAAAGTTAAGTATTAGTTATTTTATAGACTTTTATGGAAAAAGAATACACGAAAAATGATTCCTTCTAGATTTTTTACACTACTCGTATTTTGCTAAAAGTAATGGATTTCACCAATGACTACCATTTTTAGATTTTTTATCAAATTTTACATCAAACGATAATTTTAAGCCTAAAGCAAGTTGCAACAATAAAAAAAAAACACTCAAAGAAAACATTTTCATAATCTATTATATAAAATTCAGTTTTTGTCTGTCTGTCTGGACAGACAGATGAAATCGTGTTCGTTTAAGTCCACATAACTCATGAACGGCATGACGGATTTGCTTGATTTTTTTTATTTTGCTCATTACGCTGCGTTTTCATGTTATCTTTCTTGATATTTTACTATCCCATATAACAGAGGATATCACATGCTATTTTTATGATATGTGATATCCCCTGTGAATGGTATAGTAGAAGATCAAGAATAGGGGTGGCAATCCCGGAGCATTTTTGAGTTTCGGGATCGAAATTTCCAATCCCGGGATTGATAGTTCTAATAAATGCATTAAAAAACTACAAGTAAAACGAGAAGCTTTCATACATATTATTATTTTCTAAAAATTAAAATTTGGTTGTAGTAAATTTACCGCAAAATATGTCTAAGATATGCTGATCTTTTTTTTTAGCAAAAAAGTGTTATAATTTCCTGAATTTCTTACTAATTTTGAGTAATTCCTCTATGTCCACGTCGAAAAAGTATATTCGGCATCTTAAAAGCACATTTCAAGTCTCCATCAGTACATTTCCACAAAGCCCAAATGCCATCACTGGTCTAGATATTTATGGGTCAAAATTTCAAAGTCAAATCAAGATCGCCTGAGGTTTTTTTGAAGACAAACCTATATTTTTTACTGCAGATTTGTATTTTATTAGAAACAATTTATATTTTTGGCTTGGGTTGTTTTTTCTCTAGCATTTTTGCGTTATTGGTAAAAATAATTTTAGTCTAAATTTTACATTTTATCATTCATATTTCTCCTAAACTATCATCAATTTTCAGTAAAAATTGCATTGAATAAAAAGTTCTTAGGTGCTTTGAGGTGCCACGCCCCCCACATGAAAATACGTTCCCACGGCTAAACTAATGGACTGATTTTAATGAAATTTGGTTTGGAGATAGATTGAACCCTAAAAACGTATTAAGAGCTATAATTGCTATAAGTGAGCATGGCAACGCCCCTAATAAGAAAAAACGCTTTCACGGCTGAGTCCCTGCACCGATTTTGATGAAATTTGACATGGAGATAGACTGATTCCTGAGCAAAGAAATTTGTTTTTAAAATGGGCAGTGCCTCTTAAAGAAGAAACGTTTGTACTGCAAAACTAATGAATCCTCTAATCAGAAAACGTGCTTTTACAGCTAAGCTAATATACTGATTTTCATGAAATTCTGTATGGAGATGGATTGAATCCTAGGGTAGAGATAGAGATTAGAAATGGACTGTATGATTGCATTTTTGGGTGCATTGACATCTAAATACATAGGTAGAATGGTACTGAACTGTTTTGTATTGTCACTATAATGGTTAAATTTCAACAATTGGGCGAACTTTTAAAAATTTTCAATTATTCAATGTACTTAAGCAATACAAGATAGAAGATATTGCGTTAATCTCATTAGTAATTGAAATTAGTAATGTTGATAATCCATAAAAATGTAAATATACTGAGTATTTTTACTTTTCTTTATACAATATACTATGTTTGGGGCGCTTTCTAACTTTTTCCGATTGAAAAGGTTTTTGTTTTCTTACTCTTCAGTTGATCCACAACAAAAACACTAAACTAATCGTAGTGAACAAAAACAAAAGTTCCTTCTCTCTCCAATTTTAATTTTTTTTTTGCGCGCACTTTTGCATTAGCTTATACTAAACGGTATCAATTAGATCGGCTGAGGTTTGAGAGACTATCAAATATAGTGTTTAATTTTTGTATGCAACTTGGCCTGCAACTGTTTGCGAGCTGACATCGGAATTAAACGCATAACTTGTATAGAAAAATAAATTGAAATTGTAAGTTTTTGTAATTTTGGTGTTATAGTAAAGATTTTTTTTCGATATTTTTGGGCAGAAAGGTTACAAGAAAAAGCTCTTGTACTCACCATACTACATTCAATAGTAATACACATCCTACAGAGTTTGATTTTTCTTAATTGTAGTTTTCTAATTAAACATGGAAGAACCAACATACAACGAATATAATCTGTTGCATCATTTGCGATAAATTGGGAACTGCTTCAGGATCAAGCACGGATTTGTTGACAAAGAAAAGTATGATTAAAGTTAATGATGATTTTGTTGCAGTTGATCCGTTGTTGATATTCAAGCGAATTTGTGTTTTGAAAAAATCCGATGCATTTTGACTTAAATACATTGCGATATAATTCTTCCTGAAAGGCACATCCAAAAAGACCGCCATTCAATTGTCATCTCTTATGGTGTTTGGGCTGTGATTTTTGAAATTTAATTTTATCTATAATTTTATTGCATTTATAATTTGTGTTAACTTAACAAGTTAACATTTATGGTTTTTGAAATTAACATTTTGCATGTTTGATTTTTGTTATTAATTATTATTAATATTTATTTAGTTATAAATAACCGTTTTTAGCAATATTAACAGTCTAATTTAATCAAACTTATCCTTTATTTGGCATTTATTTTTAACAATATTAACAGCTTAATTTAATCAAACTTATCCTTTATATGGTGTAATTTGAGACTTGAATTTTCTTAAACTATTTTCATTAATATTATTATTATTTTCATTAATACAATAAAATAACATTGAATTACGGTTTCCTTTAGATTTTTTCGCGCCATAGTGTTGTCTCTGCCTGTGCCGATTATGGCTTCGATCCACGTACCTCCGTACCCCTTTATTAAATTCCGTGCGTCCTTCATTTTGGAAAACATCTGTAAAATAGTATTATATATGCATACATAGCATTTCATGAAATAAAATACAAGATATAAAAACCGTACCAAAAAGAGTTTTGTTTACTAAGTTCATTTCCATTAATGAACTTTTGCCACATTTCCCATCGAAATTATAATTATTAGTGAAGGCATCCGAGAACATGCTCCTCAATACTTCATCAAGAGTTCCTGAGGAACCCTTGATTTTAAAGATATGAGCCTTCTGAAAATTTATAAACATTAATATGTATTATGATAAAAAAGAAGTTAAAATTGCAGTGTCTTCACCATTGCCATCTCATACTCCAGTATTTGGAGTTTTTCTTCCACTTCAATATATGAGGCGATGGACGAAATTGGGAGAGTGGAATCAATTTCAATTGCAGTTTCATCGTCTGCCTCTCCGGTCATGCGGCATAGCGACTTGTGCATCCGCTTGACAATGACCTTGCACTCGCGCATCATCGTGTTCTGTGCCATAGTCTCACTTCTATTGTTAATCTGAATATGTAAAATAATGCAAATCATTAATTTATCAAATAAAGTACTCCTGCATTTACTTACAATTTCTTTATTATTTGCCTCCAATGTGGCCAACCGCGTCTCCAATCCTTGCAAACTCTTCTGCATTCCTTTCTGATTTGCAAGGATTTTCGCTTGGTTCTCCAAAACCGATCCAAGAAGGATTGCCACGTCTGAAAAAATTTACAATTTAACATATGAGCCGCTGAGAGCAAATGTGGTATATCTCAAAATTTTCAATCGTTTTTTTTTTTGATTTTTTAAAAAAAAATGTTTAAAACAATTTAAAATTATTTTGTGTATTAATTATTCATAATAACATCTAACAAGCCATTATAACTCTGACAACCACTTTTCTCAACTGCATCCACATTTATTGCAGTAAAAATTTGTTCGTCAAACATAGACCCTTTAGGATATGCGGAACGATTGCACCAAGAATAGGCCATAAGACCCTACTAGAACTATGAAATAATTTTAAGCCATCAATTCCTGCATCAATCAAAACCTCACTGCTATCTCTTAAAAACGGAAATGAGTTAGCATTAAAAAATTCCTGAACACCTATGTACAAGAACTCACCTTCTGCTATACTCTGCACTTCAACTTTCTTTCTATTTGTTCTAAAAATACCCTTAGCTGATAGGGGAAAATCATCAATGCCTTTTATGTGCAGAGTTTGAAGCAAATCAGAAACAACGCTATGTGAAACTTTGTTTCTGATTGACCAGGACCTTATTTCTCCTAATTTGTCTACTGGTTCATTGAAAATCACATCCCTTTCATCAATAAGTTCTTCCTTATAGCTACAACTATTATTTGTGTCCACGTCTGAGTTGTCATTGCCTATGTCCACTTCAACGTCCACTTGTATGTTGGATGCACCTTGTCCGTCGTTTATGTCCACTTCAACTCCTACGTCCACTTGCATGTTAGATGCACCCTGTCCACTGTCTGTCCGTCCACTCACACCACCATTTTTTTCCATTTCTGAGCAATTAATAATTCTTTGATATTTTTTAACATTGGCAAGAAAAACTTGCTTTTCTTTTGAAACAAGATTATTGATTGTTTTTTTGCTCATTTTTATTCACTTGTCACTTTATATAATATGCAAATAATTTTATTTAATTTTTCACTTTTTAATTGCAAATTATATCAAATAATTTTAAGTCCTTTATTTTCACTTTCTTCCGCTTTCACCGCCAAATAATTTTCGCTATTTTTTTTTTGACACATTCATTATTTTTGATGTGTAAAAGAGCGAGCCATGCATCACATACAGCTTTCCTTGTTAGAGATAGCGTATAAGTGTGTTAGTGAGCAACAGATTTGATTTCAATGTGTTTGTAACTACATTAGAGCTGTCTAGCTGGGAAGCGACAGGGCAATATTTAAATCGGGTAAGTTCATACGGAGAGAGTTTTTTAATAAACTTTAGTGACCTCCGAATTTTTTAAAAGTATAACTCGTATTGCGATAATATGGTTGTAGCCGACGTTCCGCGCTAAAACAGCATTACATTTTTTAATATATGCTGAATTAATTAAATTATTCAGTTTCGTCTGAACTGATTGCATTACAGCAATGCTGTCATTCAGCGGAAGTCCTCGGGTCTCTAGTTTTGTTATGCAACCACGAATAGAACTAACATTTCCTTTAATGAAGGCCAGATCGTTTTAATTGCTGTATTGGCAAACAGCTCTTTAGCAGCTTTGATTACCTAAGGATCTTCCTCTGCCAATTTATCCATTACTGATTTAACTTCAGAAAAATTGTCGCAAAGTACTCAGCAGCTTCCAGCCACGTTCCCCATCTAATTATTGTCGGACTCGGTGGTAATGAAAGATTTGGAAACAAAGATTTTTTTTCAGAAGTACATATGTCAAGATAATAAAGCTGCCATTTTTTTTTTTTTTTTTTTCAAAATAAGCAAAAATATGTTTGATCGCCATAAATATGCATAAACATCAAAATGATATGAAATAAGCAAAATAAGCTTTTTTAAGCAAATGCTTACTTTTGGTCGCCATTTATGACTAAGAATATTTGCTTGAACTTGCTTCTAAAGACTTGGAGCCAAAACTTGCTCCAAATTAATAAATGTAAGGAATATCCCTAAACTGTTAAACTGCTCGAAAGGACCTTCATTTTAGTTTTATTAATAGTTCTGCTGAACCATTGAAAAATTATTTTCGAACAAATATATTCGCTAACTAACTAAAATTTTTGGTGAATCTTCAATTCGAACGTTTTTGAAGGAAACAGGTTGAAACTCTGTAAAAATTGTCAATGGAGCTTAAAGAACTCAATGGGCTGAAAAATATTTGGAGAAAAGATTTTAGTACCTTTATTTTGGATACAAAGCTTAAACTTTTTATCGAATTGCAATGTAAATAAAGGCAATAAGCCAATATATGACCACTGAATCTGATATGTGATTTTGTAAACTCTTATATCACGTACTTATCTTCTTCAAATATTTAGCAACGCGTTTCATAGCAACATAAGTAACTGAACAATTTTACGTGTTTTTTGCTCAATACATTGAGATCTTCAACAATGTGTTGAAAATCTGGAAGATTTGACCACCAATGTATCGAAGACAAATCCAGGTACAAAATTATTATTTCAAGTATATTTTCAGCTTATTGAATTTTATGTAAACTTCGGGGTTATTAAAGCCCAATTTCCATGTGATCTTATCTTATGTTATTTTATCCCATATCAGGGATATCAAATCAAATTTTTGTAAGAAAGAAAAAGCATGCGAACAGAACCTAATGCGCTTGGAGAATGCGAGAGTGAATAGCATACATTTGCTATCTTAATAGCATGTGATGTCCTCCCTGATATTTGATAAAATAAGATAAGATAAGATCACATGGAAATTGGGCTTAAGTCTCTGCTTGCATGTTCTTAATTATGTAGGATTGCGAGTTTCATGAAGTAATAACTTTTCCACTCATAAATATATTTAAAAAAAAGTTCCGTATTTAAATACAATATAGGTAAATAAATGTCTAAAAAACAGAACGTTTTTTAGTCTTGTATTTCATAAGAAAGTTATGAGAACGTACTACTTGAATACAGGATGGATGTTCACTATACCTATGTATTGCAGCAATTTTTTCTCACCGCTTCGGCGACTTTGTCCTCATATTGAAACAATATTTACTTATTTTATTTGATATTTTTCTATTTCCACGTAAGCTAAAATTAAACAAATAAAGTTGTTTGATAAACTTTATGCACATATTTTCCCAATATCTTTGGCTAGCAAGTTCTCTACTTGTATGCAAGTTCGACTCGTGTGATTGTACCTTAGCTGGTGTTTTACCCATCGTACTAACGTTGAGACTGACTGTACAACGTGCTGTGCAATCGGTTGATCTCTTTTGTACAAACGCTACGATTTCTTATAGAATTTTTTGTCCAACTTTGATCTAACATTTTCAGTCATTCCCACTCTTCATCACAATAAACTCATTTTATCAACGTCTGCATCTGGCAACAATTTTGACGAAATCAAAAACGAAGCAAAATTGTACCAACGTACATACAAAGAATGGGACCGCTGGTACAACCATAGTAACGTTTCAATCTGTCGTACAATTGCCAGCTGTTGTGCGATAATCGCAACGTTAGTACAAGCAACAAACAATAACAGTGCTGCCAAGTTTGACGCTACGCTCTCAGTGACAGTACTTTGAATTGCAAGATTAAAGATCGCGCCGATTTTATTTATTTAAGTTTTCAAAGAAAAATATATTGAAAAAATGTTCATTTTATCGAGTGGAAGATCTACAATAATATCGGAATTTGGTAGTTTAGAAAACAGAGAAGAGTACAAACATGAAAAAAATGAAGCTACTGATTTCCAATTTTTCCCTCGTCAACTCGTTTTTGCGGAGCACAACAAAATTGGTAGGGTGGAAATTTTACGCATCAAGGAAAAGGAGGATAAAAGTAAATTGTCATTTTTTTTATTCCATATCATTTGTTTAATTATTTTGCATATTCAAAAGCATTGAAAATACTACGCTTGAAGAAACTAACTGATAACGATGCTGTTTGTATTGCCTGTCCCAAAAGCTTCCAGGAAGAAGTGGCATTGGGAATGAGAAATGGCAAAATTAAATTGTTTGATTTTATGCGTTCTGAGACGCTACATCAATTTCCAGCAGGTAAGTCAAGTGATGCTAATAAGGACTTCAACGCTTTACTTAAAAGTCGTACATTCTTAAGACATGTAGTCTTCAAGAATATTTTAACTTTAAAAACTGTTGGTCTGAAATAAATTCGTTTGGGGAAAACTTTGTGTATGAACTTAAATGTGCTGAAAATCGTTGTTCGTACACATCTTCGAATGGAATTAGTCTTCCAATAAAAATTACAGCTTATCCATTAATTTGTGCATGTTCACTTTTTGCAGTTGAACTTACCAAGGTAGACCTGTAATATAATTTAGAAATAATGATTCGGAAATTCATAAAGCTTTAAGCCCAATTTCCATGTAATCTTATTTTATCTTATTTCATCCCATATCAGGGATATCAAATCAAATTTTTGTAAGAAAGAAAAAGCATGCGAACAGAACCTAATGCGCTTGGAGAATGCGAGAGTGAATAGCATACATTCGCTATCTTAATAGCATGTGATGTCCTCCCTGATATTTGATAAAATAAGATAAGATAAGATCACATGGAAATTGGGCTTTATGATAATGTTTACTTACATACGTACAAGCAACTCTACGAAAAATGTTTTTCCCGACTAAGTTTTGGAATCATGTGAACAGTGTTGCCACTGAGAAATTTATTTTCCAAAATTTTCTCGAAAACCTACCAAAATCGTTTGTAACCTACCAAAACTTTACAAATTAAAAAAAAAAAAAACCTTTTTGCAGCATTGAATTCGTTTATTCACATTTAATGCTGTTTAAAATACATATTCTTGTATGTCGTCGTTTAAAATGCTTATCCGCATATAGCACAAATTTTCTGTTGCAAAATCGTGTAGAATGGTTCACATCAAAAGTCGGGCAAGTGTGCGCAAAAAGTTACCACATGACACATGCAGCGTACAATTAAGCGATGAACGTTAGAAGAAAGAAAAATAGTAATTAAAAATCATTTTGAAGGTAAAACCGATCGCAAAGTTACAAATTTTTTAAAAAAATGAAAGCCAGCGATTCACGGTATTATTAAATGATATAAAAAGGACAAAAGGAATTCAAATAAACAACGAACGGTGGCAAAAAAAAAACGTTTAGCTCGAGAGACGAAAAATGTAGCAACCGAGAAATTTTTAAAAATCTATTCATATCTACTCAAAAACTTACTGTAATGGTAAAACTAATATTCATTAAGAAGTCCATGCCGTTCGAAAAGTTCTCCGGAAAAATAATTTTAATGGCCGAGTAACACAGGATAAGCCATGCATCAACAAAACAATTTCGCTTGAATTTCGCAAAAGAGCACATTTTAAAATATTCTCCTTTTGGAGCATGGTAAACACACCCTAAGTGGTCGGGGTTCTGAAAAAGAGCCATATTTTAGCCCGACAATAACCGTATACCTACAGTCCGTTTTTAAAATGCTATTTATTAAAGCCCACAAATTCAAATTTATTATTACGGAAATATTTTTTTTTATTATGTCATCTTATGTACATAAAAAAATTTTAGTTCTTAGAACTTAAGACCTTTTTTAGCGACCCGATTTTGATCACAGCTGCGATCAAAAAAATTATGTTATTAATAGCGCTAGTAACTTTTGTTTCTAATACGACGGGTCTGAGCACACATGCAACAATTTAGATGTGCGATCAATCGCAACACTATTTCGTCACATTGTACATACATATGCGTATTCCCTAAACGTAATTTGTATGCAAGAAAACAGAGACCATACCCACTTGTTGAAGATAGGGTTGGCAAAAGCTTATTTCCAGATGTAAATATTTGCTTCCTGATTCGAAAAACTTCACGAAAAAATTTCAATTTTCGACTTTCATAAAAATTTATCCTAAATCCTACCAAAATCAGATTTAACCTACCAACCTACCAAGAGGAAAAAAACCTACCCGATTTGGCAGGAAACTACCAAAAACGGCAACGCTGCATGTGAATTCATTTTGTTAAGCTTAAAACGAAATTAATTATAAAAGCATCAACATTTTCGACATTCGTTCAAATAGCAGTTTAGATGTAAAAATTTAGTTTATTAAATCAACTCTTATATGCTGTCAATATTTTGTATTTAAAGAATTGATTAAGATATACATATGTACAAGTTATAGGTTTTTATATGAACCACATTAAGACTTATTATGTAAGCTACAACTTAAATTTGAACGATATTGTTGAGAATAGAATGCTCTTGTGCTGTGTGCAAAAAAAAAAAAAGTCGTGTTCTGTAAATTCCAAGAAAAAGTTTTTCTTAAAACGACTTTCGTCCAGAAAAATGGTGTTTGAAAGTAGTACATACTATGAATTGAATGTTTTCACCGAATTTCGCCAATTCCCGAACCTTTTTTTTTAATTTTCTATAAATACTTATAGATGCCATGAAGACATGTGTGCACCACATGGATTACAATTCATCGGATGAGTATTTGTCTGCGGTATTTGAAAATGGATTAATTAGCATCTTTGGTGTTAGAACAAAGGTTAAAATGGATACGATTAACATCGATGGAATGTAAGTATTGTTTCTTATAACTAACTAGCGTACCCTCGCTTGCTTCGCTACGCGTGCGAAAATAATATTCTTAGTTGTCTAAAGAAAAAATTTATCGACTGGCCGAACAGTTAAAATGTTTTTTTTTTTTTTTTTTTTTTTTTTTCAAAATTTAAAAAATTGTTTTACTACTTTTTTAGGAATCATAGGAATTCGGGGAATCAAAATCGCCTTTGTATTTTTCTTTCAAAATAGTTGCTTCGATGACATTGTTCATTAGTTTTTTCACGGCAATCCTGGTGTCATTACAAAGTCGTGGTTGGTTTATATTGCGAAGCATAATAATCGGTGCATCAACTTTGAGTTGTAGATTATATGGTGACAGTCCTGGCAAATCAAGTGAATTCAAAAATGAATAACAGCAATTTGTTGTCCTATCTAACTACATACATAAGTGTGCAATGTCAACTACGAAAAGAAAATGTAAATTTTCAACTTACAGAAAGTTGCATACAACAACCGTTATACATTCGTCCCTCATACTTTTCGAAAACACTATTTTTACAAAATGCAAAATGTTAACTTTGCATAGATATTTAGAATCTTTTTGTTGTTTTCTAAACTTTACTTGGAAAAAACTTACTTCAAACAAAGCAAATTCGCAACTGGAATGGGATAAATAGCGCGCAGCGAATCAACACAATGAATGAATGGCGTTTAATTTTCTCATATTGGTTGGTACCTCCTATTTCTTCATTGAAACTTACTTTAGACCGTATCTTTTATATATGTATGTATGTGTGTACCAAGTCCCAGTCGTCTGCGTCTAATAGTTGATGAGATGTGATGAATTTGATTTTTCTCTTATGTGGGAGGGCGTGGCGTCGCGTATTTGTTTCAAACTAAACTATGCTAATAACTTCCGACAAACAATTGAATACATACATCTGCGTCAGGCGCTGAGGTACATACATGTAACGAATTTTACTTTTTTCACATATGGGGGCGTGGTACCGCCTATTTTTTCATTAAAACTTATTTTAACCCTTATCTTTTATATATGTACCAAGTCTCATTCATCTACGTCTAATAGTTGATGAGATATGATGAATTAAAACTTTCTCTTATATGGGGGGGCGTGGCATCGCCTATTTGTTCCAAGCTAAATTATGCTTAGAACTTTCCATAAACCATAACGAACATATGTACAAAATTTTATTCATCTGCATCAAATAGGTGCTGAGTTATAACAAATTTTAGTATTTTCTCTTACGGGATGCGTGGTAACGCCCATTTTTTTATTGAGAATTATTTTAGCTTGTATCTTTTATATATGTACTAAGTTTCATTCACATGCGTCCAATATTGAATGAGATATGATGAATTTAAACTTTCTCCTATATGGGGGGGGCGTGGTATCGCCTTTTTTTCCAAACCAAACTATGCCTATAACCTTCCGCAAACCAAAAGAAACATTTTGAAAAAAAAATTATGAAAATCCGTCGAGCGGTTCGCGAGTTTAGGTGCGACAGACGAACGGCGTTCAATTTTTATATATACATATAAAGATGTGTCAAATCTCATTCATCGTGAATTTGATTTTTCTCTTATATGGGAGGCGTGGCGTCACCAATTTGTTCCAAACCATAACGAACACATGTACAAAATTTTATTCATCTGCGTCAAATAGGTGCTGAGATATAGCAAATTTTAGTTTTTTCTTTTACGGGAGGCGTGGTAACGCCCATTTTTTCATTGAAAATTTCTTAAGGTCGTATTTTTTATATTTGTACCAAGTTTCAGTCATATGCGTCCAATATTGAATGAGATATGATGAATTTAAACTCTCTTATATGGGGGGCGTGGCATCGCCTATTTATTCCAAATTGTATTATGCTAAGAACTTTCCATAATTCGTATAAAACATGTACAAAATTTTATTCATCTGCGTCAAATAGGTGCTGAGATATAACAAATTTTAGTTTTTTCTTTTACGGGAGGCGTGGTAACGCCCATTTTTTTATTGAAAATTTCTTAAGGTCGTATTTTTTATATATGTACCAAGTTTCATTCATATGCGTCCAATATTGAATGAGATATGATGAATTTAAACTTTCTCTTATATGGGGGGGGCGTGGCATCGCCTTTTTTTCCAAACCAAACTATGCCTATAACCTTCCGCAGACCAAAAGAAACATTTTGAAAAAAAATTATGAAAATCGGTCGAGCGGTTCGCGAGTTTTGGTGAGACAGACGAACGGCGTTATATTTTTATATATATGTATAGAGATTGTATACATACAATTTACACCTACATATTTAAAATTTTATACTTTGCTGAAATTTTGCCTCGTTCTCAACCCGTCCGTCTTTTCTTCCTTTTGACTCTTGTTTAAATCTGAGCACTCGTACATGAAATTTAAATTTGAACATGTGCTTGGAATCTAGGCTAGTACTTGAACTTGACTTTACTTCACTTCAAATAAGCGCTTATAACTTGGATTTTTAATTAAAATAGGGCATCGTATTATATCTTTCGTACTTACAACTCGTACTTTAACATGTATTGGTGATTTGGTACTGCTTTCAAAAAAAAAAAAATCAAAATATTCAATTTTATCTTTACTCACGCATGATCTGTCATAAAATCTCTACTAAAAAATGTACCTCTAAGTGAATTACCGTTACTTGACATCTGGACATACATGCAGCTGCGGTCAAGATAATATCACCAGAGCTTGAAAAATCTCTGAAACTACGGAGAATAATTGGCATTTTTTTTAAGATATAATCTTATTTAAGCTCCCTAACTAAAGAATACGTTTTAGACAGTCAGAAAAATAGCACCGAGCAGATATCACTGAATAGCTGTGAGTAGATTCTAATTATTTATTACTTTAGACTAAGTCTTACATTGTTTCATGTCATTTATTGCCAATGACTGCTATTACATTGAGTCCACCAGTTTTTTGCACCTTTCTACAGGGATCGCCTTCCAGGAATGTTCAGTGGCAGCACATAAGTCAGTCGTTCAAATATTACGGACCACCAGCCTAATAAAACACTGATAGACAAGGCCTACACCGACGATTTACACGTAAAATCTAATGTAGTATAAAATCGAAATTGAATTAAGTTAACAGATGGTAATTTTTGTAATGTTCAGGGTTGTAACTATCATGTAAATTTCCATGACTCAAAAATATGACTAAACGTCATTTCGAAAATTGAATTTCTGCCAGACCGGATAACCTGCTGGTGGTGAACCGACCCAGAAAACCAAATTATGTATTGTTCACTATCTCTATAAGGATATTGGATACTTAGTGTTTGAAATGAAATGGTTGTCCAGTAAGCTTGACCAGAGAAAAAGCTTATATCATGCAAGATCAAAAGCATATAGAAGAAATAAATGCGGAAGCTATGAAATATGCTAATCCAATAGCTTGGTAAAACTAGAAATATTGATCGATTTCCTTTAGGACATTTAAATTATAAACGTGCTCTTACTGGAAACTTTAATTCGTAGATAAAAGACTTGTTGGTTCAATTTGTACTCGTACTGAAAGAATAGATACTTCAATTCCATAAGCATTAACGTTTATGTCTTATAATTTATTTTGCTTTGAAAGAACAGAAAAGGGTTCTTAACAATATTGAAAACTTATACATGCTTCTTCACCATATCTTAGGATTTTTTTTAAACTAATTAAAAAAAAAAACAAATTTGTATATGTTTAGGTCGACTATGGCTCGTTTTCATCCAATCAAACGTTCTCTCTTATCGATTGCATCACACAAAGGAAATGTGACCATCTATGATATAAATTCCAAGAGAAAAATTTTCCACCACACCGATGTGCATACTTCACCCTGTCGCGACATCTGCATGACTCAATCAAGACCAGATACATTAATTTCGGTCGGATTTGATTGTCGTGTCAATATTTTTGATATACGTCGCAAACTTCCAGTAGCAAAATTTTCTCAGTATCATCCATTATCAGCGGGTGCGATTTCTGGTTGTGGAAATTATTTCTGTATAGGCAACCTAAAAGGTGAACTGATGACATATGATATACGAAACATACAAGAAACACGTATTTTAGCTACAAAAAAGGTACACGAGGGTAAAGTAGCACGTATCGCTTTCTTTTCTACAGATGAAGAGAAAGATTTTAAATCAAATTTGTCAAATCAAATTGAAAATACAACTAATGACAATATAAGCACTGTCAAAGGAGATTTTGATCATCGTAAGTCGATAACGAATAACGATCCTGCAGATATTGTTTCTAGACGTCGTGATTCCTTCGATGATTTTCTAGATTGCCACCTAAAATCTAATGAAAGGCATTCAGTATCGTATATAACCAAACGTAATAGTTATGATGGCTCCGATGTATTAGGTCATAAAGCCAATATAAGTATGCATCAAACAGCGAGTGGATCGAGTTTTCTTTTAAATGTGAATACTTCAGCTATCAATTCATCATGTCAATCTTTTGAGGAAGGACTTAAGTATGCAAGAGTAGATAATTCAGGAGAGCCTGTTGTAGGTATGCGTTTTTTCTTTTGCCTAAAAATTTTTTGTAGCGTAAATTGACAAAATGTGTAAATTATTTCAGTTCCTTCTTCTGCATCAGTATCTCGTGATCGTGGCAAATTGAGACAAATTAAGGAAGAACATCCTTCTATAAATTGCTTCAGCACAGATAGCGATAAAGAAAACAATCGTACAGATCTGGAAATGAGTAGACGTTTACGCCAACTGACCGCAGATCGTAATAGCACACCGAAATTGATTCATAATCAGCTTTCCAGCGAAACAAGTACACCGCCTACTATGACTTCAACCTGTGTTAACATCGATATGGCACAATGGCGTGCGGAAATTAATGCCCGGTTCGAAAAACTAGAATCAGAATTAAAATTTCAAATGGAAACGAATAAATGGCAAATTTATACTCAAAACTTTAATTTGTGGAGCAAATTAAATGAAAATAATGAAGAAGTGTGTGATGCCTTGGGAGTACTTTTGCAAACAGATCCGTTTGTAAATGAATTTTGCCGTTTAAAGAAAGAAAATGAAATGCTGAAAAAAGAACTTCAAAAGTTTACTAAGAAATAATTGAAAATTTAGTTATGTGTTTCAATTTGTATTTTTTTATTAAGTTTTTTTTTAATTTTATTTATTTATTTTTTTTTTTTTTTTGTAATCAGCCCTGAAAAGATTTTGTTTCTGGAAAACACATTTTAGCAGATTTTATAACCGTTTTAACTTTAAACCTTAGCTTAGATTATGAGAAATAAATTTGAAAAATATCATAAATCTATCAATCATAAAATAAATTGTAAATTAGTTGTTCTACTTTTTTATTTAACCATAAGTAAATTTTATTCTAGCTTGCTTATAGGTTATTTATTTTATTAATTTTTTTTAATTTTTTTTCCTCAATATTTCAAAGAGTTACTTCTTCATCATCAGGGGTTACTAAAAAATAATATGTAATGATATGTAAATAATCACAATAAATTTAAATTATTAAAAAGTAACATAAAAATCACACACTTTCACTGACATTAACAAAATAACGAGACGATGGCACTGACTTAGATTTAAGTTTGCTGAGGTCAAAAGTTGAACTAATTTAATTTTTAACTAAAAGCCTATTTATGTGAGCTTTTCGGTGTCACTCTTAAAGTTTATTCACTAACACTAGATGCAATTTTTATGTAGTCAAAGAAAAGTGATTTAGCGAATCTGTCGGTGAAACCGAGTATGTAGTATGTGTGTCATAGATTTGTATGTTGTTGGACTTCCTTAGAAATTGTTTTGCAGAAACTCTGTTTAAATAAAATTTCACCAACTTTGTCAATGTTGTCTTTGAAAAATTCTTTGTCAATACTCTTGTGATGAAATTGTCTGCATTGTTAAAGTTGGTTATTTTAGGATGCTTTGAAAAGAAATTGAAGATTCAACCTAATGCGTAGGGTTTTTGGTACCAACTAAGTCTTAGTTGATATCCTTTTCTAAAAAAAGTGTGTCAAAATTTATCAATGCGTTATTCTCTTCTTCCTCTATAGTAAAACGCTTGAATATATGAATTGTGTCAGTTATAGCAATCGCAAATATGTCATATAAATATATATTTTGTCCGTACCTTCGGTTGTATGTCAAATTTACTTATATAAATGTCCAATAATTCTTTCATAACTACATACATATATCTTCTAATATAGGCGAGGCTGCTGAACCCATAGTCATACCTTTCATTTAAGTATACGTATGTCCGTTGAAATTAAAATAATTTTTATCTACGACACAATATTTAACAATGTGCATAAAAAGTTTTTTTTTGAATTGTGAATGTTTTAATTCTGTCCCATTTCTTGTCTTGATATGTCAAAGCTAAATTCACTGGTAAACTAAATAAGAGGGAAACTATGTACATATTTCAAAGGGTGTAATTTTTCGTCATCAAAGTGTTATATATAAGTGTTTTGTACTCGATTTTTTAACTCTGTTGCGTCTTTAACATAAGTGGAGTGTTTCGTCAGGTTTTTAAATTTTTTATAATAAATTTACACAATCCGTATAATGGTCAATTATAAAGGAGTAAATCGGTCTTTCGTTTGGCGGTATTTGGTTTAATCTTGCATTTTCCTTGTAATTCTTGAATTTGATTAGGGCCTCCGGGAGTTTTTCGAAAATAAAAAAGACACTTTCCTAAAATTTTTTATGGAAGTTGCATTTTATTTTAGACCAAAACTTTTTTACATTATTAAAGTATAAATATTCAAACATTTTGGTCCAAAACTATTCGTCGATAAGTTAGACAAGTACAATGCCGTGAAAGACCTAAAAATTTGCAGTGAGTAAGATATTTAGAAACTGGTTCATCCCGAAAAAAACTTTTTTCGGTTAAATAAACAGTTATTGGACGTTTAATCGTTCGATTTTTTTGGATACATAATTTTTGATTTATAACCTAAAACGACCTCAATTTTGTGCACAAAAAATGAAAATTTTCTTTCTACGCCCGCCATTTTGTCAAAAATTAATATTTTTCAAAAATCAACGATTAAACGCCCAAGAACTGTTAACTTAACTGAAAAAAAAATCATTTTTTTCGTTCAAATGAACCAGTCTCCAGATATTTTGCTACTGCAAATTTTAAAAAATTGTCTTTATTTTTCGAAAAACTCCCGGATGCCCTTAATTTTATAAAGTGATCGTCTTTAATTTCCCCAGAGCAAAGGAAGAGTTATAAATGTTTCAGCCAATAATTACAAGGTTTCTATGAGATCAAATAATACTGACATTGTCTTTGACCTTGAAACCAATTTTCAAAGCCAATTGGAGGCCAACTGTTCTTTTTTAAAGAGACATCATTATTTAATTTAGGTTTTACAGAAAAATGTTTCATGCTTTCAAGCAGTCTCTGCTTGAGCTCTGCCGTAGTTGCCCGCAGGCGGCAGAATGCCTAACACTGCTTCAAAGTCAGATTGTCATTTACAAACTTTTAAAAACCTTTCAATAGAAAATTTATAATGGTTTCTCTTATTTTTCTTTTATAATCTTAAAATCAATTTTACCTCATTGCTAGTCTAAACATTTATTTTACTTATACACATCGGCCATTCTTTTAATAACTGCACACATTTTCAAAAAATATTCAAAAACGTCAAAAAAAACAAATTGTGCAGTTATTAAAAGAATGACCGATATGTACATAACGGGTGTTTTTTTTAGAGGTTTGTTTTTCGAATAGAGATAAAACTGGCATTTTATGGTCAAATCTGGCAACTCTAATGTCATTTATGTTCAGTTTGGTTTGCCATTTCATCATGAACAGGTTGACAAAAGAACAACGCTTGCAAATCGTGCAAATTTATTTCGAAAATAATGGTTCAGTTCGCGAAGTTTACCGCAAGCTCCGTCCATTTTATGGTCGACATAATCGTCCATCAGAGCAATTAATTCGGTTAACCATGGGTCGTTTTCGCACTACGTTTACTCTATGTGATAATACGCATCCGCAGAGACGTCGAACAGTGCGCACCGAAGAAACAATTGCCGCTGTAGAGCAAAATATTGAAGAGGACCCGAATGAATCGATTCGCCACCGTGCACAGCAATTGGAGCTTTGTCCATCAACTTTATGGAAGATTTTGCGCAAAGATCTTGGCTTACGACCTTACAAGATCCAGCTTGTGCAAGAATTAAAGCCGCGAGACCATGCAATGCGTCGTGATTTTGGTGTATGGGCCGAAAATGAGATTGATCTCGATGCTGATTTTCATCGCAAAATTTTGTTCAGTGATGAGGCTCATTTTTGGTTGAATGGCTACGTCAACAAGCAAAATTGCCGCATTTGGAGTGAAGAGAATCCACATGAGACCCTTGAGACGCCATTACATCCACAAAAACTGACTGTTTGGTGTGCTCTATGGGCTGGTGGAGTCATTGGGCCATACTTCTTCCGAAATAATGCTGGAGAGTCAGTTACCGTTAATGGAGACCGGTATAGAGCCATGATAACCGACTATTTTGTTCCCGAATTGGATGGCATGAATGTGGATGAGTTGTGGTTCCAACAAGACGGCGCTACAGCGCACGTCACAATCAATTTATTGAAGGAAACATTCGATGAGCGCATAATTTCGCGGAATGGACCTGTCAATTGGCCACCAAGATCGTGTGATTTGACACCATTGGATTATTTTCTTTGGGGATATGTGAAGTAGCTCGTCTACGCCAACAAACCAGAAACGTTAGGGGACTTGGAAGCCAACACTCGTGGCGTTATTGCCGACATACGGCCCCATATGCTCGAAAAAGTGGTTCAAAATTGGACCTGTAGAATTGGCTTTATTCGAGCCAGCCGCGGCGGTCACATGCCCGAAATCATATTTAAGCATTAATGGCATAAAATTATCCTTCCAATAAAGCCAAATTGATGGACATTAAAACGATTTTCTTGTGTTTTATTTCAATTCGAAGCTCTATACCTCTAAAAAAAACACCCTGTATATCAATTCAAGCATTTTTGACATTTGAACTCCGACGCACAAATCCCCATTCACACAACAGCGAATGTGTGCGCTCAAATTCGGTGTGTGTGAATAGCGTTACTTACAGGAGACTTGGCCGCTAATGCCAGATTAATAGAATCTCTCTTAGTCTTAAGGAATTTGAGCTTTGGAGAATTTCTGGGGAGTATTATCGTTAGTAGAAATGTATATATGTAATGTTAGTATAGGGAAATGCATATTTTTCCATATTTACGTACACTTTTCAAGCAATCGTTAATGGCTTCAACATTTTATATAGCATCTTAAAAATGTAAGAAAGAACTACGAAATTTAGGGAAAAATACCTTTTCATATAGGGCGTTCGCTTTCAAAACTTGGCAACACTAGATTCGCTGACAGCACTAGTAGCACGTGTGGTGTTAGTTTGTTTACAAAATTCGTTTTTAAATTAAATTAACAATGAATTTTTTTGTGCCGAGCAAATGGGAGAAAAACTCCGAGATAATTAAATTTACTAAAGTCAATAATAGCGGAAATGAAAATCTCGGACAAAAAGCAGAAAGGGCAAAAAATAAAAAAAAGGAAAGGAAAAATAAGAAAAGCAAACAAAAAGCAAAGGATACCACCACAAAAGACACAACTATAGATTCTACACCGAAAAACACGCAAATTTCAAAAGTAAAAAGTGGCCGCATCGAAAAGAAAAACAAAAAGCAAAAGTTAAAGGTAAAGGTTACACCTGAGGCAGCGCAGGCAGCAGTGAAGCTACTTGATAACAACGCCAGCACAAGCCTTGCGACCACATCTTTACAGAGTAAGTTCAAGGAGCAGCTGATGGGTGGACGTTTTCGTTTTCTCAATGAGCAACTCTACACCATGGACAGTTTGGACGCACAACAACTTTTCCAAGAAGATCCTGATGCCTTTGGCGCTTACCATGATGGCTACCGTCACCAGGTGGGACAGTGGCCATTGAATCCATTGGATCGCATAATAAAAATGATACGGAAATTGCCAAAATCCTTAGAAATTGGGGATTTTGGCTGCGGCGAGGGTAAACTAGCCGAATTGATACCCAACAAAGTTTACTCCATGGATTTGGTCAGTTGTCGTGACGATATTTTAGCATGCGATATGGCAAACACGCCCTTGAAGCCACAAACGTTAGATGTTGCCGTCTACTGCTTATCACTTATGGGTACCAATTTAAATAATTATTTGCTCGAAGCCAATAGGGTGCTGAAAATGGGTGGTCTAGTTTACATAGCTGAAATTCAATCACGTTTTGAAAATGTGTATTCATTTGTTAAATGTCTGGAAGCTTGTGGCTTTGAGCTGGTGAAGAAGGATGTAAGCGTAAAAGTTTTCTATTTCTTTCAATTTAAAAAGGTGCGCGATGTAGGAAAAGTTGTTCTTTTGCAACCATTCTCCTTGAAGCCTTGTTTATACAGAAAACGGTAAATTTTTTATACTACATACGACGACTTTCGCATGAATTCCTCTGAAAGCGGTCAAAAATTGTGAATATTTTTCAAGCTACAACCCTAGGACTAATATCACAGGTGTACGCAAAATTTTCAAGGATAACCGTTTTCCGTTCTATCTCTCATCCTATTGACCGAAGAGAAATTCAGTTTTAACATAAGTTCTTTAAAAAATACCATTAATAGAATTAACTGCGTAACTTCAACGGTTTTCATGATATTCAGGGTCAAAGGTTGAAAATGCTTAATAGAAACAGATAACAGCGACAAACAATTTTTTGTGAAATTTTCAACGGATTTGACCGAGGTGGCAATTTTAGTTTTCCTTCAAATGCTACTGGAATCTTCATAACATTTTTGAGCGCTCTCAGAGAAATTTTGTCGAAAAATCGTCACATTTAAAATGTGGAGCGACGGAACAAAAACCGATAGATCCACTTTAGCCTTATTTTATTTTTTCTATCTGATCATGGTGGAGTTAATAAAGATAAGTCTTAGTAATTTCTGTCATCAGCATTGGCTACATTAAAATTCCGACAGACAACCCGTTACATTCATTGCCAATTTTCTTTAATTACTGTAATTTTTGTTGTTGGTTTCAATAGCTGTGTATGTTTACTTTTATAGTCAAATTTTTGGTTAGGCCCTTTAGTTAAATAATTTGAGAGAGTGAGAGGGAAATTGCTCTAAAAGGGAGATTTCACTAAAAAAGTAAATTGTGTCAAAAACCAATTGAGCTGAGCACTGCTATTATTTTGACCGCTCGAAAGTACAAATTACTCAATACAATAGCAGTACCGTTATTTTTTTGGAACAAAATGTTATCTGCTTATTTTGTGCACTTATCAAGTAACTATGTTTCAAAAGATAAGAAGAAATAAAACGTCATTTATTCAAAATATTTTCTTTCAATTCAAAAAATGACACCGCACTGCTATTATTTTGACCGCTGCTGTATATCTATGTACACAAGTAGCAGTTGGTAGGTAATTTATTGACCTATAAAATTAGTGAGTAAAAGTTTAAAGTTGGTTAATTTATAAACAAGAATTAAAGGTTTCATATTAATTCAAAAAAATATGTCTTTAACAAATTAAAATTAATTTTTGACACTATAATTATTATTTTAATTATGTTTAAATTCTCTTTACTTTGTAATATATTATTTTCAATAATAAAAAAAATGTATACCGTACCTGATATGGTGTGTTATAAGAGTACTTACTTTAGCAATTAAAATTTGTATACACGGTTGAAAATATCAGTATAAAATTAATAACTTTTAGTTATTCATATAAATCCATAAAAAAATCGTATAGATTTTATAAGTTCCGAAGTTAAAAATTTTATATGATTTTCATATTTGTTTCTATATTGAAAAGTATAGAATAGGTTGACGTATAAATTCTATTTTTTAATAAGAGTTTATATTTAATTTTAACGACAGTAAAAAAAATGTATATTTATGTCGGTTGTTAGAACGTTTGACTGGGACACAGAATTCATGGGTTCGAGTCCGGGAACAGATACTTCTTTCTGATTTAATTTTATTTACAATTTTTATTTATAAAATGATTTGAATAACAAAACTTCAATGGACAGAGATTTGAACCTGCTTCATTTCTAGAATAGTTTGAATGTGACTCCGTTCGTTAGCTAGCTCGGCTACAGAATGTTGATGTTTTACTAGACAAAATTTAGCATAAACAACTGGCCGCATAGCTGGTTTTTATATGTTGAAAAGTTATTAAATTTATACCTAAATTCATATAAAACGACTCTTAAACTAATATTCGTATAAAAAATTATACTTATTTTTTCAACCGTGTACTTACTATCAAAAACACAAAATTTGATTAATTGTAGATGGTCAATTTTGCTTGTAAGCCGACGATATACAACTAATATACATATAAAAAGAAGCATTGTGAGAGGTGCGAGGATTTTACTAAGAACTTCACCTTAAGAAATCTCACCATGTATGATGATTTTGGTTTTCTCTCATCAAATTATTATGACTTGTTGGCAGACAATTAAGGAGGGGGTAGGGTTTTGACGTTACATTTTAGGCATAAGTTTAAAACGTTTTTTAGTGATATGGTAAAAGTAAATTTATTTTTTTAAAAAGCATATAGAAGTACAACATTTAAAGAGTATTCTGTGAAAATTTAGTTAAAAAATATTGCAAAATAAGCCATTGGCAGCAAATTTCCGCGGACACCTAAAAAAAAAGGTGGTTTGCGGTGGACAAGATATCTCATCACGTTATCTAAAAAAAAAAAAATTTTTTTTTGCATAAAAGTTTTTCAAGGTATTGACGAAGGGTTTTTTTTCCATGACGATTTTTAAGATTTTGGCATAATTTTTAAGCCAAAAAACGATTTTTTTTTTAAAAAAAAGGCAAAAATCAGCATATTTATTATTGCAGAACTGGTTGTAATGAAAAAAAAGAAAAAACCCCTCGTTATTACCTGGTTTTATATGTATTAAAAGAGTGTGTCAAATTTCAAGAAAATCGGTCTTGTAGTTTTTGAGAAAAAGTGTCCACCGACTTTGAAAAGTTAGTTTCGAGAAAATCACTGTCTTTTTTTTTTCATATACTTACACAGATTCATCGAGACAAAGACACTGTATCAACAAAGACACTGGAAAAACAAAATTTGGCAAAACCCTACCCCCCCTTAATTAATTTTATCAGGCTGTCGTATAAAAATAAGACCGACTGAAAGATTAGGCCACATACTGTCAATCTATGCAGAGCTTGCAACTGTCAGGAAAAAAATTCACTCGACCGAAGGATTAAACCCACTCGTTACTTTTTGTTTGTTTGTGTAAATGAACGTAGTCAGAGACAAATATAATTTAGAGACTTCCTAAATTCTTTTTAGCTTCTAAAAAAACAGCTTGAGTGGATTTCTTCGGACTTTCTCTCGCCGCTCCTATATTTGATAACGAAATTTTATTCATATTTGATTTTATTCACAGTTGATGGCGACGGTTGAACGGATTTTACTACTTTATAATATTACAAATCATGTGATATACCGCTTAGATTAAGATTAATTGCTAAATGTAAAAATATCAATAAAGAACGACATGCCAGAAGCTATACATTTAGGAGACTTTACAAAAATATCAAAAAATAATTTTCCAGAAAGATAAAGCCGTTCTCTTATGTTAAATCACATTAATTTTTAATGTGTAACTTTGAGAGAGGTCTGACGTGCCCGCGGAGTATAAATTTATATTTAAATTGCAAATTCACATAAATTTACAGCTTCTGGCCATGCTTAGCACTGAAATTTGGTAAATGCATTTTTATTTCGCAAAACTAAAAATATTTATGTTAACATCTCAGTGCAACTTTAAAACCCAATTGAATGAAGCTCGGATAATTCGTACTTAAATGCAGCTACCCTTTTTAAAAATCGAAAACGATATTATTTCACAATATCTCGAAATTTTTAAACGATATTTTTTCGGAGTAAGTACACGATTTTGCGTTAATAATGGTTATCTAAACATTTTAAGCAAAACTTTACTAGTAGTTTCATAATAGGTGAATCCAGGATGGAATAGGTGATTTAACTTCACTTGCTTGGACATCGTTATCGCAACTGCTGATGTTACCAGTTAAGACATCTATGCAATATTAACAAAACTAAGAGCGCAATCGTTTAGCTTAGTATGGTCTGGCACTCTTCGTTTCTTTCAATAAGAGGGGAAATCAAAAATCAAACTCAATTTTAAAGAGCTTACCAATACTTTCCTTATGAAATCCTTAATCCTTTACTCATAAAGATTCACTTTACTTAAAATCGTCGTATTGGCAATGGGTTAGACACACATTTTTTTAATCACCATCTTAAGTCTGCCGACATTGAAGAAGATCGCTCAGGCTGAAGAAAATTGGGGAAACATTAGAGGCAATCGAAGTCACTTGCACGATGTAAGAATTTAAATCTATGCTCAGAAAAGAGATGAAGCGCACAGAATAAGATTAATACTCCTATTATGTATGACAACTCAACTCAAATTGAGTTGTATTTAGCCAACTTAACTGAACTTTTTTCTTACTACATATTTTGAATCAACATTAGAAACACCCTATTAAGTATGTTTATCTCCCCTTTCATGGTTGGCTACTATCTTGCATTTTAGTCGCCAAGTAAGAATTTGCTATATGTTTATAAAGCCAATTCTTCCTCGGCGTCTAAAATGGCGAGATGGTAGCGAACCATGAAAGGGCTGTATATGTATGGCGTCGCCGTCATCGCGTTTAAAAAAAATAAACAAGAACAACAAATGCAGTTTTATGTACAAAAGTAATATTTTACTATTTTATTAAAATTTACAAAATCTTTTTGAGTTGTCATTTTTCACAAAACAAATAACTTGAAATAGTACAAAAAAAGTATCAAATTAGAAAAATTAAACAATGTATAAATAAAAAATAAAAAATCAGAGAATTTAAGATTGTAAAGATGTTTTGTTCTACCGTCCCATATTTTCCCATGTACTTTTGTGTCTTGCTAGCTCTATTTGGTAGCTATGTATAACGTTTTTATTTAAATAATTAAAATTCTAATCCGTTTAACTTTTTCTTTTATTTAATGATTAAATTACAAACTACAAATTTGCTTAAATACTTTAAGTTTTCGATTTTTATTCTGTGGCTTAATAGTAGGGTCTCAAATAACTATAAAAATTGTTTTAATTTCATTTAATTGCGATTTGATTAAATTTAAGTTTTTTTTTTGTTGTCATTCATTTTAAAGATAACTTTTATACTGTTTAATGGTAATTTTGTGATACTTATGTTTTAAATTTGAAAAAAAAGCTCAAAACTTTAAAAAAAAGTTGAAAATAAATATTAACAATTTTATGTGTGTAAATGATGCTGCTATTAAAAAAACTTATAGTAAGCATCTTTTAATTTTTTTTTCAATTAATTTTTTTTTGCTGTATGATGCTGTCAATAGTGTCGGCTTAAAGTATTAAGTTTTCTAAATAACTATTTAAGTTTTTAGTTTAAAATATTTATTTGTATAATTATTTACTTTATATGTGTGTATAGATATATTCAAATTTAAAATATTTATTCTTTTGAATAGTTTAACAGCTACAATAATTATTAATTTTTATATATTTTGTTTATATATAGGTATATGTATATATGTACTTTAAAAAATAATCTACATACAAGCATAAAAACTACGGCGTAAATATATAAAATAATAATTACAAACATTACATTATAACTGTAAAAGTTTTAATGAGTGACGCACTAAATTATATTTTAATTTTGATTACATCATTGGTCTTTTTGAATTTAAGCAGAAAATGCAAGAATACTTCTTTATTTTAAAAATTAAAAAATTAAATGTGTAACAAAATTTCAATACATCTCAAAGCGTCACTCATATTTCACACTCGTGAAAATATTGTTTTTTTTTTTGTATTTTCTGTTTTAATTTTTTTCCTTTGTTTTAATATAATAAAAATATCACCAATTTTTTTTTGTTTTTAAAATAAATTTCTTGTAACTTTTGTGATTTTATTTTTTCACCGAGAGTTAGAGTTATGCTATGTAATAAAAATTTACAATTTAAGGTTTTTTTTTTTAAATTAAATCTATCGATGTGAAAAAACCAAGCTGCGCAAACTGAACTGACCTTACTGAATCAAAGTACGAAATTTGGAAAACATGAGTTGGGTGCGGAAATCATTTCTTTGATGGGCGCCTGCACACTGTCAATAAGTGATTCATCCAAAAGATTGATACTGAAAACGAGTTCTTTGATGTTACAAGCAGCATAATCTCAAATAAGTATAAACAGTTTAAGATTAAGTTTTATCAAATATACAAATCCAGCACATACAACATCTGTGATGTTTCTACTTAGAATTTTAAAAATCGATCAATACTTTCTATAGAAACATGGCGTGAAAAGACGACAGATGGATCAGTTTCACTTATTTTGGGTACAGCCACATACATAAATTTATTTAAAGCATCACCAGACCTATTTTAATTAGATTGTATCTCACAGAGAAGACGCTTGCTATCTGGATTACAGCAACCACCTGTCACAAGTGCTTTTTATTAGCCGTTTTTTGTTTAGCTTAAATTTCTGAGCTCGAGAAAACAAAGAATCCTCCATCATTTCACATATTCTTAAATTCTGTTAAAATATTTCATAATTAGCAATTCAAACAGAATGGAAATTTGTGGAAATTTCTGGCATGCATAGCCGAATTAAATAATGTACCTGTCTTTTGTCTTTTATTACATTTTTTTTAAGCTCACAAAATGTATAGCCATTCCTAGGATGAGAGATAGAACGGAAAACGGTTATCCTTGAAAATTTTGCGTACACCTGTGATATTAGTCCTAGGGTTGTAGCTTGAAAAATATTCACAATTTTTGACCGCTTTCAGAGGAATTCATGCGAAAGTCGTCGTATGTAGTATAAAAAATTTACCGTTTTCTGTATAAACAAGGCTTCAAGGAGAATGGTTGCAAAAGAACAACTTTTCCTACATCGCGCACCTTTTTAAATTGAAAGAAATAGAAAACTTTTACGCTTACATCCTTCTTCACCAGCTCAAAGCCACAAGCTTCCAGACATTTAACAAATGAATACACATTTTCAAAACGTGATTGAATTTCAGCTATGTAAACTAGACCACCCATTTTCAGCACCCTATTGGCTTCGAGCAAATAATTATTTAAATTGGTACCCATAAGTGATAAGCAGTAGACGGCAACATCTAACGTTTGTGGCTTCAAGGGCGTGTTTGCCATATCGCATGCTAAAATATCGTCACGACAACAATTAAAATATCTCAGAATTCTTTTAAGTTAGAGGTCTGGTTTTTTCTGACAACTTCGGCCCATCATTTCTACGCATTCTTAAGCTATTTGTATTATTTTACCTTTTTACTGCTCCGGTTAGGAGCAAGTTTTGCATACCTACCTCATGGAAGCCGATCGGTGGCACACACAAAAAAATAATGGGCAACTAGCTGCTTATACTACTGCTACATGGTATCATCAGTAAGCCTAGTTAGCCGACGTTTAAGAATTCACGAGCATAATGTATTTTACTTTTTGCATTGAACATTTCTACGTTTTTGTCCATTTATATGCAATTGCTTTTGTGACTCTTGATATTAGCAAGAGTTGTGTAATAATAAAAGGTTCAAATGATAGCAAATTTTTGGTCGTATTTACTTAGTCCTATTATTAGTTATGTTACTCGGCCAAACTAGTTTTTAGGATAAACTAGTTTTTCTTAGGCCAAACTAGTTAATTTGAATGCCTAAAAGTATGCAATTTAATTTTGATGCATAAGCACTGTGGAAAGCGAAGCCGGTGTTGCACTGATCCACGGCTGGTGTTGGACATATTGGAGGATGCAAATCCTAAGCCGCGACTGAAGACCGCCCACTTACTACTTGGTAAGCTTACAATGAAATTGATAGATTTGTTTTACTTTGCTACTATCTTAGTCTTCACTAGCCAAAGTGATTTTTCATTAAGATTTGATTGCATATCTTTAGGCTTAGCGGTAACTAATTCTGCCGGTAACAGTTATTGATAGCGCTTCCGTAATTAAAATAAAAGTGTCATACAAAAAATTTTAAAAATTGTGAAATAGGACTTGTTAAAAACAACTTTGAGATAACTAAGCATTTAAATATTGCTTATTGTAAAATTGATTTATTTACACCCAAAGTACACTAACTTTAAATTGTGTAATTGAGTAAAGTGAGAGTAAAATGAGATAAAAAAAGGAATTTTAAGTAATTTAAAGGTGTCGATTCTTTGGTTCAGACTAAACACCACCACGTGGCAGCTTTTACTTTTCTCCTGGCGAATAGTACACACCCAGATTACAATGGTTTTCATAATAATAGCTATGCCGACATTGGGTATAAAATAATTTTGGATTTGAAATTCACATCCATAAATTAATATAAAAAAAATCAATATCTATCAAAACTTCTACTTTCAAACTAAAAACTTTAACACTGCGCAGCAACAATTTAAATTTTAAAACTTTTAAGCTTTTAAAAATGGAATGTTATAAAAAGCAGCTGCATTTTGTCGCACTTTTAGTAACAGCAACCAAAACTCTCAGTGATTTTTTGAGACGAAAGAATAAAATAAAATCACATGCACGCAGTTTTTGCAACAATTTAGTCAAAAAACAAACAACCTCTCTATCAACAAACTAATAAATGAACAAATAAACTAACAATTTTTGACTTTTTTTTTCTATTACCACTGATCAGCTGCAAACTTGCTGCTCTCTCTACTGCAGTATATCCTGTATGTTAAAATTGTCATTATCCAATGAGTTGATAAGATCCTGCGTGGAGAAATTGCTGCCATCTACCGGCAGATTATCAAAAAATTCGAGACATAAATCATTCGAATTGGCAACCACCGAATTTATGGTCTGATTGATCGATGCTGGTGTTACCGCAACTATTGATGCACCACCATTTGTTGCATTCGACTGCTGCTGTTGTTGCAGTGATGCTGCAGCGGCATTGTTATTATTACCAGCAGCATTGCCACTATTTGCAGCTTGCTGTTGCTGCATTTGCAGCATTTGCGTATGCTGTTGATGTGTTGTTGTTGTCGTTTGTTGCACAAATTGTTGCTGCTGCTGTTGCATTGTTATTTGTTGCGTTTGCGACATATGCATCGAAGCCATTTGCATTTGTGTCATCATATTTGGTTGTCCACCTGGCTGTTGTTGTTGTTGCTGATGATGCTGTTGTTGTTGCAACATTTGTTGCATTACAGCTGACTGTTGCATTGGATTGCCACCACCATTGCCAGGGCCACCACCACCGCCGCCGGGACCACCACCCGATGCTGCTAACATTTGTTGGGCAAGTTGATTTTGTTGCTGTTGTTGTGCTGCTGCTGCTGCTACGGCGGCGGCTGCTTGTTGTTGCCGTAACATTTGTTGCTGCATTTGCGCGGGCGTAAGTTGCATGCCGGGGTTTGGTCCACCACCTTGTGGGCCCATGCCGCCGTTGGGACCAACTGAGTTGGGCATGAAGCCGCCTGAAAAAATTTAATTGAATCATTAGTGAGGTAATTTGTGAATTGCTGGTATATAATGATTCGAGCCAATATGTTTTTAAATAGGAAGGTAACGTTGCATTAACAAAAGTCGATTCATACCCGCTGGTTTTGATAAGGTTTGTTAGGTTTGGTAAGGTTAGCATGGGAGATGACATTTGTTATCATAACTTAGGCAGCAGTTGGGCCCATTGTATACCCAGTTTATAACTTCATTTTCAACCTATGCAAACCATTTCGAAATTTTTATAAACTGCAAAATGGATTTTGGACATTTTCGAGAGATGTCAAGAGAGTCGAAGAAGTTACATTTGAATACCTTGAAACGCCGACTTGGCATCGCTGGGCATTCACAAAGATAATGAAAGACTTTTCGACTTCAGGACCTTTACAGCTGCTACAAAGAAACGTTAGCGTCACTTGTCAGTAGGAATGGCTGTGAAAAAAATAACGTCGAACAAACTCTTGTGGAGGAGGGTGTTTACTTTCTGTGTGATATCCTTTCCAACTCAAAAGTTATGATGTGAATATGTAAATTAAAATGAGTATATAACATATATACATATATCCCAGCGGCAAATAAGCAGAGTAGTTACTCCGAAAATCGATAAATCGATGCGATTTATTTTTATTTTCCGATTTTATTTTAACTGCTCAATTCTGTCTAACTTAACATCAACATTCTGTAGCCGAGCTAGCTAAGGGACGGGGTCGCACTCGGACTATTCTAGAAACGAAGCGGGTTCAAATCTCAGTGAAATCAAATCGTGTTATTCAAATCATTTTATAAATAAAAATTGTAACTAAAATTCAATTTAAAAGAATTATGTTCCAGGAATTGAACCCGTGCGTTCGGTATCCAAGCAAACGTTCTATCAACCGACGTATACATATATGTACATAATTTTTATTATCCTCAAAACTAAATATATATATGTATATAATAATTTCATTTCAATTCTTTAATTTGTTGAAAAAATTTTTGTAATAGTATTTTTTGTTTGCCTAACATTTCGCATACTTTGCATGTATAAATGTAGACTGAGTATCTGTCATCTGCTAACTTTGTATATGGAGATGTAAGGGGTCTTGTCTGTTGGCTGTATGCTTTGTATGTGAAGATGTAGGCAACTCGATAAACCATACAAGCACTTAGTATGCGATGTTTTAAGGCAATGTGACTTTCGTTTGTTACAGATTGTATATAGAGATGTGGACAAACTGCCTACAAAGCAATCCATCGCTTTATAAAGAGAATTTACAGCTGTGGCTGGAATTGTGAGCATTACTGAATACAAAGAGTATAACTATACATGGGTATGTACGTCAAACAGTATTGAAAATTAGATCAAACGAAGTGTTGATAAAAGTCTAGTATGGAGATGCATTGAGAAATTCAAATTTCTATACGATCTTCACGACTATTTGTCCAAGAGAAACATATTTGTTGATTTCCAAACTTACCACCATTAAATCCACCGGGACCTTGACGCATTCCACCTGGACCGCCAGGACCAGCATTAAAACTCATTTGCTGCTGTTGTGACATCATCATGTGACGCCACTCCTGCTGCGATCCCATCGGCATACCATCGGGTGTAACCTGCACATTAGGTGGTCGTTGTGGTCCACCCGGACCCATTGGACCACCATAAGGGCCCATAGCTGAACGAGGTGGACCACCAGCGCCGGAATGTTGCATATACATCGAGTGTTGTGGCCGCATCATTGGACCTAAGCAATATAATAATTGGATTAAAAAAAAATAAATAACTACAGTGACTTTAAGCCACTAACCTGAAGGTGGTATCGGTTGCTGTGTCATGCGTCGCATGGCCGCTGCCTGCGCTGCTGCATTTGGAAAACGTCCACCACCGACTGTTTGTTGCATCATCTGCGCTTGCATTAGTTGCGCTTGCGTTGCCTTATACTCTGGCGGTGGCGGGCGATTAGCACCCATATGTTGCTGTTGCATAGCTTGAGCGCGCAACATTTGCTGCTGCTGCAGAAATTTGGCTTGATTCATATTCATTGGTGGTCCACCACCATTTGGTCCAACATTTTGACCACCACCCATCATCATGCCTGCCGGTGCACCCATACCAACGGAACCAGCGCCACTAGGAGGTACCATACCGCCCATACTACCCATCTGATTAGGACCACCCATACCGGCAGAGCCACCCATACCCTGCGCCATACCAGCACCCATAGCATTGGGATTCATACCGCCTGGAATGCCTGAACTCATGGGATTCATACCTGCCGGCATGCCACCAGGACCGCTACCGGGGGCGTTAGTATTGGGACCGCCTTGCTGTGGATTCATGAGACCGCTAGGAGTATTTGGACCTGGAGCGTTATTAGGACCGCCACTAGAACCACCGGGTCCAGAACCAGAATTGCCACCCGGACCGCCGCTGCCAACAGCATTGGCTGCAGCTACCTGAGCAGCAGCAGCAGCGGCGGCAGCGGCTGCAGCAGCTGCTTGTGCTTGCGATTGACGTTGTCGCATATTGGGCGGGACTTGTTGTTGCTGTGGCTGTGATTGTTGTTGCTGCGCTTGTGAGAAATTCATTGATTGTGTTTGTGACATGGAAAAGGATTCGTTCACAGGTCCTGAGGAGAATAAACAAAAAGTCGGTAATACAAAAATCAAACTTGGAAAATTTAAAGATTTTGCTACCCACCAGATCTCTTACCATTTGCATTGTTGACATTTTGATTCGGTTGTTGTTGTTGCTGTTGTGGTCCATTGTTGTTGCCCGGCTGTTGTTGTTGTGGCTGCTGCTGTGAACCTTGAGTATTTTGTTGTTGCTGCGTGTGTTGCTGCGTATGTTGCTGTTGTTGTTGCTGTTGTTGTTGACTGAAGAAAACGCCCTGCTGTGTGGCCACCGAGACATTGCTCTTCATGTCGCTGCTCAGGTGCAAATGTTGACCAGCAGAGACCTAAGGGTTGATAAGAAAACGTTTAAAATTGTGCGAAATGTTTTGTACACCAAGTCGTATGAGTATAAATATTCAAATAAATAAAATCTAGATCATAGTTCAAAAAATAGGCTTTAGTTTCTCTATCGTGTGAGTAAAACTTTAGAAGAGGGCCGAAAATGTCGCAAAAATTAGCCTCCTGAAATTTTCTTGGAAACTATTGCAATTGTATTGGAAATTTTATATTTAATCCTCAAATAGCAAAAAGTGGTCATATACGAATATTAAAAAGATTTGGGATATTTGCTAGCATTTGATGCCAAAGCAAGATTCTAACTTCATTAATATTTTTGGATAATTGCATCCTCCACTTAGAGAAGAAACAGAACACGAAAACATATTTAATGCAAAAGCGTCAATATCAACAACAAAATGACTGCTGCTTGTGACGTTGATGATGGTGTCGGCGACGACGACGTGCAGCACGTTTGAATCTACAGATGCGTTTCGTGTGCATGTACCGTGGGACGAGCAGTGTTCTGAAGTTTCGTACGAAAAGCTGCTACAAATTAAATGTTCAAGTTAAGTAAAATCGTATTTGGCTTGTAAGCTAAGCCAAAAAAAAAAATATATAGTATATATATTCAATGCAGGATTGTCAAGTCGGACAGAAGCGATTCTCGGCCATCTCAATAAAAAAAAAAAAAAAAATTGTTCCTCAAATGGTAAAAATAAAATTTCTAACGAAAAAGTTCATATTCTTTTTTTAAGCCCCCGGCTTTGGCATGAAATTCCTGGCCTGGCCGGGTCAATCCCGGTCACTTGGTAACCCTAAATAAATAATAATACAAATGAGAAAAGAAACAAAGTATCGCCAAACAGGCAGAAAATGCAGCAAATAAAATAAGCAAATCCGCACGTACGAATGGAACGGTAAGAACGAGTGCAACCATTTTTCAGCGGCTAGAGCAAGCGCAGCATAACTGCATGTGTGAAATGGCAAACATCGATTGCTAATGAAATAGTGAAACAACTACTATGCTATGTCAAATGATAGAGCAAGAAACAATTGAACGAGTTATTCGTCCATCATTACCAAATGGAAAATCGGTAAATTTCAGAATTATATAAAAATGTTGAAGGGTTTTGTACAAGTCAGTATCGGCTGATATAAAAGTAAGTCTGTTCACACGGGAAGTCAGTTTATGTTTCAATCTGTTTACGCCAACAGCGTAAAAGTTGCGAATTATTTTGTGTGTGTGTTTTAATTGATCCATAGTTAGGTGAATCATTTTATTGTGTTTTAAAATAAAATTCATTTAACATACAATTCTATTCATCATCACAGTCCAAAAGTCTAACTCATAGGAAGTGAAGGCGTCGTCAATTTGAGAACGAACTAATTTATATAAGTAACAATATTTTTAATGTGTGAGAAAAATAAGCACTGCTTTATTGGTCAATGAGCCATTATGTACCATCAGGAATTGATTTCATTTTCAAAATATACAGTCTTCTCTTCAAAACTATTTTGCTTTACTGTGCGATGCGCGTCAAAAGGGATTACAAGTTGGGTGAAACAGATAGACTGATAGAAAAATATAAAATAAAGAAGAAACATCTTTTGGGTTCGCTTGCCGTGGTCCAGAAAGCTATTTGGCAGCAGAGATTTAAAGTTGCGATATACTTCGTTTTGGCTTTTCATATTATGTTTGTTACCAGCTTTGATCTTCGTTCACGGCCGCATTTTTTCTTTTTTGCGCCCTTAGGCGGAAAACAAGTCACTGAAATGCATTTGAAATAATAAGTAGATGCAAAAAAAATTTTACACTTTTAATGTCTGGAAAACTTCGACGACTGACGCTAAACTGAATGATGAAATATCATCGACACTTGGGAAGTTAGTAGCTTATGACAGGGTGTGTTCATCGCGCATATGGCCGTTCCGATATTCAAAGTAATTTTTGATTAATCACGACTGTCCAGTTTAGCCCCACCCTCCCCTACTCTTCTTTTATTTATTTTGCAGCCTGTGATTATACTTAATATAAAAAGTAAGCAGCAGAGGCGTATTGCCAACTAGTGGATTAATTCTAACTCTCGATTCAAGATCGGTATAGATACTAGACATATAAATACTATCACATTCTGAATGAAAATTCTTAAAGCGGTTTTGGTATATTTTTTTCAGACTCATGTCCTCAATTTGATATTAAATCTTATATGGGACTTACAAATTATCTATTCACTTCATCTTTTGCATTACCTAACTAATGATGAAGGTTAGTTGGTTTACATAGACAACGTACAGAATCAATGACAAATTCATAGCACTTTACTCTTTTCCACGTTTAGGTTGGGATATCTCAAAAATCTGATGTGATAGAGCAATTCTGAGACCTAATTCGGATTGAGCGTACCAAAATCTTTCACTATAACCCGTTTGTGATATAAGAAACTACCCATTATTTCTATACCTGTGAAATTTGAACACATTGAATGATTTCTGCTTGAAACTATTGCACAGTAAGTCAAATCCAATTTTTAATTTTTCCGGAAAATTAAAGCTAGATGGATAATTAATAAAATACTGTTGGAAAGTTTATAAATAGCTGTGTTAACCCTCAGCCGTATATTTTCTTTGGTAGCATGCTTTCTAGAATAAAATCTGTTGAAGGACCAAGGGGGGTGTCAATTAAATATTAATTTTTTTAAAGAAAATATGTAATACAAAAATAATCATTCTGAGTGGTACTAGCAGAATTGAAAAAATAAAGTTGTGCCTATTATGTACTTTTGACCACGGCAGTATGACAAAATTTTTTACATTAAATTATCTATCGTCAGAAGCGAAAAGGGCGTATCTCGATCAAAAAAAATTCATATTCGTGATCCTTAAGAAATTATGCGTCTAATGAACTAATCCAAATACTGGGGTACCTTAGTTCAAACATATAAAAAATCTCCGAAAAGAACTTTCTCTATCTTAATTCTACAGGTATTTCAACAAATTGACATAAAACAAACATCAATTATCTCGAAACGCATTTTTTTTTTTTGAGATACGCCCTTTTCGTTCCTGAGGGCTGTATGGTGAAATGAATAATTTTGTAGCCATCTTATAACTTTTGAGATCAAAAGAAAGCAATTATTCTCACAAAGTCAGACTCTTAAAAAAGAAAGGAAGACAGTAATTTGAAAACTTAACTATGGCGCATGGTCATAAAGCTAAACCAATTTCAAAATACATATTTTTAATATAAAATATTGGGCCTCTAGGCGCGGGCTCAAGTACAAATCTGGCCCTGACTCTCATACGTACACGAGAAATGCATTACGTTTTCATTTTCACAGTTTTTTTTTTTACTTTTGTGATTTTGTTTTGTTATTTTAGATTGTAACTATTTTGTTGTTGTCGTTGCTGATTTCTTTTTCCGTTATTCACTCTGCTTCGCATTTAGAGATTTGCAATTTTGAGAACGATGACCCAAAAGCATGGAAATCATTGAATTTTCTGCATTAATTTGCGGCTATTTCTACTAGTAATAGTCCAGGAGTAATCCATATGCACATGTACATACATTAAGGTGGCCCCCGAGTGTATGGGAAAATTTTGTTTCAGTGCGATTTTTGATCGATCCCCCTTAAAGTGTGCCAATAGATGAAAAACGATTAAATGTGAAGTTTCAGATCAATCCGTAAAGATTTGGAGGTCGCTCAAGCCGCCCAAAATTTCGAAAAATATGATTTTTTTGCATTTTGTTCATTTACTCACTTCTGTATGTGTCAAACCATAAAAATAAATACTAATGCATATTATATAATTAATTACCTCTTTAACAAGCTAAAAATTATAAAAATCGGTTGAAAAATAAAGAAGTTATGGCCATTTTTTTTTATCATTATTATTAGGGAACAGTGCCCGGGACGAGCTAGGTCCCGGTACAAAGTCCACTTTGCAAAGAATTTGGAATGCTTCTATCGTTGCGTATGCACATGCTCAAATGGAAGCTTCACGATCGATGCCAATAAGCGTGGAGGATATATTTATAATAGCTGGACGGTCAGACCTTTTTAAACGCGAATGTGCTGAAGTGTTGGCAAGTGGCGTAGTTAATGAATTAATGTGATTTTGCAGTTTTTGGAGGTATTTTCCTCTTGTTATCCTTAACCATAGATATATAAAGATCTCTATGGATATGCTCATTTCTAATGAACCAAGGTGCTCCTGTTATTGTCCTTAGTATCTTTGCTTGAACTCTTTGTAGAATTTCTATATTTGATGAACTAGCGAATCCATATAGTTGTATGCCATAGGTCCAGATAGGCTTGATGACACTATTGTATAGTAGAACTTTATATTCCAATTTTAGAGGAGAGTGTCTGTTAATTAACCAGTGTAAGCTAGCAGCTTTGAGTTTGATTTGCGTCTTTTTGGCTTCGATATGTCTACGCCAAGTTAAGCGTTTATCTAAGTGAATGCCAAGATAAGTTACATCATTTGCTTCTGGAACTCGAATACCATTTAATGAATTTGGATTTCTATTTAATGTAAATATGACATGTTGGCATTTTTGTTCATTCAACTTGATAAGCCATTTTGATAGCCAGTTTTTAATAACAACTAGATGATTTTGAAGCTGGTTGGTGGCAACCACAGCATTTTTGTGACGACTTAAAATTGCCGTATCGTCAGAAAAAGTGGAGGTGACTAGCTGGTCACTTGTCGGAATATCAGAGGTGAATAAAATATATAAAAACGGGTTAAAAACACTACCCTGAGGAACTCCAGCGCCAATCGAAAATTTAGATGCATTAAAACATTGATACTTAACTTAGTATTAAATATAATAAAGAAAAATAAATTTAAATTTAAATAGTTTCAGGAATATGAAACACAATTTTTTTTTTCAGAATAGGCAGTCCTAGCTGCTTTTATTTTTTGACCATCGCAACAAAATAAGTGCCACTGGGTTAAACCTGGAATGCTTTTTACTTCTTTTAATTTTTCGTCTAGATTATACAACACTTACGGTGTCGCACGGGACCAACTTTATATAAGTACCAAGATCACAAATCTTCATATTTTTCAGCAAGGTTTTTTTTTATTTTAATTGCATAAAAAATCTCTGTTTATACCCAATATTCCTTGAGCTTTCTGCATGTACTTTCGACGCACTGATAACAAATGTAGTTTTTTAAGGTCGCACGGAACATCGAAATATGCGTTAATGCAAAGCAAAAATTTACAGTTCGCATAGTTTCTTATGTATTCTTTTTTGAATCTTTATACCCTCAGAAAGATTTTAGAGAACAAAAGTCAATAATCACCCCTATCATGAATATTCGGAGGAAAACAACTCTCGCGGATTTTTTCGTTTCTCGAGAGGAGTATTTTGCGATCATGAACAGTTGAGGATTGGAAAACTTCATATCCAGTCAGTGCTGCCAAAATATTTCCAATTACTTCCATTCAGTCCAACATCACAGTTGCATTTTTCATATTTGACATTAGTTTATCAGTAATTTTGCATATTTGACATTAGCTTATCTGTCAGCTGAACAATTTTATAAATAAAAATGAAGTGCATTTATTTATATTACAAAAAAAAAAATCATCTAAAATATAGTATAGCATAGCTTGATAGTTTGCCATCTACTTCTTTTCATGAACACTTTTACTTTATCCGAATTGGATTCCATGTATTGGGCCAATATCAGTAATTGCCCTTTGTTTGTATTTGCTAGATCTTGTAAATATGTTAAAAAAATCTTTTTATAAAGTAAAATTACAAAATATTGCTAGCATTTACTCTTTCCTCATTAAATTCCTCGCCAAAAAGTTGGGGAACAAAATTTACGTGAAACGTAAAAAATGTTCTCCAAAAAAGTATTGCCGATAACCTCATTTTCCAGGGAATTTGTTCCCATTCCCCAAAAATCTTCCACGATCGCAAAACAGGGGATCGGAGAAAAAGTTCGTGGGAATGTTTATTCATGATAGGGGTGAATGTCTCTCTTTAAATTTTTTTATCAAAACAAAACGTGCAATAAAAAAAGTTAATAAAGTTAAAGTTAATAAAAAAAGTTTCGCTTGTGGGATTTTGCATTCGAATATCTCGAAAAGTGTTATAAATAAATGTAAAATTCGCCTACAATAGTTAAATTTGATTGTTACCCAATGAAAAAATGATAAAACAAAATTTTTTCGAGAACTTTTAATTTTTCTATCTCGGTGTATCTTGCGGTGGAAATGCCCATATGAAAAATCTCCTAAGAGATCAATTATTTCAAGACTCAATTTGTTGAGATACGCCTTTTTCGCTTCTGAGGGCAGAATAGGTATTGAAATAGATATAGTTTTAAAATAAGAACATTTCCTTTTTGAAACAAGTACGATTCTTAAAATTTGATGAAAACGAAATATTTTGAAACTTGATTCAATTACACTGGTCAACACTAGTTTTGGTACCGAGAAACTGTACTTTTTTTTTTTAACTAAGGACCTTACATTGATTACATTATTATCAAAAATATTGATATCCTACGTGTAGTTTTCCAGATTTTGCCTTGTAATAAAAAGCTTACATGAAAAACACTTCACATTATTTAAATAAAAAATTTCTTTTTCGCGACTTTCGTGAATGAGGTGTAGTCGGACTACCACGTTGCATCCCCCAGCAATAGTCAGCCATCATATGGCGATCCCATCGGCCTTGGTATCTTTCTTCCATAGTCTTAAGGTCCTGGTAAAACCGCTCCCCTTGTTCTTCACTACACAGAAAAAACAGAATTGGTAAAATCAAATAATTGCAATTCTATGAATAAAATTTCTAGAATTCAATTATTCATTTCTTTAAATAAAAGAAAAAATTTGCAAAATCAAAACACCTTATTTGTTAGATTTTCAAATTCAAATTATCTGATTTTACAACAAAATATTTTAGCTTAATCAGCTAAATGTTTCACAGTTAGTGCAAATAGAAAACTTCGTTACTGAATTAGAAAAATCAATTCGAACTTTGGAATTTTTAACCAAATCTTACTTTTCACTCTAATGAGCTAAATAGTTCTTAAATAGTTTGTCTTTTCATTTAAGGTGAATTATATAGAAATAATTCTTAGATATACCTAGAGTATTTTATGTTTGCACCAATGTTTTTTGGTAACTTATTCTTCCATTAAACCAATTTTTCCTCTAATGCTCCCAAAACCTAATTTGCTAAATGGTAAAAATAATTCATTGATTTATCTAATTTATTCTATGTTTGAACCAAAGTTTTTTTTTGTAAATTTAATGAATTAACTGAACAATTTATCGATTGTTCAATTCTGCAAAAAAAAAAAATTCGCTAAAGCCAGAAATATTTATTTAATTTAACAAATTTTAATTTTTATAATTCGTTGAATTTTCCAAATCTTTAAATAATTTTTCTAATTAAAGTTCGTTAATAAAACCAATGAATTAATTGAAGCAAAAAATGTTTTAGTTTAATCAAAGATTGACAGAAAAAATTACTTGAAAATACGAATTAAATATTTGCAATATTTACAAATGTTTTTTTGAAATCAACGAATTTATTTTAAGTTTCAACAAAAATTGTAGGATGAAAAACAACAAATAACGATTTGATATATCAGACAAACTGTTTCTATGACTGAAAATCATACAAAAAATTCGTTGAAATCGGACACGAAATTGTTTGATATCATAGAATCTTTTTTTTCTGTGTATAGGATCCAAGATTGTCTGGGAATTGGTCAAGATGACTGTGAAAGTAGTGAACTTTGATTGACATATTACATCCGAAGTTATTAAAGTGTTCTAGCATGTCATTTACAATTTCAGAGTAATTTCCTGACTTTTGTTGAGTGAGCAATAGCAACTGAACCAAATTTGTTGCCAATGTGTAGAAGCACACACTTAAGACTTCGTTTAGAGCTGTCTATAACGAGACTCCATTCATTTGGATGGTATTTTGAAAGGCCCATTTCGCGAATAAGGCCTTGCATATCCGAACAAAAAACAATATCACTTTCCGATTGAAAAAAATGGTAGCAAGTCTTGTTCTCTTGTTTGATAGAACGTCACTTTTGTACCTGACGCCAATAAGTTTTTTTCTTTTAATCTATAAACCAAAACCTCTGCAGATTCTTTAGGAAGTTCAAGATCCCTTATCAAATCATTTAATTCTTCTTGGGTAAAAGGTTTTGGCTCTGCAGATGGTATTCGTTCGAAATCGCTGTCGCTACTGACTTCATAAATGACTTCTTCAAATGATGATTCACGAATGGAACAAAATGCTGGAACAGGTACTTCCTATGAATGTGGTATGGGTCTTCTAGCAGAATCTAAGTCTGGATAAATCCTTTTTTAACGTTTACACTACGCAAATTAATACAGCAGAAGTAACAGTCATCGAAGTGATTTTTTTGTTCTTTCCATTGCATAGGCACTCTGAACCTCATATGGTTTCTTTTACCACCAATACACTGTATAAAATGTTCAAAGCACATTTTACAAACAATTTGGGGTATCCACGGCTTGTATTCATCCACAATTTTCGACGTAAAGTAAGCAAAATAAGCACTTTTTCTGTTATAGGTTTTCTGAACATTTTCACCGTGTATTTGCCACAAATGCAACAAAACACATTTGGATCATTGAGATAACTTCTTCGCGATGAAGACATGATATAAAAATCAATTTATTTTTAGAATTTTATCGATAAAATAACAAATTATGCACACGGAAGTACATACTTATTACAGCGAATATTCAAAGCTGCGGTTAATCAAAAATGACACGTAGGAAAAAAAAATTAAAAATATTTTTAATGTTGTAATACAAAACCACTAGCTATAACTCGGTACCAAATTTTTTTTTCGATTTTTGGCCTGTATTATGGACTCGTTTGATTTAAGAAATTGCCATCACGATTCACTCTTTACTTATTTCCAGCTGGTTTATTTTTTGAGTGTAGAGGTTACATAAAGGGATATATTAATACAATATCCATATTAATGGATATGGTAATCTGATTTTTATCGCCTTAAGTAAATCCATTTTATACAAAAATTAAAATTCATTCGAAATTCGAATTTTTGAGCAAAATATGCTTGTAAAAATATATTTATTAAGTTTTTGCGTGCCTGCAAAGTTTAAATTTTTTTCTACATTTCGAACCACCCTACTCTATACGTATGTAAATATGCATATAAAATTATTAATTTTAGAAAGCACTACATTCTCACAAAAAGGAAGTAAAAGTTTTGATTCCGTAACTTTAATATAATTCAATTCATATTAGAAGTTAGTTCATTTGGCGTTTATTATAGTCATTTAGTTGATAATTTTGAAAGAAACTAACAAAATGATAAATTAGTTTTTGATAAATTTTGGTAGTTTTTTGTTGTTTTATTTCTGTTCATCATATATCATCACATCAATTTGACAAGGCGTATAGTTTGCGACATGTTGTCATCACATTGAGTTATTTACAACATATTGCAAAATTCATACAGTTTCACAGATATCTACTGTATGTATTTAAAATCCGTTCAACTTTGGGTAAATTGTAGTTTGCGCCAAAAGCTAAAATGCTCTAATATCGTAGAATATAATGATGGCGGCTATTAATAACCATATTTGGAGCGCAAAATGTACAATTCAACGAAAAATGTTTTGCAGTGGGTAGAAAGTGAGTGGTATGGTATTTGCTGTAAGGGACATACCTACACACGGTGGTCCTTAAGAGTGTTTGAAATGAAGAAAGGTGACGATACGATATTGTTTGTCATAGTAAATTCAACAAAAGTTCACCTTAAATAAAATCGCTACTGTTCAGCTCTTAAAGTAACAAGCGTTACATTCAAAAAAAAAATAAAACTGTAAATTGTAACGTGTATTTTTAAAATTTATTTTTATCATTTCTCATGTAGTTTTTGACACTGGAACCGTATCCGGTAATAATTTTTCTATCTTGCCTTGTTTTTGAGAAAACTGAACTAAAATAGTTTAAGAATACCGATTTTGAGCAATTTTGGGCGCTTGTACCAAAAACACGAATTGTTTTCTGCGAACACAATTTAAACAATGGATTTTTTCTTCTCAATCCATTTTAATTTTTGTAGTATCAGTGCTGTTTTTCTATCTACGAGTATATATTTGGTACAGTATTATAATACAGTACGCTTTCAAAAGTTATGTTAATAATTATTTCATAAATTTTAAATTTTTTTTAATGGTTTTTAGCGATAAAAATCACTACTTGATTTTCATGCTCTCAGAAGTTTTTCAGAAGAACTGACGTTCTTGGCACAAGTGCCCGAAAACGGTCAACATCGGTACTTTTGACCCATTTGAAACATTTTAACTCAAACACTAGGTGAGTTAGAAAAAAATACTGCCAGATTCGGATTCAGTGTCAAAAATTACGGGGAAAATGATAAAAAAAATTATTTGAATGCATTTCAAAAACGTTTTGAGCAATTAATTTTTTTAAAGTGTAATGCGCGCAGCTTCAACAGTTGAGCAGCTGCGATTTTAAAAACGGTAAATTTCTACTATAATAAACCAAAACCGTAATGATAAAATTTGTTGTCAATTTGTTGTTTCTTCATCTCAAATACTTTTAAGGACCACCGTGTTCAAAAGGAGTGTGCGCGCAACAACGATTTATCATTAAAATTGATAAACTAAAAAGGCTATTAATTTTAATTAAGACTTTATTACTGCAACCGTTGTTGGTGGCTTAGAAAAAGATCGTGTATCACTTGGTATTTGTGTATGTGAAAGAGAAAAATATATCTGAGCATGATACGTATGTATGCATATTGCAAAGAAGCTTAAGTATGTTTGGTTAACATTTTTTTTAAAAGTTTTATGAAACGACGCACACTGGAGCTACTTCTAAACGCACGCAGTTATGTGGTCTAAAAATCGATTTTTAAAAAATACATTCATAAGTATAATGATATTACTTTGCATTGATTTGATTTTTTAAATGTTTTGGTGGGAAAATGGTTATTTCCCTATCGATTGGAACAAAAAAATTTTTATTTTGTTACACTCAATATTTTTTTTTGTTCCAATCGATTATGAAAGGTCGAAAATCACTTTTGGATATCACTTAGAGTGGCTCCGGAATTTGAAAAGGACCGAAATGGTCAAAAACAGTCCTTTCCAAGGTCCGGAGCCACCCTAAATGACGTCCGAAATTCATTTTCGACCTTTTCCCATTAATTACAAGAAAAAAAAAAATTTTTCCGAAAATGGGTTAAAACGGTTCTTTCCAGAGTCCGGAGCCACCCTGAGTGATGTGCAAAATCCATTTTCGACATATCCCGAGAATAAGTCAAAAACATTCCTTTCCAGGGTCCGGAGCCACCCTAAATGATGTCCAAAATTCACTTTCAACCCTGTCCCCATTAATTACAGAAAAAAAAAATGTCCGAAAATGGGTCTAAAACGGTCCTTCCAGGGTCCGGAGCCATTCTAAAAATGCTAAGGAAATGGGTCAAAAACGGTCTTTTCTACGGTCCAGACCCACCCTAAGTGATGTCCAAAATCCATTTCCGAGCTTTCCCCATCGATTGGAGCAAAAATAAATTTTCGAAAATGGGTCAAAAACGGTCCTTTCCAAGGTCCGGGATCGCAGAGTTCATGTATGATCGACAAAAAAATGTTACTTCTACTCGTTCATGAATGTAGGCTAGTGAAAAGAAACGGATACATACATTCGTATACGATAGATGATAAAAAAAATTTCCAGCCGTTCATGTGTGCATTCGCATTCAAATGTTCGCATCTTATCATACATGAATATAATAGATTCAGCAAAAATTAAAATGTAAACGTTCATATTCGCGAGCGATCATGAATGAATATTTCCGAACTCTGAAATATACACATTTTGTGTAAAATTCTTCGAAACTCATGTAGTAGTATTGATACAAATTAAAATATGTAATTTTATATCGCTGCTTTTATTTCTTGGAGTGTAGTTAATTTTACTAGTGCCTTCGATTAAAAATATTCAATCAATTTGGAACACACTGGAATTTGGAAATATTTCCATCAAACTCATTAAAAGAGCTTTGCCGCATCGTCCACAACAACAATCGAACCAAATATAGGGGTTAATCAGGGTTGCTTGATGTCTCTTCTATTATTTCTAATTGTGCTCGATGATGTGCTAAGCTGCACTCTTTCTGGGAATCGTGGGATACAATGGGACTTTATGGGTAATCTGGAAGAATTGGCTGTCTTCAAGATCGTCCGATATGCAAACCAACCTCAGAGATTAACGACTAGACAGCCAACTGTTCGACTTTGTATTACTTACTTACTTAGATGGCCATAACAACCCGTTGTCAGGTTACGGCCGACCTCATTAGCTCTCGCCAGGCTCCTCTGTTTTGCGCGCGCCTTCTTCAATCGTTAATGCCAAGCGCGGTTAGGGCTTCCTCAGCTTGGTCTATCCACCGGAGGCATGGTCTCCCTCTTCGTCGTTGACCGGGGACCTTTCCTTCGAATACCTTTTTCGCTGGAGCTTCTTTATCCATACGATGGACATGACCCAGCCAGCGTAGTCGCTGTATTGTTATACGCTTAACTATGTCAATGTCGGCGTAGAGCTCATACAGCTTGTGGTTCATTCGAATGCGATAGTCGTCGCCAACTCGAACAGGACCAAAGATTTTGCGGAGAACTTTCCTCTCGAACACCCCAAGAGCGGCTGCGTCTGTTGTCGAAACCACCCATGCCTCAGCGCCATAAAGAAGCACAGGTATAATGAGCGTCTTGTAGAGTGTTAGCTTTGTCGATCGAGAGAGAGCTGTGCAACGTAATTGCTTACTGAGACCGTAGTAGCACCTATTAGCAATTGTTATTCTCCGCTTAATCTCCAGACTGCGACTTTGTATTAAGACTGCGAAAACTGGACCAATATCAGCAAGAATGCTTACCAAAAATTTTAATATATCCGGGAACAACATAAGCACTAATATATCGATCTCACTACCAAAGACGCCACAGCGGTAGACGTAGCATCAAGAATCAACAAAGCGGCGAATGTCTTTGCACAAAATAAAATAAAGTCAAATATAATCTCACCACATGATAGCGAATCATGGCCAGAAAAGACGCTAGGGAAACTTTCCCATCAGCGCTTTGTTGACACCTTCAGCGAGATAGAGGATGAACGAGAACCGAATGAAAAAAAAAATGATATGTGAAAAACGTAACGAATTTGGACCCAACGCTTCTAACGGAGTTACTGGATAAAAGTATTGGATGAAATCCCAAATTTTCTGCATGATTTTCTATTTGTGTGGTAGGACGATGAATTTTCGGGCAAACACTTCAGATTACCTGTCTTGAAGCCGATTTGTCCTGACATACATATGAGCAAAACGCATTTACATATATATTGCTAATATAATATCACAAAAATGTATTTAAATTATTTTTCGCAAAAGGAAAAAAAAAACAGAACCACAGATAAAACACGAGCTTAAAAAATGTTGCCATATCAAACTAAATTAATAAAATATTTGCTAGCCGTCAACTTGTTTACATTTCTTTCCACCAAGTTTTAACCTATAACCTGCTAAAAGATGAAAATTTGTAAACGAAGTGCTAAAAATAAACTTCATTCAAAGACAGTAAGCACACAAACAACCAACTTGCAGCATTTCATTCTCCTTGCGCATTTTACCCTTAACAGACCAGAACTTTGCCGAGGTGTACTCGTACCCGCCAAAACGAAAAAAAAGAAATACAACGAAAATTACTCATTTCGAAAATGGACTCCCCTTTTTTTCACCATGAGTTTATGCGTGCGTGTGCTTTGAGTGCCAGTAAGATTTATGGGTTAGTTTTTGCTATAAACGACAAATATCATTACGCAACCAGGATATGTGAGCATATCGCAGGATAAATGCGGCGGAAGCCAAGTCAAAAAATCGAAACGCAACGCAAAGCTACGCATTTTGTGTAGAGAAAAACTATAGGACGGGATGAAATCGGGAGTTGAACTAAAGCTGTTTGAGGTGGCGTCAATATTGATAGAAAGGGTCACGCAAAAGAAGACACATTCGCACATAGTTATTCCATTAGATATCGAAAATACTGCTATTTGACAACAATGCAACTGCTGCTCTACTTTTGTTGTAATTTGGAGGGCGGTTTTTGTACTGCATTGAATTGATTTTTCGGGAAAACCAAAATTAAGAAATTGTTCTTAGTAATGCTGTTGGTTATAAATTAAATCATCTGCAACAATAGCGAGTGTGAAAATTTGAACAAATGGCTGTAGTAGTGAAGTAAGAGACGGTTTTCAGAAAAAAAACATGAGTTCTTAACAAAAGTACTTATTAGTTGGTGCTTTGAGCTAATTAATTTGAGCTTAAAAATATTGAGCAGTAAAAAAATATTTCTTAGCGATGAAAAAAATTTTTAATTCTGGAAACATTATCAGTTCGATTGTGAACAAGTAATACAAATTATATTTAATATTCAAAAAAATATTTGAAAAAATCAAACCACAGAAAGGCATAGTTAATAATATCACCATCAATAAAAACTTTCGGACAATAAATCGATATGGTATTTCTTTATCTACAAATTTATAACCAACATATTTTTTGATTGATGGCATATTTTGCTAGTAAATCGGCAAAAGCTGCTTTCAGATTTTTTTAAACGGTCACCACGGAAAAGATGCAAAAAAGCATTAAACAAGATGTTCTGACAAAATGACATGAATTGACGGTTGTTTTAGGAGGAGGAGAAGAAGATGAGAACACATCGTTTACATGCCTGAAAAATCTCCGTAAGACAAGATTTGGCCCACCTTTCACGGTTTTAAAATTACTATTAACCATTGCCATTTACGGATCCATTTATTTACAAAAAATGAATCCGGAACGGATCCGTATTTGAGGTCCATTCCGAGTTCGAGACGGATCTGTCAAAGCAAAAAAAAAAAAAACGGAATCCGCACTGATCCGTAACGGGTTCGAAACGGATTCGCATCCGTTTTTGTGCACATTGAGATATTACCATGGAATAATTAAAAATAGGAATCAAACGGGAGGAAACGATTATGCGATTTGCAACGCTGCCTACCGGACTATTAGTGTTTGAAAAACCATTATAATGAGAATTTACAAAAAATAGTGAAATATCTGTCTTAATTCCAGGAATATTTCATTATTCTTTTCGGCACATGATAGCACATTACTGCACAAAAAATCTTTTTTAAAAATAATAAAATGTTGGGCTCATTTCACACTAAATACTTATTTTGTTAAAAGTTATATTTTTTGAAAAATCAAAAAATACTGGACTAATATCACAATAATCAAAAACGCATTAATATGCGAATTATACCATAGAATAACAGAAGCTCAGACAGAAGCAAAAAGTCGAAGGAAGGTAAGGGAAAAAATTTCTAGAAAATAAAAGCGTTCACAATAACGTTGCTTTCATTTTTTTCTGTTCCCACTATATGCTTAAATCCACTATTGTTTGTGAGCCGCGTCGCACAGTGGTTTACGTTCAACAACACAGCGGAAAAAAAACTACAAAGAGTAGCCGCAGATGTACAGATTATGGCACGTACATTATGTGTAAAAAGTATCTGAAAAAAATAATTGTGTACAAAAATGGTTTCATGTCATAATGAATTGTCGTGGTGCGAAATCCATGTCCATGCATGACATTCTCACGCAATAATGTTCCTTATTTACCTTTTGCTCCTTCGAAAGCATTTCAGAATGCATCACACCGTGGTTATCGAAGAAACCTCAATGCTTTTAAATAGTATAGTTGATATGGGCATTCCATTCCAAATCGGACACCATTTTGTTTTTGCATCTCGAATTTTTTTTGATTTTTTTTAGTACCTACTGGCCTACTGGAAACTTTTATTTTGTGATGTATATTTTTCAAAAGATTCCCATTTTAATTTAATTTTTATCACAGCAGTTTAGTTTTCTAAAGGTTTCAGTTCTACCACGTGTGAACTGTACACATGATTTTTTTTATACTAAGCTGTTTAAGAGATGTACATACATTTTTAAAAATTAACGTTTTTTTTTTAAATAGTCGTACTTAACTAAACGGAAAATTAACAATGTATGTATGTACTGATTGATTTTCTTCGAAGTTTTTTGTAAAAAACTATTATTTATTATACAAACTTGATAATATGCAAACGACAGAATTTATTTTTTCTCGAATTTTTAATGTTCATATTATTAGCTATCCGTGTTGAAAACTATCAAGATGTAGCATTTTGAATAACTTAGGCATAATTTTCCAAAGCATCTGAATATTTTTCAACACGGATAGCTTATAATATGAGCATTAAGAATTCGAAAAACAAAAATTTCATCGTTTGCATATTATCAGACCAAAAAATCAAAGATACAAAAGCAAAATGGTGACTGATTTGACGTGGAATGCTCCATACACAGGTGTCTCAATGATACGTTAGAGTTCTACTTCGAAAACGATAAAACGGACAAATTTTTGGGGAATATATTATGTAGCTTAAAAATCTAAGGGATTCAAGTAACACGAAAAAAATTTGGGCCTTGGCATCTCCAATATGAATTCTATTTTGTTATGTGTAGTATTGGACTGAATAATGATGTGTTACTAACCATTTCGCCGTAAGTCAAATCAAAATGCAACATTTAATAAAATATAAAAAAAATTTAATTATTTATCATCTATAAGGAATTATATTTTGAACTAAACTTCAAAATTAGACAAAAATCAAAACCCATTATTTTATATTTACATAAAAAAAAAAAATCCAATAAAATCAAAATATATAAAAAAAATGTCAAAACTCAAATGTGATTTCAGTCAGTACCCTCTATTATTTCTGAATTTTTAAATTTTCAACAGCATTTCCGTTTATGAACCACTGTGCATCGTTGTGTAAGTTTTTCAATTATTTTAAGTGGTTGTGTTTTGATAGTGTGCGTGTTTGTGCTTTTGTTGCTAACCGAATATTATTGTACAAGGTGGGCTTATAGGGGTTCGTTTGTCTGAAATCATTCAACAAATTATTGTCCACAAGAAGGAAATTGGCTTTGTAAAGTTCATTAACATTAGGAAGTTTCTTTCGGGTTCTTGCGATGAAATTTTAAGCTACTTAGTTACAAATTTTTCTATTATTTACTAAATATGATATAATTTTATTATGTAAATGAATATTGTGATTGTTTTGCAGAAATGTCTGATGAAACATGGCGTATGAGTGATTTTTAATTCATATAATCGTAATAATCCATATTGTGTTAGTAGAAGAATGCATTGCTTCGCAAAGTTTGCGCTTTTTTAAAATCTTTATATAATTTTTCTTTTTAAATTGGTACAAAAAACAAATCGAATGTAAAAAAGGATATCAATCTTTTAATTTTTTTGGAGTTTTTGACTAATTTTTTTAAAAATACAGAACATTTCTTAGTTACCGTAATGATATATGATTAATCATCTCTTAGTTAAATAATAAAAACAAAAAAAAAAAGTTAGAGACCTCAAGGCCCAACTCTTTTCGTTTTGGCAAACAATGCACCCAATAGGCCGGCGTCATCATTGGACTGTATTTTTTCAAAAATAATGAAAATCGCAACGTTACAGTAAATAGGACAAGCTACCATGCGATGATTACCAACCTTTTTTTTTGCCCAAAATGGAGGAATTGGACTTGGTTGACATGTGATTTCAACAAGACGGTGCCACATGCCACACGGCACGCGATAACATGGACCTATTGAGGGGTGAGTTTGGTGAGTAACTAACCTCACGTTTTGGAGCAGCCAAGATCATGCGATTTGACCCCACTAGACTATTTTTTGTGGGGCTGCGTGAAGTCTCTCGTGTACAGGGACAAGCCAGCCACAATTGCAGCCCTGGAAGACAACATTACAGCTGCCATTGGTAGGATACCGGCCGAAATCCTGGAAAAAGTATACCAAAATTGGAACTTACGGATGGACCACCTCAGGCGTTGCCATAGACAACATTTACATGAAATAATCTTTAAAAAGTAAATGGCAGGAATTAATGTATCGCTCAAAATAAATATTTCATTCACTATTGCAAATTTTCTTATCCTTTTTCGATTTTCAAAAAACAAGCGCTTAAAAAAGCATCCTTTATATACATATGTAAATCAAAACCTTCCTGGGGTTTTTTTCCATTTTTCAGGAACTACTCGGTTAAATTTTACAAATAAAGCAACATATGAAGAAACGCGTGATTTGTAGTAACAATAACTATACTACATTCTGATATTTTAAAGGGGCGTGGCAGCTTTCCTACAAGTATACGCAATGTCGCGTGTTCCTTTTAAGCAAATGCAAGCAAACTTCACAGGTGTAATACAAATGATTTGGGCAATTACCAAAGAGACAAAATAGGAGTACATATTTGGACAAATAGGTGTGACACCACTCACATAAATAAATTATTTTAAAAGAATTACGGACAAACTTCTTTAAGGTAATGACATTGAATTTCACAAAAATACAGTATGGTTTAAGAAGCACCGTATGAATTTTCGATTTTTGATAAGAAAACATGGCTCCTTCCAAGCAACCTGTGTGTTAAAATAAATAAATAGATTTACACTTTCCAGTTAAGTCAAATATCTAATACTCGATGACCTCGTTCCCATTTCGAAAAAGTCAATGATTGAACACCACCCCCTTATATATAACAAAATGTGTCCTCAATGGCTTTTCGTTTTTGTCAGTAAAATAAAGCACGAGATCCCCTTGATTATTATACACTTTCCAGCACAAGTTTTATGTTTAAACGAACATAGAAAAATTAAAATTTACTAAGACGTATCAACTTTGACAGCTGACCTACTTACGGTAAAACAGTTAAAGAGAAAACAAAGTTTTTCTCTCTTACTTTGCGAACGTATAATCAAGATTTAATTTTGGAGGATCTTAAAATTGGAACTGAATATTTCAAAAAGCTTGCTTTCGAATCAAAACATTAAATAAATTATTGAAAATAAAGAGCAATAAATTCATTCTAAATATGAACTCCATTGAAATTATAGTGAATATAAACAATAAAAAAACACTACACAACACTGTACAGCAGTGTTCATGTTGAAACTTATTAGCTCTGAAATTGAAATTATGTTTATTTATATTTTCCAGATACAAAAGTGCAGTACTAATTTTATTGCTTCAAGATTTTCATTATAACTATATTTTGTTTGTAATTGCAATTCTTTGTTTTCTTTTTACTATGCCATGTTTGTTTTTTCAGTTTTGTTTTGATTTATTTTTCTCAATTAAATTGTCTAATATAAAGCTGAGCTCAGATTCGCTTTGCTGTATGTTTCGTGCTTGAGAACAAATACAGAAATATGCAATATGGAATTATGTAATTCATTTATGTGCATTTCTTTTCAAGTCCATACGTAAATATGTACATTAGGGTGGTTCTTACTTAAAGTTTTTGGGAAAATCAAATGCGACACCCCCTCAATTGGTTCGAAATAGGATGAAAAACTTTTAGAAATATTTTAAAATTTTTATCTTTAACCTATACTGACCCCATTTTAGTGTAAAATTTGGTCTAAGCCGTCACTTTTAGTCAAATTATTTAAGTTAAATAGATAAGTTTTACCTTATTAGCCGATAGTACTCGATCTTCTTAATTTATAAGATCTTACCTTTAATAGTTAATTGAAATAAATACTTTATAAAAAAAAACCACAGCTTGTTCATTATTTTTGTTTATAATCCGCTTAGAAAAGAAAAATAAAAATCAAATAACATATTGAATTAAAGGAAATTAATTGGGCTTTCATAATACACTGGCGATCATGAACACCGCACCACCACAAAAAATCATTAAGATTCGATATTATTGAGGTTTATATTAAAAAAAATTATTTTTTTTATAGTTATTGTTATTAAGCTAATATGATTACATAGTTTGAAAACAAATTAACATTTTTGGATCTTACGCGCCTATTTTTTTTTTTGACTAAAAACAATAATCTGGAAAAATGTTAACGATTTTACGACTCCTTTGATTATTTACTTTTACATAAACTTATCAGTATCTTGTAATCTTCAATGATGTTTCTAAATACTAATATCAAGTTACAAAAAAAAAAAAAAAACAAAAAATTGTATAATGTTGCTCCTCCTTTAGTCTGTATTACAGCCATTATCCTTGATGGCATGGAATCAACCAAGGCTTTGAGGTTATCGTCCTGTATCACATTATACCAAAGCTTATCTAAAGCTAAAATTGATTTTTTTTAATCACATTATACCAAAGCTTTTCTAAAGCTAAAATTGATTTTTTTTTAAATCTTGGACTTTTCCGAGCTATAAAAACATGATTTACGAATTCGCACGGTGGCAAGGCGCAAAATCGTCTTTAAGCACCGTCTCCTAGTTCTCCCTTATAACTTGACCATATTTTTTCGCATTCAAAGTTCCTTCTAAAAAGAGTAGCGAACCACGAACATTGTAACATCCCTAGATCATCTGGCCCTATGGAAATTTTACTGTTTTCACTTTTCAGTTTTCTTTCTAATGTTCTTCATCGGAACGACACACCCACGGCAAATTATCGGCGCATATCTAGTTGAATTTACTTTCATCCGACTAAATGACATTTCGCCACTGCTCCAGTGTCCAGTTTTTGTAGTTTTCACCAGAAGCTAGACCCGCTTTTTTCATTTCTTGTGCCAACAATGGCTTTTTTGCAGGACGTCTTCTATATAAGCCAGCATCTCGCAGCCTCCTGCGGTCAGTTTTCACAGTAATTTTTATGAAAAGATGCATTTTTGCCTCTGTCCGTATAGCAACTACACTTTTAAAATGATCCTACAAACTTATTTTCTACTAGGTCATCTATGACCTTCTACTGGTTGCACGTTTAGTACCAGATACTTTTTTGCTCTCCAGCGGTTCCTAAATATAATTTTTTTCCAAAAAGGCATAATTGTGGAATGTAAGAAACCCATTATTTTCGAAATTTTACGATACAATACACCTTGGTCCGCTAGTCGCTTTTTGACCACGTGACAGTTGTTTATATTTTGTATCCATTTCTGTACCTTTTTTAAAAAACGACCTTCTGCTTTAAGCAAACGCGTAAAAATATCGTATTTTTGTTGCCAATACGCTTGCAATACTTTAATGCTGAAAATCCCATTAATCGAAGTTAAAAAAACTACAGAATTGTTTTAATTTTTATGTATAAAAAACAGTTTTGCCAGTGGTGCGGTTTTCATGATCGCCAGTGTATGTTAATTAAATTTCAGATTAATACAATTTTTAGGGAAAATAATGATTACTTAAAAAATGGTATAAATTTTAAAAAAAAATTTCCTTATCTTAAAATGTATGGAACAGATTTAAATTTTTTGTGCACTAATTTTATAGACTGAAAGATTGCCTTTCATGTGACATCAATATATTTAAAGTCTATTCAGACATGTCCAACTTATATTGATTTTTAGAAAAGTAATATCCGCAACTCTCCATGGCTGTGGAGGTTGAGAGTAAAAGGCGGCATATGAATGACTCACTCGTTTTCGACCTCAACACAATCACCGAGTGGGGTCGTATTAACCGAGTCAATTTTAATGCTTCTAAAACTCAGTGCTGTCTGTTGTCTCACAGACGAATGGATCTCTCCCTTCCTTCCCTTAATATGGCTGGCTTAGATATTGCGAGGTCAACAACTCTTGACGTTCTGGGCATATCGGTTCAATCGGACCTGAGGTGGTCTGATCATGTATTCGATGTGGCGAAAGATGCGGCCAAGAGTATTGGTTTTTTGAAACGGTGTAAGAAATACTTCACTCCAGTTGATCTTCGTACTATTTATTTCACCTATATTAGACCCAAACTAGAGTACAACTCACACATTTGGGCCGGGGTTCCTAAAACCACCTTGGAGCTGCTAGATCGTGTCCAGCGACGTGTGTTGAAACTAATAGGTGATGAATCTATCATCGCCTCTATCGATTCCCTTCACCACCGGCGTAACGTAGGGTGTTTAACCCTTTTTTATAGATATTATAACGGGATGTGCTCTAGAGAAATACGGGAACTGATTCCATCAGCCAGGATTTTCTCTCGCAGCACTCGGGCATCCCATCAGGCCCATCCTTTTTGCGTCACGCCGCTGTTCAACAGGACATCACACTTTCGTGATAATTCTTTCTTTGGCCGAACCATCAAGTTGTGGAACTGCTTACCTGCGTCTGTCTTCCCCGGCAGTTGCGACATCCATAGATTCAAGATTAATGTTCACCGACACTACTCCATCTATCCCCCTTCCCTCTAACCTTTCTCCTTTTCTTAAAACCAACACGGTGCATTGCATTTATAGGGGGCATCCCCTGAGCGTTGGCTTATGCTTTAAAAAAAAAAAAAAAAAAAAAAAAAAATGGCTATATCTCGGAAACTAGATTCAAGAAACATTTATTTTTGAGGAGGCGTAGGCCAAATTTCATATTGAAATAGGGTCAGTAAGGGTTAAAGATTAAAGTTTGAAAACATTTCTAAAAGTTTTTTATCCTATTTCGAACCAATTGAGGAGGGCGTCCCCAAATTTTTTTTTTTCTGAGAACCACCCTAATGTACACACATAACGATTCTTTCAATAAGTTCCCAGTAGTCAAAAGCAGAACTTCTATTGTAATAACTCCTTAGGAAGCAGCAGTGCCTTCGCAAAATCTTTACCAACTTAAATTTTTAATGAAATGAACGAAAACGAGTAAATCTTCCGTGGAAGAGCGAAAAATTATATTTTCTAAGTAAAGTATAAAAGTTGACCTTCCGTGGAAGAGAGTAAGTAAAGCTTTTCGCTGGAGGCAGCAAAGTAGACCTTACTTACTCGCTTCAAAGTAGAAGCGAACAAAGTAAACTCCTCTTACTAACCTGCAAGTGGAAGGTTGAAGATTCCTTTTAGAGGAAAACAAAAAAATGGTACGAGTGTTTGTGTGTGGAATTATTGACACATTCAAAATTGATATTGAAAGATATGGACACATTTAAACGCCAACATTTTTTCATATCTTACATTATGTATCGAAGATGGATATCGTAAATCTACAGTTTTTGTGGGACGAGCAAATGCTATTCGTCAAAGAAAAAATTTCATAAACCAATTGCGAACTATAAAAAGAAATGATTGATATTATGAAAACAAAATTGAGAGACGATTTTATACCCTCCTCAAGTTTAGGCTCTGCTAGCAGGTCTTTTATTAGGTATAATAGCAAGCTCTTAAATAAGATAAGTGCTTTTGACCGTGCTAACAAGTTTGAAGTGCTTATAGAAACGCTTACGCAAGCAGCAATGTTAGTCTGTTGACTACTGGGTATAGCTTATGATTGCATTCAGTATATGGGTATGAGCAAACGAGTACTATATATTGCAATTCTTAAGCTTTTGCTGCTGTTTTCTTTTTGTATTTTTAAAGCAAAAAGTAGTTATGAATTCAACAGTTTTAATTGTTGTCGGTACATATACTATTATCAATAACCTCAGGAATTATTATATATATAGCTAATATAAGCAATTACCAATTAATTATTTTTAGCATACGTTTCTGTCTAGCAAATAAAACAATAATTTAAATCAAACAAGCAAAATATCGATACCTGTCAAAAAGCTGTTAAGGGCCGAACATTTTTGAGTAGTATCAAAGGTATCATAGAGTAGGAATACTATTAAAAATATCGAAGAGTAATACATATTTCAAAATGGGCCGGAAAGTAACGACAAAAAGTACAGAAAAAAATAAACGAAAAATTTTGAAATGTTGACAATATTTAAAAAATATCACTGACAATCAAAAATCGGTTATGACATGAAAAGTATTAAAAAGTCAATAAAAATTTAAAGTTATTGAAAAATATAGTAATAATTGGACACATCAAATGATTTCAAGAAGTATCGAAAAATGTCGAAAAGTATCGAATAGTGTTGACAAAAGTTGAAATATATCAAAATGCCAAGGCGATTACACTATTCGACAAACCTCAGTATCTGAAACCTAAATATATTCTCTGATGGTTTTGGTTTTCGAGATATTCTTACCTAAAAGTGCGAATATCACAGCTTTTCAAGGTATTTGAGGTTATATTACATCGAAATGTAATTTCTATTTATAAAATCTTATTTATTAATTTACGATATTTCTAAGAAAAAGAAAGATATCGATATAATTCAAACTGTATTTTAAAGAAAAATAGTAGTCCTTTAGGACCCAATTAATGGTTTCACAAATAAAAAATACATATCGATGTAATATAAGCCTCAAATACCTTGGAAAACTGTGATATACGCACATTTAGGTTAGAATATCTCGAAAACCGAAATCATCAGAGAAATTCTAACCTCGGATTCAAATTCATCGCGTCGAAAACTTTCGGAAAAGCATATTTGGGTTTCAGATACTGAGGTTTAAACAAATTTTGTAGAATTGTGTTATCCTGTCCTCTCTTAAGGAGAAAGAAACTGTATTTTTTGCTCTGGCTCTAAGTTTATGGCGTTTTTTGTGTCTTACACGCAACTTTTTAATCACTGCTTCCAACAATGAATGCTACATCAGAATTACATTGAAAAAATCCTGTGATTCAAATCGGAGTGATATAAAACTAAAAATCTAGAAAAATACTAACAAATAGAAATTTATTCAAAAAACTCAAAAAAAAAAAAAAAATTAGATAAAACATTGCTATTTGAAATCCTCAAAGAGTGCAAAATCGATGTTAAGACTCAGATGGAATTTATTCCAGTAGGTGAATGCTACATTAAACTGAAGACTAAAAAGCCACTGTCGAAAGTGATGGTTCTTAGGAGTCAAATTATAATGTTCCAATTTTTGATCAAAAAATAAAAACAAAATTATCAGATTATCTCAAAATAATGTTTCAATTTTTTTAAGTGATCTAAAACAATTCCTTTCTTTTATTTTGAGACAAACATTTTTAATTAAACTATGTTTATGTTCTACCAAAATAATTTCAAATAAAATTTTACTAAAAATCAATTAATTTTCTCATCAGAATGGCACAATATAAAGCTTGAAGCAAAAAACCAAAGTACATGTGAAAACTGTTTCAACAAATACAAAGCTGGCTATTTTATGAATCCAATACATTATTTTCCCTTATTTATCACAATATCCGACACAAAATTACACGCCCACTACCACCTGCAGCAACACGCAATCAACATTAAAAACAAATACTTTGTCTCGTGTGCCAAAGTCTTTTATATCAGACATCATATAAGAAATCGTTAATTTGCAACAAAGTACACGTTTTTCGCAGTCAAAAGGATATTCGTAAGGATAATTTTTTATGAACTCCATGGTAAGATTTACTACAGAACGTGGTACGTCTATATATAGAAAATGCTCGCTCGTAATACGATGCAATCGTTTTTTTTATAACACAACATAAATGCTGCTTTTTAATGAAAATTGCAAACTGTAGCAATAAACTTCTACAGTAAGCCCCGCCTAATTGAATTAGCGAAAAATGCAAACATTTTGATTTAACTACACGAGGGTTTTATATAACCAGACATCGGAACGGATGCTCATATGTAGGTGTTTTATTTTTATACAAAAGCTTTTTCACTTCCGCAACATTTTTTCGGCGTTTAACTTAAAATAATAAAACCCCAAAACTTATTTTCTGAAGTCAGACTCTGTCGATTTATTGGCGTTTTTGTTAAATTTTATTAATAAGAAAAAAATGTTCAGTTCCGATAAAATATTTTGATAACATTTTTTATGGCCTTTAACTTCAAATAACAAAAAACGATTTAGTTTTTTCAAAATTAGGGTCCGACAATGTTTTGGCGCTTAAGTTAGCTTTCATATAAAAACGAAAATTGTTAATTTCCGACAAGATTTACGCTCTGTCGCAATTTTCGAACCAAAACCCGATTTGAGACCACTGTGCAGTGGCGCGTAGTATTTTCAGGGTATTTAGTGCCATTCAGAAAAAATATGTTTTTTAAAGGAAATTTGACGAGGAATTCAGTGTTTTTTATACTCTACACCGAGGGTATATTCACTTTGTCCATCCGTTTGTAACACATAGAAGGAGGCGTTGCAGGTATGGAAAAGTATATATATTCTTGATCAGCGTCACCACCTGAGTTGATTTAGCGATGTCCGTCTGTCAGTCTGTCTGTCTGTTGAAATCAGGTTTACGGGAAAACTTAGAGAGCTAATGGAATGAAACTTTCACACACAGGTCACATCTTCTTGCAGGCATCTTGCTATTGAAAATTGGCGAAATCGGTTGACGGACACGCCTACCGCCCATACTCTATGTAAATTTACCCAGGCCAATTTTGAAAAAAGTTGCAGCGATTTTTATGAAACTTGGTAATTTGGTGCACATATGAACCAATTTAGGATTAGGCTGGGTTTCAAGTTTCCAAAAGGTCGTACAGGGGCGTGGCACAGCCCTAAATTTTATCATTTAAACTACCATATCTTGTAAGCTGTTCAAGATATTGTGATGAAATTTGGTATACGGATACATATAAAATATATCTTGAAGTGAGATAAAAGTGGGCGGAATTGAGAAAATGGGCGTGGCACTTTACAACTGTTAAAAATTTTGATTCCGTATATCTCAGAATTGGCACAAACGATTTCCATAAAAATTTTGGGGATGATGCCGCTGAAAGCATTCATCAACACAATCTCAGCTACTTTACTGAAAAAACTCGCTCAAGGGCGTGGCACCGCCCACAATATTTATAAACGTTATATAAAGAGAACTAACAACGTAATCGTTATGAAATTTAGTGAGGTAGATATACTTCCTATAAGGTCTCTTATAACAAAAATTTGGTTCAATTGTACCTGTGGGCGTGGCACCTCCCATATAAGCAAAAAACGTTTATTGTTATAGACAGTGTGCTATGAGAGTAATCTTCATAAAATTTGGTCCATAGATGTCAGTTACTATAAGCTTTAAAAATAAATGAATTTTGACAGGATTGCATCAGTGGGCGTGGCACCTCCCGTATAAACATAAATTTGTAAGCGCTGTTTTAAGTGAACTATTGCAGCAATTGCTATGAAATTTAATGTAAGTGGTTCAGTTGCTATAGAGTATATCTGAATAAAAATTGGCTGAAATAGCACCAGTGGGCGTGGCACCTCCCATACAAGTAAAATACGGTAAGTGGCATATTTATCGAAATATGTGAGCAATCATACTAAAATTTGGTGTAAGAGGTTTGCTTATGGAAAGCTATTTTTGGATCAAAACCAGGCTGGATTGTACCAGTGGGTGTGTCACCGCCCTAAATTTTAAATTTAACTGCGGCACATATCGCAAACTATACAAGCTATTGTGCTGAAATTTAATATGAGGATGTCGATCACGAATATAGTTTATTTAACCAAAAGTGGGCGGAATTGAACAAGTGGGCGTGGCATATTTCTAATTTTTCATTTCTATATTATTTTTTTCAGCATTTTCCTTATTCTTTCGACTTTTTCAACCCTGTAACTTTTTCCAATATATCCTATATGTATTTGTTCGACTTTTTCAACTTTCTTCATTAGTTTCTTTATTTTTTCGACTTTTTCGTCCATTTTGAATTGTTTCAAGTTGTTTGAACTTTTTTAGAGTTTTTCAACCTCTATCAACTTTTTTCCACATTTTGCATATATTTTCGACTTTTTCAACATTTTTCAACCTCTGTCAACCTTTGTAACATTTCACATTTTTTTCGACTCATTCAACCTCTTCAACGCCTTTTTAACATTTATTTAAAAGGTACTTTCAACGCAGTGTAGGGTATGTGAGTTTCGGCATGGCCGAAGATAACCCCATAACTTGTTTTTTTTTTTAATTTCGTATCGCATGGCGATCGCTCTATAAAATAACTTTAAGCAATTGATTTGTTATAATGCCATAGACAAAAATTTAATAAGAAAGCTGGTCTTTTTAGCTTTAAAATGATATAAAAAAATATTTTTTCGTTAAAATTTACAGGAGCCATGACAATTTGAATATGACCATAAGACACCATATAACGTAAGACCTTCGAATTTTACAACTCGATATCTCTTGATAACAAATTAATTTCCGATACACGTGTTCACTCGTGTTCGGTTTGTAAAAGAACGTCTCATATATTATAAAGTAAATAATATCCGCCTCCCGGAATCGAAATGTATTTTTAAATTGAAAATAATGCCATTAGAATGCTGATTTTTTAAAATTTTTAAGAATGTGTACGAATCGAGTTTTCAAGACTTTATTTACTTGAATCGTATCAGTAGTTTTGGAACTATAACTTATAATCCGGTTTTCAGTTACTTGCACTGGTCATTCAATAAATCGGGGTGTTTTAATTGAATGTATCCAGAAATTCATATGTATATCCAGAAGTACATATATCGTTATTTTTTAATATAAATAAAATAAAATAAATAAAGGAAACTTCATAAAAAAATTGTCCATATAATTATATAAAATAGAATTTCTAAGGGTTTTCAAAGTAGCCTGTCAACACAAGCGTAAATTTTCGTTCCTTTCCGTTAAAAATAAACAACCACTTTATGAAGAAGATACTGCAATCAGTCAATAATTTAAATGAGCAAGTTTCGTTGTTGATTGAAACGTATTAACCTGCTTTTTTAAGAGCCATCTGTATAGATGTTTATTGCATTCGTTGGGTATTTTCCTTGTAAATTCAAGATTTTTCTTGACGGAAACGTAACCGAAAATTTTGTTCATATCTCTAAGTAATTTAGCATCCAAATTAACCACGATTAATATTTTGGTTATCATCTATGTTACTATGACAATGTGGTCTACATTTAAAGCTCCTTGATTTTTTAAACCTAAATTAAAATGCAAATAGATTTTGCAAAGGTACCTCAGCGCCTCAGTTATACTAATGTACAGGAGATATTCGATTTACATAACGTCGTTTAAGTTACAAGCTCGCGTATAAAAACTGAGTTATAATACATTGTTATGTATATAAAGTTTAACAGTTTTACGGGCAATGAAATATTCTAACTATTGTACTCACAACTTTCCGGAAATTTTTTTGAACCAATGAATATGTTGATAACTCACCTGAAATGAGAAAAAAATAAAACATGATTATTGAATGTATAAATAGTGACTAATATATAAATATCATATTGGAATATAATGATCATCAGTGAGATATATAAAATTATTTTTTTGCAGTTTCTGTTAAAAGTAGTGACAGTTTAAGAAGCGCTATTAAAGGTTGGTAGACAAAACCCATTTAATATTTTATACTGATTTGTATGCAGCAATTTTATTATTGACAAAAAATTATTTATTAAATACAATATGAACGAAAAGTGAGGAAAAATGGACCAAAACCTAACAAATAACGTGTAAAATTGAGAATTTAACAACAAATAAGAAACGCACTAAATAAAATAATAAAAAAGTATAAAAATGGATAATGCACTGGGATAGAAAGTAGAAGTACTGACTAAGGCAAAAATTAAATGAAAATAAACAAACAACGAACAAAAAGTTATCGCTGTCCAATGACCTTCTCCTGTACCTTGCGAAAGTCAAACAACCATACAGTGCTCTATAGCAGAGATGCACACACGAATCTGCTTCAAGTTACAGCAACATGAGTTTCAATTTATAAAAGTCTAAAATATTTTGCGAAAAAAACATAGTGCTGCCGATATCCATCATACCTCGTGACTAACCCTTCTAGTCGTAGGTCCTTTCTCTCTAGGTGAAGAAGAAACTTCGCTACTTTAAAAGACGGTCCTTTCACGAAACATTTTGCAACTTTGCAGGAATCAAGATCTGACCACCTCCTTGTATGGGCAGTGCGCATAAAGCTATTGATGATATTGTAGATCTATTGTAATATCTATATTAAGCAGCGCCCAAAAGTATACACTGCGTTTGAGAATTCGTTTGACTGCCTCTAGATTATATGTCAATTGCTTTTTTTAAGACCCTTCAATTGTTATTATTGCGGAAGTATTTTGCAGAAGCAGAACTACATTTTCTGAAAAGTTTGGGCTATCATCAATCTCATTGTCAATCAGTTGTCCTGATTAAGGGCTATACAAACACTTCATTTAAAAAATTGAACTGTAATTTAATAAAATAACAAATGAAGCACGCACGTCCCAAAGGTATCCTTAATGCACTGTTAACACCAAATGTTGCACCTTCTCTGCAGAACCCCTTCACTTTGTTCAATGAAAGTTTTAAAATGACACCACATAAACATAAATTGTAACTGCATCCATTTGAAAGCATTTCACTATATTTAATATTAATAAATGTAAAGCAAATATACTTGTATACATTAGGGTGATCCAAATTAAAAAAGTTTTGAATTTTCCGTTTCAGCACTAATTAATTTGTAAAATGAAAAAGAGATTATGTATAAACACAAGCACTTGTTAAACACATGCAATTACATTTTGAACATGCATATGTTAGAGCTTTCTATACTCCAAACAATTTTTGAAGTGAATCGCTTCATCGAATTAGAAAATAATCTTAAAAAGCACAAAACCTCATTCAAATTCGTGCTATATGCTTTCATTGTTTCATTTGACTCGCTTCGTTCAAATGTAAATTTGTGTTCTTTGCAAAACAATTTTATTCCTTTATATATTAGAATCACCTTAATATATGCATTGAAAGTGTACTGATAGCAAAAGGACACTAAGGCGCATACCAACATGCTTACATGTATTGATGCACATATGCATGCAACCGCACATAAAAACCAACAACACTCGGTGCCATACAAAAGCATCGCTGATGTTGCCAACACTGATAAGCAAGCAAAAGGTGCACACAGACCAGCCGCTCATTAAATGCCACACCCCCCAGCAATCAATGAGCTTACACTGTTGCCAACAGATGGCGCCAATGGCAACAGAAAGAGTGAAAAGGGAAAATTGAGCTTATTTGGTTTTTTGGCGTGCTTTATTATAGCTTATTTGTACAATTTGGATTAATGCCACGCCTCCCCATGATTTAGCCTACTCAATGCTGCTTGATACTCGGAAATTTAATTTATAATTATTGCATTGTTAATTTATGATGCCATAGAGCTAACAACCAACCAAAGCCAAAGTCCCAAGTGCATGCAGTTGTAGTTGTAATGATGATGATGGTCAACAAACACACATACAAATGTATGCATCCTTCCATTTAGATATTTACTTAATGCATTTAAACACACATGCAAATAATAGTACGTTACGCTTTCCCAGCAAACATTTAGAATATTTTTGAATCTTCTAAATTTATTGCAATGAATTTATAAATTTTCTTAGAAGAGTTTTACGCGATCAAACTACAGCGCGTTAATAAGCGAACCTATTTACAATAGGTATTTTTTAAATTTCATATATTTCAATGCATTATGATTCGATATAACATCTTTGTTATTTGCATTGTACACATACGACATCAGCTGTTTTCAATTTAAGTTAAATGTAGTTGTGTAACCATTTTCAATTATAAATTACAGCGTCACAAAAAACAAACAAACTAAAAACTCAGCGTATTACGTGGATTACATAAAACAATAATTTCGACTTTAACAATAATTGTTTGAAAATGTTCCTTATAAATCATAAGCGATTTTTTTTGACGAGTCGTTAATTTTGGACGATTCCGCAATTAAAAATGTTTACTGGGTTTTATAGTTTATTAAGGACATTAGTTTCAAATAGTTTGATAAAAAGTTTACTAATGAAATTATCTAGCACTTCAGAATGTAAGTTAACAAAATTGCGAGCTTGAATCATTTGGAGACTATAATTTAAATCTGGCAATACTTTTTAAATGCCAGAAATAAACAGTTGCTGTTTGAGATCTGATAATAAGTTGTAAGCACAATGAATGCGAGATGCGAGTGCGAGAACCACAAAACGAGAAAAAATTATGGTATATGTATGTTAGAACAAGATGCGCAATGGAAGCTCAAATAAGCTATATTGCATATGGGCATTTCTCTCATGTTGAACGGGACGGAAGTACACTTTTAAAGTGGAATAAAAGTCAAAGTAAAACACTGTTATTTTTTTTTTCTGTTACTTTAAGGAATAGCCCTTTGGTAGCACTGTATTGAGTGATAAAGTTGATGCCAGACGTAATACTGGTTCCAAGATAGAGGCAATAAAAAATTCATTCGAACGGGACAAAAAATGGAAGTGTTTTTCATGGCCATCTATAGAAAAGCAGAAGTCAGCGAAACCTGGCAATATTTTTTAATGCGACTAATTTTAAAATGTTATGGAATAATATAAGTTTTTAGTAGACTTGGTTTGATTGAAATATTTTATTTACTTTTTTTCTTGAAATGCATAATACTCCATTCGAACGGGACATATTTTTCCGTTTTGTCTAACTTGGGCAATTTTCAAAACGACTTTAATATTTATATAAATAATATTACTTAAGATATATCAGTAATTAATAAAACCAATTTAATGTTTATGTTTATAAAATTAATTAGTGAGATCAATTTTAACAAAGAAAAGAGGAAGGAGTAGATATTTTTCTTAAAAGAATATAAGACTTGTCTTTTTGCTGTTAAAACGTAGGGTGGTACCATACCCACTAAAAAAAATATATTTTTACTCAAGTTTCAATCTATCTACGTACCATATTTCATCAAAATCGTTGTAGTAACACAGCCGTAATACCGTTTTTTCCCATTTGGAGCGATGCCATGCCCACTTAAATGACTTAAGAGTCTCTACTAACCTTTTTAATTGAACATTCTATCTCCTAACCAAATTTCATTAAAATCGGTCCATTAGCTTAGCCGTGGAAACGTTTTTTCCCGTTAGGGGCGTGACACCGCCAACTATTAAAAATGCGATTATGTTGTGCTATGGCTGTGAAAAAGTGGTTTTACCGTTTTGAACTGGTTTTTACCGGTTGGCCTTTTGACGGAAATGCCCATATCTTATTGTAACATTGATTGACATCACTGTATAAAGTACAGCAATATAAATATACCACAATTTTTATGCTTCAAATGTAATGCTTTTAAAAATTTTTTATATTTTGTGTACATAAAAAGTAATAGCTTTAAGCTCTGATGAAAACTTTTTGTGTTACGACACTTGGGATGTGAAAACTTGGAGCTTTTTTACTTAAGAATAGTTGAAATCTGAATATAGTAAGAGGCATAATTAAAGCATTATTTCATATCATAAGTAAATTTGCGGACTGTGGGACATCTCTTAAGCTTTCACTTTCCCCTCTAGATCAACCGTTCACTACAGAGGGCAAATAATAGTTTGTCTGGAATTTTTACTGGAGAAAACCTATCATGGCTGAAATATTTTTCGTATTTTTCAAAAAATTTTCATATTCATTAGCTTTTCAACATTAATCTATTTTTTAACATTCTTTGACATTATTATTATTTATCGACTTATTCTCGGCACTTTTCTACATTTGAAAATAAAAATGATCATAAAAGGATTGTCCGAGAAAGAAAATTGCGTTTTGTTTTTCAGTTATAAAAAAATTCCCAGTAAATTTTTTGGTCTTGTTTTATTTTTTTTATTAATAATGACTAGTATTCAGAGTATAAATGGAGTCTTATCACTCTTTCGAATATCTCTTTTCATAAAAACCCAATATCTCTGGATTGGGCGAAGCTCTGGGCAGTTTGGCGGATTTGGTATTTTTGGTACAAAATTGATTCTTTTAATTTGATACTATTCCATCGTAGCCTTAGAGTAATGAAAAGTTGCTACATCAGGCCGGAACATCACTGTACCCTCATGTGCACGAATAAATGGTAGAACATGTTTTTCGAGATATGGAATTGATTGTGCCTTGCGTAACAATGAAGTTGCTTCTGAGGCCATAGATACATATGGCCTGCCAAACCATATATTGCTTCGGAAACTTCGAACTTTTTTTTTTCTTTGTATTTACGAGAAACTGCTTCTCATCAGAACGGTCTGGCACTTTTTGAACTCTTTATGTTCTCAACTTACTTTTCTCCTTTACTCTTAGTAAAGTAGATTTTGATGTACCTGCTCTAGCCGCCATATCTCGCACTGAGGTGTTGGGGTTTCGCTTATAAAGACGCTTCACCTTCGCCGCTAGCTTTGGGTTACAGGATTTTGGTTTTCTGCCTGAATCTTTTTTGCAGGTACATATGTGGTCAAAACCAGTTCGCAGACTTTTTGGTGCTTGATAGACATCTTTGTCGTTTGAAGTGCTATCACTAAGTGTTATACATCATATTACAGGACACTTTATGTAAAACAAATATCATGTCATTTTAGACCTATAAGATTATTATATAAAGTATAACCTTAAATAATAAAAACGTGAGTTTTTTTCTGGGACAGTCTTTATTTCTTCGCTGACGATAAGATTCCTCTCATATTTTTCAAAATTTAAAAACACCACATTCAATGAGAATTTTATAAAAATACTTTGCTTTTATATTCAAATATATTGGATATATTCTCTACGTTATTCTTTCATTCATACTTCGGACAAAGTCTTTCGTCTAAAATACCTCCACAAACATTGAATTTAAATTTTGTATATAAAAATATTTTTTTTTCTTTTTATTTTTGAAAACAACATATATTTCTTTTTTTTTTGCCTTTTTAAAATTTGCATACTAAATCAATTCAAGCGGAGTAACTCACACGAAGCACCCAAAAAGACATTTGAAATTCTATTTCATTTACTACGTCTACGTTGCAAATGCATTTTGCATTTTAAAAAGAGTACACTTTTGGGAATTTTGGTCACTGCTAGTTGTATCTTGAAAATTTGTTACTGCTCGTTTGAAGTTGGGTTATTGAAGTATTGAAGGTGACGGGTAGAGAGTAGAATACAAACCTTCAACGGATGTTGCATTCAACTTGTTGTAACCGCATAATCACTTTTTGTGAAACAATTAAAATTTATATGCTCTGTAGGTAGTTGTTGTGGTGGTGCAATGTCTTCTTACTACGTTTTTTCTGCTTTTAATTCACATTGCAAGTGGCAGCACTGTTTTGCAGTAGGCAGAGTTGAACTTTCAACTAAATAAAACAAAAAAGTCTCAATACTACAACACTACAAATTTTCTCTTTCCAGGTTGGTGCTCTTCTGCTGCAATAGTCTTTATGCTTTATACTTTCTACTGACGCCATCTAGTGGCATTGGCTGCAATTACTAGCACACGATGTATTAAAATTTATATTGTTGCCTTACGTAGGACATCGTGTAATATATTTGTCTGGACAGCCTTTACGTTTTACGGGCGAAATTAATTACTTTTCTTCGTTCATTCATTCAATTTATGTGCGAATTTTAGTGTCGGCCTTAATGTTGTTGCTGTCATTTTGATACTTGTTATATTTAAATTGTCATTTATCTTGCTGTTAATTAAACATTGTTTTTTTTTTAAATTTATGATTTACATAATTTATGAAGAAGTTCGAAACACAGTGGAATATTTTTAGATTGATTTTGGATTTCGAGTCCAAAGTATCAAAACTTCAGGCGGAAAATTGAAAATAATTTAATTCAAGAAAATTATTAGATTTCATAATATTAAAAGTTGTTCTCTTCAAAACAAGAAACGGGGTCGAAATTAAAACTTATTTGGTATCTAAATATAGTTTTTTAAAAACTATCTAAAACTGTTTATAATCTGAAGCTATAATCGCGAATGAAGCCAATATCGCTTGAGGTATAACAACATTATAGTGTAAGTTTTATGAGCTATATTAAGAGCAATATATATATGTTACCAGCAAAACTATTTTTTCTTAGGCCAAACTAGTTCATCCGAAGAGCGTAAAAATTAATCAGTTTAGCCAAAGAAAATTTGAGTATGTTAGGGTAAGTGGGCGGCCTTCGGCTGTGACTCAGAGTTTATAATCTCCAATTTGTCCAACATCGGCTTCGCGGTGACATTCGGCCGCGGTTCACTTTAGTAAATCCAACGCCGGTGTGCTAGCGAAGATTGTGTTGGATATAATATAGTAAACCACGGCCGAAGGCCACCTGGAAGTCAGCATTGGACATATTGGAGGATATAAGCCTTGAGCAGTGACTGAAAGCCGCCCACGTACCCAAACATACTAAAATTGTAAGAAAATCGGGAGTGAGGCCGTAGAAGTAAATAATAACTATAGTTCAGCATATGCTAAGCTGGTTCATCTTGACTCGCTTCGGATGAGCTAGTTTGGCCTAGGAAAAACTAGTTTTTTAGCATATAAAAGTGAAATTATACGAACTTTCATTATAAAAAAACGTTTTTCTCATTTTTGACATGATAGTAACAAATCCGAAAATTCAAATGTAATCAAGACACTTACGATTGTTTTTACAATGTTCGATTAGACTTAACTGGAACTTCAACCGTTAGATTATGTATGTCGAAAGTCTGGTTAAAGTTTTTGTCTTTAATCGGACCTTGAGAAAACGGCCCCTTAATGTGTAGAACTTTATGAAATTGGAATGTGGAGCAGTACAATATAGGAAATTTTAGTTTTTAAGCAGCATTTTGGTTGATTTAGGAATTTTTTCGATTTTTCATAATTCTCAAACTATTTATGTGATTGTTTGGCAGTCAAAAATCATTAGCACACAGCAGTGCTGTCGTTTCAAAAAAGATGTTAGTTCTATTAAAATTTGTATTGTAATGTAGTACTTTGTGCAAATAGGTAGTAATTTATTTACAATAAGATATGTGAACTACTAATATGGTACAAAGATATTATTTATGAAGTTAAGCATACACCTGTATATGTATGACTTCCGGCTTCTATTTTTGATCTTTTTAGAAAATATATAATTATCATTTTCTATTTACAGCATGGTAACTTTGTAACCTACTTAGTAAGAATATAAATAGATTCAGTTTCAAAATTGCTCAAAACGAGAAATTAGCGCATACTTAACCAAAATCGGTCGCGTTCAGAAGGTACGAATGCTTTCTAACAGTTTAACCACATTCTCATGAATTAAATTATTTTTTTTATCGAAAATGCAATTCATTACAAATAAAAAGAAAAGCAGTAGAACAGTACGCTTGGTTGATGGGTAATACAAAAGTACTATTGTAGTAAGTGATAGCACTGGCACACAATTGGAGATTGAAGCGATTAAAAAGTACAGTTTTACTACACTATTAGCCTAAACTGCTTCTGCCATGTATTATATCAATAGCCCTTAACTCTCACCTAAAAAATTTCATTGATAAAGTTTCCAAAATGACGCGAAACCCTGCAGGAATAAAAAGTATATGAAGGAAACAATTAAAAACTTTCATTGTTCTTGTTCCACATTTTCGTTTTACGAAAAAAAGATTTGATGTTTAGTTATTTTTTTAAAAGTGGTCTCTGTAACATAGACATTTAAAATTCGCAAATATCTAAAAAAAAAGCTCAGTGAGTATAACATAATTGTATACATCCGTTCAGGGACCACAAACATAGATGACTAAGTGCATGGGGTTCCAATGGTCGCCACTGCAATCTATGTTTTTTTTTTTTTAAATTAAATTTTTCCAACAGCATCTAAACTGTTTTATTTTGCATAACTCAAATGCTTCTAATAACAGAAATCAACAGAAAAAATCCGCTTCGTCTGCTATTTAAATTAATTTTCATCGCATCATTCTATGTTTTCTTACTCGTAATTTTCATGTCAAGAGCGCGTAAACTTTTGTGACTTGGTTGGTATCACTGTTGTTGTTACGTTGCCAACACAGTTGATATCTCCATACCACCTATAGTCGTCTCACTTCATAGTTATAGTAAAGCAATTAACTCTTTCGCGCACACACAGTAAACAACTGAAAAACAAAACGCGCACTGCAACATTAAAATTCATTTCAGCAAAGTGACGACGAGACGCGTGTAGCTCTTGACTTAAGTGGAATATGGAAAATAATGAAATTACAAACAAAACACAAGCAAAATAAAGTAAAATAAAATCAAATTGAAAAAAAAAAAAACACAAATTTCAAATAAAAGGTGGAGAAGAAAAATGCGGCAGAAAATAAAGTAATTATATTAGGCGTAAATTATTATTATTACCAACTAGCAATAAGTATTATTCTTGTTGTTGTTATAATTATTAAAATGCCCCACTAGCTGGTAACAAGTATAAAAATGTTGATAACTACATGAAAAGAACTTTAAGAAAAAGCAAATTTTTTTATTTTTAAGTGTTTTTTTTTTCATAGCCTTACCCTTCTCTAGGATATCAATTTTATAATGAATAATTACTATTACAGCGATATTTATATTAAAGAAGCGTTAAACGAATAAAAATATAATCGCTAACCGCCTATGACATGAATATCTTTTTGTAATGCATGTGGTAATCAAAAAAGTAAGCGATGTACGAAATGAATTCTTTGCTTGATAATATGCAAAGTTCTTTTTCAGTTTCATTCAAAATGAATTTGAAAACGAACCTGCCGGTGGATACTTTTGAAATCGGACAATCGACTTTTCAGATATACTTATTTTTATTACAAAATTATGTAGGTTTTGATGTAGATGGGCCTTCTTAATCCTAAAAAAAAGCACTTAATCAAATGCAGATAAATGTTTCAATGATGAGAAGTGGTACTCTGAACAATGATGGTTTGGGAAATTTAAACACGGCTGATTAAAAATAGACTGTCACAGAATTTCTTCTTCACTTTTCAAAACCTTTAACCAAAGCAACATTAGGGAACAAGTGTCAACGTTTTGGATGAATTTTAACCAGGGAACCAAAATAGCCAATTGATTGATAACACTAGACCACAAAAAAAAGGTCTTGTAGTTGAAAGATGAGGTATCATACGGTATGTATTTTGGAATCCTAAACACGAATCCGAAATTATTTCCCCATCACCCTCAGATTTTGACATAGCCTCAAAATTACACTTAAAAATACGTTAAAAAGAAAGTCCCTCAAAAAAAAAAATAATCAAAATCCAGAAGGTAGACCTTACTTATATTACGTATCTAGGTGTGTCAAAATAATATCTTACAGTAAAAATTAGTATTAGCTGTCCACTTTTCCCCCAGCACCCCCATTTACTCATTTCTCATAAAAATTCTAAATTAATGCATATCCGCTGGTATTTTGGTGCATGAAAACTCAGAATGTTGATAACAACCTTTGGGGAGAAATAATCAGGTACTGGGGCGTATTTGGGGGGTGATTAGGGGGTAGAAATGAGTTCTTATCGATATTAACAGCTTTAGTGCACCAAAGCAAGGGAAAGTATATTCACCGTAAGTGAAATGAGCAGTCATTATAAATAAAAGAAATTAAGCTATTAGACTAAAGTTTGCAAAAGAAAATTAAAATTTTTGTTACTCGAAAATCGTCTTGTTAACTGACGAAAGTAAATTTCAAATTTTTGGATCAGATGGAAAACCCAATGTTTGGAGAAGAACCAATGAGCAGTTCAATTTAAGAAACCTAAAAATAACAGTAAAGGGGGTGGGTCGGTAATGGTGTGGGGCTAATTTTTAGCCGCTGGTCCAGAATCTCTGAATTTTATCGATTGAATAATGGACCAAAATGTATATCTCGATATATAAAGAACCAATTTGTCATAAACGGTGAATACACTTTCTCTTGGGAACTACTTACTGTAAGTTTTACAAAGACAATGATCCAAAGTACAAGGTCTTCAAATTGCGATATTGCGATAACTATCGATAACATCGCAGCAAAGTCCAGATATAAATCCTGTAGAGAATTTATGGAATCATCTTGATCCAAAAGTTTGAGAAAAAGGTATTTACAATCTTTCTTTTTTTTCCATCTGGTAGTAAAATAAGTGTGAAAACTTTTTTGAGACCTATGACCTTGGATATTTTGAATAGGAACAGGTCTGCTAAGGATTAGTTAATTTTGATGTAAGTATTATCTTGATTGAAAATTTCAATCGTTAATCTAGTAAGCGCCTCTTGTCAAAAATTGCCCGATTTAAAGATTATATTAAGTATTTCTTTCAGTATTATCAACCTAAGCAAATAGTGTTCATTACATTAAAACTGACATAAAGGCGTCTAACTCGACCAACTAAAGTCAAAATGAAGAAGTGGAGAGCGCATAGGACAAAGAAAATGAGGTAGAAGTAGTAAATATTAAGTTTTGTGATAAAACCAGCAGAAGAGTGTGGGCAAAGGCGAACAAATTTGCGTTTGCCGGTTAACTCATAGTAATTAAAGTGAGGGGGAAAAAAAACAAAATCCATAAAAAAAGAAGAAGAAGCAGGTTAGCAACAGCAACAAATGAATGTGTCGTTGCTGTTGTTGTTAGTGCTGGTGGTGCTTTATGTGCAACCTAGTAATTGAAAATGAGCACAGGAAAATAGGAAAAGTTTTTTGCGGAAAGTGGAAATGTTTGATCAAATACTTAAGTCCAGTGTAGTCAATATGAAATGAGGTGGCAACGATGGCGATAGTGGTGGGGTTGATCAAAATATGTATTGGTGAGAAACCCCATTAAGCCAAAAATATTAATAAATGGAGAGTTTAGCTCATTCGGAAGTTGGTTAGTTATAGGGAAGAGATTGAAGTTTGAATTGAGTTCCCATTGCGTTAATTAAATTGAAATGGCACGAATATTAAAAGGCAAGAAAGTGGTAGGTCATTGGTATTATGCTATAATTGGATAAAAGATGTAGTTGATAAATATGCTTTCTATCTTTTAATTATAATAAGGAGTTTATTGCAAAAATCTATTTGGTAACCATTTGCTTAGGTTGACCATAATAATCAAAATATGGTGAGTTATAAGAAGACTTTTATCGAGTTTCGATTTGGTATAGTAATAATGTGTTATCGAATAGACTTATTAAGGTTTATCCGCAATTGTAAAATATTTAGCATGGATATTATAAAGCTACTTGACAACTTTTTAGCACTAGTCGAAGTTCGAAGAAAGCGTTCTGATGACACCCACTCACTCTACCATATACGACTCCTCGTCGAGCAATGCAAACTCTTAAAACTGTAAGAACTTCCTATGGTATAATATATTTGTGGTTGAAACAATGAGCCATGTCCTCAAAGGACATCCCTTACTTAATACCAACACATATTTCCTTAAATTAAGGGAATATTTTGTTAAAGAAAATAATCGGATTCAAAATTAAAACTAATAAGTTTTTTCAGTAGAAGTGTGATTTTTAATGAATATTTTACTATACAAAGCGATAGAGCAATAAATTAAAGCAATACATACATTAGTGTTTCACCGAGGCTACGAGGCAGCCTCGTTTTTGACTACGAGAACGAGGCGAGACCGAGGCGAGAACGAGGCGAGCTGGAAAAATAAATTTTCCTCGCTTGACCGAGGCGAGGCGAGATCACACGGCACCTCGCCTCGGCCTCGCCTCGGGCTCGCCTCGTCCTAGCCTCGTTTTGGAAACCAAGAGCGAGGCGCGTTTTGACCAAATCTGAACTCGTAAGACCCATATGCAGATTCAAAATATGAATGTAATTTTTATATTAAAATCTATATTTAACTAATATTTTAGTATTTAATTTTGAGCAAACTACTTTGTTTTATTTTTAACCCGAATGTGCTTCTTACGAGTTCAGATTTGGTCCAAGCGCTAATGCACAGAAATCCTTGGATTGCATCAGATTTTATGCGACTTCGCCTCGATTGATCGATTAGGGAAGCATGTAAGGCTATGTATGGCTATAAGCAAAACTGCATGATTGACAGCACTGCATTGAAATTGATTTATTCTAACAGATTTTCTAAGAACCGGTAAGGTGAAGCAAAACGCACAGGGTAATGCTAGTATATAAATAAAGTTCAGTATATGTATGTTCGTTGCTAATGGACTCCTAAACCGTTCAACCGACCGACGAAAGATTTGACATACATATATGTTTATTAAGATTTGGGATGCTCCGTAACATAGCTTACGATAAATGGGTGATGCCACCCCCACATAACAGAAAAACAGAATTCATCATATATTATCAACTACTTGATGCAGATTAATAAAACTTGGTATATTTATAAAAGGTAGAGGCATAACTAAGATTTAATTAATAAAATGAGCGGTTCCATACCTTCAATATAAGAAACAAATTAACTTTATCGTATCTCAATATCTACTTATTTGACGTAAATAAATAAGATTTGGTACATATCTTTCTTATAGTTTGTAAAACGTTCATAGCTTAGTTTGGTTTGGAAAAATAGGCAATGCCTCTCCTTCCCATATAAGAAAAGAATTAAATTCATCACATCTCATCCAATTCACCAAAAATAAAAACAGATATTTTATTTTATTTCTTGAGGCTTGATGAGCCTGTCAGCCTGGATACATGTATAATTTTTTATTTATTTTAATAAAAACCTCGCTTTTTTACCGAGGTGCCTCGGCCGAGAGCGAGGCGAGGCGAGGCGAGGCGATGCATGTGATGGCAAGACCTCGTCCGAGGCCGAGGCGAGGCGAGACTTAAATTTATAAAACGAGGCGAGACCGAGATCAACTAGAACCTCGCCTCGCCTCGGCCTCGGTGAAACACTAACATACATACGAAAGTGGACTGAAAAGTAATCGGCTATTGCAAGAAACTAAAACTTTTTTAGCCAAAACTCACATTATTTCTCTACATACATAGTCTTCTTTCAGCTCGATACATTTCGTCTGAAGATGCTGTTTGTTGAGATCCTCAAAAAAGGCTTCCTTTTAGGCCTCCACATTTGACCCAAACCGCTATCCACAGAGCCATTTCCTCAAGTTTGTAAATATGTAATAGCCACAGAGAGCCAAATCTGGAGAATATGGTGGATTAATAGCCAATTCGTAATGCAATGGGTATAATTTTACTAAAGCACTTGTGTGTCGGTGTGTTGTCTTGATCCAAGTGCACTATTTGCTTTCCAAAATGCGGCTGTTTTTGTTTCAAATCAGCGTCAAATCAGTTCAACATAGTAATTTTAGAATAATATTTTCTGAAGATTAATTTATACTTTTCAAAGTAGTCCATGTAAATGATTCCATGTACATACCAGAAACAAGTCAGCATCACCTTGTTGTCATAGGAATCTTTGTAAAAATCTCATAAAAAGTGAACTCATCACTATACCAGAACTATAGGAGTATAATAAATTCATCAATTCCGTCCAAGATCTTGATAAAAATCCACACGAACAGATTGTGTACTGATCAAATTAGTAACCTTTCCACTATCATGCAACAGATAATTAAGTAGCAGGCGTCATCTTTCGTCAACTACAGTGCCGCATTTGAAAACATCGACTGCTGCTGCATCTAAGATGCATTTAACAGATGACGTGCAACACCCAAGATCATTAATCCACACCACAGCTCAAGATTTGAAATATAGCGTAATTACATAGCAGAGAAACTTTCTGATTCTTTTGAGTTTGTTCCCAGGTATACGCAAAGGTTGTCTGCTATCACTAATCTTGATCTGGATTATATTGTCAGCAGAGCTCTAGATTCCGCAAATCATGCAATGGACAATCAGCGAGCATCTGGAAAACCTCGCAAATGCCCTTGACTTATGTCAAGCAGTCAGACATGTAAGAAAAACTGACTACCGACAGATGTTTTTAGGAAGAAATAGGTCTGAAACTGTCATAAATAAAGCAAAAAGCATGACCGTCGGATCAAGCAGTACCAGCAATACTTTCATTATAGGCGAATCCAGCATAGAAGAAGTCGAAACTGCACAAACTTGGGCAGCGGAAAACATCTGATGTCAGTAAGGACATCTATGTTAGAATTGACATAGTGAAAGCTACCTTTGTTTGTTATGTCTGGCAATCTTCGTTCTTGTCAACGACAATTAAACTCAGAATCTTTGAGTCAAACATGAAGCCAGTACTGCTGTGAAGCTTGGTTTGCCAACAATTGTCACTGAAAATGTTGGAGGAATTGAAGGCACTCGCTACTGATCGTATACGTTGAAAGATTTCAGTGGAGGCCCAATGCTCCGTGAGGAGCATAAGAATGATTTTTTTCGTTTCCATTTGATATTAAGATCTTGATTCAGAATTAAAATTTTTTACATTCAATATTTCTAATATATAATGCGAGGCAGCTCTGGGTCACGCTATTGGCCTAGAATTAGATGTTGGTATAGATAAGAACATATATGGAAAAACCGGTGATCTTATTTTATTTTTTTACATTGGATATATTTTATTTTTTTTTTCTTCATCGGTTCTATATCCCAAACAATTAAAATATGCATAATGTTTTTTTCACAAAAAAACCCCAGATAGCGCAAAAGCATAATTTTCCCCGAACCGCGTATGAATCATTCATTCGGCGCGAAAATATAAAAAATAAATACCAAACAGAACTAAAAAATGACTCAAGTCAGCGAAATTCATGTACCTATAGTTATTTATTTGCGCAATAATATTGAAATGTACATGCAGCGATAATATTGGTGACTACAAAAATAACAACAACAAAGCAACATGTTAAGCATAGAAATAAAATTGCAAACAGAAACATCATCAAATTAAAGAAATACCTAATTATTCGTATGTCTCAAGAAAAATGGAATTAAATTCAAAATCAATGTGGAAAATTAATTGTACACAAAAAACAAATAAATGAATAAATAAATGAGCAAAGGAGGCAAAACTTAATTAAAATTGAAATTCAAGTGATTTATAAAGTTGTTTAATTTGTTTGTAATTGCAAAAAAAAAAAAAATTTTTTTTAATAAAATTCCCAGATGTAAAAATAAACTTTAAAAATAACTAGAAATGCGCAAAAATGCCAAAACAATTTGTCATCGTCATTAGCAGCAGCAGCAGCAGCTACAACAGCAATAGCGACAGGAACATGCAAAAATCATGTTGTCTCCTTTACACAGTTTTACATCAACATTCAAAAATGCACACCTTTTTACACGAATATGTAAAGGATTCAGTGATACATCAAATGATATCGATACTTCAAAGTTTCTTCGATACTTAGCAAAACAATCAGTCGTAAGAATGAACTTTGAAACGAAGTACATACAACACATTGAAGTCCACAAATGTTTCAAATTTACTTTTGAGTACAGTTCGTCCGTCAGAAGCGAAAAGGACGTATCTCAAAAAAATGCGTTTTGAGATAATTGATCTTTTGTTTAGGTCAATTTGTTGAAATACCTGTAAAATTAAAATAGATAAAGTTTTCTTTGGAGTTTCTTTATATGTTTGAACTAAGATACCGCTATTTGGAGTAGACGCATAATTTCTTAAGCTACCCGATGCCATAAGAATCACGAATATGAATTTTTTTGAGAGACGCCATTTTCTCTTCTGAGGGCGGAGTTATGGATTTAAGGCATGATTCAATGGTCTATGATTCTTTTTCTGTCTAATGTTAAAATTAAACAAACAATAAGTGATAACTTTGATATTTCAAGATTAAAATATTTAACTTTCAGAGAAGAGTGAATGCTTTCGGCCAAAAGACATTTCAACGTGTGAAGTACGTGTTTCACCCCACTATATTTACCGATGCCAAAAAGTTCAAAACTCAACACTAAATAAAAGATTTTAGATTTAAAAATGGTATCGATTCGTTGTGATACCATAGCGTCCATACCTCAGCAAACATCAAGTAATTAATAAAATCAAGCACGACTAATATTTAGTTTTATTTAAATTCAATTGAAAATTATTTGCCATTTCAAAGGCTGCACATCTACCCAATGGGAAAATAATTGACTCCATGTTGCATCCTATAATCCATAACTTTTTATATTGCAAGTCATTGAAAAGGATCACATGTTTGGCATCTTTGACATTTCTTATTAAGTCAAAACAAAAAAAATATAGTCAGTGGATAATACTGTGAATATCTAAGCGGCAAGGCTCATGTTCGAATCCGGCTGATTCAACAATAATTTTTTCTTTGATTTTTTAATGTAAGTAAATGATTCTGTTATAAAAAAACAAAAATTTCGCGAGAAATTCACCTCTAAATAAAATTATAAAATTTATTTGGGATACTCGACAAAGTTGTCGAACAAAAATTTGTGCCAACCGAGCATTGAACCAACGATTTTGAACTAAGAGACCATGCACTTAATCAATTGATTACATTGCTTGATAACTATGAGATGAAGATTTATTTGACGCAAAGGAGTTCTCATTGGGTGTGCTTTGGTCAAATCTTTCCTTTTATTTTAAAATGCGCCACCGAATTCTTAGAAATAAAAGAAAAATGTCATTGTGCAAATTGCACAATAATGAATAATAAAAAATTATAAAATAAACATTCTTAAAAAATAAATATTGATAGTAAAAAATTTGTATTATAATTGAAGATTATTTTATTGAAGAAAATATCTAAGAAAAATAACTATTTTTTATTTCCACACGGACATGATCATTGAAAATAAATAGATACTATCGTTTGCATATTTTCGGACTAGACCTAGAATTTGGTAAAAAAATACCAATTTTTTACAAAAAAATTTTGAGCAAAATCCAATATTACACGGTTAGAAATTTTAGAATAAATTTTAATACTTTTGGGCTTACATATATGACTACACCAGAATTGTATTAAAATTCCATACTGTCTAGATATTAAAATTCATTTTTAATACAAATTTGTATTAAAATTTAATACTCGTTTTTATTAAAATTTAAAAAAAAAATATGTCGTATCCACTGGGATTCGAACCTGGTTCCCTTTCAATACAAGGGTTGCATGAACATTTTAACGACATCAGCCAACGTAGTATCATATTTACGTTGGCTAAATGTAATACTTGAGATAGAATCAAATTGATTCCAAATGTTATAAAATATCGTTTTAATGTTTGAACTGTATTAGAATTTAATACAAAATGTATTACAAAATTTTGTAATATATTCAAAAGTATTAAATTTAATCAAAATTGTATTAAAAATCTTTGTAATACTTCGCTTGTTTTAAAATTTATTCCAAGATTTCTAAAAAAAAATTTGAAAAAAAAGTATGGAGGTCAGCCTAAACCGGTACTAAAAAAAAAACATCCAAAAAATCAAAAATGCAAAATGAAAATGGCGTCCCAGAGCAGCTTCCGTTAATTTGTACTTGGATTGAAATCCAACAGATCAAGACATTTTATTCGGTTAGCCACACACTTGAGCTATTGGCATTGTGTGCCTTGAGCTGTACAAAGTATTTGGATGCATCCTGCATTTTCCTGTTGGGTATTTATTGCTACTATACAAATGTGCAATTACATACGCACACACACGCTTGCCACATTTGAATATACCCAGCTAACATTTAGAAGATTACGAAATCTTTCATCTTACAGGCAATTTCAAATTACACTTCAGATATTTTTTATATTTTAATGCATTATAATTCGATATTAATTTTTTGTTATTCGCATTGTACTTTCTATACGGCATTAACTGTAAATATAAATTAAAAGCAATGTCAATGTTGCCAGGGTGCTCCTTTATTTTCATGTGATGTTAAGTGTAATTTTGTGTAAACAATTGCAGTTATAACACTTAAAACAAATAATTATAAAATATCCTTGCAAGTGATGAACGTGGATAAAATGAGACAATAATTCCGAGTCTGCTTGATGACGTTAATAAATAAATATTTTTTATTTCACCTTCAACAAGAATCACTTGAGACTCTTCTTTATGATAAGTTGCTGTCCCTGGACATTTTCCACCGGACAAACTATTGCTTGCTATCAGAATTTATATTCGGATACCAAGTTTGCGTGCTATCATATCCATCCTCTCTGCAATTGAAATATGACTCTTCCGCCATTAAAACTGTTTGCTGGGTAGCATTGCAATGCCACAATACCACAGATATTCAGCAATACGCAATACTCGTAAGTACATTGAATTTTATTGATCGTGAGCATCAGCAGAAAATTCATTTAATTTGTAAATTTAGATTTTAAGTACATATACTGCATTTGTTGTTGCTGTTTATTCTTTTTGTACCAATTACTGATGGAATTGATGCTACTGCTGTTGTTGCCACAATCAGTGATTTGCTTCATCAGCAGTAACTCTTTGGTTTAACTGTAAACGTAATGCTAACAAAACTGTCTGAGCAAAATCCAGTACATTAGTATATTTGGTTTCCAAATCCAGTTCAGTGAAAACACATCTATTTTATTTTATCAAAAAGAGACAATTTATATAGATACAAAAGTTAACGCGGCTTGAAAACTGAGACGGTTTAGTTGCAATTGGAGTTAGAATTTTCGTCATAATGCTTCTTACCCGAAATTTCCCAGAGAGTTGACATACAAAAAATCGAATTTCGTGTGGAGATTTAGAGCGCGGAAAGCTTATGCTTCTAAGGATTTCAAAGATTGAATAAAATGACAAAAAATTTGATATTTTTTAAATCCATTTTAAATGATGACGGCGAAGAAGAAAAATTAGCTTTCAAGTGGTGATCTGCGATGTTTCCTTGCAAAGTTATAGCCATTTTAAAGTGAAATGAATTTGTAGGGGACAAAGGGTTGCAACCCAAAATATTAACCAACGGGTTTTAAATTCATGTCATTTTGAAATGGCCGGAAATTTTGAAGGACACATCACAGATCACCACTTGAAAGCTAATTTTAAAGGGCAAGGACGGTACTAAATGATGCTTTTGTTAAAAATAAGCTGATCAACTTTCTTTGAATCCTATACATGGCCTCGAAAGTAGACAAAAAAAAATCATGTTTTAGGTACTTTACCTCAAATATTTCATGATTCTGACATGTTGGGTCAATGCTGAGGCCAGGTTCGGATTCATCGCAAAAAACGACTCTTTCCACAACATTAATCACCTATTCATTTAGATACCTTTTTAGTAAAAAATAATTTTTCCATACAATTTACATGTAAAACTAACAGTCTTCGGCGCCACCATATAAAATTGAGGTACTGAGCAACAGCACTTTAAGAAAAAAAAAAAAAAAATTTGAATCACCCTAATGTACATATGTATGTATGTTTCTTAAAACTGACAACAGTTTTTCTAAAGTAATGATGTTTCAATAGCTAATATAAAAATATTCAGCTCTCATAAAATGACTTAACATTAAATTTTGTTTTCTTTCACAAAATGCTTCATTAATTTTTATTTTCAATATATTAAAGAAAAACAAATTTCACTTATTTCAAAATATAAAAAAAAAAATAAATCTATATTTTAGCAATATCATCGTTTTATATTTTCGTACATAAGAGAACTCGTACAATTTTAGCGCCCTATAAATATGCAACGAAGACGTGCGCAGATTTTGCAAGCTCTTCGCAAAAGCAATAAACTTAAAAGGGAATAAACATGATTTTCAATATATTGACTTGGTTTATTTAGAAGTTGGTTGGCGTTAGCAAGTTGAGTTTGGAGAAAATTAAAAAACACAAATTTAAAGCTGAACAAAATGAATGAAATCGAAATTACAAGTGCTTATATGTATAAATTAAATGCTTAATAATTTGTAGTTAAAACATTAAAAATATAAATAAATAGCATTAAAATAAAAATTAAAATGTTGAGAGAAGCTTTTTCGAATTGCCCTTTTCCAGCCATAGCTGCTCACATTAAGGTTTAAGCGGAATTTTTTGTCATAAGCTTCATTGTAAATATTTTCCCTATTCGCCCTATTTTTTGCTGCCATTTGGCCTCTCATTTCATTTTACCTTCATAAAATTTTATATCACAATGATGCTGAAATAAAAGAAACAGGTAACCCATAGTTGGCGCTGTTAAATCACTGATGAGACAGGCACTGAGATCCAAAGCACACTCTTGCATGCAGCATATATATGTATAATTTAGGGTTTCCCATACAATGAACTAGTTTTCAGGATTTTTTTTTGGAAAACGTTCCCGAAATATGTAGTACATATACATATAAAAGCCGCACTATCGATTCCACCAAACAAAATAAAGACATTCTTCTTTATTGAGCTATATATGTAACCTAAAAATTATGAAAAATGGAGTTAGTTATGGACTAAACATTGTAGTTATATCTATGCATACATTTTACACCGAAAAAAAAAATACATAAGTCAACAAAATCGGATTCTGGCCAGAACTAAGTAGAAGTTCAACAATTCTGACAATTAGATGTTTTTTTTTTTTTGTAAAATTTACAGAAAATTTGAAAAAAAAAATAATGTGGAGCAACAAAGTTCTATTGCGATTGTAATGAGTTAAGGGTGTACATATTTTTTGAAAATTACTCTTCAAGCTTTTTTCATATGAGAAGCGAATAAGGTCTTATAGGAAAAATAAAAACTTGAAGAGACTTATTTAAAAAAAAATTGTGGAACAGGTTTAATGTAGGAGTCTCTCCCCGATTTTTCTTCTTCGTTATTTTGGAGCAAATAGTGCTTCCGTAGATTATAATAAAAGTAAAATCAAAAGTTGGTGGATATAAGATTTCCAAAAAACGTTATAAGTGGAGAATAAACCATAATATTGGTATGTAAAATTACAAGTTCGCTTTATAGTTTTAAAGATATGAAGATTTTTCTAAATTTTTTACTTTTTTTTAAAAGCAGCTATTGTTAAAAAATATATATATTATTAGCATATAATGATATAAACCAATTAGGAAAGCTCAATTTATATACTTTCAATTGGGATATAGTTTGTCCCAGAATTTTACTTTTAAGCCGAAAAAATAAATAAAACCAAGAATTTTGTTTTTAATTTTAATTACTGCTTTTTTCCATATTATGTCGGTAGATTCTACACTTTAATTTGAAATGGCGTCGTATAGCTCTTCGGCTACTTTAAAAAAGTGGAGAAGTGCATCAAGCTTTTTCAGCTTTGCAGTTCTAAAAAGAATTAAGTCTAAAAAGCACTAAATTTCAATTGTAAATGTTATGCCTTCCAATGAATTTAAGCTTTAAGATTTTAAAATCTAATTTCAAGGGCCACCCTTTAACGCGAAATAATACAATCTCATCAAAGCAAATACAAAGAAAAGCAAAGCCTAAAAGGGAGCCCAACTAATGTTACATTTCTATTTTCTACACGTGTGTGTGCATTGCTTGTTGAAGAAGAGGAGATGCGAAAGATGATTATAATGCGGGCGCTACAACGCTAGATGGAGCTAATGTGAAGAGTTATAATACTTGGCTTGTAAACGCGCTGTTGTGTGCTTGTGTATGTGTATTCGGGGGAATTTTTCGGGGAATATAAAGTTAAATAATGCTTCCTTGGAGAAAAACACATTGAATTACAAACGAATAAAAGTCGCACGACAAATTTACGTTAGAGATTTTTTTGGCGTTGAGAGTGAACGTTTTTTTTTTATTCGTAATTGAGTCTGTGAGACAATATATTTATTAGTTAAGAGTTTATAAAAAGAATTGATTTAGTTTGAGTGCAAACATAAAATTGTACTAATTTTGCAGAGTGTAGATGAAAACGGAGGGAATGCTTGTTACTTGTGAGTACTTCTTTCATACAAGTTACTGGAAATGCATTATGTAAACCTGGCCCGTGCGCAAAGGGGGGGGGGGGGGAGTTTGGGGGTTCAAACCCCTCCCCCCATTGGGAATTTTCGCACATATGTTTTTATTGATATTTGAACGCATAATCAAAAAGACACAACAAATTGTTTTTTTTAAATGAAAGAACTAAAAAGCCGTCGAAGCCCGAGTTTTTCTTTTATGACAAGATTTGTGCTCTCTAGTTATTTTTGAACCAAAAAACACGATTTGAACCACTGCGCGTCGCTGAGGCTAAGAAACACGAGCATTTTTTCAATACGCGTTTAAGTATACTCTCAAAAAAATCAGCTTCAATGAAAATTCATGCACAAATCTATTCCCGCCATATTTTTCAATTTTGCATGATGGTTCACTTGACATGTGGATAAATGAAGTTCAACTTTGGCGTCAACGCAATGCCGGGCAAGATATCAAAAATTCTCTCGAAGCACTGGATATTTGCAATGAAGACGCGTTTCCAAATGTCCATCAAATGCTTCGTGTTATGGCAACTTTGCCTGTGACAACAGTAACAAATGAACGCTTCTTTTCAGCGCTACGCCGTCTAAAGACATACCTCAGATTAACTATGTCCGAAGATCGGCTGAATGGCTTAGCCTCGCTAAATATACATCGCGATATCGAAATCAATGAGGAAAGAGTTTTGGACGAATGTTTTCAAGTACCTCGCAGAATTAGCTACTTACGTAATGATAACTGAATATCGAATCATAACATAAACACTAGACTTGTTCAAATAAATGGCATGTTCTTGAATACTTCAAAAACACTCGATTTTCGAAAACTTTATCAAATTCGTGTATATCCTCATTTAAAAAAATAAAAAAAAAATAGACTTTGGGTTGCTACCAGAGCTGCAAAATTTTAATTTTTCGAAATTTGGCCTAAAAAATTTGATTTTGTCTTATTTATATTTTTTTTTTTAATTTTCTTTCGATTTTCCTTGTGTACACATAAGGAAGTATCGAAAAAAATTCACCACTATTTTTAAAGCCTATACATAAGGAGAAAAACGGTGGTCTCTCCGCGAGTAGAACTTTGGTGTTTCTTGTGTAACAGCTCAAATCCTTTGTTGTTTTCACTGCAATCACCTTAATACACTGTAATTTGAAATTGTCAATGCCACCACATGAATTTTCATTAAAAAAATAAACTAGAAAAAAAATAAAATTTGATTTTTGGTTCATAAATTTTCGAAGTATTTTATAAGCAAGAACTTACAATATTTTGCTTCAATAATTAGTTACTCTTACTAACAGTGCATGATGAGTTCAAAAAAAATATTAAAAAAAAGTTAAATTTTGATAATTTTTTGAATAGTATAATGGTTGTAGATCTTCTTATTTCCTACAACTTTTGCATTATACTTTTTTTTGATATGATGCACAGTTTAGCCAGAAATCGTGAAAAACTGTGTTCGACCTCTAAAAATGCACCCCATTCCACCCCGTATAGCTGCTGTCGGTTTGATTTTTTTGTCCTCTTTTACAAGAGCTTGTTCAACAATATTCCGCTGTCAGATTGCTGTAACGCATTATTTTGTTGTTCAAACCCTATTTCTCCTGGACTATAAGAAGAAATTCAAATTTTCTTTATTTTTTCGCTAAATTCCAAAAAATTAAAATTTTGCAGCTCTGATAGCAACCCTAGGACTATTTCTCTTTTTATTTTTTTTTAGTGGGGATATACTCGAATTTGAATAAATTTTCGAAAATCGAGTGTTCTTGAAGTATTCTAGAACATATTTTTGAACATCTCTAATAAGCGTGTATATATGTATATGTGCTTAGTTATAATTAAATGTCTATATTAAAAGTAAACCGTTTTTTATGAACATAATCTAACATGAAATGTCCGAGTTAAAAACCCACCCCCCCCCATGGATGATTCCTGCCCACGGGCCTGATGTAAACACATATTGCTGCAGCAAAAATAACAAGCGTTCTTTGTGTTTTCACTTTATGAATGTATTTTCCAATTTTAATATAAGTGACGTTCAAACCGATAGCCACTATGTCCAAAATTTAACATAAGAAAAAACGTTGGGGGATTGCAAGGCTACGTGAGTATAGCTTTCGAAAAAAATAAAACCTTTTAAAAAAATCAATACGATGGCCAAAAGAGGGCCTCCTCAAGAAATTTTCATGAGTATTTTTGAGAAATAATGATATCATTAAAAATATGGCATAAAAAAATTTGCCTAAACTTTTTTACAGGGTAAATGTGTCTTTTTATTATATGAAATAGTTTTTCCATAAGTTGAAAACTATATAACTCGAACTTTTTGACGTCTCCCTTCAATTTCGACTTACAGAGGTTCTACTGTACTATCAAAATCAGTACACTGGTTACGCAGTGAAAACGCATTTTCCTGTGGCTCCACCCACTAAAAACAAGTATCTTTCCTCAGGAATCAATCTGACTCCATTTAAAATTTCATCAAAATCGTGACATAGTTTTTTACATTTAAGACGGTGCCAGGCCCACCACAGTTTTAGCACCCATTGGGCTTAAATCTATGTCCATAATAAATTTCATCAGAATCGGTTCATTAGTTCAGCCGTGGATATGTATTTTCCTGTTAGGGGCATGGACTGCCTACAAAAAAACAAAAAAGAAGGGATGCAACTGTTTTGCCTTCGCTTATATATAATGGTGTACATATGTATTACATATTGATGCCATTGCAATTAGTTGTAGCATTAAAAATTTTACAACATACAATCTGGCAACGCTCTAATCCACTAATTCCGACAAAAAATAAATTAGCCAACTTATAAATTAATGCAAATTAAACTAATTAAATGCATTATTAATGGCATTAAGTCAACAGTCAAAGTGTCGATTCAGTTAGCAGCGAGGCAGAAATAAAGAGAGCTAACATATGAAATTTAATATTGTAATTACAGAATCAACATAAATTACAAAAATAAAGTTAAAAAAAAAACTCTTACATAAAATTGCAACCGAATTTTGTTAACAAATTGACTACATATTTTTATACGTTTCTTTTTTTTTTTTGTAGCATACATTTAAGCGTTCAACTATGAAAAAAAAAACAAGAACAAGAACGTGAAATAGTTTAAGGGATATTATGAGACAAGAGTAAAAGAAAAAAAAAAAAAACGACAGACGGCAAGAAGTGGAGTTAAGCAGAATAGCAAGATAACAACAGTTAGTCAGCCAGCACGTACACCGTACTGTAGAATTTCTATCAATAAATTTTAAATGAGGTTAAAACGGAACTTCCGTCAGTTGCGTAGCCACCACAACACACCAACACCAACACATAGATAACAAGTGCAAGCGCACACATACAATACACACACATACAGAGCTAAATAGCAATAGAGTTATGTATAATCGATGTTGAACCAACAGACAAACGGTCAAAGTGAGACAAACACGATTTACATTAACATTATGTCGTTAAAAAACTTTCAGAAACACTTTAGGCTACAAAGTTGGCGGAATAACTTTAACTGAAAACAGAGAGACCACACCTCCTTCAACGTGTTAAAATTTACATAGTCTTCTCAAAAAACAAATGCATCTGGTTGACAGTTTTTAAAAGTATTTATTGAAATCAAACAAATTTTTGGTAAATAATATTTTACCAAGCACAATATTTGTTTGAAGAGATTGACTGAATTTGATTGTGACAAATAAATATTGGGTTATTTCATGGAAGTAAAAATAACTCTAGATTTTCTGCACCTAATTTGAGAAAACCTCAGTGTTCTGTTGAATGCCTTTCTTTCAGCATTATTAACGTAACCTTATAATTATTATAGACATTCTAATGCTGCTGAAAGTCAGGGGTGTAAGACTGGCTGCTGAAGAGTGCTTTCAGTCAGGCCGAAGCGGCCATTTCATATAAAAAAGAAAATGCAAACAGAAATTCCGTTGGTAATATATATTTCATTTTATAAGGGTTTTTTTTTAAATTCTTCATTGAAAGAAGTGCACTCAACTGAGTACGAGATTGACACCCTTTCCAAAAAATATATAATTTTCTTAAGACTTTGAAGATGCAAAAAGTGTGGAACCCTTATTGCTTTGTTTTCATCTGTTTGAATGTCGATACAGCTAGTAAAATTTTATAAAATCCTAGTAAATTTCCTTCAAAACGCAAATCAGATTTATTATTTATTTAGGCAAAATTACTCAAAGTATTATACGATAAAAAGAATATTATATAAGTAGCTTCAAAGCTAGATGAGTGTCAATTTCACTCTCGTAGTCATCATGTACTATTTATTTTTTAATTCTTTATAGCCGCACGAAATATAAATAGTTCATCCAATTCTGTTTTTACACGGTTTTGATTTAACACGGTATAGATTCGTCGATTTAGCACGATTAAAAAAGCTATTTAATTGAACATTTAAAGAAAAATATTTTTACTAACCGTAATCTTTTAGAAATTTAGTTAAGGAATTGGGTTAAAAGGTTAATAGGGTTGAAGGATATGGAACTAATCCCCTTTTTTCCTATATGTGTACAAACATACTTCATGTCTTTTTTTACACGGTTTTTTTTTACACGGTTTTGTCTGGAACGTATTTACAGTGTGAAAACAGAATTAGGTGTATATCAAACTTATACGAATCGGTGGAGATTTATTGCAGAAATGTTAAAAGTCAATGAAACCTATACAAGCCGATCTATGCAGGTATATGGAATATGTTCAATTTTAATTAGTCCATTTCTTCAAAACTGTTCATAACTTACAACTAGTGCTTATAAGACTCGTTATTAGAACAATATGAACTACATCATACTAGGAGGAGCTTAGGAATACTGTCTTGATCAAAGCTTTATCTGAGTAATAGTCTGAGTCGTGGACAAGTTTATAGAAATAGGGATTTTAAAATTGAATTTATGCTTATATTAAATATGTACATAAATGTGGTTCGATACGTATTAGTTTGATCTATTACATCACATGATTCAAAAATAGTTAGGACATGACAATGAATTATGGAAGTTTGTTATTATTTTACGTCCTAAATTTTTGGACATTTTGTTATTTTTTGATATAAATGTAACTTTTGCGAAAGTGGAAAAGCTTAAAAACTACACAAAGTGTGTGATCATTTTCATTGAGGCTTAGTTTTGAATAAAATGGTATATATTAGACCGCGAGAGAGCACCATTCAATAATGGTGCAAACGGCGGCTAATGGGATTCAAAGATGCTCTTTTAAAAGACTAAAATCTGAAATCAATAGTAAGACAATAAAACTTATCATTTTCATTGTATGCTTGGCAAGTGGAAGACTTACGTCCCATACCGACATCGCGGCAGCCTTTGCCGCGGTTCAGTCTATAATATGTTCAACACCGACTTCTCTATTCATAATGCTTTAGCATTAAAATTAAATTGCATACTTTCAAGCAAACGAATTAACTAGTTTGGCCTAGGAAAAACTATTTTATCTGAGCAACTAGTTTGGTCGGTAACATATATAATTAGGTTCGAAAGTTTTCTTCAAGAATGAGAAAATTTCAATAATAATAGTAGAAGTTTACTTTTTCTTAATTTGCATAAAAACAATGTCAAAATAATGCATATTCGCGATTCTTATGAACTACTCCCAATGCTGGGATCTTAGTTCAAACATAAAAAATATCCTAAGAGAATTTTCTTTATCTCAATTTAAGAGGTATTTCAACAAATTGACCTTAACAAAAGAACAATTAACTCGAAACTAATTTTTTTTAGATACGCCCTTTTCGCTTCTGAGGGCAGTATAGGAAATAAAAATTGAATATTGTTTTTTCATAGACTTAATATTTTTTATCCAAACCATTTTTTGTTGGTGAAGCTGTAATTTACAGAGATAGGAAATTTTTCAAAAAATTACTTTATTTCTCATAAAATTTCTTAAAAACTTATTAAATTTGCTTTTTATCTTTGTAGACATCAAATCTACGATAGGGTAAATGACACCTTGAGTTAAACTTGATAAGTGGCCAAAATTGAAATTTCGATATAAATAATTTCACTAGCGAAATCTGCGCAAAAAAATAGTAAACAATTTTTCAAAATAAAAAAAAAAAAATCTTTATGCCTCAAAAGACTTCAAAAGATCGACTTATTCCTTTTTTCATAAAGTTGTTATTTGTAGAGATTAAAAATTATTTTTGAAATTTTTTTGTTTCTCATAAATTGTTAGGAACGTAGCGCAACAATGTTTATCTGTCAAACATGTTTGCGTCTCAAAATTGTCGTCATTTTAACCACACTTGCTACTTGGTCAGTGGCGTACCTTCAACACTTTTTTCCCGGGGCGAAGAGCAATCAGCCGGCTTCTCCTCCACTACCATTTGTAGGTTGTTATTATGAAATTTTATTTTTCAACCTCTGATTAAAACAAATTTTTAATATAATTTCCAAATCTCAATGAATACCGAGGATATTTTTGACGCTCCCAAGCATTTGCGCTTGCGGAGACAGCCTCCTTACCTACCCTTTACACTACTTTACTTGATAGCTTTCTAGCTACACAAAAAATTCTTAAGTAAAATTAAATAGTTTTCAATGTTTAAAACAGTTAAAATTGAGTCTTCTAATTCTAAAATCTTCTATTAAAAATCCCACAATTTTGTTTATTTTTTGAGTTTTCAGTGGAATTTGTCATCTACTTTAGTAATGTTACCAAACTTTTAAAAACTCAGTGTCTTCGTTGCTAAAAGCCTCATATTTTACATTCATTTGCATGATCAGCTCTATTCGGATCAAAGTATATTGCTATAAATTGAAAACATCTTTACTGTGATACTCTACATCACGAAAATAAAATATAATACTGAAAAGGACACAAGATGAAATTCGAAGCGTACACTGAGAAAACGATTTGTTTGAATATAACAAATTACATTTGATTGAGTCAAACATAAAATGCTTCAATCAACATATACCACTATTTGACCCAAACACAATAGGTTTGACTAAAATAAATATTTGATTGTTCCACATGAAATATACATTTGTTATAGTCAAACAAATCGTTTTTTCAGTGTAGGTTAATGCTGTCTGGTTTTGTAAAAAGAAATTTACCAATGGAATTCTTGTAGTTATGCGATATCTTCAAATATGCCTCAAACAGCGTTTTTCGCGCTTAGGAAAAGCTTGTTTTGAAATCCTAACTTTAGGAAAAAACTAAAACTCTGCGTGGGCACCTGTGCAATTTTTATTTGTTTTAATTTTATTTAAAAAAAAAAAAAATTATATAAAAGGCAATTTGAAAAGTTGCAACTCAAATGAGACTATTGGAATTTTTTTTTTCAATCGTTTCCAATGCCAGCATGTCTTCATGCAAGGATATTTGAGTCAATAATGACACTGTCATGCAAACACAATTGAATTATGCGCTGCTTGTTTGATTTAAAGGATTGCAAAAAGGGAGGGCAAAATGCCACAAAAAACGTAGCAAAAATTAAATGGAATGTGAAAATTTTATGGATTTTTGTGTGGTTCCAAATGAAGAGCGTGAATCCCCAGTGAAAAAAAACTACAGGGTATTGAAAATTCAATGTGTAGTGTACAAAATGCGCATGCGAAAGGACATTTCTCACTCTCTGAAATGCTCAATTTACTCTCATTAATTTACTTTACTCATGCAAATTGTTTATTTTGCTCTTGAATTTAAGCTTAATCGCTATTCATCTATTATTGTATTGCCATCGTTGTATAATTGCATAAGAAATAAATTTTAATCAAAAATTTATCAAATTTTGTATAATTCAAAATTAAAAAAAAAATGTACTTTACATATCGTATTTTATTTTCATATAGATTTTGTTTTTTTGTGATGGGAAGTAAATAGTTAGGGGGCGTTTGATCGTTGATTTTTGAAAAATATTAATTTTTGACAAAATGGCGGGCGTACAAAGAAAATTTTAATTTTTTGTGCACAAACTTGAGGTCGTTTTAGGCTATAACTCAAAAAAAAAATATGTATCCAAAAAAAAATCGAACGATCGAACGCCCCCTAACTATTTTCTTTTTTCGGATGAACCAGTCTCCAGATATCTTGCTCACCGCAAATTTTGAGGTCGTTCACTGCACTTTTCTAACTTATTGACGAACATTTTTGGACCAAAATTTCAGAAATAAATCTTGAATAGTTATACTTTAATAATATAAAAAAAATGTTGGTCTAAGATAAAATGCAGCTTCAAAAAAAAAAAAAAAACTTTTAAAAAAATGTCTTTTTATTTTTCGAAAAACTTCCGGACGCCCTTAATGCTAAATTTGCATTTCACTGTATAATCCTAAGGTAGCCAATGGTAAAAAATAGGATAATGTCATATTTGGTACGTATGGTTTGAATATCTCAAGATCCTGAAGCGATTGAATGAAATATCGAAAACACTTTCATTATGTTGGTGGGTGTACTGAATCTAAATCTGGTTCCAAAATCACTCTATCACGTCACGATTTTATTAAAAACGTTATATTTCAACTGGCGAATTTAGGATGGAATATCCCATTGTTCTGACGTGCTAGAAATATTTTCCAGATTTGAATTCGGCATTGAGAATCTATGACAAATATACTTATCACATTTTGTTATTGACAATTTTCTATGTTTTTTCTGTGTAATAGAAACGTGTCAACAAACTATATTCAATATCCACGCAATAAAAATTAAACAATACTTCCGAGTCCAGGATGTATTAAATATTTCTATTTTGCCAAAACAACATGAGTTTGAACGTCTTTCCATTGAGGCTATCTCTATAAAATTTCTACTAAAAATAACTATCACTTTACATCAGAATATGAAGTCGCACGCATGGACGATCAAAATATGAATCTTCTATGATCAAAAAATGCTAGGATGAATCCCTTTGGATTTTATGTTCTAAGAGTTTTTCTACTATTTACAATGATATACAATAGCGGCGATAAGTCATTATTTATACATTTATTTTTATGTTTATGCCGATGGCAACACTGCGATATACCATTGTGCCTCATAGAAAAAGCTTTCAGATTCAGTTTGAATTATCCGATTAAGATTCGTTATTTTTCGGTTATTTTCGGCGGACATCGTTATAGTTGCTTGTTTTTTTTGACAACACAAAAACATACTGTTATCATGTCGAGACTCGTGTCATTATTTTTATTTGTTGTAACATATAAATTATTTATTTTGCTATTCAACAACAAAAACAAGCGCAACAATAATCAAAGACAGAATATCATAGCACAGCCATTTGTAATTCACCACCTACCACACTTTATTCGGTTGGACAGTGGAACAAAATGAGAGAACGCCCAAGTCAATACGGACATTACATTATATACCGCATATATCAATTTGAAGTACTGATATTAAAGTATAAACTGGTGTATCCACCTTTGTTCCTTGAGTTATTTAAGGAAAGGTGAACGCAACAAAGTCTGCTACTAGTAGTTAATTAAAAAGTTTGGCAGTAGTTACTTTAAGATCCCATTTGAAATCAAAAAATGCATGCATTGACTCATTGTACGAGAAGTAGTTTTCGCACATTTTGTGCCACTGTGCGCTACCCACTTGTACGTGTACTAAATACTATTTCCTTCGGAACAGTAAAAGTCATCAAGTGTTTTGTGTTTTTTGTTTAATGCTGTGTAGTTTTGAGACTAAATGCTTTAAATTGAAAAGCTTTTATTTTGTTCAAAATTTATACAATTGTTTTCATTTACAATTTGCTAAGGGCTGGCAACATTAGTTTTGTTTATTTTTAACTGTAACACATCAAAAAATCATTGAACTTTTGTTACTCGAATTAACAGGAAAACGAAAAGCTTAAGCAAAAAGTTAACGTCCTTTCGTATAATTGAATCCTTTTATTTGTTGCTTTTGTTATTTTACTCCGTTTTCGTAAAATTTTGTCGTTAAAAGAAAAGCTTTGAATTTGCATTCGCAAATTCGTAAAAAGGTTTTTCATTTTGTTTGATTTCAATAATACAATGAATGATCCGAAAAGTGTACGGTAACTAAGAGAAAAATATTTTAAAAGGTTCGAGTTGCGTGAGGGGATACAATTCGATTAAAAAAAATCTGACCCCATTTAAGCATAAAGGTGTAAATAAGTAGAGTTAAGAACTTTGAAATCTATAAATTTAAAACCAATTCGTTGAACTTTGACTCAAGAAAGTGCTAAGGTAATCACGGCGTATGAGTAACATTAAATTGCTTTATATGCCGATAAAAAAGAACAAACTAAATTTATTCTATGTTTTAGTATAAACATAATTTTTACTCATATTAAGAAATTTTTCTTTTCACTAAGTCAAAGAATAAGTTAATTTTCCATTAAAACAAGCTAAAGCTCTTCCTCAAACCTACATACATCGTATTTAGTTAAATTTTCTTTTGGTATAGAAAATTTGTAGTTGGATGAAGAAATATTTGAAGATTTTTTCATAATTCAAGTAAATATTTCCTTAAGCTAAAGAAATGTTTCGTTCACATACAATTTAACTTAAAATTAGTTTCCACAATAGAAGCATGACTTTAAAGAATACTTTACTATTAAAATGGAAATGTTTCGTGAATTCAAGAACGCTTTTTTTGTGTCTGCTCTTCGGTGCTATTTTCTTTCTTTTGTAGGATCATAGCTTCAAAAGAGTCTTAGTTATAATAGAGAAGTGCTTTGCGGAAAATTTTTGCAATTGAGAAGCATGGTGGCTGATTGAGCAACTTTCTTTCGTTTATTTATATAAACGATATGCGATATTTATATCAAGTTAAGATTACTTGGTAGACAAAAATCATTGGGACAGTAAGAAAATTAAACAGTTAAGTGGTTAAGCTTATATATAACTATGCGTATAGGTAATATAATATGTATCTATAATTAAAATTCTTATCAGCAAGAAAAAACTATTATCATAACGACTTAAACCTTTCTTCACATGAATATATAATACTGTTACGAAATTTCCTGTCTCTTTGACGATAATTTCGATCTCTTACACTTTTCTGAGTTCGATCACTGGATTGTGTAACAATTAAAAACACACCAACTTATTTAGTTATAAAATGGTTTATTTAAATCACAATAGTTAGTTTTTACACGGTACAATTGTTTATCTCATTAACATTCAAATTCTAACATTAATTTAACAGTGTATAGAAAACTTTTTTACTTTACTACGGATCACACTGTATTCACTTTATTGATTAAATTCAAGTGTTCTACTTCACTGTTTAAATACAACTGTGTCACTCAACTCAGATGACAACCCTTTTATACTGCAGTCATCACTCTCTCGAATAATCCAGTACCTTCTAAGTGGCGTATATTCTACCATTATCTACAACCTACCAGTGCTTCCAAGTGGCGTGCATTCTACCACCATCCACAATCCACCAGCATGGCGCACTGACGTTGAGCTCACAATTATCCAGAATGTTGCTATTATGCTAGATGGCGTTGTACGTTGTACGACGGCGATAATTTCTCTCGATTGTCGACTTTTTATTTATAGTGTACTGCAGCATCTGTTCGGTTTATCATTTGCCGCTAGATGGTGTAAAAGTATTTATACAGCCAGAATGCTAGCTAGTATCGTTTAGTTTCTTTTGTTGGTTTTTATTTCAAGAATTTTCTAGCATAAACCAAATTTCGCTACAATACGTTACAATAAAGCAAATTTTGAAAAATTAAACACTTAATTTCCTTAAATTTGGGAATTCTCTCTCAAACGGAATATTAAGGAGTACTGCTGAACGAGACATAAGATTTTCACTCCTATCATAAATATCAAAAGGAAAAATATTCTTTCGTATTTCTTTTTTTCCTGAGAGGAAAATTTTGCAATCATAAATAATTGAGGAATGGAAAACTTCATATTCAGTCAGTGTTGCCAAAATATTTCCAATTACTTCCAATTAGCCAATAGTGCAACTGTGATTTTTTACATTTGACATTAACTTTTTTTATATTTGACTGTAATTTGGCATATTTGACATTATCTGAATAATTTTATAAACAAAAAAGAAATGCAAAAAGAATTCAAATATCTAATCTACATGAAATCTGTACTGAAAAATTGTGAAATTTTATCTATATTAAAAAAAAACCATAGAGTATAGCATAGCTTGAAAGTTTGCTACCTACTCCTTTTCGTGAAGCCATTGGCGATATCCGAATTGGACTCCATGTACTGGACTATTGTCTGTAATTGTTCTTTATTTGTGTTGTGAGATATTGTAAATATGCTGAAAAAATCTATTTATCAAATAAAATTACAAAATATTGCTAACATTGTCTTTTTCTTCATTGAATTCCTTGTTTCAAAGTTGGAGAAAGCTCCAAAAAAGGTTCACTCAAAAATTATTGCTGATAGTTTATTTTCCATGAAATTTTTTCTCATTCCGCAAAAATTTCTATGATTCCAAAACAGGGAATTGAAGAAAAATTTCGAGGAAATGTTTATTCATGATAGGGGGGATTAAGTTTTATGTATTTTTCTGAATTAAGACTTTTATATGATATTGAACATGAGCACATTGAAAAGATCTATTCAAAAACCCTTTTCAATGCAAGGGAAACAATTTCTTAAATAAGTTGCGGGAAAAAAAAAATCGTTGGGTCTCTTGGAATGTTGTCCGTCTGTGGTTAACCGATCTCGCAGCTGATAATTTTCAGACACTCTGTCCGATGAGTACTTTAATTTGATAAATCAGTATTGCTGTAGCTAGTCCACATCCCGTCAGGATCTAAGGCAAGGACCTTCGAAGAAAAAACTATTCTAAGTGACAGTACGGCTAAAAAAAATAGTGTTTATGACACAATTTTTTTTAACAGACCGAATCCATTTCAAATTATGCAGGCTGACTTGAAATTGCAGAATTAGTTGCCGATAAGAAATGTTGTTTTTCAGAGGATATAAGAGAACACGTATTCCACCGATTTGAATGAAAAAAGTTTGCACGAAGTTATGCGCATTTCAATGTTAGGTGTCCAAAACCGAAAAACCGTCGAAATTTTTTTCGAAAAAAAAAGATATTTTCATCCAGATCAAAATAATTAATTTTTCTCTTTTGATTCTAATACAACTTCACATTCTCTTTTAAAATATTTCGAAAATGATTGAAAATTGGAGGGAAATCTCGTGAGAATCGGAGAAGAATGATTGTCAGAAAAGCAAGGAGTTTAAATTGATTGCAAAAAACCACACGGTATAGTTGATGTCGTATGTCCCGCTTGAGATTCAAGGAATTAGAAGATGAACTTTCACCTCCATTTAATAAAACCCTTCTCTTTTACTACGCAGTGCAACAGTGATAACGGCTTGGGACTTAGGCGTCGATTGTAAGCAGTCGTTCACATATAACGTTATATGACTTTCGAACTTTCACCCTCCCTCCTTGTCAAAAAAAACGCCGAAAAAGTCAAAAAATTTAGAAAAAGTTTGACATGCCAAAAAAAAGCTAATAATTCGAATAATATCGACGTCCGAAATGTAACAGGTAGTGTAATGCGTCACTTTCACTGTATCGCCCCCCTCTAAAGATGTTCTCACAACAATAATCTCAAGAAATTACATTGACTTCAATACAAAATGTTTGCAAAGTATTTAGATTTAGCAAATACTTAAATTAAATCTTCAACTTAAATTATAACTTAAGATCATTCGAAGCCATCAACATCAACTAACAAGTGAAGAAGTCCACATCAATTTCTCAAATTGTGGCACAAAGCTTTCGTTTGTGCTACACTCCCTTGTCATCAGGAACATATGAAAACAAAATGCCTACGAAAACTTCTATTAATTTTCTGGAAAAAATTCGAAACTTTTCTAAAAGCAAAACAACGGCGGTACATGCCAAAGGACGAGGGCCAAAAATAACGAGGACAACGGCATAAGACATGAAAATATACTCAGCATGAGAAGTTTTTTTGTTCATTTTCTACGCGTGCAACAGAATGAAGAGGAAGGATTTGCTTACAAGCTTGCGTTGCCTATGGGTGGACTGAATTCCAGAGGCCTCATTTTGCAACAGCTTTTTCTTCTATTGGACAGATGTACAACACTGTGATGCCAGCCGTATTTTATATTAATGGCCTAAAACTGTAATAAAGAGAGCGAAGAGATAATTTAAGGATAAAAAAAAGAAACTAGCGCAGTGGGTGGAGATGTTGGAGCGCAGTAATCAACAAGAACGACAAAGAAGAGAGAGCGTTTCTTTCAAAGAGAGTTGCCAGATATTTGGGGGGATTTTTTTATTTTATTGAAGTTGGCAACAAGCTCTTAATGTAATTGTTGTTGTTTGTTTGTGAATATGAGCGAGACAGACAGAGAGAGAGAGGGGGAGATGAGTAAGTTGAATGAGTTGATTTGGAAGCTTATGAGAGTTAAGTAATTGAAGATGTTAAAAGCTTAAATAAAACATTTCATTTTGACTTTCGTATTAAAATTGTTATACAAGAATGTTATGTGGCAATGCACACAAGCACACATTGCCTAACATATACACAAATGTTTAATGTGTTGGTATGTGAGGAAATGAGCAGTTCAGAAAAGAAAAAAATAACTCGAAAATGTCGTTTTTTTTTTAAAGGAAGTTTAAGCGAATAGATTAACAAGGGCAGAAAAAGCTTAATGAAAACATGTCAGGATATTACCGGAAATGATACCGAAAAAAGAAATTTTCCAAGGAATATTTTTATTTAATTTTTTCATAAAGATTATATGGTAGGGGAAAATGGGGTGCCTTTGACACTGAGGCACATTTGACTTTGCCAATTTCAGTATGAAAACGACTAAGGCGCCAAAAAGTTTAAATGCAGAAAGAAACCTACTTTGACTTAAAAAAAACGTTATGAACTTTGACAGTTCTTTTTCAACTCTCTTCGGAGTATTACGTGTTTCTCTGTTTTAGCGATTACTGATGCAATTTTTGATACCAAGTACGTAAGCGTTTTGTGAATTATATGTGATTGTTTTTGTAAATTGAGTGGAAAAATATGTTAGCATTACATTTAAGTAACAACACAATTAAAGTGTGCTTTGTGAAAATAAAAAAAAAAAAAAGGAAAAAGCCTCTTGAACGTTTGGGTCACATTTGACTCCTGCCAAAGGGGTACATTTGACAGATGCATATGTTCTTACAATACAATCATTAGATTTTTTTTTAGTATTTTTCAAAGGTATGGTGCGAACTACATAAAAAAGGCAAATCGAGGAAAGATTGATCAAGAATAAGTGAAGAGAGCTATGTCAGATATAAGAAATAAGTGCGAAACGGCCACATTAGCCGCTGAAAAATCTGGAGTGAAAAGGACAAATTTGATAATGCGTATGAAAAAATCAGGACTCACTGAAAGACTTCTCGGATTCAGCTTTGTATTTTTTGAATAAAAAGCACTTGCTTGTAAGACCGAATATGAATTGTAAAAAGTGCACCTTACCAAGTCGAATGTGCCCCTTAAAAAGTCAAAAGTGTCGGGGTACTTTTGAAAAAAAATTACTTTTTTTTTTGAGAAAGTTTAAAAAAAATACGGTGACGCAGATTTTTTTAAAAATATTTTTCGAGGTTTGATGCCGAATAGTCAATGTATAAGAAACAGTATCAATTTTTAATATTAAGTGTCAAAGGTACCCCATTTTTCAAAGACGTAATTAAATTGAACGACTCTAAAAAAATTCAATAAATTCATGAGGAAAACGACACATTTTAATCGAATCTGACCCCATTAATTATTCTCTCGATTAAGCTCACCTTATTTCACTTCATCACTCAACTTAACTCAGTTTTGAAACTCAACTCAATTCACCACATATCGAATTGAATCAAATACGAGCAATATAAAATTTTACCCCAATTCTTATCTAACAAAAATACCCAACTTCTTTTATCTCTCTTTACATTGAAAAATATCAAAAAAAAAAAAAAAATTTTTAGAAAAAATATTTTCATTATGCCATCGCCAACACTCACCTGGATGCCGTGGGCGCCGCTCTGCTGGCTGATGTGCAGCTGTTGCGTCTGCTTCATTTGCAACGTTGTTGTTGTCGATTGCTGTTGCGCCTGCTGCTGCTGCTGTTGTTGTTGCTGCTGCTGCTGCTGTTGTTGTTGCTGCATGTTATTTGGCCCCTGTGTTGTGTTACCAGCACTTGCATTCACACCTGGACCATTTTGATTTGCCTGCTGTGCACTTTGAGTATTTGGACCACCAGGAGCGCCATTAACACCACCAATCTGTGGACCACATGGAGCGCCAGCTGCACCCCCACGTTGTGCATTCGCTTGTTGCGAGGGTATCTGCTGTGTCGACATATTGGGTGGACCGCCATTTGTGGGTCCACCTCCGCCGGTGTTAGGACCGGAACCCGAAATACCACCACGTGGTGGACCCTGCATGAAATTTGGGCCTCCGGGACCAGCGGGATTGCCACCACCGCTGCCAGGACCCATAGGCGAGTTATAGGGCGAGTATTGTTGTTGTTGTTGTTGAACATGTTGCTGAGATTGCTGTGGCCCACCCGGCGGCTTGGCAAAACCACCACCGACCGGACCCATTTTAGGGATGACATTAGGATGTTGCTGCTGAGGCGGTGGACCATGAGGATGGTGATGCTGCATCTGCGCCTGTTGCTGGAGACGCTTGAGATCGAAATCATTTTGTGAGGAGTAAAAAAGTTCCTGTTTGATGTCAAGAAAAGATTGACCTGGACCAACACCGCCACCAGGTCCACCCTTCGGATGATATTGCGGTGGCATTTGCTGCTGCTGCTGTTGTTGTTGCGACGGATGCTGCTGATGTGGTGGACCATTCGGTGGTGGGCCCATGAAATCATTGCCAAAACCACCGAAATCGGCATAGCGTCCATTTGGACCACCACCAGGGCCACCCATCATCTGTGCCTGCTGTTGCGGATGCATGGGCGGGCGAGGAAAATTCATGGCACCCATGGCGCTCTTATGCTGATGCTGCTCGGCCATTTGCTTTAGTGTATGTGCAGCCAATGATAATTCGGACATGGGACCGCTATTGGGGCCATTCTGAAATTGCGAACGCATTTTATTCATGCCGCCGCCAACGCCATGTTGATCCGAACCACCCGTTGGACCACCGCCCATATGTCCACCCATGCCGGTGTTATGACCAACACCACCACCACCACCGAAGGCTGCATTAAACTGCGCCATTGCATTTTCCGACTTCACATTTAAACTGTTGATCAAATCCTGAGCATTTGGCGGCTCCACTTTGATGCCATCTTCCGTTTTTATGTCCAGCAATGGTTTTTCATCGAAACCATCAAGAAAACCAGGATTAAAGTCCTGCAAATCGCTGATAAGATCCTTGAAGGTGTCATGACCTTCGTTGGTGTCATCACCCATTAAATCGGGGAAGCCGGGGAAATTACCATTGGGGCCGCCTTCCTTGTCTAGACCCGCCAGATCGGAAAAGTCGTGATCGGGTTCTTGTTTACATTCGACTAAATTGGCTAAGCCGCCTAACGACGACTTATTCTGTTGCTGACCGTGTCCACCCATTAAGTTGCTACCTGCACCAGGACCGCCAGGTCCACCATTATTATTACAGCCACCACCACCGCCGCCCATATTCGGACCCATGCCTCCAGCACCACCACGTCCACCATTGTTAGGCCCCACTCCGCCACTGCCCCCACCACCGCCTTGCTGATGCTGTTCTTGCTGATTGCCACCAACGTTGCTGTTGCTGTTTCCACCGCCACCACCACCTCCGCCGCCACCTCCTCCGCCTACACCAGGTTCACTCTTTACCGACGTGTTGGTTAACGCTTTCACTGTGACATTCGTGCTAATCTGTTGCGGCTGTGAGTTTGCCGCTGAAGTTGTGAATTCCAATTGTTGCACAATTTCCACGGAGAATTTTGTTAGATTTTCGGAGCCGTTATTTGGCAATTTGTGGGGTGGTTCGAAATTTTCAGCTCCGTTGTCGACATCGTCTGCTGGCCGTTTTAAAAACTTTTGTTGCTGTAAGGAGATAAGAAAAGAAATTATGAATAAAGTTAGAAATTAATCGAATAAGTAATGTACAGAGTTAAAGGTAAGTTAACGAAACTACTTACGTTATACATGGATATATAAAAAAGATTTTACGAAAGTTTTTTAAATAAATTAACAAAGTACGGTAAGGGATAATGTTTTTTTTAATGAAGAAAAATAAGAAATTAAGTTTATGCGGCATGAGTGTGATATCAATGTGGTTACAGTTAGCTTTATTTGAGATAAAACTTTATTAAATGTCTAAGAATTCAACCGAACAACATTTATTCTCTTTGGTGTCTTTTCTCATCTGATTGGTCATTTGAGGTACTTGCGCTATGGTTTTGAAGTATTTCAGATGGCCGAATGGGTAGTTTACTTCTTTAACTAAAGTGCTCAGAAGTTCTTAAGCGAGTATCCAATGTATACGACATTCGATGGCATAATTGTTGAGTATGATTTTGTGGTTTCATCATCGCCCCACAGAGTCTACATTCAGTTTTGGTGGACGCGCCTGCCTAGGTGATACCTCAGCAGATAGTTGACTAGAGAGAAGTTCCACACGATTTCGTACATTTTCTTTGGTCGGGAAAACTTTACAAGTTGCTCCTACACAAGGATTGTAGGAGCTCTGCTAGAACCCTTCTTGGCAAGTTCGTCCGCGATTTGGAGCCATAAATAAATATATGGCTAGGCAAGCATCAACAACAGTGTTTCTTTGTTGAATTTTGCTTAAACTCCAAGAAAATTAATGGGAGAAATAATCAATTTTAGTTTTAATACGGAGAAGCAGAAGAGTTTGATTATTTATCTAACTTCAGTGTTTTTAATGGGCATGCTAGTGGACTTAATGGCATGAGGTCAGAATTGAGAGATCTTGTTACAATTCTCGAGTGGAATTGAAATCCATCACCTCACATTGTAGCCTTGTACATCCAGAAAATGATAACAAAAATATTATTTTAGCAATGTCTCTAGAAAAAACTATTGGATTTCAATGATACAAAGTAAAAGTCTAGTAATTTAGAAGGATGTTCACTCGTTCCGTAAAAGACAGAATAGATGGAGAGCCTGCTGTAGAAAAATCTATAAGATTATAGGATGGATTGTACAGGAATGAAAGTGATGCATTTTGGTGAAACTAACCAACCAGGGTTGCCCTGCCAAAGCCCGCCCCGATGGCAATTTTTTTTTTTTTTTTGAATTAAAAGTGTTCAAGATTGTAGCTTGAGACGTATGTCAAATGATAGAGCTCGAAGAGCCTAAACAGAATGTATATTGGGTTGCGTTATCGAACCCTGTCTGAAAGATGGGTTGTCACCCATCTACACTTTTATTTAAAAAAAAAAAAAAACCGGGTTTGGGACAGGATTCAACAATACAACCATATATATTGGGCATTTTATGTGAAGCGGACAAAAAAAAAAATAATTTGACATCCTGAAATTCGTTCACATTCGGCCTAATTGTACTTCTAGAAGGTGTGAATGTTGGCACGCATATTTTATTTTGTATGAGGCTTAGTTGTCAAGTTATAGCTTTCTAAAAATTAAAGCAAACGAGAAACAGATTTTTCGGGAGCAGTTTTTCGGATTAAACAAATTTATAACCCAGCAGCAAATATGTTATACACAACATCGATGAATACTATTCATTGAATAGCTATACTCATTGTAGGCGGTAATGCTCACAACCCCAGCCACAACTGTAAATGCTTTTTACAAAGGGATGGCCGCTTTGTAGGCAGCTTGCCTACATCTCTAACATAAGTATATACAATGTGTAGCAAGGGAAAGACAGATTGCTTTAAAACATCGCTTACCAAGTACCTGTATAGTTTACCGAGTTGCCTACATCTCCACATACAAAGTATGCAGCCAACAGGCAAGACCCCTTACATCTCCATATACAAATCAGACAGCAAACAGACAGACTGCCTACAACACCCTATACAATGCAGGCAGCCAACAAACAGACTGCCTACAATACCATATACAATGCAGACAGCCAACAAACAGACTGCCTACAACTCTATATACATAGGAGGCAGCCAGCAAACAAATAAACAAAATATCACAGTAAAAATTTCATTTGTGAAACATACAACACAAAGGGTATAGCTTTTCATTTATGAAAATTCAGAGTACTTCATCGATTTGCCGTTGGGAATAAAATATTAGAGATAGTGATTTTTATTGGAAATTTACTTTTTTTTTTCAATTTGAATTTTTTTTCTCGTGGAAAATAAGAAGCAAACATTTCAAATCAGGACATCAACAATTTCAGTCAATTTTATTTTTTATTACAACATAAATGACCAAAATTGTTAAAATTTTGAACTGAAATGTTTACTCCCGGTTTTCTACAAGAGAAAAAAAATTAATTTCAAATCCGATTCATAATTGAAAAGTTGAAACTGTTTGGACATGTTTAACTGCAATCAGAGAGAGTTTCTTTGACGTTTTGTAATTGTTGATGAAACCTGGATCCGGTTCATCACTATACTCCAGAGAGAGCAGTACACACTATGAACTTCTACCAACAAACTTGCACCAAATAAGGCAAAGACAATTCTATCGGTCGGAAAGATCATGTCCACAGCAATTTTGATTCGAAAGGAATAATTGACTATTTAGAGAATGAAAAAACAATAACCGGACCATACTATGCAAAATAATTGAAAAGATTTGATGAAGAATTATTAGTTATTTTTATTATTTTATTGTGTACTCCCTGGCTTATGTGGATAAGATAGCTACGTTAGACCATTTGAAAGACAATATTCGCCGTATTATTGCCTAGATACGGTATAGATGCTCAAGAAAGTGGTCGAAACTTAGACCTCAAGACTGTGCAACATTCGGAGCAGTCGAGGCGCTCAATACTTCCGAAAGCATATTCAATATATATTCATATATTATCTACCGAATAAAGCCAGAATGGAGGTCATTTGGACAATATCTTTTTTGTTATTATAAAATTGTATTAAGGCTAAAATTTAACAAAAAAAAAAGTAAAAAGTTTTTAAATTTTATAATTTAAGCTGATTCTGAAACTATAGTCTGTGTTAAAAATAATTCTTAATTTATGATCTAAAAAATAGTATAGCAAATATTTACCCAAATATTCATTAAAATACTTTAATTTTTCAGCTTAAAAATACTGCATAGAAACATTTGTACGGCTTCTTTCTGAACAAAATGCAGACTTTGCAGAGTTGCCAGTTTTTTTAGGGCTTTAATGTTTCTTCACTTATTCACTCACTTTTAGTTAACATTTTTGCATTACTTTTGTTGTGATCACATTTCACTTTTTCTTTATGAATGTTCTTCATTATGTTATTTCGTGTTTTTCTTTTCTTTTTATATTTCGTTAATTTGTTTTTGTTTTTTTTTTTTAATTTTAAGTTTTTTTAAGGGATATATTTATGATTTTTGGTAAGCGTAGTGGAGTTTTTTTTTTTTTGAAAGTTTGCTATAATATTATAGCAAGTATTTGGTATTGCAGTTTTGTTTTTTTAGAAAAGCTAGACATAAAAAATAAAAGTTTGTAAAACATACAACAAAGTCTACAACAAATTCACTGACCCAATACAAAAACAAAAGCAACAACAGTACTTATATATTAAAAACAACAAAACCTCCCTATTCTTTGTTTTTTTTAATCACAACGCAAATTATCGTTAGGTATACGGGAGCAATTGCTCAGTTGCATTCGGTTTACTGTTGTTGGATTTACTACCAGCGCTGTTTATTAACACAGGCAGACAGACATCAATATTAAATTCTTCAGGATACCATAATGCAAGGAAAACCAGCTGTGTGCCACTAAGTATTATAATATTATTGAAATGTCAAAATTAGGGAAAATAAAAACATATATAAAAATAAGTGATAAAATTAATTTAATTTTGAATTAACCAAAAATATTATTTACCTAAGTATATTATATAGATTTGGCATCAAATTTCCCAAATGACAATTTAGAACGTTCTCATTCTCAATTAGAGAAATATCTATGCAGATTGCGAAAACATGAAATACCACCTTTATATCATAATTCAGTCAAATTAGATGAAAAAATTTCGTAGTTTGTAATAATTCGTATAGAGCTAAAAATTGGTGCAGCTCTTAACTAAACTTATTTAAATGAAATATTAAAAGTCTCCACTGATCCGTCTTCTGCTAAAAAAGTTATTTAAGATCAAAGGTCAAAAATTTTGGCTTTTTGCATAAACGATGAGTGCTTTCGTAAAAATTGTTTTAAAAAAAATGTAGATTATGGAATTGTCTATGAATACTGTTCAGGTACTTTTTTCTTACGAATTACGAATCCTGCGAATTCCATTTCAAAAGTTGACAAAGTTTTATGTAATATGCACACATTTCCCCACCACCTAAGAGGTTGTGTATTTGGCGAACTTTTCTAAACGTGGTTTCTCCAGTAAACATATCTATTGTGATGAAAGAAGTTCGATCAGACAGTATCATATATTATATTGAAGAAAAAATCGTACTATTGGTAGTGATCAAAATGGAACGTTATTGTCGATTTCTGGAAAATTTTATTATGATAAGTCTTCTAATTCTAATTCAATAAAAATGTCTTTCATCTTCGCTTTCTTCTTCCTCTCTTTGCTGGATTTCTGTACATTATTCTGAGAAAAAAGATGCATCAGTTGTCCTCTCATTGATACTATAAATATCCTTATCTGTTGTATTTGATTTAACATTGGGGTAAGACTGGCCTTAAGTGGAATGAAAATGTTTAAGTTATTTTCTTACGTTCGGGTAAGATTTTTCTTTCAGGAGATATAGACAAAATTGTCTAATGAAGCATATTTTCCCATAGGAATCATATGGAAACCTAACCGCCAGTAAAAATATATATACTATTAGCTCTCCTTGCACTAACATTTTGCAACTAGTAAACCGATTTGAAACAAAAAAAATTTGAATCAGTGAACATACTTATTTGCGTCCAATAGTTGGCAAGCTAATTAGTTGGCAAATAATCTATCACTTGTTAATGAATATACAAAAAAATATACTTTTTATGTTCTTCATCTGTCTCAACCTACAATAATTGCACAAACTGTTGAAATTTTCGGATATTTTCATATATTTATGTGTTTTAAATAGGAAAAATGCCGAATAACTAATATTGGCTACATATCTAATAGGAGTTCATTGTTTTCCATTAATTTAATCAGCGTCTAATAACAGGCCAAAAATTTGATTTAATTTGGATGCAATAGTTGGCCAACTTTTTAGCTTTATGTATTCGCTGGCCTTTAATTAATACTTTAAAGTGCATTTGTGTCCATATTCAGTATAAAAAACACTTTTGTTATGTATAAAAAGATTTCTGAAAAATATATGTATTGTCGTGCAATGTTTTATCAGTTCAATTACTTTACATTTTGTTGCAAAAATAACCAGTTGATGAAAGGCAGTGCTCTGACTCAACTTTTATATGCAGAACCCATCATCAAACAATCGTACACTAGCTGTAGGTTACGCCTGCGAACATTGCAAAAGAATTTTTTGTCCAAGAGAAGAATGTTGGCTAAATTAAACTTTCATGAATTTTCTTTAGAGCTAGTGTTACACTTTGATCTTCATCAAAGTTAGCCTTCAGCTAACTAAAAGTCGAAGTGTTGGGAGTAAATCGTATTAAAATCACATCGTAAATTTAAAGGTATATGGACATTAGGGCTTTTCACGGAAAAAATTTACCGGTCATTCAACGAGCGCTACATTTGGTACCTAGCGTTCGTCAGCAATTTTGTAACTTTATGTATACTTCATGATAGGATATCAAATGGCAGAGCTATCGAAGAGAAATCAAAAAATTTGAAATGTTGAGGTAATCTTCCAAACTGGCTATTTTTTTTTTTTTTTTTTTAAGGGGGGGGGGGGGGGTAAAATACCTCAATGTGCTGTGTAAATATTCATTAGAATATCTACTGTCTACTCAGTAATTTTTCGAAAACTAATCTGAATAAATCGTACGAAATTCTTTTATGCTCCTTCAAAGCAATACTGCAAATGTAGAACCCATTTAATCAATTTCATTCATATTTTTTCACTTGCTTGAATACCGGATAAAGTCCATTCCATAATCTTTTAAAATTTTAAATCTAAAATGGCCGTATTTATGTATATTGAGATGAAGTTTGTATCGTATCATAATTAATCTGATGGGATACTTTGTTCGACTTACAAGAAATTGAGTTCCAGAATCTCAAAACTAAAACCCCCGTATTGATTGGGATTACAATCCTGAGAAGTCGCGGAATCCAGGAATTGAAGTCCCTAGTTGGCACTACTACTCAGATAAGCTGAGCAGGCTGAATTAACAGCAACATTATCAGCACGGACATACACTGGAAAGATTTCCAATCTTTACACCTTGAAATGAGTCAAATAGAATAATTTGTGTTGATCAGAGAATTGAAAATGTCCCTCAAAAACTGAAAAAAGTTAAACTCAAATAGGTTTTGACTGCTAAATGGATGTGTGTTCATGTGGAGTTGATTGTGATTTTACTCATTTGACTGTAATGCTTTCATTAATATATATTATTTGTTATATCTATATGCCTCCCTCTTCTTTATTATTCGAACTATTTTTAAAAGACAGCTCAGCTCTCAATCATTTTCAATGTAATTTTAAAATAATTTTTTTATCGCTAAAAACTTTTGAAATAATCGGTCAAAAACTTCGATTTTTGTACCAATCTTAAAGATCAGGAAATTGCAAAAAAATCGGTGTTCTTGATACATTATATAATTTTTGGGCTTTTGTAACAAAAACACTTATTCTTTCGGAGAATTTTTTGTTAACGGGTTTAACTTAATTTCGGTGTACTTAGAAATGCTTTAAAAGAACTTGTATCCTTGCCATTCACGCAAGTGCACGGAATTTAGTCAATTTACAGAAATATGGTCCCAACCCTGTTTGTGCACTATTTCATGGATTGTTAAGAAAACAATAAAATACGAAATGAAATAAAATTCGGACTGCGGTTGTACTATTAAGGATATTTGATACATCAACATTTGAGCGAAATTAGAGAACCATTTTGTTAGAAAATCTTCCAAGATCAATGGAGTTGCCCGTAATATACAGATTTCCCAATGACGTGAGGATTTTGTTTTGAACCCTTAGCGGCACCACCTCATTTTTATAACAGTCCGGCACATTGAGATCTTACCCGACTGAAAAAAAAAATTTTTAAAAAAGGGAATTTTCAACTTCAGGTTTCATAACAGTGAACGAATGTTGAGATTACTTTACTTTATGAATGATTATTAGGGATATTTTTCAAAAAATCTTTGTGTTTATCAGTTCGAAAAATGATTTCAAAATTGTCGTTCACAACCCCATGGTGCCACTAAGGGTTGAATATTTTCATGTTTTTCCTACACTAAACAAAAACAGATGGAAGAGCAAAGGGAACAACGAATTTAGATTCAGTATCTAAAAATTCATAAAAATAGCATATTTTTTTTATGTAATTGGCAAGAAATGGCTATTTCGATCCTTAAATTAAACGCAGCACAAAACTTTAATGTTAAGTTTATTCATTTACTCGAACCAAGAATTTTGAGTCGCTGATTCCTATATCTGTTTTGCTTCATAACATCAAAATAATTTAATTTTTTTATTTAAAAAAAAAAAAAAACGAACAACAGATGCGGAATTTGCAATCCAAATATATTAGAACAGTATCACATTTCATGTTCGGGGTCATTATTCCCAGTTGGCAAACTTCACCTTTTTGCTTTGACTTTTTTTTTACTCTTTGAAGAGAGCTCTTTTCTGCGAGAGCTTTTCTACAAAACACAATCCACCTTAACTCATACAAGTGATCATACCTATTAATTTGCACTCGCGCAATGTCGCCCCGCCAACGAATAGAGTACTATGTTCAAAAATTATACGATTGTAAAAAAAAAGTAATAAAAGAAAAGAATAATAAAAAATAAAAATAAAAGAAAACAATAATTTAAATCAGTTTTTAATTAATGCAAAATGTGTGCAAATCCAACAATTGTCGACGCATTCGTTGGTTGTATGTGCTGCTAGCTATGGTGGTTGCGGGCAGAAAGGAGGACGCTAGCAGTTGGAGCAAATGGCCCCTGCCGTATTGACAGCGTGCAGCAACGAGTTAATAGCAAACAACTCTTTCGTCAATGACAATTTTATGTTTATTTCGAAAGATCGAAATAACTAATGGGCGCTGAAAGTTTCGTCTGAAAATAATGAGATGTTGCAAGTGAAATAATATGTCCCAACAGCTGGAAAATACTAAGAAAAATTTTGGGCCATATTGCTTAGTATTATATTTGAATTTTAATTTTTGTGAGCGAAATATTATGGAAATATTTGTTTATTATAATTGAAATTTTAAAGGGTTTTGGTTTGTGCTTGTCGTCAAAAGAGATTTAACGAAAACCTGACATCTCTATGGTCATGTAATGAGATGTGTGTGGGGTATGGTATGGTAAGTAAGGTATGATATGATATGATGATGTGTGTATCGTATGGTATGGTATGGTATGGTATGGTATGGTATGGTATGGTATGGTATGGTATGGTATGGTATGGTATGGTATGGTATGGTATGGTATGGTATGGTATGGTATGGTATGGTATGGTATGGTATGGTATGGTATGGTATGGTATGGTATGGTATGGTATGGTATGGTATGGTATGGTATGGTATGGTATGGTATGGTATGGTATGGTATGGTATGGTATGGTATGGTATGGTATGGTATGGTATGGTATGGTATGGTATGGTATGGTATGGTATGGTATGGTATGGTATGGTATGGTATGGTATGGTATGGTATGGTATGGTATGGTATGGTATGGTATGGTATGGTATGGTATGGTATGGTATGGTATGGTATGGTATGGTATGGTATGGTATGGTAGTAACATTGCCAGTAGATAAATTTATACATTTGCGTTGTTATAGGTGGAAAAAGCCAATTTTTACAAATATATTAATAAGGTCGTCAAAGTTCGAATGAAAAATAAACTTCCACATTTTTTTCCTTGAAACTTTTTTTGTATCTCTGATATGTAGCAAAGAACAGGTTAAAATATAAAATGGTGCTTAAAAGGTGCATTTCCATTAAAAAAAACCTAGGGAAAGTTGAATTTTTTAATGCCAAGTCCTTATAATCCGACTTTTTGGACTATAAGTGACTTATTGACACTTGTGCGCAAGCCCGTTAGTCACAAGTAATTTGAACGTAATCAATTTCAATTTTTTCTGTATCGAGCCTTTGTCATCAAATTCAAAGTAAGTAGGTGTTCTTCTGCAGGTCTTACTTTGGATCAATTCTTCGAGCAATTGAGTATTTATAAGCGAAATAACACGAGCTATATAGATTTTCAAAGCATCAATTATTGCAGGTTTGTAAACACAAGCAAGAAACTGCACACATTGTCACAAAAAATAATTTAGAGGCGGTCAATTGTCTTACTTAATAATTTCAAAAAAAAAATCATATGAGTTTTGAGTGAATTTTAAGTTAAAATTTTACAGAATTTAGTAAAGCGTGGTTGCAAATTGACTGTCACTAAAAACAGTGTTACCAATTGAAGAACCAAACCTTTAAAAAACCACCATATGCATTTGTATATTTAACAAATATCAAAACTGAATCCTGAAATGTAATATATATAATGTAATGTATATAATGTATAATCAGGATTGTCCGTTATGCCCAAGTTTCTTTAACCGAGAAAAAATATATCCTAAAAAAATTGTTAAATGTGTCTCTTTGTTTTAAACAGACAATTACTAATTCCAACAAATGCGGAACAATGACATTATCTCCACATTACGATACTCAAAAATAAAAACTCTTAATTTTCAAAATTGTTTGCTTCAAATGCTCACACCTCTTCTTATATTGGACAACTTAATTCTACTTCTGTTTAACACTTAAAAGTATGCAATGAAATGTTACCTTTAACAACTAAAGGTATGCAATGTAATATTTGTTTTAGTTTTATATTTCATTCGTTATTTTATCTTTTTTCGTTAGATGCAAATTTTCAATTTTGTACAATATAAAGATAAGAAACGAGTTAATTTTTTCTTAAATTTAACGTTCGTTATGGCAACCATTCTTAAAAGCTTGGTTCAAAAATATTTTCTTGGCAACCATATATCAATATAACTCAAATCGAAGAATGCAACCGAAGTTAATTAATTGTTTAGTTGCTTAAGGATATTTTACTTTAACTCTGCCGTAGATCGTGACACATCAAAGTGTCTTATCAAAAAATCTGACGATTATACTTTTGTTTAGCAGGACCATCGCTTTAGCAGTTATAAAACAAAATTTTTAATATTGGAAATCGAAGTGTGCAAAAATGTAAACCTTTCACAAAGTCGAAAACTTGCATTTTGTAAAGATTAAACTTGTTTCAACTTGCACGATGCAAAATATGGAACGGACTATAGTTATAATTAGTTTAGTTTTTATATAAGTTTGAAAAAAAAAAAAAAATCGTACGAAAGTGAAGTTGTTGTGATGTGAATTTATGTAGGGACAATGAATGAATAAATATGGAAGACAGCTACAAATATATCGTAGAAATGATAACTCTTACGAGAAAGTCCTAGTTTTATTCTGCAACATTTTTCAAGGCACAAGCAACTAATTGGGCTAAAATAGATTTTGCGCTAATTTATGAATGTATTTTCATACATTGTATTTCATGACGAACATATTATAACCACAGGTATGCTTTCACACTACTATCCTATATACACTGCAGAAGTTTTAGCAATGAAAGTGGCCACTGTGTTTGCATACAAAAACACAAGGGATTACAAAATATATACTCTAACAGTGATATTATATCCAGTATAAGAAATATCTGTAACAAATCGTCTTATAATATAAGGTTATTGTATGTAGACATCAAAAGAAATGAGTATGCAGATAAACTCACTAACGAGCACCCATTCTCATATATAGAGGACGAAAAACGAAGCACTCCGAAATAAAGATTTATTCAATTTAAACTTCAGATAAACAGAAGAGCAGTATAGGAAAATATGAGACTTTCTGTCTTTTTTTCCCCGCTTTCAGACAAGTCTTTTTGTCATATGTATTACGTTTAGTTCATATAAATTTTTTTAAGTCCATCTGCTAAAAGGCAGCGGTGCGTTGCCATGTCAATTTTGACAGGGTCCCGCTACTGAAGACTACCTTATAATTCCGATTTTTAGCTTAACAAGATATCAAATATTTGGTAACATCGCACCGTGCCAGCTACTTAGGAATGGTATCCAAGAAATCCAAGAGATTATTGAAAAATTTATAAAATAAAGTTGCTTATGCCATATGATTTAAGCAATATAATAATTAAATTCATCCACACTTGAGGTATAGCCGAGTAGTAAGACCTGATAGCTAGTAATCATTGTATTTTTCGATTATCTTTATATAAAAATAAAAAACTTTGCTATTTGCTCACTAACGTAAATTAAAACTTTCGCATTTAATTTCATATTATAATTTTATTTAAGTATTAATTCTTTGCTTTTATTCGAAACATTCGCATTTAAGCATAAAAGAAAAAACTTAAACTCGTAAATAATTTAAGAAGCTGTGAGACGTGACAAGAAGAACGCAATCTGGCAACATCAAAACAAAAAAAAAAAAAAAAAATGCTGCTTCCAGTTTGGTTTACACAACACAGATACACCAACATGAATATTCGAACAACAAATACATAGCTACACAGTTACGTACACACATAAACACATACTTGAAGATACAATTTTCCAAACTAAAGTTGAAAAGTAATTTAGTTTTTTATGGCTATGTTTTGTCATAAAAAATGAAACAAAACTGAAATAATTGTTAAATAAACATTGTGCTATTGCTTTTATTGTTGTTGTTATTTTTCGAGATGAGGTCAAAATAAAAGAAATTAAAGAAGGTCTTATAGCTTGGCGCTAATTTTGTAATATCGTCCACAAAACGCAAAAATAATATCCAGAGTTTAATTATTTTGATTGTTTTAAATGTTTAACGATGAAAAAACTTTAGTAGTTTTCTTAGGAAGCCGACAAAATTAAAGTCTCTAATTAAGAAATAAAATAATCTAAAGATTTGGGTAGAATATTGCTACTTTTATTATCCAATGATAGAGGGTTTTTCAGTTGGATGTTACAATTTAAATGTGAAATAAAACGCATTTAATACTGAAATCGTTTTCCTTTATATAGCCCCACAAAAAATATAAACACAGAACCGGTTCTAACTATGACCTGAGATGGACGTTTATTCTTACAGAAAGCATTCCTAATTGTGTTTGTAAACTTTTCTCTATTTTGAAGATAGGCTCCGTAACTAAAATGCTAATATGTAATTACTTATGTCAGAAGTCAAATATCCGCTGTTTATTTTTGACAGGAAAAAGTATTGCCAGATTTAAATTGTAAGCTCCAGTTGAATCACCCTTTATAAGATATTTAAATACTTAAATTAAGTTTAAATCAAGTTTATAGCAGGAAATCAGTAATTTCTGGTACGAAAATGCTCTGATCCATGCAGAACTGATACTTGTAAAGGAGAGCCTTTCTCAGATTAAGTGGACAGAAAGATGTTTACAAATTTTGTTTAAAATCTTCAGAGCTGAACTGCTATGACGAGATATACTTAAAATGAGGCGCATTATTAACACTGGCAGAAATAAATAATAAAAAAAACAACATAGTTCTAACAACCTGCTCCAGTGTGCTGTAGTTTCGATAAGTCCGAAATGTTCAATCACTTTGCTCTGCTACTGTTTTCGAGATATTTTTAAAAAACAATTTATTTCTGGGCAAAACATGTATTTATTTTATAAGCGATTCACACTGGCATCGAAAAAAACCTAAGTAATTTAAAAAATTTAATTTAATACCAAATTACCTCGCATGTTCATTTCAATTAAATTTATTCATTTTTGCGCAAAATCGCGTACTATTTAGAACGAATTGTCATGATTGTTCAATTTTTCCACTTACAATATGCCAAAAGATTCATAATTAAACAGCTGTTAAATTAAATGAATATAGACTAACAGCCCTATTCTGGCAGCTTAACAAAGCTCACCACATTAACAAAATATTTAATATTAACACGTTGTTAATGTTCCGTATTCTGGCAAAAATTTAAAAGCTCTTTTCTATACTATTTTGTTAATGTCAGAAAGTGTCTTAACAAAGAGTGATATTTCAGTATTGAGCTAAGTAAAATTATTTTTTTTTATAAAATTTAAAAGACAGCACAACGTGGTTTTAAATATTTACAACCATGTCTTAAAAAAACAATTATTTTCATTGATATCAATAAAAAAAAAATTTTGGATTTACGAGTATCGAACCCACGCACGCGAGCTATGAGTTCAAAGTTCTTACTACTTCGCCACGTTACCTTGCATATTCAAGTTTTTTATTACTCTATTTGTTATTTTATTAATTTAAATTTAAAAAGTCAAAATTTGACAAGTTTACCACGAAAGCTTTTTTGTGGGGAATTCAAAAGCTTTTATGTTGTTAATGATTTTTTAGAATACCAATATTTACACTTCATAACAATTAGATTAACACGAGCACCTTTATTATTTCTTGTTAAGTTAACAAGCAGAATAGGGCTGTAAAAGTTGGCTAAGTAAGGATATATAAAATAAAATCTCAAAACGATGTAAGTATTTCTGTGTTAAGGAGTTGTTTTATTTATTAAAATGTTTTTGGCTTCTGTACAGATTGTTACGAGCCAGTTAGTGTAAAGTAAAAATTAATCAGCTAAAATCAAACGAAAAGAATGCCAAATAAAAAAAGTCAAGTTACTTCAAACAGAAGGCTAAAGTCAGCGACATTGCGATAATGACAGTGTGAAAACAATTTTTAAAAACGCGATACAAAATCGGGCTGATTGTGATGAACATTTTTTGAATATTTTTGACTTCATTATCGAAAATAAAATTTTTCACTGTACTGATGTGATTTTATTTTAACACGCTATCCTCAATTATATATAGTATATCCTTGGTAAAAAAAAAATAACAGTCTTAATCTATACGAAGAGGGTTTCGACATATTTCTAAAAGAACCACTGATGAAGCAAAACGGGAGTCAATTTGGTTTTCCGAGTTTTATTTCAAATTTTTTTATTGTACTATTGGGTTGATGTTTTACAATATTTGGTGGTTTAGCGCCCACTTATCTAAATTAATATTTCTCTATATTGACATGGAAATAAAGCGTATAAAATAGCCAACAGCAAAAGTGCAACAAATATGACAGTAAATTTTGTCAATTTAACCGTGCAATGTGGCAAATGCAACACACAACCAATTGTATCATCGGTTAGTTGGATACTCATACGCAGTAACATACCTAGGGGGGACGAGGGTGCAGCAAAACAGTCCTCGAAATAAAAATTTTGGTTTTAACATAATTTTGTAAATGTTTTGTGAGAGAAAGTGTACGTCATTAGTTATATGTAAAATATATCTCATTTTACTAGGGTTTTTGAATAAAACAATTTTTACAATTTTCCAGAATAGAAAACAATTTCTGTTGGTGGCGGGCGGCAAATTACCTCTTGGCATCCAATGTGCGCGGTACGCCACTGCTCATACGTAACTAAGCCTAATCATGCATTTGAAATGTTGGTTGGCGTGGCACAGGACTTTATTAAAGTGTTAAAGTATTTGGTTTTCTTTCTATATACAAAATATACAGATACATTCATAGATATGATTCCATAGAACGAATATAATAAAAACGAAATATAATATCGTCTTTTTGATTTTAAAACTCATAATTTTCTATGAACCCAAATAATTCGAAAAATATAATGTTTTCAAAAAACTAAATGTCGCCGAAATATGATACCTATTCTATTTCTTCCTTAATTTTCCCATGCTTTAACGATTCCGGCAGTGGAATGGCATATGTAATGTACCTTGTCATAAAAACTTTTTTTTTTCTATTTGTAGAAGAAAGTAAATCATAAAAAATGCATTTCTTATATTGTTGCAATTTGATTGTTTATTAAAAAGTTTTGGAAGGTTGGTTCTGAATTTAGTTCCAGGTCATTCAGTAATTATTATTCTGGATAAAAAATGTGAAAATTGAATTGGTTTGCTCAATTTTTTAAGCTTAAAATTTGTAGTAGTTTTGTACTAAGAAATTAAACCGAACCTCAATTTGTACGTCTTATAAAAATCTGAAACTAATTAACTACTATTAGATTTTGCAAAATTAGCATTTTTATCACTTTTTATGAAAGAATTCAATTGACGATGCAAAATATGTTCGTAAATCAAATTTTATCTATTAAATTATTGAATACTGGCCAGTATAGATTGTTAATAAGAAAACATACAATTTTTACTTTTTTCGAATAATAAAATTTTAATTGTTTAAGATAAATGTACGAGTATGTACAGGGTGTTTTTTTTAGAGGTATAGAGCTTCGAATTGAAATAAAACACAAGAAAATCGTTTTAATGTCCATCAATTTGGCTTTATTGGAAGGATAATTTTATGCCATTAATGTTTAAATATGATTTCGGGCATGTGGCCGCCGCGGCTGACTCGAATCAAGCCAATTCTACAGGTCCAATTTTGAACCACTTTTTCGAGCATATGGGGCCGTATGTCGGCAATAACGCCACGAATGTTGGCTTCCAAGTCCCCTAACGTTTCTGGTTTGTTGGCGTAGACGAGCGACTTCACATATCCCCAAAGAAAATAATCCAATGGTGTCAAATCACACGATCTTGGTGGCCAATTGACAGGTCCATTCCGCGAAATTATGCGCTCATCGAATGTTTCCTTCAATAAATTGATTGTGACGTGCGCTGTGTGGCATGTAGCGCCGTCTTGTTGGAACCACAACTCATCCACATTCATGCCATCCAATTCGGGAACAAAATAGTCGGTTATCATGGCTCTATACCGGTCTCCATTAACGGTAACTGACTCTCCAGCATTATTTCGGAAGACGTATGGCCCAATGACTCCACCAGCCTATAGAGCACACCAAACAGTCAGTTTTTGTGGATGTAATGGCGTCTCAAGGGTCTCATGTGGATTCTCTTCACTCCAAATGCGGCAATTTTGCTTGTTGACGTAGCCATTCAACCAAAAATGAGCCTCATCACTGAACAAAGTTTTGCGATGAAAATCAGCATCGAGAACAATCTCATTTTCGGCCCATACACCAAAATCACGACGCATTGCATGGTCTCGCGGCTTTAATTCTTGCACAAGCTGGATCTTGTAAGGTCGCAAGCCAAGATCTTTGCGCAAAATCTTCCATAAAGTTGATGGACAAAGCTCCAATTGCTGTGCACGGTGGCGAATCGATTCATTCGGGTCCTCTTCAACATTTTGCTCTACAGCGGCAATTGTTTCTTCGGTGCGCACTGTTCGACGTCTCTGCGGATGCGTATTATCACATAGAGTAAACGTAGTGCGAAAACGACCCATGGTTAACCGAATTAATTGCTCTGATGGACGATTATGTCGACCATAAAATGGACGGAGCTTGCGGTAAACTTCGCGAAGCGAACCATTATTTTCGAAATAAATTTGCACGATTTGCAAGCGTTGTTCTTTTGTAAACCTGTTCATGATGAAATGGCAAACCAAACTGAACATAAATGACATAAGAGTTGCCAGATTTGACCATAAAATGCCAGTTTTATCTCTATTCGAAAAACAAACCTCTAAAAAAAACACCCTGTATATTCCAGGGCTTACACTCAAATGATATATTTTTTGAAAATTAAAAGATTAAGTCTTTATGGACATCACGATATTATGGCATTATAATTGTAACCTTTTCGTGTCAACTATGTTATTTGGTAACTATAGCCAGACCTTGGAAAATACAATTTAACTGTTTTTATAGTGAAAGATTAAAAAGAGAAGTGCGATATAAAAAGCGATCGATCACCTGGTTAAAAGAAAAATATATTTTTTCATTTTAATAATTTTCTATTACATCTTAGGAACAACTTTCAACTTTAAAAGAATAAAATGATTTACGGACTGGAAACTATAAATGAACATTGAACAATTTTCATATTTAATGTGAACATTAAATATGTGTAAATTCACCTTGTTTTATGTAAAAATTATGACACATGACCATACATTTATATATGCAAAGCTTCATCGACCTTGGGCAACCTCTATGTACATATCTAGTAAGAAATTGTCATGGAAATTAAAAAAAAAAAAACAATGTAAAAAAACAAACACCCTAATAAGGTACTACTTACATGCACATAGGGTGGATCTTAAGAAAAAAGTTCGGGACGCCCCCTCAATCGGTTCGAAATAGGGTGAAAAAAATTAATACCTTGTGACGAAAATAGAGCTACAAAATACAATACAAGTTAACACGGGCTAATTGATGGGGAAAGGCCGATAATAAATTTTAAAAGTCACCAATCGTCGACCGCTCTAATGCGGTGCTTAGGCTCCATTAAAAAAAAAAAATATTGCGCCAAGCGACGGAAAAGGTTGAATTTGGACTTTTTTTTAAGCATTTCTACTACAATCGATGGTGTATAAGCTTAGTGGTATTATTATTGTAATGAACTTTGAACTTTGTAGGAATGCATCATTCCTTTGAGAATCAAATTCTTAAAAATATCAATTGAGCTTCAGTGACTAAAAATTCTATGACAAAAAGATTGATTCTATTGTCAATTCCATTCGAAGAATCGAATTTGAAATCGAAAATTTTAATTCAATTAAATAAAGAATTTAATTTTTAAGTAATTGAATTAGTAATTGAACATTTTTTCTAAAACAAATGATTGCAACGTTCGATGATGAAAGACCGAAAAATAATTTTAAACATCATAAGAGGGAGTTTTGTACCAATCGATGAGGAAAACTGTAATAGGATTTTGATGTCCCGGTACCTATCTCAAAGAGACCATTTCGGATATATTTTCAGCCACATCCATTAGGACCAAAAACATTTTCACAAAGCGTAAGCAAAACATGCCAATTGAATTTATTTCTTCATGCCTCATGTACAGATAAAATTTTGGCAGCAAACTACACGAAAAATAATAAAGAAAATATTTGGTCAAAATCACTATTTTTAAAAAAAACTGATAATTTTTGGGCTATAATTTTTTTGCTTTAAAACTAATAAAATGACTTCAGGACTTAAAATTTTTTAGAGTTATACATATGTATATACATTAGAATGACCAAAAAAAATCGAGTTTTCGATTTTTAAAAAAACAAAAAGACGAAAAACTTTTTTAGGTATTCAATCACAAATATTTCAGAACTCTGATATGATGGGTCGATTTTGAGGCCACATTCGGACTCAGCGCAAAAAATTAATTCGCAAAATGATCTCTAAAAATACATTACCCGGATTTATTTAATTTAAGCTTAAGTTTTGGCCTGTTTTCATTTTTCTATTACTTTGGTCTCCCAATAAAAAATACTGGAACATCGGGACTAGCCAGAATCTCTTCGTCTGTTTCCGGACTACAATCCTGAAGAATATTAGACCAAGAAAAAAATGCATTCTCGAGTTTACCTCTCTTAAGCCCAAATTTGCGCTGTTTTTTTTTGGCTGTTTTCAGGGAGTTTTTTAATGTTACCAAGATACCCAGCCACTGTATAGCAAAATAGCCATCACCATCGTGTTCAGCAGACCCAAAAATATATGCATACATGAAAACAGCCTGTATCTCATGCGGAATGGTCTTTTGGGAAGAGTTATAATCAATCGCAAATAAAAAGAATGAATTTAATTCATAAATTGGACACTAGCGACCTCTAAATATTAATATTTTTTAATAAAATTTTCAGGGCTTAATATTTTTACTTAATACTAACTATTTTTCATATAAGCAACATATAAATCGAAAATTCGATTTTTTTTGGTCACTCTAATGGACAAACATACGTTAACATTTCAACCAAGTTTAAATGACTTCCTAACTATGCTTTTCATTTTGCGATGAAACATACATCAAATTAATGGTATATAATTAAATAAGCGACAACTTTTATTTAAGAAATATTTAATACAACAAAAAATAAATTCTTCCCGATGTTATGTGAAAAAAAAAATAAAAATACTTTTAGACAATTTGATTTTATAAAGCTTTTTGTACAATCCTAGAACGCCTAAAAGTATTTTCTTTCCCAATTATTTTTTTTATATTTTGCAGAGATGCAGCTCATATTACTGCACTATTTTCTTTTATATTTACAAAATTTTTAAACAAAAAAAAAAGAAAAGTAAAAAAATCAACGTACATTTTGATCTGACATATAACAACTATATGTATCTGTAAAAAATACAGCAAATGCTATAGCAAAATACAACCTCCCAACAGTGAATTTAATCAAATTTGAAGACACCAAATAAAATTTTCTTTATTTTCCGAACAAAAAAAAAAAAAAAAACTTTTCATTTAAGTTGACTGAAAAGTTGAATTCGAAAAACAGGTAAAAATAATTTAATTTTCAATTAAATCTCTTTGTATCAGTTTTAATTTCTTTTGATTTTGATGTGCAAACATTGCTTTAAGTTTATTCAATAAAATCAAAGAAACAATAATGAAAAAACAACATTACAAAAACAAAAAAAAAAAAAATATAACAAAAAATTACATTTAAGATGAAGAAAAAGAAAACAAAACAGAAACAAAGAGGAAAACAAGTAAAAAGCTTCAGCAACAACGAAGAAGAAATGTGTTGCGAACCTTGACATAATAATAATTTGTTTATTTTCTTTTATCTCTATTTCTTGTTTGCGGATTCTGTTTAGTGTTTCTTCTTTATTATGAGCATATTCGTTTTGATAACATATTGTGATGTTTTTCTTTTTCAAAAATAATTATTTATATTTATTAACTTTACAAATTTTATTAGCTTCATTATGTTGTCGCGATTTTAAGACGAAGACGTTTCTGAAAACCATAGAAAAATAGAGGACTTAGACTTCATAAAAATAAAAAAAAAACAAATTAAAATAAGAAATTTTTCTTTTGGAAAATATTAGAAATAACGATCAGATCGAAGATCAGTATAATTTAAAATCAAATAATTGTTACTTAAAAAAAAAAAACATTTTTCTTAAAAATAAAAATTTGCTTGAAACATTTAACTCCTAAAGTTTTTATTTTTCGTAAATTTTTTTTTTGGCAAGGAATCTGAATGCATTTCTATTATCACATCTATTTTTTGAGATAAAAGTGGTCAGTGGAGTTTGCAACCATTATCGTGCTCTTATATAATACAAAGTTCAGCAATTGCATTAGGAGCATTTCTAAGTAAGTGGTGATTTTTGGATGAATATTAATTAACCAATGTGTACATCAAAAAACAGCATTGACACTGACTCACGTGTAGCCATAATACAACAAAGTTTTCAATTGAAAATTAAAATTCCTATTTTCTGGGAAAGTAGATATGCTCCAAGGCATTTCGTGTCCTTGGTACAGTTGCACGTAAAAATTGTTTTTAATACAGATGTGTCCATTAATTTGAAAAATGAAACGTGATAGAAATAATTCATACTTGTACCAGAATCGGATTCAGCATCGAAAATTGCAAAAGAAATAAAAAAAATTTGAAAAATTTAAGTTTTAACCAAATATTTATTTTTAAAAATATTTTTATTTATATCATTTAAGTCCTCCAATTTAACACCGTCAGGGTGGCCCCAACAAAAGTGAAAGTTGTCGGAGTGACTTGGAAACATCATCTTTACTCATATACAGTGAAATTCCCCATTACGGACAGCTCTAATAACCGGACATATTTCAGCGACACTCACTAACTTTTCCATACAAAATACATTCCGATAGCCGGACGCTCCAATAACCGGACAAAAATACTGCGACGGTGGGTGTCCGGTTATGGGGAATTTCCATGTATGTAACTAATAGCGTTCAAAACTTTCAACTTTCCAGTAAAAGGAAATAATAGCGAAAAATTAAATTTAAGAACACCGAAATTATTCTTCAAATTAGGTATCGCATTAAATCATCACCACTAATGATTCATAAGTATGGTCCTTGATGTCAGAATTCAATAATATTTAAAAGAATCGAAGAATGCTATTATTATACCCTACACCGAGGGTATATTCACTTTGTCTCTCCGTTTGTAACACATAGAAGGGGCGTGGCAGGTATGGAAAAGTATATATATTCTTGATCAGCGTCACCACCTGAGTCGATTTAGCGATGTCCGTCTGTATGTCCGTCTGTTGAAATCAGGTTTACGGAAAAACCAAAAAAGCTAATTGAATAAAACACACACAGATCACACCTTCTTGCGGGCATCTTGCTATTGAAAATGGGCGAAATCGGTTCACGGACACGCCTACCGCCCATACTCTATGTATATTTACCCAGGCCAATTTTGAAAAAAGTTGCAGCGAAATTATTACAAAAATTTGGTCCAATAGTACCTGTGGGCGTGGCACCTCCTATATAAGCAAAAAACGTTTATTATTTTAGATAGTGTGTTATGAGAGTAATCTTCATCAAATTTGGTGTATAGATGTCAGTTACTCTAAACTTTAAAAATAAGTGAATTTTGACAGGATCGCATCAATGGGCGTGGCACCTCCCATATTAACATAAATTTGTAAGCGCTGGTTTAAGTGAACTATTGCAGCAATTGCTATGAAATTTAATGTAAGTGGTTCAGTTGCTATAGAGTATATCTGAATCAAAAGTGGCTGAAATAGCACGAGTGGGCGTGGCAGCTCCCATACAAATAAAAAACGGTAAGTGGCACATTTATCGAAATATGTGAGCAATCATACTAAAATTTGGTGTAAGGGAATTTTGCTTAAGGAAAGCTATTTCTGGATCAAAACCGGGATGGATTGTACCAAAGGGTTTGTCACCGCTCTAAATTTTAAATTTAACTACGGCATGTATCGCAAATTATAAAAGCTATTATGCTAAAATTTACTATAATTTACTGAACCAAAAGTGGGCGGAATTGGAGAAGTGGGCGTGACCCATTTCAATTTCTTAGTTTTTATTCGACGTGTTTCAATATTTTTTATATCCTTTCTACTTTTTCAACCCTTTAGTTTTTTCCAATATATCCTATATGTATTTGTTCGACTTTTTCAACCTATTTCAATTTTCTTCATAAGTTTCTTTATTTTTTCGATTTTTTCATCAATTTCGAATAGTTTCAAATTTTTTCAACCTCTTTCAACTTTTTTAGAGTTTTTCAACCTCTCTCAACTTTTTTCAACATTTTGCATATATTTACGACTTTTTCAACATTTTTCAAGCTCTGTCAACCTTTCTTACATTTCACATTTTTTTCGACTTCAACGTCTTTTTAACATTTATTGAAAAGGTAATTTCAGTGCAGTGTAGGGATGTGAGTTTCGGCCTGGCCAAAGATAACACCTTAACTTGTTTGCCTTAGAATGTATACAAAAAAAACTCTTAAGGTAAATAATTTTTATTTGTATTTATTTTATTGAAGATATTCCTCAACACATCCTTCTTCCTTATTATCACCGATCCCTGCGCTTTGGGAAAAGTCAATTTACTTAAATCTAATTAAAAAAATGTACCCTTAAAAAACCTCTTTAAAAGTTTAAAATTTTTTTAGTATCAATTGATAGTACAATTACTGTGGAATATTTTCACAAAGTTTTACATTATAGCTAAAAGTGTGCTTAAAATATAGAATGCAAGCTATATATCGATGCTGTCCAGAAAACGAGCAGACGTTCAAAGAGCGTAAAAATGAGAACGATTAAGCGCTTAAAGAGCGTAAAAAAAGCATTTAATAGCGTAAAGAAGCACGTATACAGAATTATCAACACATGCTTATTTTTGCTTGTGGTAGTGGGCACCACTGCATATGATCATAGATGGGCACAAGTTCTTCTGTAAGTTCTAACGAGAGAGCAATTGTGTATACTTATACAAATGTGAGCGCACAACAACGATTCAGTTTTACTTCAGCAGAAGTAGAACTCCATATGGTTGTTGTACCACTACATGGAAACAAAACTTGTGTGCATGTTGGTGCCCAACAATGCATATGATCGTGGCTGGGTAAAACGTAGAGCGCGCGCGCGACTGAGGCAGAAAGAGAATAACTTTTCATATACGTATATAAAGCAGAGAAACAAAAAATTATTCAGTTTGATTTGAAAAGCGAACAAAGCACAACTACACATGCATTGAAGAGAAACACGCGTGTAGTGGTGCCCAGCTCTGCATATGATCCTTGAATTCGCCTACAACTAAGTATGTATTTACGGAGCATTTTTAACGCATTGAGCATTGTCAAGTTGAAATTTTTGGAAGTGAATACCTAAATACTGACTATTGGCCTCCTGGATGAATTTATTTTTTTTTTTAATGGTGGCTGAACCAAAATAATTTATTATGCCCTTAAATATGCAACAAAAAAATGCTAAGATATTCAAGCATTATCTTAGCGTAATTCTAGGCGTTTTAAGTTCGTAAATTCTAAGAAAAAGAGGAGAAGAGAGACAAAAAAAGAAGAAGAAGAACATTTTCAAAAATAAATAGATTTGTGCTTGTTAACAGATCTAGCTAAATATTACAAGTAAGGTTCAAAGTTTAAAGACGGCTGTCTGAAAGGAGCAATTTTTTTTTTAAGTCGGAAACTTAAGCCTAGGGGATTTAGTTTCTTTAGATAGTCATAAAATAAAGCTAATTTCATTGATATATTAAGTTTTTTTATTAATTTGTATTGATGTACTAAATATACTTAAGTTAATAAAGAACATTCAGCATTTTTCTGTAAGACTATTCTATTGAAGAAAAAACAAGGATCTTTAGCTAAAACATAATCTTAATCATGAGTCGTTTATAAATATTTTGCCTTAAACCTTCACAAGAATATACTTAACAGCAAATATGGAATTAAAATGCAATAAGTATTTTCGTTAAATTACCAGTTTAAAGTTATGGTAATTGGAATCGTAACTGAAATAGTAAATTCTTATCAAAACTAAAATTTTCGCAGAGTTGCATTCCGATTGTAGTATTGGTAATTGAATTTGTTTACAATTTTTTTAATTAACAAATAGTTTAATTTTTTAACTGTCAACAAATATATTTTAGCGAAACATACGCTTTCCTAATTGTATAAGTCAGATTACTAGTAGTTGACACTTAACGCTTGTACAGCGAGTGTATCTCCCCTTAAGAATGGAATTTTTGTATAGAATATGTAATACACAAAGAAAACGGAAAGTATACAATGAGGAACGAAGAAATGTTATTTAATTAAATGCATTTGGTTGACAATTTTGAAATTTAATTATAAGCAAATTTTGATAAATATCACTACGACCTGAATTGCAAGTGAAAGTATTTTCAATTGGTTCAAACATGATATTTGTTTGAGGGGATTGAATGGATTTGATTTGATCTTTCTATTATGACTAAAGGATGTCACGGCACTGGAAATATCAATAATTCTATGCATTAATATTTTCAACCGTCGACTATTTGCTTAATATTTGTAATCCTAAGTCAATAAGCTTTTCCCCAAAAAATAATTACATTTTTTATCATTTCAGTAATAATATTTTTTGAGAAAGCCGGAAATTGATTCTTTTCGACTTGGCGACCCTGCGCTTGAGAATAGACCAAGCTGGTCGCACAAAACTGAAGTTAATTAAATTGTCAACACTTTTACACAATGTGTTAATAGCTCCAGGGCCATCGATTAATGTGTGGCAGCAAATTATTTTCCTTAATGTCGTTAACAAGTGGATACTTTGACAAGGAAATGTTGGATTAAGCCAAGGAATGTTTTGGTAATTATTACCAAACATATGATTGAGCGAATAACATGAAGCAAATAAGCGATATGTGAACTCATATCAAACATCCCAACGGGAAATTTGGAAGCAGCTTCCAAGGGGAGCACGTCAGATGTGCTTTTTCGGATGCATTGAATTTGTAATTCAATTTAATTTAATTTAAACTTTTTTATTCCGCATCCACTGGGGCTCGAACCTAGTCATTCCGTGCTGTTACATGCAGTTACGTACAATGTAATGATATCAGCCAAGCCTGCTGTTATAGTTAGGTTTCTAAAAGTATATTATTTGAATTATCAAGTGGCATATATGGAAATCAAAAACTCAGCATTTCATTTTGACAGAGACTTTTGCAATTTTAGTCTCCCTTACGTTTAATAAAGGTGGCTCAGTTGGTTAAGATGTGAGTATTTTAGAACAGTAAGAGAGTAGCATGACACAGGAGGCCTAGGTTCGAATCTGATCGGAGACAAATTTAAAAAAATAGTTGAGTTTTTTCAATTTAAGCTTAATATGATTCTACTCATCATCCAAGGAAGCATATTTCATATGTTTCCAAAGATGTGCTTCTACTCAACATCCAAGAAAGCGCACCACAAATGCTTCCAAAGATGTGCATCGCCGCAATGACATCGTATGTTAAAAAAGATATCCAGTGAGAAGCGCATTGGAAGCAGCTTCCACTTCCCTTGAAGCAGATCCAAAGCCCTTTGAACGCGCTTCCGTTTCCCGTTGGGATGTATTTCGACTATAACAGATACAAACAAATAATTTTCTGTGTAGTAGGCATGAAATTAAATCTTCATTCGATCTACACATGAAATTTCCTGAGCTTGATTGATAAATTGGAGTATCATTGATGTACATTTCAATTGCAGAATACTGGAAACAAGCGACATTACCATTTCAAGAGATGCTAAAAAAATAGGACCGAAGATTGATTTCTGTGGAGCCCCCGAGCATGCTTAGTATTTTTAACTCCAATAAAAAAATTGTATGGATTTATAGCTCTTTGCGATCGATCGTTTCAATATGTTTTGACTGCACTTATCGCATTATTGTTAATGATAAAAAATGGACAGATGTTTTGGAGCATTTGTACTGTAATCTTTTGAAATATAAAGATGTGTTAGCATTTGCCGATCTATATCTTTTATAATCTTAAGTATCTCAGTTGTGACACTTTGATCTATTTATTAGCTGGACAGACTTTCAAACGATTGACAGTTTGTATTTAAAAAATGCTTTCAATGGCTTTTGGTATGGCAGATAGAAGTCAGAAATCTTTAGAAAAGTTGAGTTTTTTTTTGAATAGGAAAGACATCAACCATCCTACGCTGCGTAGGAAGATCATAGCTTTTTTCGTGGAAAGTTGCATAGTTTAAAATCTTCTTACATTAATTTGAGTCTGAGCAATAGGAAGTGCAGTAAAATCTCGTTTATCTGGTCCTTGGTCAACCGAGTCTCCGCGCTATCCGAGGCAACCGAGCACTCCGCATTAATCGAATAGTAATGCAAGTGACCTCTTAACCCATTAATAGCCACTGCACTCCGCATTAATCGAATAGTAATGAAAGTGACCTCTTAACCCATTAATAGCAACTGTACCTGCTTGGGTACAAAACATTTAAATAGCTGTAAATTGAATCAGAAAAAAAAATTTTGCAAAGGCTATTTCGCAATTTCATCATACACAATGTGCTTAAAAAAACACACGTAGACAATGAAGGAAAAATGACGTTTTTCAATATTTTCGTTCGTTTTGATACTACCTTTTCAATTTCTGGTATTTTGAGCAGTGTTCATAAGGCTTTTAAAAATTAAAATTAAATTAAAAAAGTTTACACTTGATTTGCAATGTAAAACACTTGTGTTTTCCTAGTTTTAACGAGTTGAATCGCAAAAAAATTACAAAAAAAATTTAAGGAATGCTCAAATATTTTGTAATTTTACCCGCTTGGGAACAGGCTCAAATTTTTTTGTTATTTTTTTTCACATTTTATAAGTATTTTAATGATTTGAAAAGATCTTGGATTTTAATGGGTTAAGCAGGTTGAAACCGTATTGCGTCTTGGTGACAAGTTACTCACTATGTAGTAATAATGCTAGGTACTTTGTCCTCACATTACCTCCGATAAACGAGTTTTTACTGTAAGTTATTAAAATGAAGACAAATGTTCAGTAAGCTCAAAGTTTATGTTAATATTATGAAAAATTGGATTAATTTAATAAAACAATGGACTAAACCTCTTTCTTTGGGAAACAATCTTATCAAGCTAAATTTTCATCTGATCAATAGTAGCGAAATATTTGAAAAAAAAAACTAGTTTTTGTGACACTTGACCTTGAATATTCTGCACTTGCGCAATTCTGGGTAACACAGCCCACGCTAGTTCATTCTAAACAGGGTTCGTATGTACACACTCATGAGCAGCACATTTTGCACATTCAGCTCACGAGTGAACATGAACATTTTTTTCTTTGATTTCACATGTATATGAGTGAACACTGTCGCCGATACTCGTGTGTAAGAACGACTATTGAGGAATAATGCACCTTTTGCTCTCTCAATGGTATTCACGAGTATACGAAAGGCTTCGATTTTTTTCGATCAGTTCATTGCAATGAGTTGTTCGTGCATTCCTCAACGTGAATGTAGGTGAAAACATTTTTATTTTACATTGTTTATATTCAGCTTTTGTGTACAAAAAGAGTGGCCCTCAAAAATTGATCAGCAGGGATTGAACACGAGAGTGCGTTTATAACACACAATAATTGAGTTCATGCACATGTTTATGTCGATAGTTCTGCGGAGAGCAAATGTTTGCTTTTACCTGTGAGAGAGTGTGCAAACACGAACCCTGATCGCTTCCTTAAAAACTCATTTTTAACACCTCTTTTGAAAACCTTTTTGACGATGGGTAACTCCGCACAAATGTCACACCCGCTACAAGCTATTTAATTTTCGGAGTTATTGCATATTCTACATAGTTGGACTGTTTAATTCTTGAGGGAAATTAAGGTACAGATATATAATAAAAAACAATATTTTTGCCTCACGGGTGTGACACTGAAAATAGAATTACCCTGATATAATTATGAATACAATTGAAAATAAAAACTTTTAAACGAATTTCTTTTGGAAAAAACTATTTGACAATTTATTTTGCACTTTAAAATATTTTTTCTATTAATTTTTCAAGTTTCGTTCTCAAAATTTTTAATTCTAAGAACAATAACAACAAATAAACACTTCCGGATTCTTTGCTAAACGCAATGCGCAGCGTAAGCCAGTGGCGTTGCAAAGCAACTTTTGTTGTTTACGCACGGCACAAAAAAAAAAAACAAAAACAAAAATCTGAAGTTTGTCTTGAATTGTTACAACTAACTGTCAATATAACACAAAAAACACGGCGCCATAAAACTCTTTATGCAACACAAACAATACATTTTTACACGTTACCATCAGTTTTCTTTTAGATTAATTTTTTCATTTAAAATTGACAATTTGAAAGTTTTAAAAATTTTATTTACAATTTTTTAAATTAATTTTTTTTACGATTTTATACTGATTTCTATTTTTTGTTATTATTATTATTATTAGTGTTGTGGCAGCCACAGCTGTTTTCTGCGTACGTTGCGTTACGTCGCGTCTATCGCACCCGACTGTCAGTTCAATACTGCGGTCTGTGGCACGAGCTGCTTTGCTTGCTCATCATCATACGGCAACGACGGAGTGTAGCGCAGCGCCGCTTGAGAAAGTTTTCAAAATGTAAACTGGGAAAAATACGAGACAACAGAGCAACTAACAGCAGCGGTAGCAGCACAGCAACAGCAGCAGCAGCAGTAGAAACAGTTGGAAAAAAGAGACAAAATTGACAGCAGCAACAACAATAGCAACAACAGCAACAAGAAAAGCAAAAAGCAACCAAATCCAACTAAAAGTATTTCATACCAAACAGATACGAATTGAATAAAAAATGCAGCCGTATCGCAGCGAACCGAACTAAAAAGCACGAATACAAAGTACAACAAAAAAGCACACACAATAAGCTGAGCAAAATTTCCTCGCTCGGGTATCAGCAACAGAATACATAGAGCGCAAAGGAGTACAACAAACCTTTGTGTTACTCTCACGAATAATTGCGAGTGCAAAGCGAAATCGGATGTGGCTGCGGTTGTTGTTGGGCTGCAGTTGAAGACAAAGGGGTGGTAGAGGTCGATACATCGGCCGGGTAGTGCAAAGTGTTGCCGTTAATTTAAGAAGCTTTGTTGGCTCAAACCCAATTTTTCATTCAATATTTTGTGGTAAGAGTAGCTTGTTGCTTGCGATCACCAGACTTTCGAAACGAAAATTTAGCCTCCATTTACATTTGTTGGCTGAAGACTGTGAGCAGAGTCTATTCGCTCGATATGTTTGACTCACTGCAGTCTACTGGTCTTCGCCTTATAAGATTTATTCATATCAATGTAGGCCCGAGGTGAGTTGAGGTATTCCGGACTATGATCAGATCCGGACTAGATATTTCTTAATACGAACATCTTAGAGGTTGCTGATCAGAGTACAGTTCGGTATTCCTTGATCCGGTCATCTGATCAGCTCTTCATCAAAATACAATACTACAAGCCTTACAACGGTCTCAGTACATTGTTTAAGTCAGGATCGTATCCGATATCATGAACTAAATCGTAATATGAAATTTAGTTTTTTTTTTCTGGTGTTATATTCCATAGTCGACGTTTACACGAGGAAAATCTGAGAGACAAATTCTTGTCCATTCTCTTTTGTGATTTTCATTTCGCGTTTGCAACATATGACAAATTTTTTACCTCGTCCCTTTCGTTTTTTCCCTCTTGCCAACAAACAAGGAAACTTTGGCGAAAAAGTTTCCTCGTGTAAACCTGTGGAATTAAGTTATTCTTAGCATGTTCGATAAAACAACTGCTTGAATTATTCGATACAATTTAATATTTAAAATGTTCAATAAATTTAAGATAAAATGGTAATATTTATTCAATTATTTAGTAGAATTTAAAAAACTCCGATAAGAATAATCCCATTCTTCTCACCATATGGGCAATTCTCTAGAACCTTTTACTTACGATATTTCAATTAATAAAAATTCAAGTCGGTAGTAGCTACATATTCATGATTTTTATGTCTATTTTGACTCAATAATACATATTTTCAGGTTGAACATTCAAATTTTCAATGTCCCCGATTCCATAGAGATTCATTCTTAACATTTTCAAATTTCTTATACATTTGACAATCTTACGCATTTGACATTAACTTAATTCAATTAATTATTCTGGTTGTAATAACATTAGGTATGAATTAAATGTCAAACATGATAAATTAAGTGATAATAGTAATCGATCACTATATTTTGAGTCAGTTAAACGCAATACTATTGAGTTATTCGACTTATACTTTTGACATTCAAATGTAACATCTGTACATGGCGGCACGTCCAGCTCAAAATTGGCGCGAATTTCACATATTTCTACAAAAAAAATTTAATGCACATACTGGTTAGTGTTTGAACAATCTGTGCGCGGGCCAATATTCACAAAAAGTTATTACTATTTGAATTAATAGTACATACCATGCATCTTAGTCATTTGACATAAAAACTTGATGACAACTTTCAACTTTGAACTCAGACACTTATATAAACAAAACCACCTCGATCGGGGTAACTTAAAGTAAAGTAATTGATTTTTTCTGCTTTGGTTCAAACTTGCCCTTCATGAGATATAAACGGTTTTTATTTTGAAAAGTGCTAAGCGACATGTAGAAAAATGGCAAGTGTCGGAACAATCTTTGAATTTTTTTTCGAAACAATGTTAGAAAATGGGTTTTAATGACATATAATTGCAAATTAATAATTGCTTAATAGTATCAATAGCTGAAAATATTATAATATATAAGCGACATACAAGTTAAAAGTTTCTGAGAAATACCCATATATGTATAATTTACTTTTCCGATCAGGATCTGAACAGAAAATATGATAGATCCTATAGCTTTACTTGTATCTGAAAGCAATTTGTGATCAGAACCGTTCTTTTGAGCGGATCCGGTTCATTTCATGTCATCGAATCAAAAATCCTACCCATTCTTCATCATACTTTAGGTAAATCTCAACTGAGTCCGATCTAAACTTACACTAATTTAAAGTCGAAAGGCTTACAATAACGCTAATGTCTACTAGAGTAGACAGCGAATTATGACTGTTAAATTTCAGGAGTAGCATCGACATTGTACTCCTATTAGCCTTAATATTTGAAGGCATATGTTTTATTTTTTAATTTATTTTGTTAAGCTTAAACAAACTCTAAGTGAAATGCACTTAGTTATGAAGTGGTATGTTGAATAGATGATGTCATGTCGCTGAACATTTTTCTTGAATTTACAAATGTCATACTTTTTGGGAACACTCGCAGAGAGATTGCCCTTCAAAGAATGATTTATCTTTAATGGTGCGATGTTTTATTGAGCACCGGTGTAGCGAGAAAGAATTGAGCCTGATGGGACGCTCGACTGGTACGAAAGAATACTAGAACTGATGGATCCAATGTACGAATTCCTCTATAGTAGTTTCATCGCAAGCCATTAAATTCTATATAGCAGCTTCAAAACAGTTAATTTGGTCTCAACCCAGTTGTTAACTATTTAAATAATTTTTGTTTTGTAATGTCAATAACCTTAACAAAAAATTTATAATTTGCTTTACTCAAATAAATTCAGTCTTTAATAAAAAGATAGAAAAAGCTACAATGGTAACACTGGCTGAGTAAATTTAACAGATTTGCGAATTTCGTTGTCGCCTCAGTTGCTTCGCAAACATGCTGCCGTACGGTGAAAGAACTGAGGCAGCGGATGTGCGATAAAAATGTGAGCGCAAAGTGACTTAATATGTGCAAGAGTTTGGAATTAAACTCGTAGTCGACATTCATTCGTTGCAGTTGAGCAGCTTTGCTCCACGGTGGAAGCATTTGAAAAGACTAAATCTTTCGATTTTATGCCACGTTTAACTAACTAGATAAGTTTTTTATTTCAATTTGCAATAAAAACAACATTTTATTACAGTCTAAGTATGATCATGAAATAAACTAAAGTTATTCAAGTTAAACTTTTTAGGAATATTCGATATCCAATAATGTTTTCAAATTGTTATACAGAAAGTAAGAATATTGTAGGTATATTGAACTGAAGAAATATTTTAAATTCCAATATGACAGTGTTTCTTGGCTTCCGTATCATGGTTTTAGGAGCTCCCAATTTCTAGTAATTCTGTACATTTTAAAGTAATCCCTTTAACTCTTCGTTTTGAAAATAAGTAGAGTTTTTTTTTTGTGATTATTTTAAATATATAAGCTGATTTATGTTGGTTACATAATGCAAGGATATCAAAGAAAAGCTAAATTTTTCGGAGAAAGCATTTTTTACAAACATGCGAAATACTCCCAAAAGGAATGTCTTAAAGAATTTCGAACAATTTTTGATCAATCATCATAGCACAATGTGGATCCCCTTAAGTAATGAGTGACGTTCCTTTTTCGATTTCTCATACCATAACGTAGCAATTGCCAACAACGTTGCCAATGGTACCTAGTGTATCAACTATATTTTGCCGGCCTTTTTTTTCGAGTTCCCGCTGCCGCTGCCGCTTTGTCAACAAATCGCAACTCTTTCGTTTGCCGGTCGCTGTCAAGCGAACAACGAAACTAAATTTTTCTGATATTTTCTTTCTTCAATTCATTTTTCGTTCGATGCATACGAGTATTTGCTTAAGTTTAACCTAAAAAGCAGAAAAAACTCAACTTAATATCAACAGAATAAAGCACTGAAAAATTAAATGCTTCCAGCATTTTTCAATTCATTTTTCCGAATGGTATCCTCCCTCAGACAGAATCATTTTTATTCTATCGTAAAATCGGCCCTTTGTTGGTTTTTAATGCGGGATTCACTTTTGTATTGAATATTTGAAAATTTTGCTTCTGCGCTCTGAAATACCAAGTAAAAGCCCATGAGAATAAAGTGTGCGAGAGAGAGAGTGAGCATAAGATAGAGAGGAAGAGTATATAGTAAAAAAAATGGAACAAAAAATAGAGTAAAATGTGTATTAACATTTTTTTTTTAATGTTTAATTAGTGAGTTCAACATTACGTTGTGAAAAGATAGCAGTGGCGGTGTTGAGAAAATTATTACAGAGAAAGGAATTTTTAATCTCATACTGTCGAAAAATAACACCTTGTCGAGAGAGCCTAGGATGCTACCAGCCCGAGTGCAATCCCACTAGGATTATTATATAGGGGCAATTTAACCAAAGTATCTCTTCAGAGGCATTGAAAACTGATGCAGCTGTCAAAATTTTTCTATTTATCTAAAAAAAAAGTTTTGTTTCTTTCGATTACTGATATGTTGAAGGGAAGGACAAAAAAATTTATTTCGGTTTATTCAACAGATTTATTCAACAGTTTTGACCCAAGAAAAAAACTGTTGACTTACGAGATATCTTTAAATTTAAAGGTTTATCCTTCCGATGATACTATAGAAAGAAACGTCTTAAAATTACAGCCTTATCGGTCAATAACTTTTTGAGCTACAGCACGAGCAGTTATTGCAAACACAGTTTCGTGAAAATCGCGTTTTAAGATTTAATATGATACGATACGACGGTATGCGGACTCTGAGTTCTTAACAATAACTCCATAAATGTTCAATACACCTCTCCCCCGTTTTACACTCAGAAAACCGTGCAACTCGAAATGAAAATATTTGTATGAAAAACCGTGTAAACGAAAACAGCCAAATAAATGAAAAAAGTGCCGAAAAAGGGTTTTTTTGGGAATATCTCGAAAACGATTCTTAAGAAAAAAAAAAAAAAAAAATGGTTGACATTTTTGGAATCTACGCCCCAAAATACATGGAAAAAAGTATGTGAGAAACCAGATCTCGAGATGAACTTTAAATTTGTAAACTAGTGTAATCGTTCACAATAAAATAAAATAGATTAAAATTAACTTGAAATAAGTGCGGGCGAAGCCAAAATGTCCATTTTGAGCAAGATTATATTATATGTGGATATGAATGAATATAGTAAATAATAAAAATAAAATGTTAGTACTATTTTTTATTTTAAAAAACATGTAAGGGGCCGTTCAAGTATTACGTAACGCAATTTTCGAAGATTTTTGACCCCCCCTCCCCCTATGTAACGTTTTCCTCTACCCCCCCCCCCCCTTAAACGTTACGTAACACCCAAGTGACCATATTTACCTAAAAGTCACAATTATGTTGCGAAAAGTACCGGAAATACATGCGTATGTTGTTTATTTTTCTTATTATACCCTACACCGAGGGTATATTCACTTTGTCATTTTGTTTGTAACGCATAGAAGAGGGCGGTGGTAGGTATGAAAAAGTATATAGATATATTCTTGATCAGCGTCACCACCTGAGTTGATTTAGCTATGTCCGTCTGTCTGTCTGTTCAAATCAGGTTTACGGAAAAACCAAGAAAGCTAGTTGAATGAAATTAGCACACTCAGGTCAGACCTTCTTGCAGGCATCTTGCTATTGAAAATGGATGTAATCGGTTCATAGACACGCCTACCGCCCATACTCTATGTATATTTGCCCAATCCCATTTTGCAAAAAAATGCAGCGATTTTGATGAAACTTGGTGATTAGGTGTACATTTGAACTAAATTAAGATTAGGCTAGGTTTCAAGTTTCCAAAGATTCGCGTGGCACGGTCCTATATTTTAACCTCTATACCACCATGTCTCGTAAACCGTGCAAGATATTGCGATATTTATATATTTCTTTATTTTTTCGACTTTTTCATCGATTTTAAATTGCTTAGACTTTTTCAACCTCTCTCAACATTAACATTTTGCATATATTTACGACTTTTTCAACAGTTTTCAACCTTTTAAACATTTCACACTTTTTTCGAATTATATAACCTCTTCAACGTCTTTTTTTACTGAAATATATGTACCTACTTTGAGTGCTGTGTAGGGTATGTGAGTTTCGGCCTGACTGAAGATAACACCTTAATTTGTTCATATTGTTATTTAATAAAAATCACACATAATGTAATAAACATTTGCTTAAGCTTAAAATATGTTAAAATGGCGAAAAATGAGACGAACATATTTTATTAAAATGATAAAAGTTGATGGGATCTAGAACAGCTACAGCAATAAATGAGAAAAATAGGAAATCTTTCCACGCTTACATCTCTGGTTTTGGTTAACCAATCTCGAAGATGATAGTTTTAGGACATTCTGCTTGATAAGTGCTTTAATTTAACATATCATTTATTGCTGTAAATTATCTAGATCCCATCAACTTTTATCATTTTAATAAAATGTTTTGGCTGTAGGTATTCAATAAACATACACATTAAGAAAGAGTAGAGTTTCATTTCATTATACACACCTAATTTCAAATAACCACCCGCTAAAGTAGTTTCACTTCAAAAACAATGTTACGTAACGCGTTGTTCGAACCCCCCCCCCCCCTCCCGTGTAACGCATCGTAACGTTTCACAAGAACCCCCCTCCCCCCCTAATTGCGTTACGTAATACTTGAACGGCCCCTAAGATCGAAAACGTGTTAAAAAAGTAGCTTGTAAAATGGTATATTCCTAATATGTATATTATACATTCGAATTATGAAAAAAAAAAAAATTCTATTTCTTCAAAATTCTAAAGGTATCGTCCCCTTTAAGATGGTGGCAAATGATCCATTGCTACCTGTGCCCTTTTCAAAAAAGTATTATATTCCAAGGATTTTCAGGGCCTTCTTCTGACAGAGCTACATTAGAAAAAAAGTAATTAATTTTCTATGGATTTCCAGGAGTAAGAAGTGCGAAACTTTTTTTTGCTTTGGGGAGCCACAGATTTTGTTTGCGAAATTATAAAAAATTTTTTTAAGCTCCAAGAATTTTGAAATTTTTTGTTATATAGATTTTTGCAAGAATTTACTTCAGTACATGTGTGGTTCTCGAGATATTTTTACTTACGCCGATACGTCAAAATAGTAAGTTAATAAAAAAAAAACTTTGTTAACGTGAAAAAAAGGAACTGTCACTGCCTGCTTATCTCTGATGATAAATTGTTCCAACTTTCTCACCAGCACTGCCTTTCCACCACCCCAGCCGACCAAATGATTTTTGCAGTAATTTTTACATCATTGTTCTTGTGTTTACTATCTATGGTGTTTAGCTTCTCTGATGCTTTTCGTCTATCTTTTTATGTTCTTATACTGTTGGATGCATTTTATATTACCCGAAAGATTATGAGAGAAAAACATAAAATGAGAGAGTTTCAGATCCAAAGCTCTCGACAACGCTCTCTGTTTATGTTTTATTTTCATCGTTGTTACAAGTGTTGCCAAACGAATTTACTATGCGTTACAAGAAAATGTATGAAAACTGCAATTAAGTTTCCATTATATACATGCAGTTAAGTGAAAAATTAAAATTTATCTTTAAAAAACATTGTAAAATTTGAATTTTTTTTTTCTTTTAATTTTGAAACAGATATTTGGTGTTACTACAAAAAAAAAAAAAAAAAAAAACTAGGGAATTTTGATTACAAGAGAAATAAACTTTTTTTTGTTTATGTTACTCGGGTCACGTAGCGCATTTATTAGTGACACTTAAAGTTAGAGTTTCCAGATTTGTGAGAATATTTGATTTATGCGGAGCAAGTGGTCGTCGAACTGCTTATTGATTCATTAGAAATCTAATTTATCGAAGTATCTTTCGCTTTCAAATGACTTCACCGTTCTCATGCTGGAATAATGTTCTCCTTCGTGTTCATTCTAGGTTCCATGGATTACTCTCCACTCGAATGAGATGCCAGGTAAGAACTAACTATCAACGAGATCAAAATTGATAATTGGTAGTTTTATAAAACCAAGCGGCAGATGAACTTAGGAGGACGTAAAAATCTGACTGAACTCTTTCAAAAAATATAATTAGACTTAACGACCAAGGGAAACTTAACGAAAAACGGCACAGTCATGGTAAAAGGAGGTTAAAACGGATGCAAAATAATCAACAAAGTAAAATTTAGCAAAAAACAAAGGGTGAGCAATTTACATACTTGGCAAAAAAATTGCTAAAATTGGAGAATAAAGGACTATAAAATTGTTGTTAAAATATGGCTAAAAAAATTAAAGAAATTAATGAAAAAGAAAAAAATTAGCGATAAACGATAAAAAAAAAAACACATATGTAAATGTATAGAAATATGCGCATACGAGCAAAAAAAATATAAGCAAAAAGATCGAAAATGGTATTAAAATATACGAAAAAATAAGACACAAAATTTGAAAATATTAACAACACAACATGACAAAAAAAGTCACGAAAAGGAAAATAAGTTGAAGAAAAATTTATTTAAATTGGAGCTCAAGGAATTATTAAAAACAGGCATATTTTCAACATATGGTTGACAGAAAAATGGACGAAATATTCAGAAAAATTACGAGAAGTGAACATACTTAAATGAGAGCGAAAACACAGAAAAATAGCCTAGCAATTGAAAAACTAGTACATAGAGGGAAACTGAGAGAAATCAATATATACACAAAAAATTTTGTCACAAAAAAGCATAAAAACCGACGGAAAATGGACTGTAAAATCTTTATAAGAGATAGTAAAAAACAAAATATTATAAAACATCACAGAAAAACTGCCTAAAACTGAATGAAAAACGGACAAAAAAATTAATAAAAATCTAAAAACTCTTACAGTATCATGTGTATGCTCGATTTATGTAGACCAGTGAAGGGCACTTAGTGCCTCAATTTCCTCACATTGCTCTAACCGTTATTCGACGCACAACCAAGCGAAAAAAAATTCTCAGAATCTCAACGCTATCGAGGCACAAAATTCGCAGAAATTCAACGCTATCGAGGCACAAAATTCGCAGAATTTCAACGCTATAGAGGCACAGCGTTGACTTGAGTTGAGTCAAATGAAAACAAAAACAACACACAAAGGCATAAGCGACGGCGCCGCATTGTGTTTCAACGAATGTAGCAATTGTTTTTGTTTGTAGTGTAATTTGTTTTTTTTTGTGCTAATGGCAATTTTGGAAACGAAAGTAAAAAAAACTTTAAAATTTCGTTTGTTGTTGCTTGATGTTGTTGTTTTCCTCTTTTGTTATATTTTTATGCCCACCGCTGATGTAGACGGTAGGCTAGTCCGTGAACCGATTTCATCAATTTTCAATCCCACAAGCTATAATTGATGGGACTAGAACCAGGGGGTCGCAAGTGCATCGAAAGCAATTCTGAGTAAAATAAGGTTAAATTATTTTTTCAGTAGTAGTAGTAGTACGAGTAGTTAGCAATAGTACATTCAATTGGTCTAGTGCAATGATCGTAGAATGAATGGTCAAAACTGGACGAAAAAGAAAAATGCTGGCCGCAAAATTAAAACACAATTTTCATTTGAATTTTTTAATCAAATTGATTCCCTTTATTTATATTAATTCCTTTAAGTCATATTCAATTTGAGTATTGGAGATTCTTAGCTCATTTTATAAATTGTCGTCGGTTAATCTGCTCCTATAAATATTTTTAGTATATTTTAATCAAGAAAAAAAAAAACATTCACAGTTATAGGTTGTACCAAATATATATATGTACTTAGTTACTATTTTTAAAAAAATATTTCTTATGTTTGGAGAATCAGTTTTAGTTAAGTAAATTTTAAGGAAATGATTTTTATCTGAAAATGCCTGATTAGCTAACGAGCTACTTTGCAGTTCCAGTAATTCCAGTTGAATTTTCACATCAACCGAATTTACTTAAATTGAAAAAAGATTAGAAAACAGTTCAATATCGTGCTTTAAACTAAACCATTTTGGAAACCGTGCATGAAATTCTACAATCAATTTCTCTATATCAGTAGCAAATCTTTTTTGTATATTTGTATTTATATGAACTGAATTAATTCCTTCGAAATGATCCCATTGGCTTTTATGGTTTGAATAAACTCAACTTATTTTGAAATGAGTTGATGTCAACTAAAATTTTTTGTAGGGGAAAGCGAGATAACATTGATTTTCGGAAATCGAATACCGATTTTATTTTTTCAAAATAAAGTGTAAGGTAATACATACATATAGTATAAACATAATTTAATCAATGGCCACACAAAAAAGTAAAACTGGCCGAATGTGGACAGATAGCAATTTGGGCACCCCTGGTCTAGTGTCATTCAGTGTTGAAGTGTGCCCAAAACTTTATTTTCGAATATCTTCATTTTATTGCTAACATTTTCCCCGATATTAGTAATTAATTAAATCATTTTTCCTTTTACTCATTAAATGCGATTTTTGGACTAAGTTCATTTTCTGATAAGACAGTTAAGCTTCTACCTTAAGCAAAAACAGTTTTTTTTTTAAATTTTTCTGTGGTGTCATAAATTGTTAGAAAAAAAAAAACAATTCTTAATTCAGTTTGATATTTATTAGAAATAAATTTTATTTAAAAATAAATAGTTACCGTAATAAAAGTATAATTCTATAAGACACATTTTTCTATTCGATTAAAGTTTTGGCAACGGCTTTTTTGAACTTGAAATTATTGAAACTTTCGAACCGAAGGTGGTGAAACGAAAATAAAAGGTTGACCAGTTTTCATCGCTTATTCAAAATTTTTTTTCTTTAACATAGTTTGAGCCAAAGTGGCTAAAGTTTCATTTTGAAAAAAAAAAAGTTTCTTGATTTGTAATGTTTTCACACTGGCATCAAAAATAGCCCGTTTTTCATATGCATAAAATAGAATAAGTTTTATGTTAGTTGTCATATTTCTCAGAACTGTCCCGAATAGCACTTTTGAGCAAAGTGTTCTCAAAATTCTAAAATTTTGAACGATTCCTACAGCGCAGGCTGTAAACAATCTCATTGGGTGTGAACTTAGAGTTATATTCGACTTGTGTCTTATTAAATGAGCCAATGTGTGAACTCAAATTCCAGGATGAATAAAAAAAAAATAATTACAAAATTAATACGCAAGCGAAGTAACTAGCACCAACAACGCAATGTAGTTTAAATTTGCAGGCTGGCGGCCAAATGCATTTAGTTTTACCTAGGGATTGACGCTAATTTACAAGCAAAAACATATTTGTTAGTGTTTTTTTTGTCCTTTTTTCTGACAATGAGCAAAATCATCGCAGGTTTGGATAGAGTTGACTTTTGCTTACTTGTCTGTTATAATTTTTAACTTTCACGGAAGTCAGGAATTGAAGTTTTAAAAAAATTATATGAGAGCCATAGCATGGCTGTATAACGCATAAAGACTTCAGTCGCGTTGCTAGGGCTGAAGGGGACAATTACCATGGGCGCAAAGGCTTGGGGGCGACAGAATTGTTCTCGTTAAACTTTGTTTTAGTACTTTTAAGTTATTTTATTGTAAAAAAGAAGTTTGAATTTGTTTTCAATTGAAAAATACTCCATCTCGCTATGGTTTTTCTGATTAAATATGATATGATCTGGCCAATTTGAAACTTTTTTAAAGATAAAACTTAATTCAAGGTATGTAATGGGGGAAAATGTCATCTTTTAATGATGTTTGCCTTCACAATTTTCACTATAATTTAAAGTGGTATAGCATTGCAAAGAATAAATAATAAACAAACTGAATTTACCGATCAATAAAATACTGTTTGTTTATAAAAAGATAAAAATTTTCTAAGTCATGCAACTGATTTTTTCATGTGTGTAATTTTTTTACTATGTATAATCAATTTATTGCATTCGCCGTGCTACATATAGATTATCATGAAACAAAAATTTCGGATTGCAACCAATACATTTCATGCTAGAGCATAAATTAGGTTTTTTTCGAGACATAGCTACAGTTACGATTCAATCCATTAAGTTATACTTGTAATTTTATATTTTAAGCGCAAAAACATTTAAGAAAAACTTCTGGTTACAATTAAAGGCTCAAGGATCAAAGATTTCAAAAAATCATGTATCACATGTCCACTAAAAATAAAATTTTCGGGATGCCATTACAGTCCTATAGATTTTGAGCTGCTTAAACTGAATCTGTGCCAGAATTTTTCCTCACGTCAGAAGTTTGAGATTAAGAAATGAAAGTTCTGTAAGAAATGTTATATTTTATTAAGATCGTCGAGAGGGCCAAAGATTTACATTCATAGTCACCGACTATGGGGTAAGGCACCTTCCCCCCTCCCACAAAAAACAAATTTTTTAAGAGGAAAATCGCCCCAATATTTTAGAGAGCAAAGATCCATATTTGAAAATCAGTATGTAGCAAACAATTGCGCGGGGAGGAAAAATAATTTGAGTCAACCTGATATCAAGCAACGTTCAGCCTGACAGAATAATGTTGCGTTTTCAACTTTGGGTTAGCCTGTCTGTTACGATGGATCAGACTGGCATTACAAGATAGACAACTTAGCTTCAAACCAGCCTGGGAATCAAGGTAGAATTTGAAACTACCTCATAAAACTATATCGACTAACATATACTTTTACCTCCCTCCATGAAATCTCACTTGAAAAGCTTTTGAAAGTTGTGTCCCCCTAATATTTTTGAGAAGTCTCCGCCTCTGTTTACATATGTATATCTGTATGTACTGTTCATGAACGAAAATAACATGTTTGGTACTTAACCCATTCCAGACTGGTACTAGAAGGGCTCGTACAATTTTTATAAAATTTGGTGTGGGACGTCAGGGGATCAATAGAAGTCGCTTATGAAAAAATAAAATTTTTCCCTATCGGCACACCGGAGATATGGCATGAGTAAATTTTTACCCATTTAAGTAGTTATGAGACAAAAAAAAAAAAATTTACCGTCCAATTTTTCAATCAATCAAATCTATTTTATTATAGCATCCCACATAGGATCTTCGAATTTGTTTCGAGCTTTTTTCTTTAAGTCTTCAAATTTGCCTGGATCGATTTTCCACCAAAGTTTTGGAAATTTTATTTTACCTAAATTCTACCTCACAAAAATACAGGTTAATCAAAGAAGTTCGGAAAAATAAAAATATTCATTTCAGACCAATACTTCCTCTACCCAAAAAAGCTTTAAAACCTCAACACCTCTTACCTGTCGCTTGGTAGCATTTTTTAAAATTCACTCTTCTTTTGGATATTTAAATACCCAATAGTCTGGAATGAGTTAAGGGTTAAATATCTCTAAATACCTTCGTAGCATAATGTTTTTGATTTTGCGATTTTTTTTATGAAATTTTACAAATAAGACTAATGCAATTCGATATGATTTTATCTCTTCTACAGCTTGGTTCTCGTGATAATTTTTAATTAAGGTCATAGTTTCCTAGTTAATAAGCAAGAGGTAGAAATATCATATGAGGCGCTTAGTTGCAAAACCGGCTAAGTCAAACAAAATAAAATTTTGAGATATTTTCATATATAAAAATTTAGACCATGCTTTATCTTTCTACAATGGTTTTAGATTAAAAAAAACTTTTTTGACAAAATCATTACATATTTTAAAGATATTTTGACGCATGGATTTCAAAACCGGCCAAGTCCATGAACTTGCTTTCAAAACCAGTCCAACGCCTTGGAATCAAAACCGGCCAAGTCCAGTACATTGGTATCAAAACCGGTCAAGTCCACTTTTTTACCAACGCCTTGGACTCAAAACCGGCTAAGTCCAGTTCATTGGTATCAAAACCGGCCAAGTCTAAAATTGTTTTCTCAAAAACATACGCAAATAAAACTTGAAAAGTCTGATCTGAGTAAGAAATTTTATAAGCTTTCATGTGGGAAATACTTTTTAATGTTTCAATTAACATAGATGAAGATAAACGTTTTTCGTTGTTTGTCAAAAAGTATGAAAAATGAACTTGGCCGGTTTTGAAACCGGGCGCCTCATATCACAAAATGTAATTTTTTATTAAGTATCTTCCCAAAATATTCCACCCGCTCTTTTATTAGAAACTATTAAAGTTAATTGTATGAAATGTTTATGGCACACCCCACACCAGAAGTACAACACCACCAACCAACTGCTATAAAGTCCTATTTTTAATAATTTGTCCCGCACGAAACCGAGATGAATAGCAAGTTGAACGAACAAATTACTATGCAAAAAAGCATATCAAAGGCATATTATGGTAGAAAAAAAAAAAAAAAAACATTCAAAGTAGCAAAATACATTTGAATATTGGCGCCACTCTAATCAAATCGCACCATTTTATTAACACATTTCATTTACCAGAAGCGAGGAAATATTGAAAATGCTGTCGAATAAGAAAACGAATTATGAAAAATGCTGTAGGAAAAATGAAAAATGTAGCGAATTATTTTAAGAAAACTACAAGTAGAAACTAAAAATACTTGAAAAACAAAACATTGCGGATAAAAACAAAAACAAAGCAGCAGGAAAACAAACCGAACAAAAAAGTGGAGAATTCAGTAACAATTTAATTATTTTTCCACTAATAATGCCAAAGCTACATGCACACACATAGCCAGCGCCTAGAAGAAAGTAATAGGCAGTCAGCCAGACAGTCAATCAGCGCGGCTGCAAAGCGTAAGTAAGCGATAAAAAAAAGTATCGTATGGGTAGTGTAAAAATGCAACAAAGTAGGAAAAAAAAGAAAATAAAGAAAACACGGAATCAAAACAAACGCTTCGGTTGAAATTGAGTAAATATTTCGAATAGTTCATAAATACACGTAGTATGGAGGAAATAACAGCAATCAAATTGCAAAGTGCAATGCGAGAGCGAACCAATTTATATGCGGGATAACAGAGCGCGAGAGAATTGGCTTTTAAGAGAATGTGAAAGATGACATGTACTGGCATTATCAGATGGGGAAAATGTTAATAGGTGCAGGTGTTTTTAAAATGATATTTTCGCAGATGGTAACGACGAAAGTGTAAACGCATTGTTGTGTTCGGTCTATCATTTCAGTAAATTTTAATAAAGTTCGTTCGAAAATCTATAGGCAGATGGCGCTGTGTAAAAAATTTATTTTCATATCTTGGGTTACTATGAACTTTTTTACGAGCGTTCTTCAGACGCTACTTGCTTTATTTACAGTTATTTCATTAAATTCATTTCGTAACGAAAAACGGAGTTAACTCGGGGGAATTTTCGCCACCGACTGACTTCGACTTTTCGCAATAAAGCACCTTCAAAAATTATGATATATCACTGGGACATAGTCATAAAATACAATCGTAGTGCATTAAAAGCCAAACACAATAACTACATTGGTAACGAATCCTAGATATACGAGTATGCGTATGAACCAGAAACTAAGAATCAATCTACTACGTGGCTCTTCTTGGAAGACCCGAACCCAGCAAAAGTTGTTCGTGCAAGATACACTTCGATGCCAATGGTGGCCAATTTTATGATGGGCATTCGGCCACAGAGCCGCTAGAAATTGTAGAACAGTAAATTTTGAAGCCTTGAATGAAATAAGTATATGTCTACGAAAAGCAACAAGCGATGTAGGATCATCCTTTACCATGATAACGCGAACTGTCTTATGAGGCGCCCAGTTGCAAAACCAGCCAAAAAAATTAAATTTTGAGATATTCTCATATATCAAAATCTAAGCCATGCTTTATCTCTCATACTATGGTTTTAGGTTAAAAAAAAAATTATTTTTGATGCATAGATTTCAAAACCGGCCAAGTTCATGAACTTGCTTTCAAAACCAGTCCAACGCCTTGGAATCAAAACCGGCCAAGTCCATGAACTTGCTTTCAAAACCAGTACATTGGTATCAAAACCGGCCAAGTCCACTTTTTTTCAAGCAAAATTTGTTGATTACTATGTCAAAACCGGCCAAGTCTAGTACATTGGTATCATAACCGGCCAAGTCCAAAATTGTATTCTCAAAAGCTTAGGCAAATGAAACTACTCCCTCATTAAGAGTCTTTGGTGTATAAAAATTACTTGATGTAGAGTGATGTGAAATTTTTGATTGGACATTTGAGAAGTGTTTTCTCACTTTGATCAAAATATCGGTAGGATCAATTAGTTTTTCTGTCCGTTGACTTGGTAAACGAAAATTTTGACTGTTAACTACTTTTGCGGCAGTCGATTTCAAATCTTTTTTAAAAGAAGATCTTAAAACAACAAAATTGGCTAAAATTCGGGCATCGGCACAGGCTTTGGCAAGGTAACCCTGGTTCGTTAGTTTCACCAAAATGACTCACAATCTTTCCTGTATGTACATCCCATCCTGTAATCTCATACACTCGACTTTTCTACAGCGGGGTCTCCGCCTATATGAAAACGTTTAATAATTCCATTTGCCTGAGGATGGTAGAAGGAGGAAGTTATCTTGGGACAGCTTATGAAATTAATTAAACAAGGAAAGCATCTTGACATAAATTGAGAGCCATAATCACTAGTTACCTTCAATGGAACACCGAAACAAGAAATTTATTAATGAAAGAAGATTTCAACAAAAGTTCAAGTTAAAATATTAGTTAGTGGCTTCTGGTCAAAGACAATGTCTGCCCATAATAGTCATAAGATATCTGTGGCCATTTGACATAGATAAAGGTCCTACTATGTCCGTCAGAATGTGTTCGAAACGAATTTAAGTTTTCTAAATCGGAGATTTTGTATAACGTTGAATTTTGGCATTTTGACATTCTGTAACCTACTGATTTATCCTTTTGCTCTTTCTTGGCACAAAAATGTCTAGTTATGACAACGTGTCCATAAGTTTTCTGAATTGTGCGTTGATGTACACACATCTTTTATGTTTGATCAATTTTTAAGCAATTTTTTAATAATCAAGACACTGTTTTCACGGAAAATTTCATAATTTTGAATGATCGTTTGAACTGTTGATCGACTCAAGTTCAATATTTTTATATTTTACCACAGGATTTTTTTTTTACAAAGTTAGCAAAAACATTTTCTTATGACTAGAAATTTGTTTTGCGGAGCCATTAGTGGTCGTCCATAAATTACGTGAGTCAAAATGGGGGGAGGGGGTCCGGCAAAATCTCACCAAGGGGGAGGGGGTTCAACGAAAATCTCATGTCGACTTTTTAATGCAGAGAGTATACATTATTATAGCAGATTAAATCTAAAAATTATAAGGAAAGTCTCACGGAAGGGAGGGAGGGGGGGGTCCCGCCAGAACTCACCAAGGGGAGGGAGGAGTCCGAATTTTCAAAAAAATACCGCACGTAATTTGTGGACGTTCCCTTATACCAATCAAATATCAGGTCCGAATCACAACTTAATGCATTGCACCAAAGTATGACTCCTATTATAGATATAAAATAGAAAACACAGTACATCAGCGTCTTTTCAAGCCTTTGTTGACTTTTGTCGATGTTTTTTTTTTCGAATTACTTTTTAAATTTATGATGAAGAAAATATATTTTTTTGCTCATTATCATTAAAGAAAAGTTTCAAACGAAACTGCATGATTACTTTTTCAGTTAGGTTTTCGGTTCATCGAACTAGCCGAAATTGAGGGTGTATGTAGACTTTTGTCGATCACTGCTGATATTATTTCCTTAAAATATTTAGGCCATTTCTCATATGGTTAAAATTTGTAGAGCATTGTTTTTGGCGATTATTCCATAAATTGTTTGCCGTTTCGCCTACATTCGACCACTTCCTTGACACTTGAATGTGGAACATGATAGAAAACAAAATCCGCTTATGATTTTGGCACAATTAAGTGAGTTCAGTACTAGCTAACGCATCATCGACTGCTTATCAATTTCTGGCTCTGTCTAATACAGCTTGCAGCACTACCTTATCGACAATTTTCGCCAGAGCAGCAACAGCTTCATTGGTATTGGCAACAGGCACAACAACTACACCAACATCATTCTAATTAATAGTACCAAGCAGAAGCAGCACCAACAATCACGGGCAACGTTTTGAAGTAGTCATCGACGTCTTCATCGTAGTCGTCGTCGTCGTCATCGTCATCATTTACATCAAAAACAAAATTCAATTAAAATGATTGCGATATGCAATAAAATAGATTTTGTTGTTGCAACTTGTAGCTGTTGTATGAAATTTGTGACGTTTCGTTACATTTCGTTTTATTGCTGTGCTGTCTTTTTGTTCGTCTGTTTCACTGTGATGAATTCATTCATTTATGCAATCGACTTAATTGTATGTTGTTTTAATTTAAGTTTCTCGTACTCATATGATCTTTTACATCCTTATCATAAACTAAAGCTCTTACTTAATATCATTGTTACCAAACTTAATGGCAACAATTAAATTTTACATCTTATGGCATTTAACATAAATTTGGATAGTAAAAACTATGACTGCAACTATCTTTTTTTTTTAATTGTATTTGAAATATGTGTTTCGAAAATCAATAGTCTAAGCTATCAAAATGTAAACTATAGCGCTGCAGTATTACTACGCAGAGCTCCATCTAAAAGTACAGAAAAATGTTTAACACAATGGTCAAAATTAAGCATTTCTGGGTTTTTGATATCACTTATAACTTAAAGTCAAAAGTGACATTCTACACTGCCGGGCAAGAATTTAAGACCAGAGTAGTTCAGCTGGAAAGGCGCGAGCGTGAGAAACTCGAAGTGTTACGAAACAGGAATGATGCTCGAAAATTTTACCAACAAGTCAAACGATGAACACGGAAATCTGATTACGGATACGCAGGGTACACTGAGATTATGGGGGGAACACTTTTCCAAATTGCTTGCTGGCGATGACTCCACCAATCCCGCCTTTGGAGAAATTAACCCAATCAAAGACGTTAGTGTAACCATAACACCACCTAGCCATGACGCGGTACGAGTTGTAATCCAACGACTTAAGAACAACAAAGCGACCGGTGCCGATGGGCTGACTGTTGAATTGTTCAAGACCGGCGGCGATGAGCTGATAGGATGTATGCATCAACTCATCTGCTAAATATGGCTATCAGAAAGCATGCCCGGCTGTTGAAATCTCAGTGTCCTTTGTCCTTTACTGAAGAAAGGTGACCCGACAATCTGCGCCAACTACCGGGGAATCAGTCTTCTTGCCATCTCATACAAGGTCCTGTCGTCTGTACTGTGTGAAAGACTTAAGCCATTCGCCAAAACACTGATTGGGCTTTATCAGTGTGGCTTTAGACCTGGTAAGTCCATCATAGACCAGATCTTCACACTACGTCAAATCCTGGAAAAAAACCCACGAAAAATAGATCGATAATCATCATCTCTTTATCGATTATAAAGCTGCTTTCGATAGCCCGATATAAGATTGCCTGTGTACCACCATGTCTGAGTTCGGTTTACCTGCGAAGCTAGTGGGGCTTTATAGAATGATGTTGAGCAACACATACAGCTTCGTCAGGGTAGGAAAGGACCTATTCGAACCATTTGATACCGAGGTTTCAGACAAGGCGATCCACTATCCTGCAACCTATTTAACTTTGTGATGGAAGGGTGTTGCGAAAAGTCAAAAGTGTCCAGCTCCATGCATATGCCGATGATATTGATATAATTGGACGTTGTAAGCGAGATGTTACTGCTGCGTTTTCTGCTATCGAAAAAGAGTCAGCGTAGGTGGGTTTGACGGTGAACGAGGGCAAAACAAATTATATGCTGTCCACAAACAGGGAGACGCGATTGAATTCTACGTTATTACGAACAGCTTATATTTTGGAGGTTTTTAAGGAATTCACCTATCTTGGCACCGCCGTGAACACTTAAAACGATATCAGCTTGAAGAAAAAGCGAAGACTCACTCTTGCTAATAGGTGTTACTATGGTCTCAGTAAGCAATTGAGTAGTAGAGACCTCTCTCGCCCGACAAAACTGATACTTTACAAGACGCTCATCTTACTCGTGCTACACTACGGCGCAGAAGGTTGGGTTGTGCAGCCACGCTTGGGGTGTTTGAGAGAAAAATTCTACGCAAAATCTTCAGTCCAGTTCGCGTCGGCGACGACTACCGTATTCGAATGAACCACAAACTGTACGAGCTCCACGCTGGCATTGACATAGTCAAGCTCATCACTATCCAACGTCTGCGCTGGCTGGGACATGTTGTGCGTAGGGACGAAGAAGCTCCAGCGAAAAAGGTGTTTGATGCGGAAGCCGCTGGGCGACGACGAAAAGAAATAGCATGCCACCGATGGAAAGACCAGGCCGAGGAAACCCTATCCACGGTTGGTGTGACTGATTGGAGAAGGCGCGCGCGAAGCAGAGGCGCCTGGAGAGAGCTTTTGAGGTCAGCCGTAACCCGGTAACGGTTTGATATGGCCACCCAAGTAAGAAAGTAAGTTCAGCCTTTAAACAAGTGCTAAAAAGAAACGGAACTTCAAAAATGCAAATTAAGAAATTTTTAAAATAACTCGGACTAAAACATTACAGAAAGTGAGGACATTTTAACCACAACTTACCTAGAAGCAAAAACTTTTAATCGCTATGCCAGTTCTTTTAATAAAAATTTAAGACTATAACGCGTACTTTGACTGTTAATGCAGATAACATCCTAATTATTTTATTTTAATCAAAACTTAAGGTAATTTTTCAACATAACAAATCGAATATTGATCGATAAATTTTATTTTATAATTTGAATATACATACATATGTATGTGGACTTATAACCCCGAAAAATAACCAAGTGACAACGAGCCATGCTTGTATGCGAAACTAAAGTTATACAGCCAAAAGCGGCAATAATACAGGGTGTTTTTTTTAGAGGTATAGAGCTTCGAATTGAAATAAAACACAAGAAAATCGTTTTAATGTCCATCAAATTTGCTTTATTGGAAGGATAATTTTATGCCATTAATGTTTAAATATGATTTCGGGCATGTGGCCGCCGCGGCTGGCTCGAATAAAGCCAATTCTACAGGTCCAATTTTGAACCACTTTTTCGAGCATATGGGGCCGTATGTCGGCAATAACGCCACGAATGTTGGCTTCCAAGTCCCCTAACGTTTCTGGTTTGTTGGCGTAGACGAGCGACTTCACATATCCCCAAAGAAAATAATCCAATGGTGTCAAATCACACGATCTTGGTGGCCAATTGACAGGTCCATTCCGCGAAATTATGCGCTCATCGAATGTTTCCTTCAATAAATTGATTGTGACGTGCGCTGTGTGGCATGTAGCGCCGTCTTGTTGGAACCACAACTCATCCACATTCATGCCATCCAATTCGGGAACAAAATAGTCGGTTATCATGGCTCTATACCGGTCTCCATTAACGGTAACTGACTCTCCAGCATTATTTCGGAAGAAGTATGGCCCAATGACTCCACCAGCCCATAGAGCACACCAAACAGTCAGTTTTTGTGGATGTAATGGCGTCTCAAGGGTCTCATGTGGATTCTCTGCACTCCAAATGCGGCAATTTTGCTTGTTGACGTAGCCATTCAACCAAAAATGAGCCTCATCACTGAACAAAATTTTGCGATGAAAATCAGCATCGAGATCAATCTCATTTTCGGCCCATACACCAAAATCACGACGCATTGCATGGTCTCGCGGCTTTAATTCTTGCACAAGCTGGATCTTGTAAGGTCGCAAGCCAAGATCTTTGCGCAAAATCTTCCATAAACTTGATGGACAAAGCCCCAATTGCTGTGCACGGTGGCGAATCGATTCATTCGGGTCCTCTTTAACATTTTGCTCTACAGCGGCAATTGTTTCTTCGGTGCGCACTGTTCGACGTCTCTGCGGATGCGTATTATCACATAGAGTAAACGTAGTGCGAAAACGACCCATGGTTAACCGAATTAATTGCTCTGATGGACGATTATGTCGACCATAAAATGGACGGAGCTTGCGGTAAACTTCGCGAACTGAACCATTATTTTCGAAATAAATTTGCACGATTTGCAAGCGTTGTTCTTTTGTCAACCTGTTCATGATGAAATGGCAAACCAAACTGAACATAAATGACATTAGAGTTGCCAGATTTGACCATAAAATGCCAGTTTTATCTCTATTCGAAAAACAAACCTCTAAAAAAAACACCCGTTACTTGCGTAAGTTGATTAAAATATGCAAAGAGTTCAATGGAATGATCATCAAGAGTTGTATATCAAGGATAGCACATTGAATTAAAGTTTTGAATGTCACTGCTTAGGAAATTGCATGAGAAAAGAAGTCTACCTTATCACAGGTAACAGTTGTGCTCTACATACAATAAGTACAAGTGAGGTCATATACAGCATATATCTTGCTATCAGTCTTTGAATCCAAAGTATATGAACTCGAATCCTTCACTTTTGATTTTAGCCAAGCGCTATATCACTTGAGCTTTAACAACTGATTGCAATGATACATCTGTGACAAACGCAGTGCAAAAAATAATCGAGGTATATTGTCAAGAACGGAGTTTTCCGTTATCAAAGGTTGTGTCAATTCAATAAATAAAAACATGAAAAGAAGGAGATTATATATTTAGTATCGTGCATGGGGGGGGGGGGGGAGTTGAGGGGACGGCAAAATGGCCCACGAAAATAAAATTTTATTTTTAGCATAACTACGAAATTGTTTTGTACAATAATAGTCAATAATTTGTACGTAATTTGGTGAATTCAATGTAAAATACATACATGTATCTCAATTTGCTAGCGTTTTCGAGGACCAAAAGTGTGGACCTTTTTTTTTTGCAGGTACAAGAAATTTATAATTTAAAAAATAAAGAATATTTTCTTTTGGTAGGATGCGGCAAATTAGCTCTTGGCTCCGGGCTCCCAATGTGCACGGTACGCCACTGTTTATATCCCAGTGTTGACTAAGTTAGACTATTGAAAAAGAAACCCTAAACCGTTTAAAGTTAAGACTCTAAGTCAACTGCTATATATATAAACACAGTTACAGAAGAGGTGCTTAGCACTTTCCTCCTCCTTTTCACATCGACAGTTTCTACAGAAGTCATTTGCATGGAACACCCAAACGGCAAGCATGTGTGCCAATAAGACAGTGGCAAGTTTGGATACCTACCACGCGTTTTATCTCCGAGTAAGCTAAGAAACGCAGCCTTTTAATAGGTATTCCAAATCCTTAAGTAAAAAATGATATATTCCCTGGGTAATAAAACCCAAGAGAGCTCGTTGACTTTCAAAAGAACAAAGTAAAGTATAAAGGAATAACTGCCACGGAAGCCTGTTACAAAATATTACCCCATAAAAAATGTAATAGTGTCTTGGCCAATTTCATTATAAGATTGCTAAATTGTATAACTTTATTTTTTTTTCTTAAATTTCTTTAAAAATTTTATATCGACAACTATAAAATGGATCAATGTCAAAAGACCAGCAAAGTACATATAATTTCAATGAAATTATTTCCACTTTAATCATATGCTCATTGTTTGTTTCTCAAGAAAAAACTTTCCATAGCTTCTATTTCTTTTAAACATTGTACATACTTTAAGTCTATAATTTTTTTTTTTTTCTTAAAAATTACAACAACGTAATCAACCAGAGCACCAAATTTACAATTAATTAATGCAACGCGACGCTGAGCAAACAAATCATTAAAACGTAGAGGAGCAGCAGCAGCAGCGCAAAGCAGCGCGCATTTGCCGAGCCGAGCATTAAAAGTCAATCTAATGAGTGGAAAATATACGAGAGTTTTATTTTATTTTATTTCGGAATGCTTTGTTTACTTTGAAATGAGGCTAAAAATATGCGCACCAGACAAATGGACGGGCGGACAGAAAACAAAACTGAAAAAAGAGCTCAATATATAGACATAAAAAAGCGCGTGAATAAAAATGTATAACGAAATAACGCAAAACAGATATCAGTTAAATAAATGTACATAGGCATTTTTGAAATCTTTTCGGTGATTCGACGAGCAAAAACCACAGTTGCTTGGTCTTAACACTGGTAGAAACTTTATGCTCAACAGATAGAACAATTTGAGTATATTCCCCAAATTGCAGGAATACATTGCACATTATTTGACCAATCAGTTGGAAAAGTACTTTTCATGTAAACACAAAGAAAAATGTAAATACAACAAGCAGATGCTATGAATGAAGTGGGTAAGCTAATCCACCCACTGAGCACAAAGTTCGTTTTCGATATCGAAAATGAACAAAGGTTCATCGTATGATATGGTCGAAAACGACACGAAAGTGAAAACGTGAGCGTTTTAATTGACCCAACCGTAACGAACATTCAGAAAAAGTTTGTTTTCGAGCTCAGTGAACAAAGTATTGATGTTGTTTTAATAGAAAAATTTCAAGTTTGAACACTTCACGAAGGTTATTATAAGGTCCGTGCGCAGGAATCATCCATGGGGGGTTTTAACTCGGACATTTCATGTTAGATAATGTTCATAAAAAACTTCAAAAGAGATTTACTTTTAATATAGACATTAGACCGGGTCGATTTGTATAAAGCAAAATAAAGTCAGCTAGACACCGACTCAAAAGTTAGAAGGACCTTTAAAAACGATACTTGCGTCATTTTGTTTTCGTTCAGAGAAAAACCAATGAATGACTTTTGATTCTCCTGAAGGTCCTTTTTGGCTACAAAACGTAAGTATTTTTTGCTTATAACTTTTATTCCTTCACAGAATGGAATTTGCTTCAAAAATAAAAATTGCGCTATTGCAAAAAATTTAACGTTAAAAAATTTTAAATTTTTAAATTTTTCTTCTGTTATAGATAATATTTAGTCCCAAAATTCGATTTTTCCATATAAAAAATGTGAAAAAGTCCTAAAATTCAATTTTCATATGGAAAAATCGAATTTTGGGACTGAATATTATCTATAACAGAAACATAATTTAAAGTTTTATAATGTCAAATTTTTTGCAAGAGCGCAATCTTTATTTTTCGACTGAATTCGGGTATCCATTCTGTGAAGGAATAAAAGTTACGAGCAAAAAACACGTTTTTTTGAGCCAAAAAGGACCTTCAAATGACGCAGATATCGTTTTTAAGGGTCCTTCTAATTTTTGAGTCGGTGTCTGGATGAATCTAAATTTCGACCCGGTCTAAAAGACATATAATTATAACTAAATACATACATATGTATGTAAATGTGTTTATGCTATGATTCGATATTTAGTTATCATTACGTAAGTGGCTAATTCTGCGAGGTACTTGGAAAAACTCGATCAAAACTCTATCCACATTGATTTCGATATCGCGATGTATACTTAGCGAGGCTAAGTTGTTCAGCCGTGGTTTTTGGTTCAAAAATAGCTAGAGAGCGCAAATCTTGTCAAAAATGAAAAACTCGACGATTTATTGGCATTTTATTTCTCTCATTTAAAAAAAAAATTTGTTGTGTCTCTTTTATTTTTCATTCAAATGCCAATAACAACCTATGTGCGAAAATGCCAATGGGGGGGTTTGAACCCCCAAAACCCTCCCTTGCGCACGGGCCTGGTTATTATGATTTCGAAAAGCTATTCTGCCTTCAGAAAAAAAAAATTCATAATCGTAATTCTTATGGCATCGGATAGCTTAAGAAATTACCTGCCTAAGGAACTTTTCCAAATGTCAGTATCTTTGTATTTTAAGTAAGTGTTTCATGAAGTAGGACACAACCGAGAACTTCCACTTCTAAAAATGCAGAATTTCATTGGCAAATATGTCTATTGTTGATATGCTACGCAACATTTATTAAGATTTAATGAATATTAAATTTTGAAGCGTCAATGTCTTTGAAATGGAATGATAGTTTTGAAGGACCAACTGTCATAGTTTTAAAGGATAGTTACACAAATAAAGGACAAAGAAAATTACAGGACAGAGGGCAAAAATAAAGGACAGATGGTCACCTATGTTAACCAATTTATATCTTACTAACGATGTAACTGCAGTTATGTGTATGCCACTAAGCTTCTACCGTATATAGCTTTTCTAAATTTTTATCAAAACGAACACGGAGCTGACCTTCGTGGAAATAAGTTCCATAACCTATGAGCCACATAGAAATATCGACTTTTTTATATCAAACAGGGGGGTTACAATGCGTCAAATTATTTCTGTGGATTTTCAAAACTTTTTCGGTGGCGAGCTCGAAAAGACAAATTTATATAGAAATATAAGAAATAACAAAAACTGATTTGATCATTTTTTGTTTCTAAAAAACAAAGAGCACATTATTTCTGGGACAGTCCCAATGTTAGCATGTCTGAACTTTAATTTGAGGCCGCTGTATATATTTCCATAAGGCTAGCCATTAATCTAATTCACCCATTTTCAATTCCTCTAGATACATAAATACATCGAAAAACTAAGCATTCAGGCATGTTCTGGACATCAATTTCGATCGAAATCGAAATTGAAATTGACTTTTGGTGTTCCACATTTCGATCGGCCGATTTCAAATCGATTTAATTTCGACAGACAGTTCAAATCGAAATAGGAGTGTTCTGCAAATCGATTTGTGATCGTTTTTATTTCGAACAATTCTAACAAAGTGAAATCAATTAAGTATTTTGCACATTAAATTATTTGCTATGCCATCGCTTATGCTTTGATCAATGTCATGTAAATTACTGTTTGGATCAGGCTGTTCCTCGTCAAACAAATCATCTCCGCGAAATCATCCAAATTATAATGTTTTCATATATTATGAAGTGCACTACAAATATCAATATTTTTTACGGCTTGCTATGGAACATATGGTAAAATGGTGTACAAGCAATAAAGCGACTTCAAAGCGCACCAATGACACTTTCGACAATATTAAGCTTTAGTATGCTCTGGTTGAAAATATGTTGCATATTTAATGGGTAGCTATTGCAATTTTGACAACTTTTGTATTGAATGCAAAATAAATATATCTATAATATTTATTCGCCATTTTTTTCACTTTCAAATTTTCAACGGACATAAAACAATTAATTTGAAAAAAAAAAATCATGAATCCGATGCAATGATTATGAAAAAATTCGTATCTACCCGGGTAAGTATAAATGTAAATATGCACAAAAAAGTTTTTCACACAAGCGAAGGTTAAAAACCATGTACAGTGTTATAAAGATAAGAGCCTATCCATATCCATACCCAGAATCTCCCAAAAGTCAAGAGCCACTTTCACCACCTTTATATTCCAACATGAAATAATCTCCTGCTCGACTCATTTAAAAAATAAAGGAGTCGTGACTTGTGAGTCGTGAGTTTGAGTTCAAATTGCATAAGATTTTGCAGGAATGAGTAATAAATTGATATCATTTTAGAAATATTTGATATGTTTTTTATTAAAATGATGAGAAACTTTTAAATAATATATACAAAATTACTTCAAAAATGTAACGGGTGTGACATTATAATAATCTTATAGTAACAAATGAAGTAATAAAAAAAAACTTTATAGAAAAAAAAAAAGAAAAACAAGGAAATTCAATATGTGATGAAGATTTTTTATCTATTATGGTTAAAATTCGATGTGGTGCATCGTTTAATTTTTAATACTTGGAGTTTTTCGTATAGTATGTCTATAACTTTTTTTTCGAAAAGTGGTCAGTTATGCTATAAAGTCGTTAGACATTTATTAAATTTGGAAACACCACTTTTTCATCGACAGACAGCATTTTGTAATGGCGGTTCTGTCGAGCGTAGTTTCCACATCCATCACAATTGCCTTCTGTAAAGAATTTAAGGAATCCTCTTCATCAAAGGCTTGCTTCGATTTAGAATTTTAAAGCCTTATTAATGCGGTAAAAGGCGATAAACTGACTAACGATGATTCTGGAACTTATGTAGTTGAAATGATCCTAGAGCATGTGCCTCTTCATTTTATCTCTCTTTTCCTTCGCATTTTCACTTAATAACCCAGCGGCAAATATGTTATACACAACATCGATGAATAGTTATACTCATTGTAGGCAGTAATGCCCACAACCCCAGCCACAACTGTAAATGCTTTTTACAAAGAGATGGCCGCTTTGTAGACAGCTTGTCTACATCTCTATATACAATGTGTAGCAAGGGAAAGGCAGATTGCCTTAAAGCATCGCTCACTTAGTGCCTGTATAGTTTACCGAGTTGCCTACATCTCCACATACAAAGTATGCAGCCAACAGGCAAAACCCCTTACATCTCCATATACAAATCAGTCAGCAAACAAACAGACTGCCTACAACTCTATATACAAAGCAGGCAGCCAGCAAGCGGACTACCTATAGCTCTATATACAAAGCAGTCAGCCAGCAAAAAAACAAATAAACAAAATATCACAGTAACAATTTCATTTGTGAAACATACAAAACAAAGGGTATAGCTTTTCATACATGAAAATTCAGAGTACTTCATCGATTTGCCGCTGGGAAGAATCAACTAAAATTACTCATTTCAAAAATTTTGACTTTTCATTTATTTTACAACAGCGTCAATCAGCAACAACAGCACATGTTTAAACATACTCATCAAATCGGTCGGTTTACAGAACACCAAAAACATTTTTGATCGATTTGTCAACTCGATTTCGATCCAATTTCGATTGATTCCTTTCACATGCCTGATTATATCATATTTCATCTAGTTAACTCTCATAGTTTTCACGTTATCGTAATTTCCTCGGAGAGACATAGCTCTGGAGGTGATGCTAATGGAGAATATATGCACTTTTCTACAGTAACAACGCCCCCTTCCATGAGTTACACAAAGGCACGAACATATTAAATTAATCATTCGCAATGTAACTCACCCTTTCGCGTTTTAATTTATCCGTCTCCCACTTGCATACCCATGCGGAAATATAAGCATTTTTTAACCTCTCATTACGCGCATTTTACTGGAGCGGAAATCGCAAATTAACTGCGCAAATATTTCATTTTCATATTTTTGTTTTATTTTATTATTATTTCTCCTTTTTTTCACTTTTTTTTCAAAGTGATGACTGTTGACAAGCAACGGTGGAGCAAACGGCGGCGGTGGGGCTCAAGTAAGGTGAGTTTAAGTACGGTGCGGTGTGGTGTGGTGGGTTGATTCTTTATAAAGTCATAATCAAGTCGAAGAAGAAATTAAACAAGTTCAGTTCATTTTTTTTTGCAGTTGCCAGCCAGCCAGCCAGCCAGCAATCGTATTTAGTTACTTTTTGCAAATGCTTTTCATATGAATGTCAAAAGCGAGCACAATCAGTCAACGAATGTGGATAAGCTGGCTGATAGAAAGACAAACTGAAATACTGCGAGACCGACGGACAGACAAAAACATTGGACGCACGAATGGACAATGAAACGTTTAACGTTTCAGTGCGCGCACCAACGGAAGTTCAAAAGGTGACGAGAAATGCTACCAAAATGCATGTGTGTGTCTTTCTGTGTGTGTGTATGTGTATATGTCTGTGCCTTTGTGTAATTTACTAACAAGCCGCCTGCTTCAAAATTTAAAACAAAAACAGCATTTCAAAATCATATTGCTATTATTCTCAATGCCACCGCAGCCGTATGAATTTCAGATGTTTTGAACGCTTGCGGATGAAAATGATATTTTGCCAAGTCTGGCTAATTAGTCATATGCTGAATAGTTGGCTATTCCTGGGGGACACATCATTATAATTTCATATTCTATCCATATTTTTTAGAAAGTATTTTGAAAGGGAAATTACAGTCCCACTATTTGCAAAAGGCTACTTGAAGAATTTTTCGCAAATGCTAAGGAGTCTACCCATATAAAATCAAATCACCTCAGAGAACAAAATGCATTAGCGGTTTAGTAATTTCTTCGAATAGTAATCCGGAGAGCTTTTTATTTAATATTTGTTCAGTGTTATGAAGTAGTTGAACAATTCTTCTTTTCTATCTTTAATGAACTTATTGATCCCGGTGGAAACCTTTATGACGCCACCAAAAATCTTAGATCAAAACCTTTCATGTTTAAAAATATCGCCAAATGAAATAAATTTGTAACATAATATACCGATCAGTTAGGATAAGCGGCGCACCTTTTTTCAATGAGCTGCAACATTCAATTTTTATCATATTTTTAAATTTCATTTTTGTTAAGAAGAAGTCAATAGCCTTAAGTTAACAAATGCTTGATAAAAAAGTTTAATTTTTGAAAACAACCATCTCAAATAGTGGCGCACCCCATGCTAAAGAGTGACGCACTTAATTTTCAACAAAAATTTGCAGCTTTCCATTCCTATAACAAATTAGAGCTGATATGAAAGCCACTTGGGTTTTTGAGCTTTTTGTACTCTCTTCGCAAAACCACAAACTGTACATATGTAAATTTTGAGAGTCAAAAGATAAAGTAAAAATCATGTGTGCAGTTCACACGTGGTAGAAGTGAAATGTTTAGAAAACTAAACTGCAATAGTATGAGACGAAAATGTTTTATTCAAATGATACAAGTTCATGCTTAAACAAAAGCTGAGAAAGATTTCCTATTTTTTCTAGCAATAACTAGATTAACAACCAAGGCATAGCGAGGAGAAAACAAACTGCTACTCTGTCTCTCATAGTAATTGTTTCCCAATTAAGCGTTGTTGTTATTAAAATGTCAAAAGCAATAGCAAAGTACGTATGCATATGCGAATATGTCAATGTATGTACAGAAAATACATTGATGACATGTACTTTTCATGGGAAAATCCATAATTTCAATGAAGGCCATACATAGTATTTATGTACAAAATTTGGTTCAGTGTATCATTTTATTAAAATTACATTAATTATTAAGATTCTGGAATCACGATGTTCCTGATGACTCACTAGTAAGTTCATAATTAGAAAACAATGAAAATCCAAATTGCAAGTTCTTAAGCAAAATCGGGTACGCATGACGTATCATTATAGCTTAGGCAACGAATAGGCTCTTTGTATACCCGATTTATATATAGTCATTCAACCTAATAGAACCATTTTGATATTTTTATAAATTTCAATATGGATTTGAGACATTTGATGATAGTTCATCTAAAGAATCGAAGAAGTAACTGACAAAAACCCTAAAGTGTCGTTGCGCTAACGGAGGGCATTTGCAGAGAAAATTAGGATAGTCTCCTTAACATCAGAATCTTTACAGTCCCTGCAAAGATCTCCGAAGTTGGGCAGACCGAGCCTGGCGGACTGTTTGCCAGTAAAATAGTGCACGGTGGGCTTTAACCAACTTTTAATAAAAGTGTGAGTTACAACAAATACTTTAATTGGGGATTATTTGGGATGTAATTTAGAGTCGATATATGAAAAATATAAGAAATCCATATTTACTGTTTTTTAATGATATTACATATGCATAACATACGTATGAAATTTAAAAGTTATTCGATTTTCTTCAAATTTTGACACGTCAAAATACTTTAATAGATAGCACTACAGTCTAAATTTCATAGGTGGTCGGGGTCTAGAGAAAGAACCATATTTAGACCTGAAAATAGTCGTGTTTAGTCCGGTTTAAAAATATTTGTTCTAAAAGCCCTTAAATCTAAATTTAAAGTTGTGGATAACACTTTTTTTTTGTGTATGTAATCTTTTATACATAAAAAAAAAATTTAAGCCTCTAGACCATAAGACTTATTTTTGCGACCCGATTAAGTTAAATACGTCTTAGTAAAATATGGCTGCTTTGAAAACGGTGTACTTAATCGTAGTTTTATTCATAATACTAAAGAACGATCTTATTATGTTTATCTATTTATTCGCTTTTAAATGAGATACCATATAGTGAATATGGTTGATCAGGCCCAGAGATATCAAACATTGAATTTGGATATTTTCGCAAAAATCGCGTTTTTTTCGAAATTTGACCTAACAGTACTCAAGACCCCGAATATCTAGGGAGCTAAAATTTGAACTGTGAAACTATCTTTTTAGGTTCTTTAACGTGTCAAAATTTGAGCACAATCGGATGTTTTTTAAATTTCATACGTACGTTATACACATACTAGATAATATTACTAAAACCCGGTAAATATGGAATTAAAAAAAAAGCTCTAAGGATTTTTTTACTTTTGATGCATTTCTACTTTGAGTAACATCCCAAATAATTCCATATTCAAGTTTTTGTTGTAACTCAACTTGTCATTTAAAGTTGGTTAAAGCCCACCGTGAGTGTCCAGTTACTATAGCAGTAAGGACCCTCAGATGAGCCCTGTCTAGTGAAATCGCAATATACGTTCGTTTGGCATCATAAGATGGCCAAATTGATCTTGACGCCATTTCTAAATCCTCAAACTAACTCAACTCATCCTCAATCATTTGGAAAAGACGATTTTCTTGTTTTTCGATGAGTATGCGAGTGAATTAAGAAGTTTCGGATATTTTTTAGATTTTCGTTTTTATGTTTTGAATGACAGATTAATCTGTTTTGAGCAATATTATCTGTTATGATATTATCATCGATGAATCATAATAACAATAACGCAATCATGGCGCTCTCTGCATGACATTGTCCGGAATGATTTTTTCATCGATGAATCATAATGAGAATGTCAGAAAGTTAGCACGCTGTGTCGGACAATTCTAATGTCTCTGTACTTTTGAAATGTTACGAATTAGTGAAAAGTCGCTATCAAGTTGACGACTGCATGACATTTTCTGTTAGATGTCACCATTAACGAGTACAAGTGGCGAACTACAGTCGGCTGCGGTCAGTTTGTCAAGTGGATTGATAAAAATATATAAAAAAAATTGCGTAATATTCAAACTTTTTAATAGTTTTGGTTAACAATCTAAATTTAATAATTATTGCATAATTATTTACTACAATCCAGACTCTAAATACAAGAATTTTCAGGTGAGTAAACATGTCTTCAAAAAAAAAGACTTTAAATAGAGATATTAAAAGAAAGCAAATTTTATCTTTTTTTTAACAGACTGCCGTCCTGGTCGTCCTACTTCTGAAGAATTTATTGCTGTTCACCGCAGGAGTATTAAGAAAATAAAAAATTTTGACATTAAACAACATTCCAGAACAAAGGATAATTCTGACAAAACGGAGAAAATTCAGAAAAAACAGAGAGGAATACGAAATCAATTTAAATGTAGAATGAATAATAATAACAACAGTAAACTTTGCTTAGTAAAATCACTAGTTTCTTTGTAAATTTTGCATAAAACTGTTCCAAATTATTTGATTAATAAATCTAAATAAAGTTAAATTAAAAAAAACATAAAAGTCAATTTGTTGCCTTTTATGCTGACGTTATTGTGACATATTCATCGATGAATGAAAGAGTCCAAGTCACTCGGAAGTGTACGCATTAGGGAATTATTCATAAGTGAATCATACAGATATTGTCTGCATATGAGTCGCTAACGGCTGCATGACATTATCAGCATAAGTCAACAATTTTTGGGACATTTTTTCGAAAATTTCATGCATGACGTCGAACAAATGTCGCCGTTTGTCACCCATGATTTAACATTGTCACTATTTGTCATCGTTGAATCTTCATGACGTTCGCCACCGGGTATGTTCGTTGCACTCTTTCGCATACATGCAGAGAAGTTTATGAATTTGAGCATCGGCTCAAAGATCTCTGATGATTTCATGTAGCAATGAATGAAACTTGTTTGTCACATACTGTAATTATAAATAATTAGAACTTTAAATAAAAACTATAAGATATAATATGGCGCACAATGATTTTTAGTGCTCACTAGAAATATGTACCATATCTGCAGAGGTTGAATCCATTGATGATTCTGCTCTTTGATTGACATTTTAAGAGTTAAGTGATTCGAAGTCCGTGAAAACTTTACGTTAGCTAATGATTTACTTTAAGTCAACTGTCGGTCTCTCGCAAAATCCACTTTTATTTTTGTTGAAAACTGCCAAAAGGAAATCGTACTCTAATACGATCAATCTAATCTTATAAACAACCATAAACCATAGAGATGGTTTTTTTTTGTAGAATCGTGTTGTTCCCAAATGGTGCTATCAAGAGTTAGATGTATTTTAATATATTTACATTTTTCACTTAAATACTTTTTCACTTTGACTTTTTAGTTTAGGATCAATGACGTTTCTATCCTTGTTCAGATTACTTATTTGCACATGTACCTACATATGTATTTATGTGTATACATTTGAAGTAGCGAACTTAAGAGAAAAAAGCAGATGGCAAGCATTCTAAGTACACAATTTTCTATTCCTTTAAGAGAAAAACAATTTTTGCATCAGAGGCATTTCCTTAAATCAGTCATGGATGATACGGCATGCTATTTAAGCTTTATTAAATAAGCTTTTTTAGTGAATTTTAATTAGTTTGAAATTTCCTGCTGATGATTTGTGAATGTAAAGCCCTACCCAATAAAATAAAGTTGTTCTAGAAAATAATATACAACTATCTGTGCGAATATAAGGACATTTTAGCTTAAAAATCCATCTACGCTATTATAAAGATTTTTTTTTTAAGTTGATTTGATGTCGCCATCATTTTTATAAATAACTAAAATGCATTGCCATGTATAAAAATGCAAATACGCAAAAATGTTGCATACTTTTATGCATATCCTATGACAAACAAACGCCTTGCGCCTCATATTGCTGCTGTTTAGCTGATAACTCTGTTTTTTGAGGTCAATGTTTTTGCTGTTCGTTATATTTTGTTGTTTTGCTTTTTTGTTTATCTTTTATGTGGTTGTTTTTACATATGACGTTAAGTTAATTGAATTTGTCATCACGTTGCATTGCGTTACTTTGCGTTTGTTGTTTCTCTTTATTTTATTTTGTAATATTCATTTTTTTTGCAGTATAGGGATTGATATTTATTGTAAAAATGATTTACAATATAATTTCTCGAAATATTTCTTGTGTTTTGTAGTGTAATGGAATTACAGGTTTTGCTGCTCTTAAAGTCTGTCATTAACACAGTAATGTAGAATAATATCGTCACGTGAGTTCTTATTTTTACTACAGACCATTTTAATCAAATATTATTAATTTCACTATGTTTAGAACACCTTTTATTGATCTATGTAATCAGAATTGTCATAACTGGTATAGTTACTTTTTACTTTTTAACAAAGTTATGGCCCCTTTTTTTGTTGAATAAATCTTTGTTATGCAGAATTTTTTTTTGGTGTTTTTTTGCTCAATTGACTCTAAATTTTTTGAGATATATCAAGTTAATGTTTATTAAAAAACCCCATTTCTATAAGAAATTTGAGGAAAATCGACTGATGTCAATTCAGAATAAGTTGGGGTCACTCAGCTCGAATCCGATAATAATGAAAATTATCCGGTTGACACGAAAAGAAACGCTCTTCCACCACATTTTAAATTCAAATCTGAGAGGTTTGGTGTCTGCAACAAAATTGTTTACCATGAAAGCACAAAACATTTTTTTTTTCTTTAATTTAAACGTCAAGTACAACTCTTTAACCCGAATAAGAAGCAATTTAGTCAAATTTTCTGAGAGAAGCTAAATACTTAAATTTTGTTAATATATTCAGAAAATTTGACTAAATAGAATGGTGCTGGAGGTGCAGTTTAAATATGAAAAGTGTTTCTTTATCAATGAGGAACAACTTTGACCCAGACATCAAACTTCTCAGGCTTCAAATATAAAGTCGTAGAAGACCATTTGTAACCGTGTCAATTAGCGGTTAACTTGCCGCTTCCTCAAAATCCTGACGTATAGGCCAAAATCTGATGACAAGTTTAAGCCCAGCGACCCAAATTACCCTAAGTTGACATTGATCGATTTTCCTTCAGAATTTAGAACTCATTTTTACAATTTCGGATACGCTCGCCCTAATCCTCAATTCAAGAGGAAACATTTGCAAATGTATGGAATTTTCCAAAATTGTTGATGCCTTTCCATAGAAACAAACGTTAATTATAAATTATTTTTAATAAAATACAGAAAAAAATGTTTGTTCGGCACAACGCCGACTGATCGATTTATAAATTTGCAAGAATATCGGCCTTCGCTAAGGCTGGTCAGTTACTTTGGCTTAAGATTTCTTTCAATTTATTTTTTTTAGAGGATTAAAATAAAAAAATATAAAATTAAAAAAAAAAGTCGCTCGGATCTAGTAGATGTCGGAGATATAGACATCGGAAGTTGCGGATATAGCTTTTGAAAAAACGATTATAAGTTGGGAACCCTTGAATGGAATATGAAAAATATGGGTGTCATAAGAAGGATAATTTAATGGCATACAATAATGGTAAGCAAACTTTTGAAGTTTGACCTATAATTTTGGAGATATTACGATTTTTCTGAAATTTCGACCAATTTTTTTTTGAAAAACCTTATTTTTTCCAAAAAAATGTGTTAATGATCTATAAATATTTTAGCATATTAAGAAAGCTAAATTTATTATAAAATTGGACAATGTCAGCTAAAGTAAACCTGTTCCAAATGCTTTCTTTTGCAAATAACCTCTTTAAATTCGTATTCAACTAATATTAGAAAATAACACTGGGAAGAAGAACAATACAAAAAGCTCCAAATTACTTACTTTCAACTATGAGGAAATGTTTTCTTAAAAAATTCATGCATCTTTTTTAAAATTGATAAAATGAAATAAAGGAACGGCAGGATATAATCGTACAATTTTGTTGCTCGTGATCTGTTTTTTTGAATATTAATTTATTTTTTTATTTTTAGACTATATTTCATGTGTTTCTGTTTTCTAAAGCAGAAAAAAAGAGTTCCCTTAACTTATTACACTTCATATATTTGTGTCGATTTCACCCTGTATAAAAAAAACTTTACCTTGACACATAAGCCAGTGTAGAGTTAACGATTATTCAAATTGAAGTTAATTTCATTTGTTTTGTTTTACGTGCTATACCTATGAGTGCGCTAAAATTAGATCACCTCGTCACTGATAAGTTTTCAGAAAAAAAAAACAACAAAAAATAGGTAAAAAATGAGCAACACAAAAAAATCACTTAAGCAAGAGGTGCGACCTCTGTTTCCGGTCATGAATAATGACAACAACAACGCAAACGAAAACAACCAACAAAAAATCACCAATAAAAATTAAAACTTTTTGACAAAAAAAAAGAAGCACACGTTTAATTCTACAAAAACATCAAGACAGACGACAACAACAACAAAAAATAGTTTGCTATGATGTCGGATGTACCTTGACTTTTTCAGCGCGTGCTTATAACTTCACTTACAATTAAGTTACTTAAATGAGAACTTTGATAAAATACTTGCAGTTTCATTTGAATAAAGCATTTTATGACAAAATTAGTTCGAAAATCTTAATTTTTATGTAAGAAAATGTTTATCAGATTGCTTTTTGCATTAAAAAAAATTTCAGTTGTAGGCTTAAAAATATTTGCCGTCGTCCTCTTTCGGAAATTTGGCTTATTATATATATATTATATAGTTTACTTCGTTTCCAGTACAAAAAAACAAAAACCAGTTCATGCAAAAGTATCGAGAAGAAAATGCAGTCAATGAAGAAATTTCCCACCCCTAAAATCTATCGCTTTAGGCTTCGGTTTTGTTTACCTATAACTGGTACCATAAATTAAAAAAAAAACATCAGACCCCACTAAAGATTCACTTAAAAAAATGTTATGTGATTAGACCGCGGGTAATGGGGTCTGGCCTTTCCGGCAAATGAATCTTTGGATATATAAATCCTGATTTTAAAACACGTCTGTACTTAGAGCGTTGCAAAAAAAAAAAAACAGAATATCTTTTGTTTTTCGGCTTGCGCCATAACTGCAAGTATCCGCTAAAAAACTGAGATTCCCAAAAAAAATAAGCTCGGTCGCTTAACATTTAGGGGTTGATAAAAAAATGAATTTGTTTAATTTTGGTACAAAATTTATGAAAACGTTAATTAGGAAAAGTTGATATTTTAAAAAACTAGTTACTTAAATAAATAATCTAGTGCCTGATCGATGTTTTTTTTTCAAGTCCACAAAATGGCGGCCTCAGGAAATTTACCCCCAGATTTTCGGGAAAATACCAACAAATAAATTTTTCATAAAAAATCGATATGTAAAAAAAAAAATCCTTATGTTTTTCAAAAACTGTGTAAATTTTATTGAAATCTATCGAGCGGTTTTCGAGTTACTGTGGTCACCAGTTCCGAAAACATAGTTTTGAGAAAAAACGCATTTAAAGTTCAACTACCGCACACAGACTGACGAGAAACACATGAATGAGAGAGAGAGAGAGCCTTTTGGGTATTGCCGAATAACTCTAAGAGTAATTGTCGGATTGACTTCAAATTTTCAGGATATATTTTTAAGATATTGTACTTTGAGAAAATGCAAAAAAAAGAAAAGAAAATCGATTTCTTGAAAATTCTGACTGCCCCTGCCCCCTTAATTGCTTTATACGTTAAATACACACCTGTTATATTTAATCAAATAATCTTCACAGTGCAAAGTAGTCTGAAACTCAATTTTTTGGCATATTACTAATGAAAGTAGGACTCTGAAACTTTGCTCGTGCAGTTCTAGCTTTATTCACCCATACAACAGAAATATACGAGTATGAAACGTCATAACTTTTTGCCTTGCATCATAACAAAAAAATAATCAGAAATGGATTTTTCAAAAAAAAAATTGAAAAATTCATTTCAATTTACAGAATTTTAACTCTTTAATTTTTTTTAAAATTACAAAAAAATATAAATAATTTTTTTCCCACGAAAATTTTTACGGCATTAAGCGCAGAATAAATCAAAGTTTTTTCAAAAAAAAAAAAAAAAAAAAATTTTAAAGTATGGTTTTTTAAAAAAAAAATGCAAAAATATTTTTCAATTCGCAAAATTTTTGTAAAAAAATTTTTTTTTTTCAAAATCAATATTTTTTTTTGAAAAGTACAACTAAAAACCTAAAAATGTACGTTCAACAATTATTAATTGATAAAGTTTGCTGTAAGCTATGAATTTTCGAAAAAAAACACTTATTCTGAAAAAGTACGAAAATCGTGAATTTCATACCCGCGTATCTGAGCAACAAATAATATTAGGGCAAAATCTTAAACACACTTTTATTGCCAGACATCAATACTACAATCATGTCAAATTTCACCCAAATCGGAGCCAAAAAATTTTCAGGTGGCGTTTTCGTGTGTTTTACCCCATATATGCTTCTGGTAACAGAAGAAATAATGATATGAAAAATAATCATAATTCTCAAACTGACCTAAAGCCAGAAAAGTGTTTTTTTTTATAAAAAAGGTCGATAAAACTCTTAAAATGTATAATTCTCCAACTACATATTTAGGTGGAGAGCTCGCTGTTGAAAAGTCGAGTGTATAAGGTTACAGGATGAGATGTTCGGGAAAGAAAGTGAGCTATTCTGGTGAAACTAACGAACCAAGGTTGCCATACCAAGCCTGTCCCGATGCCCGAAAATGCCTGAATTTTAGCCAATTTTGTTGTTTTAATCGAAACTTTATAATATTATACCTCAAAATATATGTCAAATGATAGAATTCGAAAAAACCTACATATAATATATGGGGTTGCCTAGTTGAATCCTGTCTCAAACTTAGGTTGCTGCCGGTTTTCTGGGTGAATTTTTAATAATATTTATATATAAATGCTCGAAAAGCCTAACTAGAAAAACAAGTTGAATACCCAGCCTTTCAAAAGATTTAAGTCGCAGGACCTTTCCGCATTACAACGCGACAAGCGCCTCAAGAGATCGAGAGAGCTGATTCGCATGCGCCGCCAGAACGAGCTGTCCAATTTGGTGTGTTCTGACGAGAAAACTTTCTGCATCGAGCAGTTTGTAAACAAGCAAAATGATAGGGTATGGCTAAAGGGACGTTCCAGTGACCATTCAGATGAATTACGAGTCACTCGACGGCAAGGAGCCGAACAAATTATGGTATGGGCGGCAGTAACCGAAAATGGCAAGTCTCCACTCGTTTTTTTACCGATGGGTCGCAATGAGGTGAAAATAAATCAACAAATTTATCGGGAAAAAGTGTTGGAGCCTGGCCTGCTACCATGGGCACGCAAACATTTCGGTTCGGAGCACTGGACATTTCAGCAGGACTCGGCACCGTCGCATAAAGCCAGAGGAACGCAAAAATGGCTTGAAGAAAACGTTCCATCGTTCATAAAGCACGAACTTTGGCCGTCGTCCTCTCCTGACCTGAACCCGCTGGACTACTGTGTTTGGGGTACTTTGCAGGCAAAGGCATGTGCCAAAAACATATAAGCATGGAGTCGCTGAAGAAGGATTTGACCCGAGCATGGAACAATATTGACCAAAACATCATACGTGCATCGTGTCAGTCGTTCGATAAGCGGCTCAAGGCTGTGGTCAAGGCCAAGGGCAGGTATATTACCAGATGAATAATCTTTATACAAACTTTGGATGTTCCTCTTTTACCTTAAAAAAAAATAGAAATAAAAAAGTTGAAAATTAACTGTTTGTTTTCATTTCTAAAATATATCATTTCAATTGCCGAACCTGGTATATTCTTTATACTTTTTTAAAAAAATATTCATATGTAAATTTCGACTTTATGCCAAAAGAATTGATTTTCAGACCAGTTTGCAGCTGGTATCACTATATGCGGACTTTTTCAATTATAGAAAGCCAAAATAGAAACAACTTTGACACCTAACGCTATTGCGGTGACCGTACATCACGTGACATGGTTAAAAAATTAAAAGAAGAATTCAATAGAGCCGTTTGAATCTTTGTTGAATCTTTTTTTTTATGGGGCTATGTAAAGCAAAGGGTTATGCTAATCAGGTCGTAAGGATCGAGACTTATCGCGTTATTTATGGACTACTGCAGGTCATATGCCCAAAAGTAATGGAAAATTTCATCAAAAGAGTCTGCAATGCTGTTCACGGCGTCCCTTTGACCGATATAGTTTTATATGTTTTAATGTCAATGTTTCGACATCACATGCAAATAGTTTATCAAAATCCAATGCTTTTATTTTAAATAAATAAAATACAAAATACTTACAAAAATTCAAATAAATGCTGAACAATTAGAGTCTTTGTAACGATTTTTGGATTACTCACCTAAAAAGAGAAGAAAAAAAAAATTGTTTTAATTCATTTCGTTATTGTATAAAATTAATTCGACGAATCGACAAATTTACATAACTATTATAATCATAAATATTTTCAAACTACTTCGGGAACAGTTGCAAATGAAAAGAGTTCCAAAGTTCACAATATTTTCAGTAGCATAAAAGTGGGCAAAAAAGACAGTAGTAGAAGAGTTTCTTTGGCACTGTATTTCTTCTGGGATGACCACATGTGACTTGATAAAAATCCTTTGACAGCAGAAAATTTAGAGATCTGAGGCCAAGTGGTTTATTAACCAAATTTTTTAAAACTTACTTTCACGAAAATGCGAATAGAATTCGAACAATCAAAATGTATTTGAGTGTCAACCTAAATGCATGATATGTTAAGTCGATAGGACCATGTTTCAAATGAAGTCATAGACTCATTAAAATTTCATAAAATTTAACAAAAAATTCATGCAAAAAAGCGCAGCTCATTAAAAACAAAAAAAAAAACTGTAAAGGATACTTTGATCGAGGTAACAATACGAAAAAACAAAAAATTAAAATAACAAACAAAGTAAGGCATAGCAACAGCAACAACAACAAACAAAAATCAATTAAACTGAATTTTCTTACAATTCACAGTACATAGACTCGAAGCAAATAGGGATTGAATTTTTGCTTTTTGCCTGCAATCAACAGATTTCTGCTGTTTGTTGGTGTTGCTGCTCTTGATTTCAGCAATATACCAATGTTGCAGCAGCACTAACAAACTGCACCACTAGCAGCAGCAGCAGCAACAACAATAACGACATCCAATTATTTTATAAATTGTGTTTTTTTTCCTTCTCTCAAGCTGCTTTGACAAAAGTAGATTATTTTTGTACATTCGTTCCAACAACGCTCGGGTGCATAAAGCCGCAGGTTGGACTCAGCTACAATACTTCGGTTCAGCTCGGCTGAATTCGTTTTTTGGCGAATACTATATGAATAGGGAGTACCCCTGACTGCACATACAAAGAACATATGGCTGGCTGATAGTTGTCCGTTCGCCCATACACCGCCCATCAGTCGTCATCAATTGTGGAACAGCAAAAATAAGTCAGCAAAAGTGGATTTTTAAGGGGTTAGGCACATTACTGAAGTATGAAAATGTTCAGGATGGAGTTTTTAAATATTAAAGTTTAACTTCTTTTTACACCTTACACAGAGGGTATATTCACTTTGTCATTCCGTATAACGCGTATAAGGGGCGTGGCAGGTACATAAACGTATATATATTCCTGATCAGCGTTACCATCTGAGAGTCGATATAACTATGTCCGACTGTCTGTGAAAATCACGTTACGGTAAAACAAATCACGATAATTGAATGAAATTCAGCACATGAGCTACACCTTCAAATCATATTCCTAAAATTAAAAATGAACAAAATCGGTTTACGGTAACACATACCGCCCATACAAATAAGCCATTTAAAATGCTAGGTTAGGTTGGGTAGGAGTAGCAGTCAGTTGCGAACTGACTCACTTAGACAAAATGTGATCCATTGTGATACCACAGGGTGTCTCACTATACTCTCTCGTTGAACCAACCAGATTTCTTGATAAAAAGATAGCTGACCTATACCAACATGTCTTAGGTCATCAAATAGAAACGAACCAAGTGTTTTGTGGCGTTTCCTAGCAAGTGCGGGACAGGAGCAGAGAAAATGTTTTATATTTTCTTCCTCCTCCACATCGCCGCAACTTTTACAGAAGTCAAAATACCTACTTAATCTCTCCGCATGTCGGCCGATGAGGCAGTGTCCAGTTATGACTGCGACAACCGACGAGAATTCAGTTCTGACGAGCGCTTAGCATCCCAATTCGGCCAGATCTACCTAGTTGTATTACAAGTTGACCCTTTGGCTCATCTTTTGTTAGCATTTTTTACCATTTCTTCGTTAAGAAAGTAAAAGAAATGTAAGTAATACTACATCATGTGCATAGGCAACAGCCCTACAGCCTACATGAGCATCTTATTTACTGTCAGATTCCGCAGTAGAAGAGATAGTACAACCCCCCCCCCCCCCATACGGCGTTCCTCTGCAAACGAACCTATTTGCCTTGGATTTACCGAGATGTGAGGAAATGCTTCTGTTTGTCAGTTGCTTTTTAATCAGATATACTAAGGAACTATTAATGCCCAGTTTCTGAAGTTCTGATATGATCATATCTGGGTTTACATTATTAAATGCTTCTTCAATGTCTAGGAACGCCGTCAGGGTGAATTTCTTATATACAAAGGATTTCTTAATACTAAAGATCTGCCGTATAAGCATGCTGAGAATTAGACAGCAGATCAGTTTTGATACTACTTCGAATATGGATTTCTATGAGTCTTTCCAGTGTTTTTAAAAGAAAGGAGGAAAGACTTATTGGCCTAAAATTTTTTGGATTTATGTAAGAGCTCTTCCCGGCCTTTGAAATGGTCATAATCCAGGCTAGAGGAATGTAGAAAAAGTTAAGACAGCCTTTAAAAATAGCTACCAACCATGGTATAGTTAAACGAACAGATCGTTGCAGTTCAACTGGTATTACACATTCAGTTCCTGGTGATTTGTAGGGTTTGAAGCTACTTATCGCCCATCGAATTTTGTTTTCCGAAACTCCAAGATGCCCCTTGGTCCCCAAGAATATTTGAAGATTTATTTAAAGTGCTATATCGAGAGAGTTATTTGATGTAGTGTTATCAAGTTTCTCCCAAATACTAACTAGTATAACTTGGACAAACGAGTTTTTTCAAGAGGGCGTGGAAAATGTTGCAATATTTAATTTTTATTGTTGTTTGCTTGTGTTAAGTATTTTTAACCTTTTATGGAAACTAAAAAAAACATTTTTCATAAAATTTATATAGGAGCTCATCATATTTGTGTCGGAGCCGGAACAATTAACTTTGATCGACTTGGCCATCTCCGCCCTAAAGTATTAGCTAATTACTAATACATCATGATGGATAAAGTAAACATTTAAACCTTTAGACCTCAATACTTAAGTTCCATTACAAAATATAACAGTTCACTTTTGAGTGGTCTCCATTTTAGGAGGTATTTTTCTATTTTCGATTTTAATGCTTAACATTTCAGCTTTAACTTAATTTTTGCAATAACCCCTTAAAGATATTTGCACACACACAACTTTTCACTCATCAGTAATATTTTGTAGGTACTAAGGGAGGGGGTATAAGATTACAAGTGGAGAGCCCAGAGGCAAGTTAGCAAGCAAGCAAACGATTTAAGCAGCGTTCACTGTTCCCCACATGTGTGTCATTTCGTTTAATTTTTCCAGTTTCTCTTTCATTCGCAATTCGTTAATAGAAACATAATGGGACCTGGAAGCTAGAAAAAGAGTTTGCAACGAAAGAGGAGCTCAGTCAACGTAAAATGTCTCTATTTTTTCCCTATTTGAAAAATTACCATAGGCAAGTGAAAACGCATGGAAAACCAGTGAAAAGTTCAAAGTTTAATTTAATTGTAGAATTTATTTTCAAGTATTTTGTATTGATTTAATTTTAAAATGGAGGGAAATTATAATTCCGATGAAGTAAATGAAATGTATGCTCAAGTTGAAAGTTTTAATTTTAAGAAAAAATGCTCTGTGGTAATGCAGAGCAAATATGAATTTTGTTTTTGAGAAAGCTGCGCCATTATATCGAAAACGGTTTCATTATACGCAAGCTATTTAAAGCACATTTCAGTACACTTTTGTGATCAAAATTAAATTATTTTTATCTATATAAGTCAGACAGACCGGCACATAATTTGTATGTTAAAAATGTTGATTGTCACTGAATATGATTGTGACCGCCTTAATTTGAGACAGATTTTTGATTGTAAATGTCTTTTACTATAACGTAAAAGAACTTTCTGAGAGTTCAATGTACGGCTATCGCATAGATAGATCAGTTGACACAGCTTTGATGATGCACTCGGCACACTTTATAAAATTATTACTGAAGACCCGGTCAATTGACTTCCACTAACAGAAGGTGTGATGTCTCATCTACTGTAGAAATAATCCATAAATCATATTCAGACGACCCTGAGACAGCGCTAAGACTGCCGATTATTGTAGGCAATTTTGACATTTTACACATAATTTACATAGATTTTTCTCTCCCCAACAAAACCTAATTTTTTAAACGTCAATCGAACAAAAGTGGACGATCCCATATATATTCCACTCTATTATCTAACCCCTTTAAGTGATAGTTATGTAAGTTAAAACGACTGAAATTCTCGAAACAGTTAGCTTATTCGCTCAATTTTGGGACCATAATGTATGGAATCGTAAATTTAAAAAAAACCCTCATGTCATAGGACTAAAAGGATATACTATAGTATTCAGACTCAACGAACAAAAATCTAAGAGAAAACAATAATTTGGATTGAGAAAACATATTTATCGTGCGACTTGATGAGACAACGAAGCTTACTTTTACTCAGACTTAATTATATTTTTCTAATAGATAACTGTCACTGAGTCTGAATACGATGAAACTTTTTTCTAATTTACATTTCCATATATTTGAGGCGCCCAGTTGCAAAACCGGCCAAGTCCCTTTTTCATACTTTTGGAAAAACAATGAAAATCGTTTATATTTATTTATGTCCATTGAAAAATTAAAACGTATTTCCCAAACAATAGCTTATAAAATTTCATACTTATATTTTTGAGAAAAATATTTTGGACTTGGCCGGTTATGATACCAATGTAATCGACTTGGCCGGTTTTGACATAGTAATTATCAAAGTTTGTTTGAAAAAAAGTAGACTTGACCGGTTTTGATTTCAAGGCGTTGGACTTGACTGGTTTTGAATACAATTATTTGGATTTGGCTGATTTTAAAACTGCTAAAGCTGAATTTGACCAGAAACGTCTTAAAAAAAAACCAGATAACATTATTTTTTTATTACTTCGGTGAATATTTGATATAATTAAAGCAAAAGTTATTTCGAAACATCAAAAAATTGAAACAATACGTAAACGTGATAAATTCTTTATATGAAATTTCATTATACAAAATATAATTTTAAAGTTTGAACATTATTAAATTACATTTTCTAACGATGATCAAAACATGTAATACTTGTTTGATCACTCAATGATCAACCCAAATAGTTCAAGATTTCATCAACTTTTTATACAAATTGAGATCGTGGTTCTACAATGGTTTAAATAATAATTTGCTTATAATATATAGGTTTTCAACTTATTTTTGAATGAATTCTAATTGTGACAAAATTTCAGCTGAATTGAACAAAATCTGCAAAAAAAAAAATTGCTAGTTCATGGACTTGGCCGATTTTGAATCCAAGTTCATGGACTTGGTCGGTCGGTTTTGAAATCCATGCATCAAATATATTTAAAAAATGTAATATTTCTGTCAAAATGATTTTTTTTTTAATTAAAAAACATGGTACATGCATATGAGATATATGAGAATATCTCAAAATTTGTTTTTTTAGACTTCGCCGGTTTTGCCTCATTTAGTTACTAAAATTGAAGAAAATAGTTTACCTCATAAAGTAGAGCGAATGAGCTTATGTTTTGAGAATCGCAGTTTTTTAGTATGAACAAACTTTTTTGGTGTTAAGACCATACCAGAGAGGTTGGGTTTTTGAAACCTAGAGAACTTTTTTATGTGTGAGCATCTTTACCAGTCGGTATGATAAGAAATATATAAAGGGAGTAGTTTGCTAAAAGTAACGCTGACGCAAAGAGATTTTTGCTTTATTCAACATTATAAGACTTTTTTTTAACATTCAATCAATTGATTTTCTCAAAATTTTTGCATTTTAAAACTTTGTTCGATATTCTCAATGTTTTTCGACAGTTTCGACATTTTTAGAATTTTTAACTTTTATCAAAATCTTTTGACATTTTCAACTTTTTTGAGTTCCTCAACATTTTTCAATATTTTTAACATTTTATGAATTATTCAAAATAAATAAAGTGTAGACCATGTTGAGACATTTACAACGATATACCATACTTGTTGATCGGACGTCAAATAGCGGAGATATAAGAAAAAAAAAACAAAATCGCTTCGAATTTAGAGGCCAAAAAAAAAAAAAAATTTTTTTCCTGAAAAATCTTTCAATATTAGCTTTCAAACTTGGGGTGAACATTCGAACTTTTTTTTTGTGATACTATCAAGTGTACCTACATAGTAATATCTGGTGCACATAAATTATAAAGTTTTAAAAACAGCAAGATCTTTTTTATTACAAAAATCTTTGTTCAGGTGTAATGGTCATTAATTGTATATGAAAGACTGCAGAGGTCGAAATAACTACAGAGTAGAATAAGGGTAAATTCTGTGTAAAAAGCATCCGGAATTGAATTTTCTTCGAAACAAACGATAAATAAGGAATATAATTTAAGCGTCATGAAGCGCTTGCTTGAGAATGTCCACCGAAAACGGTCAGATCTGTGAAAGGACAACTTATGTATTTCGCACCACGACAATCCACCATCGCATAAAGTTATCAGCGTGTAGACGTTTTTAACTAAACAATTAACGAATGTCATCGGCTGACCTGTTCTCGAAGAAGAAGGAAGTCGCTTTGAGTCGGTTGAAGTCATAAAAGCAAATTCAGTGAAGGCTATTTTGCAATTACCTTACGAAACATGATTGGTGGACTTGAACAACCACCGTTGTTGACCCGATTATAACGGGTAACGTACTAAGCGAAAAGGGCGTTTTTCAAAAAAATGCGTTTCGTGATAATTGATGTTTTGCTTATTTAAATTTGTGGAAATACCTGTAAAATTGAGAAAGAGAAAATTTTCTTAGGAGATTTTTTATAACATTGAACCAAGATATCGGCATGTATTTCATTAGACTTCTTAAGTAATTTGATGACATAAGAATCATGAATATGAATTTTTTTTTCGGTTCTGAGGGCAGTATAATACCACAAAACAAATGATGATGAATACAATTTCTAAACGAAATCAATAAAAAAAACAATATGGAAATTTTATCAACAAACGAAAAATAAGTCATTGAAAAACAAAAATAGAAACGAAGGATAGCTTTAGTTACTCCAGTTGTTAACACCCTTTTATAGGATGCTAATCACACGGGTTTAAATCTGATGGAGACTCTTAACTATATTGGTCGAAATAACTGAAAAAAATATAAGTACCTACTTTATTCGATATTTAAAATTTGAAGTTTCCACAGGGAGTATTAAACTCGGAATATTTTTTCTCTACACTAAGGTCATACATCTACCACTTACTACGCACAAATTGTTACTACGAAATTGTCAAGAGAGACATATCTTAGGTAGGGAAGAGTTAGCATTGGCTAATGTCCATTTTTCGATTATTTTGATTATTTCGATGATGACAGATTTCAACACTTTCGATTGACACTATCGGACATTTTTCGTTTTGAACATTTTCGTTATATAATTGTACTTTTTTGTTTGAAAGAAAACAAAATTTTAATTAATAAATTTTAAACTTTTGAAATTCCATTAATATAAAATAAAAAAAACAATTAATTTAAGAATATGAAAATAGACCCACATGTAGTTCTTGGAGAAAAATCAAATCATGAGACATAATAGCGTACTTCATTTTAAGTGCAACCAAAAATTGATCTCAGGCTGGGTAAAACTTTTGGTTGTATTCTAACGAAAGGCAAAACAACAAAGCGAAGTAACCAGTGTTGCAATAATTCCACATCCAATGCTGATATTGCTTTTTTCGCTGCTGCTGCTGTTGTTGTATTATTGTTGGTAATAAATAGCACAGAGTTAATTCTTTTTGTTTTGTTTTTTTTTTCTGTATTTATTGCTTTTCTGTTTTTAGCTATTTTACGTGTTTGCTTTGTATGATCAACTAAACTCGGCTCAACTTTACTGACTCCAAAATTAACCAAGTGTGACGACACCATAAAAATCCAAACTTATTAGGGTCAAGTAGAATTTCATTTATACGAGCAAAAGCGCGACGACTATGTGCTCGCATAGAATTCTAGTGATATGAGTACACTAAGTGTGAACAATGCATGTTGTATAAGTGAATACGTACCACTAAATATATGCAGTATGCACCCATGTGGAAGGAAAGCGATGAGTGTTCGAGAACTATAGGAAAATATTTGAAAATTCCAATGTTGATAAATCATGGCAAGAAAAATGGCGCACAGCGGCTCCTTTTTCAAAAAGTGATAGCTAAAATTAAATTTTCGATTTCTGATTTTCGAAACTTTTTTAATTTTATCGTTCATTAAAATAGCATTTTTTTTACATTTTTCGCAATATTAAAAATGGAAAATTTCAAAAGTTTGAAAAAGCATGGGAATTTGAAGTATGCTCTCTGAATTTATGGTATTTTAAAATAAATAATTTCCACAAGATGTAGAAAAGAAAATTTTAGTTAGTAATTTTCATGAATTTTTTAAAAAAGATCGTTTTTAGCATAGTTTTACAAATTTACATTGGCCTATAATCCACAAATCAATTTCAATCAAGGATTGGTGAATGGGAAATTATAGTTGCCATATCTGCCAACAAAAATCATATGGGTCTTACCTGCATATATTTGCCTATTTAGAAGTTATAGCTACTTATGTGACATGATATGCATAAAACTGAATTTGTTGTGTGATGACGATTTTCAGTCTATGATATTTTGACTTGGAAATTTTTAATCTGAATTTGATAGAATGTTTTTAGCGAATATAGACATCACTACCTAGAAAACTTCTGTCCATATAATATGGGCTTTGCCCCACCTCCAAAACGCTTGATTTGTCACTTTTTCCAAATCATTTCACTCCTTTTAAGAAAATTCGCTTTTGCATAGCGAAATAGTAATACTTGCCTCAGATATTTATATCTAAGTTTTTAATGCAATTTAAAAATATCTAGTACTCGTAATGTCAAATATAATAAAGCTGTATTTTTTGTATAGAATACAGGAAGATGCACTTCTGATAACATTGAACTCTAGTGCAGGCCAACTTTATAGACACCTGTTTTATTACGGTAGATATCATACAAGGAATTTAGCTTATTAGGTAGTTCAATTTTTTCGCTGAACAAGCATTATGTTTGAGGTTTGTAACACAATATTTTGTACCTGTATTTGTATAAAAGCCCAACAAGAGTCGATCGAATCAAAAAAAGTATTCCTACTCCACAATGTGATCCCATAAAATATGACGGTTCCAGTGCTTTAGCGCTTTTCCTAGATTTGGGGCTTTCAAAGGAAAAATATAACAACTTGAGAAATTCAAGAAGCCACAACGCAGATGTTTTTCCCAGCTACAAAATTGTGTCAGAAGCCAAAAAGGAAGCGGTTCCTGGTAACTGTACGGTGACAGAAACATCAGCTGAAGTTAGACTCCAAGATTTACTAGATCATACCGCTAAGCGAATTTTGAGCAGTAAAAGCAACTATGAAATACAATCGTTCACAGATAATATTTCTTTGTTAACAAAGAACAACATGTTTATGGCTTCAATAGCCCCACTTCGAATAAGGAGTGAAAATGCTGAACATTGGAAAAACCCTCGACCATCATCAGTTCTTTATTGTCGACCTATAATGTTTAAGTACGCAAAAGAATCTTCAGATCAAATAAGAAGCACCATCAGCAATATAAAACAACAAATAAATGAACTTGAACCCACCATATTTGAAGGAAATGATGACAAAAAAATTATAATTAGACACAAATTATTTTTAACAATGATTAACGGATAAGTACTTAATGAGATAACTGGCACCAAATCTACTAGATCTTGTGCTATATGTAAGCGGCTTAGCAACCATTTTGGGGTTATTTGGAAAATGCTCGATATAAATGAAAAACTCGAAAAGCATTCCTCAGTAAATAATACTGTTGTGTTCAGAACTACAATATAAATTTTATTATAAAAAGGCATTTTATTTAGGCATTAAATTTCTTTGCTCTTTTCTTTCAATACGGGTTTATATAGTAGAAAAATATTATATAAAAAAAATACGGTTTCAAACAGATCTTAGTTATTTTAAGCAACATTTCCGTCACCTCAGTTATATTTCCTAATGAGCAACATATTGCAAGGGAAGTGTTAGCGAATGCGTCGTAATAATGAGCGCTTTTTTTTCTGTATTTTTGCATAACGAATGCCATTTAAACAAAGCTAATTAAAATAATTAAAAAGCTTTTGAGACTAAAGAGCAGCAAATACTTTATAGAAAAATTACAGCAAATACAAATAATCTGACTGTATTAATTTTATTAAATTTATTATTTAATTGAAAATGTTATTTAAGTTGTACCTATGCCACATTTGTGCACAAATTTCAATTATCCTGAAACAACCTAAGGCGCAAATTAATAGAAAAACACGCAGTCAAGAAAAATAAACACTTCAGGTTGCTTTTGCCACAAGCGATGAAATTTCTGCAAAGTTCGGCTATGGGAAACATCGTTGTTGTAGCAGAGTAGAGCCAAAAAATTTCATCATGCAAAATCATTGAATTTCTACTTCATCTTCTAAGCAATGGTTGTAGGAACAACAACAATACTGACACAAAAAAAAAAAAAAGCAACAAGGATGAACATCCTCGGTGACAAGACATGCGCAGATTAGAGCTTAACAAAATCGCTGCTTAGCTAAACTTAAAGCTTCTTAAATTTGCAGAACGTAAAGTGACGCCAGTATCACCCACCCACCTTCTTCTTGGTCGGTCACTCATGCCCCGCTGTATTATACCTTTATGAGTCGGAACTGCGCCAGAAAAGTGTAGTGTCGTTGATGGCGGCAGCAGGAGGATATCGTATTTGCTCGTATAAAAGAATGTTTTAAATTATTAAAACTTAAAAATTTAACTAGAAAATTGTGGTATAATGCATCCTGCATTCGAGATTCCAATGAATACTCGTCTCGTATTTAATGAGTGCTGCAAAAACACAAGAATGCAAAAATTAAATATGCAAGAGACAAACGTTAGTTACAACGTAAGCACTTAAGATTTAAGGAATAAACAAAAAATGACAGCTTAAGTGAAAAACTTTCTCTTTTTTTTTTAATTTCAACTTAAAATTGGTTTCATTTCAGAATCAAAGTTACATGCCCTAAGCACTATTAATATGAACCACACTGTTTTTTCTCTCAACTTATATTTGAAAGAATTTTTAATAAGCAAAAAGTCTTTTAAGTCTAAGCTAGCAAATTGTTTGCTTAGTGACAGAAGTATCTGCAGAGAAATACATAACAGGAGCATTGGCTAACAGACTGCCAGACTGTTATCTTATAATTTTTCCAAAAATTGCGAAAATAAAGGAGCGGCAGTATGAGTAAGGTATGTTCTGCGTGAATGCCTAGAACTCAGAGAAAGTCACCGCTGACAAAATTTGTTGATATCCTGGGAATAAACAGTGATTGTGACATTTATTGGTATGATACAATTTAAAAAATTGAACTGATTCTCCGACTATTATGTTTTTCCGGATACTGCATACCAATAAAAATACATATCGCAATTGGCCGAAAGACTCAGTGTGTATTTGTTTAGAAACAAGAAATATCATTCTTAACCGACGGACTACATACTCAGAGCCGACACTATATTAAATGGCGCCCAGGGCGAGCAAGGAGTAAGCGCTCTTTTTACCCCAACCCACAAAAAACAGTTTTCGTTCCAAAATTCATTCTTTAATACTGCACATGATATAGGAATCGATCAACATATATTATATTTTTTAATAAAATAAAATATTCAATTCAGGTTAATAAATTCATTCCAGAACTTTTTGGACTAAATTCTGTTAAACTGTCAAACACAAGAGAGTATGAAAATTGCACTCCGTGAAAGAGAAAAAATGTAAAAAGTACAGGAACGTAAAAAAAATTTTTCTGGTGCGAAAATAAACGTGAAGAAATTGTTTCATGAGTTGGACAAATAAATTAAATTTTCTAAGCAAAAACAATAAATAAACGTCAAAAAATTAAAGTACTTAGCTGAAAAAAAAATGTAACCCTGCAAACGATTTTTCTTCTGTTTTTCCTATACGTTTGTAGTGAGTACAAAATTGATACTAGAAAATTTATTGCAGAGAAATAGAAAAAATTCTATTTTTTGGTGCGATTTCACACTGAAGATAAATCGCACGTCCCAGTTATATTTAGCTCTTAAAACCTGTAACTTCGTACAAAGAGAGAACATAAATTACTCTCTCATTTTTGTTCTGATTTTTTTTTTACACTTTTCGAGTACAGGAATGATTTTTAGACTAAATCTGACTAAAACTTGGAAATTGTACTAATGCATTATTTTACGGGAATTATTATTATATTATTAATGATTAAATAAAAAATAATATCAAATGCACAATGTTTATACAAAATTGACTTTACGAGCTTTTGCTTCTGTAAATGAATTAAGTCGTACTTGCTCCATTGTTCAGCTTGAACTTTAAAAAAATTTCCTCTCTCTCTCGCTTTTGCGACGGTAACTGGCAAAGTTACTAATATACGAAGCGAAATCAAAATGTTGTAAAAGGTGTCGCTCATATTCCATTCTACGATGAATTGCAAAACGTTTTTGGGAGTATTCGACGCTATCGTCCCAACGTGTCGGAGGTTTTTCAGTTATTAAAAAATAAAAATTTCATTGCATACTTTTAGTTCAAGAAAGTTAAAAGAAGTTGTCAAAGTGGTTTTCCTCGCTGTCAAGAATAATCAAAATAAAACATGTATAAGTACAAAACAAAAATTTCGAGAAGCGCGCATTCAATTTATTTAAGAATATATCGCGCGTCTTATACAAAGAAATTTGATATCAGACAAAAAAAAAATTGAATATCGGTCATTCGTTTACAAATGCACACCAATTAAGACTTAAGAATGGCCCAATATGTATGTATGTACTTGACACGTATCGTATCAGTATTTTGCTAAAAAAATTTTAAATAGTTGAAACATGCTGTTTCCTAACAATTGATTTGAAAAAAATAACATTTTGTTCTTTATTTTTTTATCTACAAAACCCATTTCACTGATCCCAAATCGAGTGTTTCAGTTCAAAATTGCTATTGAGCACACAACTTGTCGAAAATTAACAACTTTTTTAATTAAAGTTAAAAAAATGCAAACAAATCGTCGGTGCCCGAGTTTAGAGAAAAAATGTACATTTCTTATTATTTCAAGTCAAAAGCCAACAAAAACTATTTTTTTAAATAATAATATTTTTTTAATATTTTTTGGTTCAGAAACGTATACAGAACGCAAACGTTGTCAGAAATGAACCATTTTTTTCTTTTTTAATTAAAGCCAGCCAAAATGCTAATAAGTAGATCGTCGGAGCTCGAATTTAAAAAAAAAAAAAGGTTAAAACAAAATTTTTTTAAATATTTTTTGGTCCAGATATGTGTAACTTCCGATCTAATATAGACTCCACTTTTTGTAAAATGGGTTTTGTAGATAAAAAAATAAAGAACAAAATGTTATTTTATCAAAAAAAAAAAATGAAGATAAGAAAATTTGCAAAATCGTAGACCTCAAAGACCAACTCCTTTGAATTGTTGCAAAGATTATAACGCTGTAAAGTTTTATGTCTCAAAAATCTGCGTTTCCACTCGTAACTAAAAAAACTTTTTGTAGTAGACAATTTGTTCTAAAAAAGAAATATAATTTAATACAATTTCGACATTTTTTCTTTTAATTAAAGTTAAATCGAGCAAGAAAACATAACTACAGCACATTTCAGAATAAACTAACAACTTTGTGTTACCAACAGACGGAAATTAAATGTCACTTCCGGTAACCCGCTGACATGTTGTCACTAGAACATTTTAACTTTTTGATTATCCTTAGAAATGGCCACATAAACAACAGGAATAACAGCAACAGAAACACAGAGAAAATACAAAAAGTGCTGCCACTTTATGCAAAATAGGTAAAGGTATTACAAGCAGCTAACCCCATGTAGAAAACCTGGACATAATAATCATCAACAATGACAAGAAAAGAACAACAAATTATCGTAAGCATTATTTTAATAAAGTGTGGAAAAGGTTAGAGACACAACAGCAACAACAACAGCAGCAACATGCTAATATTGCTGATGTGATGTCGCGATGTGCGTTAAGAAGCAATTTGTAGGCATAAAATAAAAAAGGGTCTCGGAACTCGGAAGGAGGTTGAAAAAATTGTTAACAACAACAACAACAAATATTTAAAATGATAACAACAGTAAGGAACAACAACATTTAAGACATAAACAGCAGCAACAACATTTAAACGACGTCACATGTTGCTTGGTCTTGTTTGTTACTGCTGCTGCTGGAGTTGCTGCTAACAGCACAATAACGCCAACAATTGTGAAATAAAGGACAACAACAAACATACTACAGTTGGTAATGTTGCACGAAACAAGAGAGCAAAACAAACGGCGGCAGCAGCAACTTTAACGACGCTAACGTCACAACAGCAACGACGACGATGATTAATACTACATACGTAGTTAGGCGAATCGACAAAACGCTATGCGTTGATATGCGGTGCGATGCGACGCGACTTTGTCAATTGCTTCTATGACGCCAACAAAACAAATACAATATGTGCGTGTCTGGCTGTGTATGTGTGCTTGAGTGTCTTCGTCCGGGTGTGTGTGTGTGTGTGTGTGTTCGTGTTCGTTTGTTTGTTTGGAAACTAAATTAAATTAAAGTGTATAAATCAAATTAAGTTAATAAATAAATCGATTAGTTATCGATTTATTATTCGTTAGCAATTTCATAAATTTTTAATGTTGTAATCCCAGTAGGAAGGGGTACGCGCTGGCAAGGGTTCTATTTGTAACTGCAATTTGTTGACTTTGATTTTTTAATTTTTTTTTTCGAGATGCATAATGTTGGTGGGGAAAGGAAACAATAAAAGTTAAAAGTTGCCTTGTTATGTTGGCGTGAAAAAATTACATTGCGCCCATTTCACGTTAAAGGGAAAGTCGGCCCGCCGACTTCTTTAAATTTTCTCCAGTATTTTCTAAATAAAAACTGATTTTTTTCGGTACATGCAGTTCAAGGACCTTTGATGTTATCAATAATCTCTTAGTTTTGTCTATTATATTTTGGCATCAAAACTCACATCGAAGGTACATGCCCTATATTAACCGATCATGGATCACGCCAAGACCAACAACATTGCATTCGTTTTGGAATTATGAAAGATTTTTGTTCAATCGGCCCTAAGCGAGGAAAATTTTGGGACTAAAAATCGAAAAGCAAATTTATATTGGTCGCCTTCCGGGTTGGCAAGTGGTCGGGTTTGATCCAACCAAGTCCGGAATTTCAAGTCAAAGCTGGAGACCCGGTAGGAATTGAAACATTTCTAAAAAAGCCGGGATTTGGATGGTTTTTGTTAAATGTACTTATTTTTTTCATTTAATAAGCAAAAAAAGAGCATGAAGTTTTTTCCACTCAAAAAAAAAAAAAATTTTTTTAGGGGGTCTGAAAAAAAGTTTTTTCCACACAAAATTTAACTTTTGACGATTCTATTAATAATGTAAAAAGAAAAGCCCTCAACTTCTTTCCCGGAAAAAAATTTACTTTTTCGCACAAATTATTTTATTTTGGGAAGGTTGGGAATTTCTTTTTTTGTTTTAACTTCGTAACCTTGGTCGTATTAGTTCGGCGTGATTTGCGTGTGCAAAAAGTTGTATGTATCGTTAGAAAGGTATTTTAATGAGTTATTAAGATCCATAATTAAATTATGTTAAAATTCTGTCAACACTGTGCCACAAGCCTAATGGTCTAATGGTGCATTTGCTCCCGTGCTCAATTCTTCAAACGTTCGGTATTCGAGGTAAAGATGACGTTTGCTTGTGAGCGCAACAGATACACAGAGGAAATTTTGAACCGATTCTTTGACAACTTTGTAACTTTTACAATAGTCCCAATAGGCTAAGCCGAGCTTTCATCAAAAGATTACGCAGTGTCCGTAAGAGCACCTGCTGGACTGCGTATCACCCCTTAATAAACCGTAAAAGCTTTTTGTCATTTTTTTTTTTCAAAGTCGGTTACAACGATTTGGAGACCCTAGACTCAAACTACGTGAACCACTTCCCATGATATGAATAGGATGATACCTAGTTCTGTAAAGGATGTTTATATTAGAGTACCAACTCGTTCGTTGACCTGAATTCCATAAGTCAAGAAGAAGAGCCTGATGTTATGCTCACGAATGCAGTTTAGATAATTCTTTCAATTTATTACACACTTTGATTTGATACAAAGGGATCTCTAATGCCTTGATTGCAGCTAAACTGTTAACAGATATAATTATATGCGAGGATAAGAGATTATGCACTCTTAAAACTAGTAAACCACCTTTAAAAGAACCCTCTATATCTGGCAAATTGTAAAAAAATTACGGTAATGAAGTTTCGAAATCACGGAAATAAAGAATTTTTTCTAACCTAAAAAAAAAAAAAAAATTGCCTTAAACGAAAGTATCACTTCCAAAATATTGTTATAAGATCGTTGAGACAATATTCATCTTAAATAAACATACATTTTTTCATACCATTGACTTTCGGCAAAAATATAGAAATTTAACTTATTGTAAAAAGTTGAATTTCATTGGATGTAAACTTTGTAATTTCGGTTCTCTACCAGGATTAAGTGTCAGAACCTAGATGTTTTGAAGTAATTTAAGTTTTATCGTACAGTGCAAATTGTAGAAAAAAATGGTATAAAATAAAATTTGTAAAAGTTTTTCTAAACATGGCGGGATGTAGTAGAACAACATTAATGGTTTCTTATAACTAATATACTTAGAGTTCAGTAAATAAAGAATTTTTCCAGTCAGTGCGCAGAATTTTGAATCAATCGAATTTAAAATTAAAATTATCTAAATTCTGAAATATCCGAATTATAAATATCTGTATAACGATAATCTGAATTTTGATAATATGAATAACATTACAGACTCATGCTCAGACATGATGTAATTTAAGGTATTAAAATTTTTGATATTTTAGAAGATCTATTCTCCTTTGTTTCGAATACTCAAAATAATATTATTTTGAAATGTTAAATTGAGGGGTATAGAAACAAAGAAATTTAGAAACAGATATATCTCTGACCCTCCTCCCAACATATTTAAAACTTTTCATAAGACTTGTGTCCATTGAGAGTCTTTTTCTCGATGATCGAAACTAAAAAAGCTTTATCTTCCAAAAAAATACATATTAAATAGAAAAATTTATATTAAGAATTTTATTGATTATATTTAATGCAAGAACTACAGCGAGTGAAAAAGAAAGAAGATATAAAATAATTTCAATATTTTTAAATCAATAAAGAAAAATCTTACGAACGAACACATTTTTTATCATAATTTAATTTAAATTCTTTATTGGCGCCATATTTTTTTCTTTTTGCTGCACTTTCTTATTCCTTTTCCATAGCAATTGCAATTTCATTTCTCAAACCAAAAAATTCTCACATAAAGACAGACAGACAGAAAGAGACAGCCAAGTGACACAAATTTATCGACACTTTGTTAGCAACGCTGATGATATATAAAAGCGTGAACTATGTGTGCACATTGTGGTATTTTATTGAGGAAGTGAACAGTTTAATTTTTGCCTGGGAATAAGAACAAATGCAGGCGTGAGCTTAGATGGTTGAATCCTCTGACATTTAACATTTCATATTCTAATAAAGTTTTGGAGAAATATGTTTTCTTGAATTTTATGAAAGCTAAGCGATGGAAATTGTATGTCAATTTTCATAGCCTACACACAAAGTACATTCACTTCACTTTCTTCTATTTATCACGCATACAAGGAGGTGTGGTAGGTATAAAAGAAGTACTTATAATCTTGATCAACATTACCTTTTTAGTCGATCTAACCTGGTCCGTCTGACCGTTCGTTGAGCAAACGAAATACAACGAGATAATTAAATGATACACTTTATAAGTTTTAGCTTGTGGGATCGGAAATGGACAAAAACGGTTCAAGGGGCACCTACCGCCCATGCAAGCAGAGCTTTAAAACGCTATACTGAGAGAGTTATTTTAGGTAGTTTACTAAGAATGGTTTGGATAAATACTGGACAAAATGTATACACAATGAAAGCGTAGTATGTCCCATACAAGCAAAAGTTTTCAAATGCTGTACTGAAAGTAATATTAACGGTAATACAGTAGAATCTCCATTATCCGGACTTCGATTATCCGGACTTATTCTTCGCGGCTCTAATTGCCGCTTTAAAAAGATATTTTGAGAAACATTTTTATGACGTTTCAGACGTTCCTTGGTAATTGCTAGCTGTCTTGCTGGTTCGAAATGACACCAGGTAATATCGAATATCCATCTGAATTTGAAAATGTACGAGTTCTCGTATACTCGTATACGGACTTGGCCGCAATAAAAAGATGTGGTTAATTGAGTCAAAAATTAATAACTATTTATTTTCTACCAAAGTCTTAAATTACATAGGTATTACGTAATTTTGTTATATAGTATTGTCTATATTGTCTATTGTATGTAAAACCCCTTACATAATAATAATAAAAATTTATTTAATGGTTTGATTTGACTTTAAAATCGATTATCCGGATTTTCGATTATACGGACTACAATTGATCCGGATAATCGAGATTCTACTGCAAACCAAATTTTACAAGAAAATGTTTGGAAAACTACCAGGCAAAAAAAGAGCGCAAGTTTGAACAAGAGGGCGTGTCAAATCATTAGCAAGCAAAACTTTTGTTTGCATAAAAATTTTATTTTTACGTTTTTTGGAGGAAAAGGGGAAACAACAAAAACAGCAAAAACAAATTGGTAAATATTTCTGTATTTACCCTATAAGATATTCCTTTAATTCATACACGTCAAAAGAGTCCTGTAGAAACACAATTTTTCTCACTGCAGATCCTGGACTATGAAGGGTTTTTATTAAATACATAGCCTTATCAAAAACTTGTGAATTTGTTCCTTTGAGCCGAGTTTTATAACACTTTTTGAAAAATTGCATTGACGAATAATCCTGTCTAATTTAGTAGGGGAAAAAACAGTTTCTTATGTGGCTTGTGTTATATATTGCAGTTGATGTATGTGTAGAACAGAGATGGCCACGTCGAACAAAAGTTAATAATTCTGGCTCCTACACAAATATGGTGAGCTCTTATATAAACTTGATGAAGAATTTTATTTTTATAATCCACAAAAGGTAAAAAATAATTAACACAAGCAAAAAAACAATTAAAATTAAATATTGTGTATTTTGTCACTATTCAGTTGGTCATTATCAATTCTATTGTATTTGTAGTTTTCTATTTTACAAAAATTTAAAGCAATAACAACAACACGGAAAATACGAACTAGCGCTGCCGCTGCAACACATTTGACGTCATACTTGTGTATCGAAATTGTTGTTACGATCGCTCCCATTTCATTTCAATTTTTTGATTTTTTTTTAGTTCTTGCAATTTTGGTTTACAAATTTTCGCATTGGCTCTTTTAATCAAGTGATTAGCGATTTCTAGCTCCTTTACTCAGATCTCTTGGCCATTCATAGGACTTGAGTTTCAAACATTTTCTCATTAAAAAACCGTATATTCAAAATTTAATAGTTCCAGGATGAACAGTTTGGTCTGGGCATTGATACCTATTTAGGTATATTTGTATAGACCTTTTTCATGATCAATCTTACATCTCGAGAAAATTTTCAATCACTTGAATCACATTCCACATTTAAATTTATAAGCCGACTGATTATCCCTTAATTTTTTGATAGAATTTTTATTAACTGCCAAAATATTATTAGAGAAAGGATAACAACGGATACTGATAAAGATTTTTAGAAAAGTTCATCCACAACTTCTAACATTTTATAAGCCAGAAAACTGGTGTTCCGCGGTAGATAAAAATATCAATCTTATCAGAATGATGTAAGTCTGGCGGTCATTGTTCTAATTCTTAAAGTTTTATCCAAAGTTTTTAAGTCACAACCACACTGTACATTAGCGATTATAGAAGATGCGAGTAAAATACAGAAGAGCTGCGTGAAAATTTAAGCTGCACGCATTAGTTTCGCTTACAGAAGCAGCGTAAAATTGCAAATCTTGTGAAAGCAAGCTTTTTGTTGTAATACTAAAGGTAAAAATGTAAGCAAATGATATGCATACATACATACATGTGTACATATAAGTAAGTAAAATGTAAAACAAACTGACTTGTAAGCTATAAAGCTGAATGTAAGGGCTATTGAAATAAATAAAAGTTTACTGGGTCAAGTCAAATTACAAATAGCAGACCTTAAATTCCAGGAAAATCTATTTACGCCACGTTATCATGTCCTCTGAATCGCTTGAAATTGAGACAGATAATGAGAAATATGAATTTGTACAAAAATATGACACCTCTCAGGCGGCTGGTTAGCAGCCACACATAGACCAAGATACATCCACAGTGATACCATAGCATCCCGGAAGATGAGGCACGTATATATTTTAAGTTTTATTATTAAGAGCTTAGTTACTTCCAATTTAAGCGTGAAAGCTTTCGACGTCAGTGGCAGGTGGTTCCTCACACAAGTTCGAGTGCTTTCCTTTTAGACTGTTAAAGGCCGGGCAACAGCATTAGATGTTCTACGGTTTCCACTTCAACCTCGTTGCAGTAGCGACATCTTATGAGCAAAATGCCTATTATATGGGAATGATATTTTATAAGACTGGTGGTGCCTCCAACTACAGTCCTACACATTTTGCCTGATGAAGCTTGGGGGTAATTCATTTTCGCTTGCTTTGCAGAAAGGGGCCAAAAGTGTCTGTTTCTCCAGAATCATTTTAACTATGCAAATAATTACTAAACGCTGTAAGTCGTGTTGAACAGGCTCCAAATATCGAAGTTTGTTGACATAATACCCAACTTGGGGGTATTTTAGGTTAGAAGCTTTACCAAGAGGAGCACCACATAAGGTAAATATCTGGTAAATAATATAATTGCATGTTTTGTTTTTAAAAAATTTTAGACAAGATTTCATGCAGTACATATTTTTCTATCTCCGACATCTTATAGTACAAACTGAATCCGTTGAGCTTTAGCATTTTGGTTTAATGGGCTCTCCGCTTAAGAAAAAAAGAATAAAAGATGAAATTCGGAGAATTTTCTTCAAAAAAAAACAGCTTATTTTATTTAAAAGTTTATCAAAATATTTTACCAAGATATACATTTTCAAAGATTTCAATTCTAACAGAATTTTGAAATTTCGACCGAATTACATGAACATATTTTGGAAAACTGCACAGGCACTTTGTTTAAATCGAATTTTTTTATCAAGAAAAATCATCCGTGTCAATTTTAAGCAATTTGAAGGGCAGGGCATGTAGAGTCCGTGAATTCACCTAGAATAATTATATACGCATATAATTTAAGTCGCCTTCAATACTTAAATGGTATGATTATATGAATAAATCGTGTGATAATTCAAATTGATTTTCAATAGAAAATTTCTCATGTTTTTCTTACCACCCTACCTACCGCAACGCTACGATTTGCAATCTAATAACATTAAAATTTCATTCTCACAATTTTGCGCTTCTAATCAACGATTTCATTAAATAACAAAACCAACAACTACGACAATAACAGCTACAACAACATAACAGGTTGTAAAACTTAGAAAATGAGTTTATCGATTTTAAGCTCAGCAAACCTACCATCACCACTGGTTAGCTATTCAACAAACAAACAAACGTAAGTACAAGCTTACACTTATTATACACACAAACAGACACACAAACATACAAAATCAACTGCATAAAATTCACCATACTTTGCACTCTGCACCCACCGGAAATGCGAAGAGTCAATGAAGAGAACAGTAATTGGTTTTTCAAATTCGAACGGACAAAAAAAAGTTAAGGTGGTAATTCAACTTTTGAAGAGAGCTGCATTCGGAACGTACCGTGAAAAAAATGAATACGAATGAAACGTTGGAGTGTTAGACAATTAGCCTTATCGCCACTTAATATAAGAAATACACAAAATAATTTCATATTTAAGATCTCAATTCAAATAATAATTTACTAAACATGTTACGTGTCTACTTTTATTGAAGATTTTTTTGGGTTAATTATCCGCATTAGTTTTTTGTGACTATTCGTTTTAAATAAGTCATGTGAAATATAAAATTTAAAAATCACCCAAAAAAATCGTCTGCAATAGGAACATCAAATTATAGCGGCATTTGACTTTGCCCATATTTAAGCTAATTACACTGCTCAAAGGCAGTTTGCTTGAGAAATTTATGTATAGCTTTTTTCACAATTGGTTTTACCATTTGCGATGCGAGTATGTTTGAAAAAATAAAAATTAAACCATATGGATTTGACATAACATTTTTTTTTTTAATTTTCATCATTAATTCTTGATATTGAATCCAAACTGGATGTCAGAATTGCAAGTGATTGTTTGATTTCAAATAAAATACAAATAATTATCTGATTCTTATCATTTCCTATACAAATAATTATCTGATTCTTATCATTTCCTATCGATGTGTAATCCAAATTCGGTGTCAGAATTGTTTTGGCGCATCGGATCTTATCGGATGCTCTTTCAGATCAATGTTATATTTAAAAATGAAATGTGACGACGAAAGTCGGCAGAGGCCTTGTTTTCGGCCACAACATCCAGCAGCAGAGCTGATTTATTTGTTATTTATTTACATCGCTGAAGTATTTATTTTTTTGTATGTATATATTTTAGATTAAAGTTTAAAAGCCATGAAGGCACCTTAATTAAGATGTTATCAATTATTAAGTATTAAACTAGGAAAAAGTTATTAAGAAAATGAAATCGTATGAAGTCGCACGAGCATCGGACCTAAGTTGCATCGAACACCCAGGTGGCAACCTAAGTCAGCAACGTCAATGTACCAGCGATGTCAAGTACCAGCTATGTCATCGCGGTAGCGAAAATAAACACAGCCACTGGTAAGAATGATCAGCTGTTACAGCCACGCGATGGAAAATTGATCGCAGCTACGGGGTATAAAAGGGCTTGCTCAACATAAAAATAGGACAGTCTTGGAGAACCGCCGGCGAAGGCAGTAGTGAGCCAACAGCAACAGGAACAACAGTAGCAGTGACAACAGTAGCAGTGGCAGCAGTAGCAGAGGCAGCAGTAGCAGAGACAACCACAGACAGCGGAGTGCAGGTACGTTTGTGAGTCAGTAGTTGGACCGTAGTGAGTAGAGTAAGGGTTGCGACTGAGTAGGCAATATAGAGACCGTCGTGAGCGTCGGATTTGGGTCTGCGAGTGTATGCTCTGTTCTATTCGTACACTCGTTTACCTAACACCCGACACGCATACGGCCAGCTGGTAACTTAAGGTTCCATGGTGCTCTCGCTCTGATATATTCGTTAGCCACTGTGGAACTGAGAGCTCGGCAGTGATAGTAAGGTGAGGTAAAGCCGTCGCGAGCGTTGAAATTTGGTCTACGAGTGTATGCTCTGTTCTATTCGTGCACTCGTTTTCCTAAGGCCGACACGCATACGGCCAGCTGGTAACTTAAGGTTCCATAGTGCTTTCGCTCTGATATATTCGTTAGCCACTGTGGAACTGAGAGCGCGGCAGTGGGTAGTAAGGGGAGGTGAAGCCGTCGCGAGCGTCGGAGTTAGGCCTGCGAGTGTATGCTCTGTTCTATTCGTGCACTCGTTTTCCTAAGGCCGACACGCATACGGCCAGCGGGTAACTTGAGGTTCCATAGTGCTTTCGCTCTGTTATATTCGTTAGCCACGTTGGAACTGAGAGTAAGCGAGAAAACTATATCAAAAGAATCGCATAGGTAGAAAAAAAAACTCAGTCACACCCCTCTCACGCGCCTCGCTGACAAGGGAAAAAAACCACGACGACCGAAGCACGCTGATGTGGTAATCGTATTTATTTTGTTTGTTAAATTATTTATATACACGCATATATATATATATATTGATGTACGGAAGTAAAATTAAAAATATTGAACTTGATGAAACCGTCCCCTTTATTTATCAAAGAGCCAGTCCTCGCATAAAATAAATTTTTGTGACCGAACCTCTGGACTCCGGCGAGTCAAGACCCCCCAGCCGTAGGTTCGTTACAATGGCGCCCGAGCAGGGACCTTGGTTTCTTTAAAAAAGGGAATTAAAACCATGATAATATATATATTCAATAATTTTAATGCAGCACCAGCAGCGTGGAATATCAGCGTGAATCTAAGCACCAGCAGCGTGGAATTCAGTTAGCTTCAGCAACAGTAGTACCAGGAGCGTGAATAAAACGTCAAAACCAACAAGGAAAATTGTGTGGTACGCCGGCGGCGGAAAATTTTAGAATAAAATTGTGAAAAAAAACAAACAGTGAAAAGAAATAAAGAAAAAAAAAAGTGAAAAGAAATCAGACAGTGAAAAACATTAACAGTGGAAAAAAAAAAAATCGCTCAGACACAGTTTCCCTAAAAGGAAAATAATAGTAAAAAAAAAAAAAAAAAAAAAATTATTATTATCAACATCAATCAGTGACAGTGAAAACGTTTTTTTTTTAAAAAAAAAAAAAGAAAAAAAACCCCAGTTGTAGTGAAAATGGTAAACGTGTCGTGGATCCACGGTTTGAAGAAAGAAGAACTCACAACTTACTGTGAAGAGTTTGGCGTTGATACTCAAGGCACCATGGACGATATGCGGAAGCGGTTAAAGGGTTTTTTATCGGACGAAACTCATTCGACAGCTCAATTAAAGCGGCTTGAAGAGCTGCAGTCGCTGCACAAACGCGCAACATCACCAAACCCAGGTACCGGCCAACTTAAAGTTACACTCACCGGAGATAAAATGGAAACACACGATATAGGTGCCCAGCTCACACAAGAACAGGGTTCGAATACGCCCTACAACACGATGCCCCAGCTTGTGATATCGCCTTCAAGCGGCTCAGCGGCGCTCGGTACCACAGTAATGGAACAGGTGCGAAAATGGGGATTGAAGTATGACGGGGTGAAAGAACCGCTAATGTTCGTGGAACGAGTCGAAGAATTAGCAGAAGCATACGGAATCAATATTGATTATGTCCCTAGGACTATGCCAGAACTGTTGCGTGAGAAAGCGTTAGCCTGGTATAGGAATAACTACCAACAGTGGGCGTCATGGCACGATTTCAAAATAAGTTTCCTAAAATTCTTTTTACCTCCAAGGTATCTGGAAAATTTAGAAGACGCCATAAGGGAACGACTTCAAAAGCCCCGTGAGACTTTCAAGGAATACGTGCTGGCCTTACAAACAATGATGCGGCATGCCCACTTTACGGAAGAGCGCCAAATCGAGCGCATTTTTCGAAATTGCTCGGCGGAGTACCAATGGTACATTAAGAGGAAGGATTTCACTTCATTAGCCGACCTAATTTCATTAGCCGACGACCTAGAGTGTATTCGGCAGCGGGAACCGGAGAGACCAACTGTAGCCAGTAACCGAGCCGAACGACATCGGATGATGCTGCCAACTACCGAAAATCGGATCGACGTCCGAACCGCCTGCCGACGCTGTGGGCAGGATGGCCATTTTGAAAGGGAGTGCCGAGCACCACAGAAACTATTTTGTTGGGTTTGTGGCCGACTAGGGATCAGAACCATCAGCTGCTGCCGTTCAGCGGGAAACGAACAAGGAGGCCGCCCAGAACGAGGGGAGGCGGACGCTCCGGTAGTATCCCCTCAACAAAAGTAGTACAGATAACCCCTGACCGCAGACGAGTGTTCGCCAACATATCGGTTGGCGGAGAGAGGGTGTCGGCCACAATCGACACCGGGGCGACGATGAGTTTCATACGGAAATCCTTTGCAGCCAGTTTGCGTGGAAAGTCCACCCAGGTACCATACCAAGGCGAAGTCGTGCTGGCCGATGGATCAAGTCGACAATTGGATGGTGCAATCCAGACCGAGGTAAAATATGGTGATCATCGGGGAAAGTTCAAGTTCATCATTATGCCCGACGCTATAGAGGATCTCGTACTTGGACTCGACTTTCTAGCACAGAGCGCCGCCACCATCACTATCGGAGGGGACACGCTCGACTTGGGCAAGCCTCAGCCGAATCATGACCACCGCTTGCCGTCAGGGAATTCCAGAGCAGCACGAAGGAGACGACATCCAAGGTCCCAGCCAGACAGACAGCAAGAAACGCACTTAAGCTTGAAGCACATTCAAAAACCATACGCTCACTCGCGTACACAAATAAATTCTCAGCAACCGTACCCGGACTCAGAAGAAAACCAGCAGCGGAGCGGTCAACAACAACATAAACAGAAACCTCAGTCTATTCACCGCCGCAGATCACGTCGGCATCAGCGCCGAAATCGACCGCAGAGTAAGACGACAACTTTTCCTGCAGAATCTACAAAAACCATCGGGGCAGAGGCCCCAGTCATCGCAGAAGCGAAGCCAACAGTTCCATTACCAGGGCAGCATGGAGATGAACAGGTAATTAAAGACTTTCTTGCATATGAACTCCAAAATTTTGAAGGTCTACAAGGCGTCACCCAGCTTACCGCGCACCGGATCGTCATGAAAGATGACAGGCCGGTCAAGCAAAGATATATTCCGCGAAACCCTGCAATGCAAACGATCATCGACGAGGAGATCAACAAACTACTGTCCAAAGGATGTATTGAACCATCCCACAGCCCGTACAGTGCACCTATTGTGCTTGTGCGAAAAAAGACAGGAGCCTGGCGGCTGTGCATTGACTATCGTCAGCTAAATAGTAGATCAGTGCCAGACGCGTATCCACTTCCCCGAATTACACACATTTTGGACCGCCTGCGCAACGCCAAATACGTCAGCAGCCTTGATCTCAAGGATGGATACTGGCAGATCCCGATGGAGGAGGCAAGTAAGCAGTATACCGCATTTACGGTTCCGGGACGTGGGCTCTACCAATAGAAGGTCATGCCTTTTGGTCTCCATTCAGCCCCTGCGACTTTCCAGCGAGCTCTCGACAGTGTCATTGGTGCGGAAATGGAGCCGGTTGCGTTCGCTTACTTGGACGATATTGTCGTCACTGGAGCAACCCTAGATGAACACCTGCATAACTTGCGCGAAGTTTTCCGGCGATTACGGGCTGCAAATCTGCGAATAAACCCAGAAAAATGCGAATTTTTCAAGACTCAGATTAAATATCTCGGCCATGTGGTAAGCGGCGAAGGAATCCAAACGGACCCAGATAAGGTAGCAGCAATACGCGATTTAGACCCGCCACAGAACGTACGCGGAGTGCGGCGTTTCCTCGGAATAGCTTCCTGGTACCGACGTTTCGTCCCCGATTTTGCATCAGTGGTCCAACCCCTGACATCATTGTTAAAAAAGGGCAAGCATTGGAAGTGGGGTCAGGAACAGCAGCACGCGTTCGAGATCCTCAAGCAAAAGTTGACAGAAGCCCCAGTGCTGGCTTGTCCGGACTTTAATCACACCTTTAGCTTACAGACCGATGCCAGTGACTTGGGCCTCGGTGCTGTCTTGACGCAGTCCCTGGATGGGGAGGAAAAAGTGATAGCCTATGCAAGCCGAAGCCTGAACAACGCCGAAAAAAACTACTCACCTACTGAAAAGGAATGTCTGGCTATCGTGTGGGGCATTCGTAAAATGCGTCCCTACCTCGAGGGGTATCAATTTATAGTTATAACGGATCACCTATCTTTGAAGTGGATGAACTCAATTGAAAGTCCCACAGGCCGCATAGCGCGTTGGGCTTTAGAGCTACAACAGTACCAGTTCACCGTCCAATACCGGAAAGGTAAGCAGAACGTGGTAGCTGACGCGTTGTCCCGACAACCCCAAGAGACGCTAAGAGTGGCCACAGTCAACAACGCGGTAGAAGACGACTGTCCCTGGTTGCGAAGGAAGAAGAATGAGGTACGCCAGCAACCCGAGAAATTCCCCGACTTCACGGAAATGTCGGGACAGCTTTACCGCCATTTACCGAGTCACCCCAGCGATGAGGACTGCTCCCAGTGGAAACTTTGTGTGGCTGCTCCTCTACGGAAAAGAGTACTGGAGGAGAACCACGACAGCGCCAGCGCCGGACACCTAGGGATCAGAAAGACGATCGCCCGCATCGCTAATCGATACTATTGGCCCGGGATGTTTCGGGACGCCAGCCGTTACGTAAGAGGCTGTGAATCGTGCCAGCGTTACAAATCCAGTCAGCAGGCTCCAGCAGGAGAGATGCTGATCACTATACCTGAAGAACCTTGGGCCACAGTTTGCGCAGACTTCGTGGGGCCCTTGCCCCGATCAACTCATGGAAACACTATGCTATTAGTTTTGTTTGACCGATTCTCCAAATGGACCGAATTAATTCCACTACGGAAAGCCACCGCTGAGGGTGTGGTGAAAGCGTTCCGAGAAAGAATACTGGCACGGTATGGGGTACCAAAAGTGCTCATTACGGACAACGGCACACAGTTCACCAGCCGAGTTGTAAGGGCCTACCTTGAAGAGATCGGGGTAAAGCAACGTTTTACCGCACCCTACACGCCCCAAGAGAATCCCACCGAGAGAGTTAACAAAACAGTTAAAGTAATGATCGCGCAGCTGACTAATAACCACCATAGGAACTGGGACGACAACCTGCCGGAGATATCCCTGGCCATTAATACCAGTGTGTCAGAAACGACAGGGTATAGCCCCGCCTTTCTGACCCAGGGTCGGCAACCACGGCTCCCTAAAGCGCTATACGATGAGGTCACCCCCGGCACGGGAGAATCGAGGCAAGAACCAAAGTCAGGAGCAGTACGTTTGAAAGAAGTCTTTGACATCGTGAAGATTAACTTGGCAAAGGCTGCCCAGAACCAGGCCCGTCATTACAACCTTCGCCGACGTCAATGGAAACCCACAATCGGACAGCTAGTGTGGGTCAGAGAACACCCTCAGTCAAAGGCGATTGAAAGTTTCGCAGGCAAACTCGCCCCAAAATATGCTGGCCCATATTCGGTGGTGGGTTTTCTTTCCCCTGTAATAGTTCGATTAAAGAAAGACGGTGACAAGAAAATCCGGACAGCGCACCTTAGCGAGCTTAAAATTTTCCACAAACAGTAGGGAAAAGTATTAACCATATTTCACTTTACTTTCATTTTTAGGCAAAACCTACAAGCCATGACCAGTACGCCACGAACTGGCTATAACATCGATGCAAACCGCTTCCGGCGGCTGCACGAGGAAGCAAGTAACCGAGGGCGCCGCACCAAAACTCTAAGTTTCGAGCACGAAAAGAATCGAGCAAGAGGGAAACAAGCACCAGAACAAAACCGCCGTGGTTCACGAAAACGCCCGGCATTTGAGGGTTCGACGTCAAATTACACTCGTGCCATCTTCCCGGAATCGCAACACTCTAGGCGGTCGGCAGAAAGGCCATGTGGTTCACGCAAAGCAACGACTCCGCCCAGACAACAAAAGCGAGTCAACACCAGCCGGCCAAATAAGGCCCCGTCACAGCCAACCACCCGAAAGCGTTCCACCGAGTCCCACCACTGCTGAAGGGGTCATACAAGCCACAGAACCAGTCCTGTGGTTCACAAACGGCAACCCTGGTGACCCACTCGACCTTTTAGAGCGCAGTCGACTCGACGCCGCCACCATCGCCGCATTGCGGCAACAGATTTCGCAACTGCACCTAGGGAAACGGTTCGGTATCATCCGGTACATTGGCGAGAGGAAGTTCCGACTCCTTGGGAATCGAGATGGCTCCATTTGGATCCGCGAGCTATCTTAGTCCTCCCCGGAGAGAGAGGGTAATGTGACGACGAAAGTCGGCAGAGGCCTTGTTTTCGGCCACAACATCCAGCAGCAGAGCTGATTTATTTGTTATTTATTTACATCGCTGAAGTATTTATTTTTTTGTATGTATATATTTTAGATTAAAGTTTAAAAGCCATGAAGGCACCTTAATTAAGATGTTATCAATTATTAAGTATTAAACTAGGAAAAAGTTATTAAGAAAATGAAATCGTATGAAGTCGCACGAGCATCGGACCTAAGTTGCATCGAACACCCAGGTGGCAACCTAAGTCAGCAACGTCAATGTACCAGCGATGTCAAGTACCAGCTATGTCATCGCGGTAGCGAAAATAAACACAGCCACTGGTAAGAATGATCAGCTGTTACAGCCACGCGATGGAAAATTGATCGCAGCTACGGGGTATAAAAGGGCTTGCTCAACATAAAAATAGGACAGTCTTGGAGAACCGCCGGCGAAGGCAGTAGTGAGCCAACAGCAACAGGAACAACAGTAGCAGTGACAACAGTAGCAGTGGCAGCAGTAGCAGAGGCAGCAGTAGCAGAGACAACCACAGACAGCGGAGTGCAGGTACGTTTGTGAGTCAGTAGTTGGACCGTAGTGAGTAGAGTAAGGGTTGCGACTGAGTAGGCAATATAGAGACCGTCGTGAGCGTCGGATTTGGGTCTGCGAGTGTATGCTCTGTTCTATTCGTACACTCGTTTACCTAACACCCGACACGCATACGGCCAGCTGGTAACTTAAGGTTCCATGGTGCTCTCGCTCTGATATATTCGTTAGCCACTGTGGAACTGAGAGCTCGGCAGTGATAGTAAGGTGAGGTAAAGCCGTCGCGAGCGTTGAAATTTGGTCTACGAGTGTATGCTCTGTTCTATTCGTGCACTCGTTTTCCTAAGGCCGACACGCATACGGCCAGCTGGTAACTTAAGGTTCCATAGTGCTTTCGCTCTGATATATTCGTTAGCCACTGTGGAACTGAGAGCGCGGCAGTGGGTAGTAAGGGGAGGTGAAGCCGTCGCGAGCGTCGGAGTTAGGCCTGCGAGTGTATGCTCTGTTCTATTCGTGCACTCGTTTTCCTAAGGCCGACACGCATACGGCCAGCGGGTAACTTGAGGTTCCATAGTGCTTTCGCTCTGTTATATTCGTTAGCCACGTTGGAACTGAGAGTAAGCGAGAAAACTATATCAAAAGAATCGCATAGGTAGAAAAAAAAACTCAGTCACACCCCTCTCACGCGCCTCGCTGACAAGGGAAAAAAAACCACGACGACCGAAGCACGCTGATGTGGTAATCGTATTTATTTTGTTTGTTAAATTATTTATATACACGCATATATATATATATATTGATGTACGGAAGTAAAATTAAAAATATTGAACTTGATGAAACCGTCCCCTTTATTTATCAAAGAGCCAGTCCTCGCATAAAATAAATTTTTGTGACCGAACCTCTGGACTCCGGCGAGTCAAGACCCCCCAGCCGTAGGTTCGTTACAACATTTTAAATTAATTTTCAAAAACTATACACTACACTCAAAAAAAGGATTGTTTAGAAAGCGTTTGTAGCAAATTACCGAATGCTTAATATAAGCACTTATTATTTCAAGCAAACACTTAACTTTTGTCTTAAACTATAAGTATTTGTAGACAATATAAGAAAAACCAATGTATTTGACACAAGTAAATGTTAAGTTGTGGCAAGTGATTCAATTACTTCTAACAAAACATTTCTTAAAATGTTGCTTCTAAATGATATAATTATTTAAGACAAATAGTCAAAATATTTCAGTCAAACAATTCAATTTATGGAAGTGTTTCGACAAACACTTGTCTTTTGTCCCAAACACTTATTCATTTCAACAAACGATTTATCACTTATAAACTTTTCATTTTCATGTTTGTAGTGCTTTGATTCGAAATAACTTTTTTGTTACTTGCATTGTACATATACGATATCAAATGTATATAAGTGTATGGGAGCAAAGAACGATGACTATGTTGCCAGGCTGTGTTCTATGTTATGGTAAGTTTTAAAGAGTAGTTTTGTATAATAATTTTCAACTATCAATTTGTAAATAAAATCAAAAGTTATTGTGACAAAAAAAAATTTTATTATTTTGTAAGTAAAATCAAAAGTTTTTGTGACAAACATTTTATTATTTCACGCAAACACTTGAAGTAGTTCCATCTATATCATTTGTGGCAAACACTTTTTTTTTTTGAGTGTATAGTTTTTAACACATTCGGGTTCAAATACGGGAAAAGGCGATAGTTTTTTTTTTTTAATTTGTTAAAAATATTTTTACGTTTGAAGTTAAAATTGAAAAAGTCATTGATACCATTGGAATTCAAAGGAAACATTTTAATTAGCTTTAACCCATTTAAAGCCAAGACCTTTTAAAATCAAAAATCATCGCCTTCGTGTATTTCGTTTTGATGAAAATTTATAAAATATGAAAAAAACAAAAAAAAATTTATTCAGCAGGTTTTTGAGCTTGTTCCCAAGGGGGTACAACGGCAGAATATATGAGCATTTTTAAATTTTTTGTGATTTTTTCGATTCAACTCGTTAAAACTAGGAAAACACAAGTGCTTTGCATTGCAAATAATGTGCAAATTTTTTTAATTTAATTTTCATTTTCAAAAGCCTTATGAACACTGATCTCCTCAAAATACGCAAAATTGAAAAGGCAGTATCAAAACAAAGCAAAATATTGAAAAACGTCATTCGTTTTCCCATCATTGGCTACGTGTGTTTTATATATGTATATCCATACCCTTTAAAAATTTTTCATGAATTTTGTTTTTGATATGTTAAAAATTGTAAAAATCATTAGAAATAGTGAGTTTCTTTCGTTTTTAATCTATGTTTTCAGAAGAAGTTTATAAATATTTTTTGGAGAAACACGATGGTAAATTAATTTCAAATTTAATTAAAATGAGTTTTAAAATGATACTTTAAGGGTTTTTAATATTTTCTCACACATATGAGAATTTAAGGAATCAAATGGTATTAGCAAGACTGTAGGCAATATTAAAAAAAAATCGCTAAAAAAAGTGGACCTAAATAACAAGTGAAACTTGCCCAAAACCGGATTGGAAAGTTGAAAGTCAGCAGCTATGAAAAATATGTGTATTTTTAAATAAAAATTTATCAAATTTAGCACCATATAAAACGACCAAGATTTGCCTTTTCCATCATTAATAAAGTCCCTATAAAAACATTAAATTTCGACTGTGCAATCTGCTTTCGTAAACATAGCACATTTTCACCACAAAGCAAACAGTTTGGTGAATTGATGAAGCAGTGCAGTAACATAAAGCAAAGCTGAACGAAAAGGGAACTTTGAAGTAGGGCCGCTCCAAAAAGGAGTATAAATTTTAAATTTCTTTGAGAAGAATTTAAATAAAACGGCATACAAAGGCTGTGATTGGTTTACGAAAGGAAGAGTCGAGTGATACTTGCAAAAGAGGTCTAAAGGTGGCACACTGACAATGGAAAGTGGGAAATAGGCGGAAAAGCCAAGGCACTCGCTTCGCATATAAAATTTAAATTTTTAGTTAGAGCAACAGCTAAAGCACAAGCCAACGAGTCCCCCGAGGGTGGCAGTACATACATAATTTTGAATGAGGTTCCATTGTTTGTTTCGGGTTTTAATTGGGAATTGGTTTTGGAAACTAGTAAAAAGTTCAAAATAAAACATTTTATTTGCAGAGAATTTATTTAGCGTAGATTTATGCTGAACATTAATATATTAAGATGTCATGAAAATTAAAATAGAAAATGGTTTAAACTGTTTAGATTTGCGTATAATCCATGAAATGAGTATTTCAAAATATTTAGAGTTTTAATAAATATTTTCATGGAAAGTAAAATATATTTTACTGTCCTACGAACTGATATTAGAGTGTGTATGATTGTCATGACTCCTTGGAGATACATATGTGCGTAATCAACTAAGTTTTTACTGGGATTGATAAATAGATCCGTTGATTACTTGAATGAATAAGTCTTCATTAAATCAATAGTCATTAGTTTGATTGCAGCAAGTTGTTCGTTAGTTGTTATTCACTAAATTTGAACGCACTTTTCGACTGCTTTGTCCAACATGTATTGTTTCGACTTTAAGACATTTAAGTTTCTAATAAGGATGATCTAATGAAGTAGTTAAAAAAGCTCGTTCTTTTCTTTTCAGATTATTAAAAATTATATGGAAGTTTTATATTAAAACAAGTTCCTTAAATCCTTAGCGTTTGGATGCTATATTTTATTTTCACCTGAAACAAGAATTCCTGAAAATTTTATGAAATAATCATCTCATTCTTTAGATAATTTTTTTTTTTTTGAGCGAAAGTTACTCTGAGGTTTCTGGTAGCAGTCATAAATGATTTCAGTAAAATCGAATCAAAATTTTTATGCCGCTCTATGCTGACTGTATAGAATACCACATATTTTTACAAAATTGAAGAAATTAACAGCTGTTGCGCAAAAGCTAGCAGCTGCCTTGTCAACCAAATTTAGGGAGTGACCACGATAAACAAACAACGATAATGTATTTTTTTCTCAAAATTAGTCATTCCTATGTATGTATTTGCCAATTATATTGGCAGCGTACGGAAATTTAAGTAAAACTGCTGCCATGTCACAAGCAGTGTGACTGCAGATCGGTAAAATGGACAAAAATCGTTCCTTTGGCATTTATCAACATGAGAGTATTACTTTGTTTAATCCTTCTTATTATTGCATTTAGAACTTCTCATCCACTAAACTGATCAGTTCTTTACTAATCGAAGTTGAAAGATAATTTCTCTTTGTTCGCATGTCCTGTGACATGGGTTCAGTGATGTACCAAATCAGGTTTTTTCATTTTCGGAGCAAAAACCCAACGTTTTTGCTCAGCAAAAACAGCATTTTCACGAGCAAATTGGGTTTTTTCGATTTTATTAGGTATTTATGGCTGGAAGCCCTACTTTATGATTTTAATTGTAGAATTTTGTTAAAGAAGTTCGTTTTATTGAATAAAAATAAGAAAGAATTAGTAAGTAATATATATTGAATGTTGTATGTGAAAGTTATTCATTCATTTTCAGAAATATCTGAGTATTCAGAAGAAACTATCATCTGTTTGTGCATCCCATATTTCTTTGTACAATTTGTAGTTGTAAGAAAGATATGTATGTGAGTTTTCCAGAACGCTCTATAGTAAGTCGATATCGTTTCTTGTAATGAATCCATCCAAATTTACTAAATTACCTTTCTACAGCCGTTTTGTTGTTGGCGCCAATAGTATTCGAATAGGGACTTGATTCAATTTACTTTCTAGTGCATATGTCTTCCACCATAATTCATTTCTTCGGCCGCTTTCCATATGAAATGGCGTCCCCAAAGTCCTTTACGATTTTGATATTTTCCGAACTCCACTATTACATTATATTCTTCCAGTCCCATATTTATGGCTTTATCATGGAGAAATTCATTTGCGTCCATAGATTCATTTGCATCCTTGTGAGTTTGGATCAATCTTTCTTGTTGCTAAGTGAATTGGCTTTAATGCAAAGTGTTTGCGTTCTGATAGTTTTTAGTCTCAGAGCAAACTTCTTATTTTCACTAAATAGCTCCGATTGCTCAAGTTCGTTATTTGGACCACTCAATATGACATTTACAATACCCAGAAAACAATACCATGATGATACCGTAACACTTTGTAAATACATTGCATGCATCTATATGAAATGACGCTGTAAAATCCCTGCTTCATTGATAGTAGGTAGAAATCTGAGAGTTCTTAAGTTCAATAGAGCGACCAATTAGTTCAATTATATTTTGCTAAAAAAGATTTTAAAAAAAATGAAAAAATCCAGTTTTCCTCTGAGCAAAAACGATTTTAGCAAAAACCCGATAAAAACCCAAAATTAATGCTGAGCAAATTGGGTTTTTGCTCACTGGTACATTACTGCATGGGTTATCTAGTGTGTCTCAGAAACTTTCATTATCCGCTGATTTGATTTGATCTAATGATTTTATTATCACTTCGTAAAGCAGTAATAGTGTGAGGATTATTTTGTGTATTACTCGCCAATAAAGACCTCACAGGTCCACAAGGACTACAAGGCCCATCTAAATTACAATTCATGGTATTAAATAATTAAAAATTTTATATAAATGTATGTCAGCTGGAATGTGAGTACGTATGACTGAAACTAAGTAAATATAGTAAACGGCACTACTGGCTGGTCTCATTTGCCCGGCTAGAATCCTGCCAGCAGCATGACCAGTAATTTGCTAAGATTGTACCGATTTTTTTTTCACAGCTTTTGGTCTACGAACTTCAGCAAAATTGTAGCCAGAATAAAATGCATGACATAAGGAAAACCTCCGTATATTTCTTTCTTATGGATATAAAAAATAATTTTAACTTTTATTCAGGAGGGGCATAAATACGCACTTAAATAGTTTAAGAATGAAGTCAAGTAAAATTTCTAATTTCTACTTTTTTCTAAATTATATCTTTTAAGCTATATGTTTGCTGCATTTCGATAGCAGAATAATTTGATTGTTTTAAAAAGTTATGTACACTTATAAGTTGAAAACTTATAATTTGATAACTTTATTAAAACGATAACACTACAGCGTTCGTCAGAAACTCAACGCAGGTCAATTTGTAAATTTATTGCACTCAATCTAATAAAACTTGAAAGAAACACCTTGACGAACATACCATATTTTGCGACAGACTTGAAGAACAGGAATGTCGAAAAAGTATCGATATATAAAATAGAAATATATAGCTATGATGCGATCTGTGAAAGTGGGATCAGATTGTGCAAGAAGCAAAATTTATATTTGCACTAGTCTTACAGAGGACAGTTCCTATTTAGCAAATAAAAAAAGATCCCAATGTTCAAAAGTTCAGTTGACTTTATGTCCTTGCCAGCGTTCGTCATATGTAATATTTATTCAGTAACTTTTTTCCAAGTGTTTTAATCCACTAGTAATTTGGTGTAATTTACAAGTGTATTTAAAATCGCATGTTTCTATAGTTAATCTGTGTACAAATTTGTGATATTTAATTGAATTTTGCCACTATGAAATATAAAATTTACTTTAATATAAATCCTTTTAATTTCAGAGCATAGCAATGGTCCACCGCATTGCTGCTGCGATAGCGCGCTTTTATTTTCGCATTCCACTTTGTTCGCTGTTTTAACTTGTTTATGTTGTTGCTCTCTAACGCAGACCATTTTTTAAACATTAACCCTTTGTATCACTTTGGTGTTAATTTCTGCAATTTATTTTTTCATATTGAACACTTTTCTTGTTTTATATTTTGATTTTTATTTGATTCGCATATGGACTATTTTTCGTCCGACAACGTAGTAACTTTCTCATTAAGATATACATACATTAGAGCGGTTTAAAATAAAAATCGGAATTTTTCAATTTTTTTTTTCAGTCAATTTTTAATTTTTTTTATATGAAAGAAAGATGAAGAAGAAAAACTAATCACGAATTCGAATGGTCTAATTAATAGTTGCCCGAAAACCATACCCACTTTGTTGGAAAGTTTGATAACCTCTGTAACTTGCCTACTTAAAACACAGGGCGCTGATACAGTTTTCAATATTAACCTTGATCCTAGTAATAGGCTTTGTCCAGACATAAGTATAAGGCTATTGTAATCCGCTGACACATCATGAAAGAATCAAAAAAGTTTTTATTTTGAACCGCTCTAATATACATATTAGAGGTCTGCATGAGGGCACTCGAAACGACCATCAAGCCACTCGCCACGTTGCGAATCCATCGTGCCCTTGTGCACAAAAATCACAAATCAAATCAAAATAAATTGAAACACCAAGCAGGGGAGGTGAGTACTGCACTTGCAAATATAATGTTTTACAAGTTGAAGCACTTGAAATTTATTGCATTCGAAAGTTTATATGATGGTCGTTTCGAGTGCACTCACGCAGGCTTCTAATATCTTTGTCATAGTCAAAATATTTCAAGCTCCTAAGTTTTCCTATTCAGAACCCCTCTAAACAGACATTTCATCCATGATGTCCTTCGGTTAAAGTTTTGTACGTTCAGTACAACATTGGTACTGTACTGTCGACTTTTTTTTCGAAAAATTAAGAAATTTGAGGAAAACTTAACCGGTCTGAATTCAAATAATACTGATTTTGCAGAAACTATCTTGACTTTACTCTTCAATTTGAAAAAAAGCCTTAACGAGCCTAGTTGACCCGCTGTTAGCCCACTCTTAAATAAAACAATTACTGAGGCTTCCATGGCTTTTGCATTTACTTTTTTAGTCTATACTCACCTCGAGCAAGTACTTTTGTTGAAAAAGATAATGGCAATGTTAATGGCACAACGAACAATCGAAGAAAAATTCCATTTCTCCTTTCATTATTTCTTTTATCCTTTCATCTTTCCTCAATACTGAGCCCTCATTTTCGTCTTTTATTCCTAGCAACAGTTACCCCTCCTCTTCTTCTCCTTAAGATAAAAAAAAAACGGATATTAATTTATTGGTTTCTATTACTTTGCAAGCTATACCAAGCCCAAGCCCAGTGTAGAGGTTAACGAAAGTCTGTCACAAGCCATGGTACAGTCTAATTAAAATTAGCGATAAATGCAGCAGTTAGGTGAAAGTAACCTAAAATTGATTCTATCTGACAATGAAGATGCTATATATTATGTGCGCCTAATTTTAAAACTTATAAATTTACCTTGACGAAAGATTACATAATTAACAACAAGTTAGTTGTATAACGAATTGTCACGGACGATAACTTGACTTATTTTTGGAGTACTAAAGTTGTTGAAACATGAATGATGTTTGTTCTTCTGTTAAGGTTTATGTATACAATTTTTACTAGTAAAGGTTTTAGCCTCAGCTATGCCGCAACTTACACACCCTACACGGTCACGCCCATCTGTAGAAATTTACTTAGTCTTTGTGCTGAGGATTCCAAGATTTCGAAACTAAATCTGTCACACTTTTGGATCGAATATTCGCTCTTTCAATAAATAACATAAATAATACATGTACAGGTGTTATCTTCTCTGTCCTCGACAAAAATTAAATACCCTACAATGAGTTAACACTAAAAGTATTTATTAAAAGGGTATCTCTTTCATCAAACTACATGCTCACTGGTTGGTTCAAAGCATTTTTTCCAGAGCTTGCCTGTTTTTTCTTAGAATTTTTGAGGAATTTGTTAACACTATACCAAATAACTCTCTTGATGTAGCGTTTTAACCGTTTTACTTGTATGGGCGGTAAGCGTGTTCATGAATCGATTTCGCTCATTTTCAAACTCAAGAAGCTTGTTTGAAGGAGTGACTTGTGTGCAAAATTTTCGTCAATTGGCTTACTTGGCTTTTCCATAATTGCGATTTTCACAGACAGACAGCCGCACATGGCTAAATCGACTCATGATCTATGACTATGATCAAAAATATACATACTTTCTATACCTGCCATACTCATTTTCATGCGTTACAACGTACAAACGGAATGACAAAGTGAATATACCCGCGTGCAGGGTATAGAAATATACTCAAAGAAAATGAATGGACCTTTAAGAACATAACTAACCCCAAAAAAGTACAATCACTGGGTAAAAGTCCCGTTTGCTAAATACCTTTTTGAATATTGATCGCAAGTATGCGTTGGCCCTAAGTTTGACTATTTATACGATGGAATTAGAAAAAAGTTTGATATGACTTGCACCTAATTCTTTTCGACAAAATCCATATGAGTTTTTTTAATTTTAAGAAAAATGTATAGGAAAGTCGCTTAGCCAAAATGTTTGCTCTGAAAATAGAGCTTGTTTAATACTTATTGTTCCCGCAAAAGTTGAGTCTGGTTATTTCTGCAACAAAGTGCGAAAAAATTAACTGACAAATATTTAAAATGTTCTGTTTGTCGCTTCAAAGCAGTGATGGGCATGCAGTGGCCCTATCCGCCCTCATTGCCCGCACCGTTATTCGACGCACAAGCAAACGAAAAAACATTCGCAGAAATTCAACGCTATCGAGGCACAGCGTTGACTTGAATTCAAATGAAAACAAAAACAGAACACAAAGGCATAAGCGACGGCGCCGCATTGTGTCTTGACGAATGTAGCAATTGTTTTTGTTTGTAGTGTAATTTGGTTTTTTTTCTGCTGTTGGCGAATTTGAAAATGACAGTAAAAAGATTTTTAAAATTTTGTTTGTTGTTGCTTGATGTTGTTGTTTAGCTCTTTTGTTAGATTTCGATGCCCACCACTGCTCCAAAGTATTATTTAGCAGAATGGCAGCTTGGACTAAATTTCACATTGAAATAGGATCAGTATGGGTTAAAGGTATAATTTGAATAAATTCTCAAAATCTTCTTATCCTATTTCGGACCAATTGAGGGTGCGTCCAATTTGATTTTCATAAAAACTTCAAATAAGAACTACCCTAATGTAGTATTTAATCAAATGCTTACATGTGCGTAAAATGATACCTTTATAGTATTGACCAGTAAATCAAAATCCTGGCACAGGATGCCACCTAGCTCTGTACAAAAAATTGGAGCATTTGGTTGAAGTTACTTTCCCATACAAATAGTTCGGATTAAGTATTTTTACAAATCACGCAAGATTCTAGGATTCAGATTTTCAATCCCGACAATCTTTATGAATGAGAAAAACTTTCGGTATTGAATTCTTTGATATGTTTCAAGTTCGCTTATGTGCCATTTTTTCTTTTCTTTTTTTTTTTAATTTCTAAGACTCTCTTTTCATAGTATCGAAAGTTTACAAAATCATGCCATCGCTATTGCAGAATATTTTACAATAAATAAATATCCTTGTTAACTGACGACCCACGGTCAAATAGGTATAACAAGAACAAACCAACAATGGAAGCGGCTAAGAAACATGAGCGAAGGAAGAAGAAAGGATGAAGAATAGAAGTGGCAACAACGTTAAAAACGTGTCGTAATTGAACGGAAGTGAAGTGTAAAAAAGCCCAATAAATAAACATAAATTATTTGCGCGCATATAAAAATAGCGCAAAACATAACGTAAAAAAAAATACCTGACTACTAACATATAGTGCTCTAACTACGTAAAATATACTTACGTCAAACTTTAATATAAATGCAGCAGCAAAACAACGACGACGAGAACATAAAGCATTGCAATTGCGTTAAACAGGAAAGAAATACAGAAAATAAGATAAAGTGGTTATTTTTAATATCAATATGAATCATTTTTCCTTAACACTAATTGGAATATGCATTGGATACGAGAATAAAAAGATATGGATTTGATAAGCAAATAAGCATGCGAGTACGTATTTGCAAAAGTTTATAGACGTTACGCAAAACTCTCGTTGGTATCTAGCGTTAACAATTAACGATTCCGAGCCAAGTAACGTCATAGGTTGCGTAATTTTAAATAAACACTTTAGTTAATAAAAATTATATTATATTAAAATTTAAGTAGTAAACGTTACTTTATTCAAAATATATCATTTAATTCTATACGAGTACAGTTATATCAATTTTTCAAATGCTTGTCCTTGCATATGTTTCGTGTTATGCCAAAAGTAACTAATCGATTGTGTTAGACAGATTTTTTATTATAAAATCTACTACTCGTTACACTTGAAGAAATTAAATTGGCATGTGAAATCTTAGACAGGCAAGGGAAGCAGCGAAAACGAAATTTGCCAATATTCTCAAACCATCTACATAAGGTATACATGAATATACTATTAAGCACTGTGGGAAAAATTACTAGAAAATTTATTTACACTGAGATTTAGTATTGTAAAAAGGTATAGGCTGTACTAGGACTTTTACATTACTAATAATAACGGGAATAGAAGAAAAGGAAGAAACAAATATTAAGCAAAAATGCGAATCGATCCAAGGAGTTAAGGCCACAGTAGAAATTTTCTGAAATTTTTCTCGAAACAGCTCGAACGATTTTTGACCGACTGACATAAAATTTTGACTGTATATTCAAAACTATATTTTTCTTATGTTAATTTTTTGGACTTTTTTAAGATTCGAGATATCAAAGCAATCCTACATGCTTCTCTGGCTATTCATATATATTTTATTTATATACTAGCATTACCCTGTACGCATCGCCTCACCTCAACCGTGATGTAGATTCTATGTGCGGTCTGCGTGAAAATTCTATTTAAAAAATACTTTTGTATGAGGACCACCCTTAGTATGCACCGAAAATAAAATTTTTACAACCTAAGCAATGCCTCTTAATATAAAAACCACGTGATGTAAATTTCATGAGAATCGATTAAGCGGTCTTCGAGAAAATGATATTTAAAAATATTTTTGTATGAGGGCAACCCTAAATAAAAGTTTTGAAGCCTAAGCTATGCCTCTTAACATAAGAGCTACGTGGTATAACTTCGGAGTGAATCGACTAGCCTGTCTTCTTGAAAATTATATTTAAGAATATTTTTGTATGAGGGTCAATCTCAGTATGCACCATAATTAAATTGTTTTTAAGCTTAGCTGTGCCTTTTAATATAAAAGCCATGTGGTGTAAATTCCAAGAAAATCGATAAAGCAGTCTTTGAGAAAATGATATTTAAAAAATATTTTTGTGTGTGGGCCACCCTAAATAAAAGTTTTGTATCCTTAACTATTCTTCTTAATATAGAGCTACGTGGTGTAAATTCGGTGTGAATAGACTAACCTGTCTTTGTGAAAATGATATTTAAAAATATTTTTGTATGAGGGCCACCCTAAGTATGCACCCTAAATAAAAGTTTTATAGCCTATGACACCCGCCTAATCGATACTAACATACTGTAAAAATTTCATCAAAATCGGTTGGATAGTTTCCGCGTGCATAAGAGACAGACAGACAGACATACAGATAGACAGACAGATAGACAGACAGATAGACAGACAGATAGACAGACAGATAGACAGACAGATAGACAGACAGATAGACAGACAGATAGACAGACAGATAGACAGACAGATAGACAGACAGATAGACAGACAGATAGACAGACAGATAGACAGACAGATAGACAGACAGATAGACAGACAGATAGACAGACAGATAGACAGACAGATAGACAGACAGATAGACAGACAGATAGACAGACAGATAGACAGACAGATAGACAGACAGATAGACGGACAAAAAATGAATTTTATATAATAGATTTCAACCAACTGGTGCCGGGAGTCCGGCTACACACCCCTTAAAAATAAGCAAAAAAAGCCACTTCGGGAAAAGGGTGTACAGACGTACTACGGCTTCGAAAAATTTGTTATGTAATTTTAAAATTTTATTCAATAAAGACCATTTTCAAGAATTTTGATTAAATTTGTAGTCCCGCTGAAAAAAAAAATCACAAAATTTGGCCTAACCCTACTCAGAAATGTGGGAAACGTCCCTGAAATCTGTGTCCAAACTAGATCTTAGCTTAATTAATTTATCTACTACTGAAATGAAAAAGTATTGCAGGAAGAAAATATTTTCTTTAAAATTCTGTACAGTAAATGTTACACTTAAAATAAAATCGAGTTAAATTTCTAGTTATTGTCTGTGTTAAATTTTAACTCATAAATATTCAATCTTTGCCTTAGTAAATTTGACAAATTTTAAGGAAAAAATTTATATATTATAGGAACTTTTTCACTATGTTTTCAATATATTGATATTCAGAGTTTCAGTTTATCACAAATGATTATGTGAATAAAGGCAAAAAGCCAATATTTGATCACTTTATATATCCAAGAGATTTCGATTATAACACAAAAGAGGTTCAGGAAACTTTTCTAATATCCACTTTAAATTTTATGTTTTTTACTTTGAGTTCCAAGTTTTCGAACAATGTAAGGATTTTTCAATTTTACTAAAATGTTTCTGTTAAAGACATTGAGATTTATAAGATTAAGTGTGTCTTATTTCTTTTAAAGACATTGGGTGAGAGTGGGTCTTATATTGGTCATATACTGCCCTTACTAATATTGTCATTTGTTGACAAATTGGAACTTTGAAGCTTTATATGTATTAAAAACCCTACAAGACACAATAAAAATTTGTTTCAAACCAACATATTCCTTAGGTATCAGCTTCAAATTTTGCTAATTCGACCTACCTGTGTGACCATTTTACAATCAAGATCAACGAAAAAGCTCTCATGACATTTACTGTAAAGAATTCCAAGCAGAATATTGTGTTTCTGCACTACTTTTTCATTTGAACAATAGAAAAATTAACAAAACTTAAATAAAGGTAGTTTTGAGCACACACATTTAAATAACTGGGGAGTTTTTTTTTTCGAAAAACTCTAATTTCCCTGTATTATGTATAAAAAGCATGAACAATACAAAACATTTCCATTTTGCAACTTGTTTTCCAATGACATCACTGTGTTACACAGCACGGCAATTTTAAAGCAACATCATCAACAAATAGTTGAATTCTTCGATGTCCAACAAAACGATACATTACCATTTATAAAATTCCTACAAATAGCCGAACATTTCGATAGCATGCAATGGAAATACACAGTGCTACAATTTTGCACTCAACCTTTGCTCATAACTTTTCAAACCTTATTGACTGAAAACTGATTCAAAAGAGTGGCACATATCCTCAGTCCCAGTACTGCGTTCAGTAGGATGGTATCTGCCCTAGTAGCATAAGGGGAAGCTATCAAAACAAAAATCCAGCTAAAAAAACAAGATATCTTTAAAAAAGCAATTACAAATATACTTGCCTTATAGCGCAAGATATAAAACCTTAATAAAGAGAGACGTACAAATGTCCTTAATATGCATTTTTAAAGCTCATAATAGATTCATTATAAAGATAAAGATTAGGCACACAACAAAATACTTCGGCATGTCTTATGTGTGTCTCATACGAGGGTACATTATTATCCATTTTTTGTCTTTTTTATGTGCTTTATAAGACAAATGTGAGACAGATAACATATATCACAGATAGCCAAGTGGGTAGCGTGCAGGACTATGGGTTGTTGGGACATGGGTTCGAGACCTGTGTACAAATCGTAAGTAAAAATTAAATTTGATAATAAAATTATAAAATACAAGTCCATAATTTGGATATAGTCTTTAGGCAAAACACTTTTTATGCAACTATTATTTGGCTACTGGGGTACGTTCTCGAAAAATCAAGATATGAGCACCGATTTCAGTTTCGCGAATAGAAAAAAGTCACACGGTGCTAAATCAGGCGAATACGGCAGGTGGTCAAGCAAGTAACTATGATTTTACGCTAGAGCGACGTACAACGTAGATACTAATAAAACAACGACGACGCGACAACTGAAGGCAGTACTGGCTGAGGAGCTAGAGCTTGATATCCATTGCTAACCAGAAAGCAAAATATATCTGAGGCAAAAAGGAATAGCAGCTCATGTCGACTTCAGACACACGGTATACTTTCTTTTAGTTCTTGATGATATTTGTAGGCGACTTTTTTTACTACTTTTCTTCACAGATATAAGATAACAAAGTCTGTATGAAGAAGCAATCGTTCAACAAATTTAGAAATATCTTCAAAAAAGCTAGGCCTTAACCGAAAATAAAAATCGTTCAAAAATAAAAGGAAGATTTTGCTTAAAAAAAGGGAACTTCGCTCGAAAAGTCAAGCAAAGTGTTTTAGTCTAAGTTTTTTGATGGTAGTTTTTTATTTACGAAAAAGTTCTTAATTTCTACGGGAGATTGACAATACATTTTGTTTATTAGTTCTTCTAAGTATTTTGGCTATCTTCATTTTTTCTTATTTTTGTTTGTCGATTATTTCTTTCTTATCAGTTAGTAACAACAAAAATATAAAATATCAATACTTTTCCCGAAAATTTTTTAAGACAAACAATAATAAAAAACAAGCAATTTTTTAATGAAAAATTAACGTAAAGCATCCCACTGTAGTGATTTCAACTTCTTAAGTAATGGAAATCACTCGCTTCTGGGCCCACTCACACTATGCAGCTCTCTACCATATCCATCCAACCACCTTCAACTGACTCTTCGACTTCTTTTCACTTCTAAAATCTCTACTTTTCTCAAGCACTTTTTCTGCGAAATGTGAAGCCCGGAACGGTTGAGCACAAGGGCTTCTACTACGCAGGGTGGTGTTTCGGTGCCTCTATTCAGCATTCATTGCTGGGAGCGTAACATGAACCCAGCATATCAGTTTGTTTTTGGGGATGTGCAGTGCGCGATGGGACAGTATATGGATGGATGGTTGGTTAGTTGGTTGGAGTGCATGAACGAATGAATACATATAAGCTTTAAAAGGGTAAGCGCACACACAAACAAATGCAACACACACCGCCCGCCGAACATCTCGCACACACATAAAAATATTGTAAAATAGAATAAAAGGCAATAACAATGAATATCGAGCGAAAAACGGTGCAGATTTGAATAATAACACGTTTTGTTTCAAAGGGGCAAATTATTAATTTAATAGGAAATGTGGAAAGAGAATTTTTAAAATATTAAAATCTCGTAAGAAAACTTTAATTCAAGGAATAAAATGTTAAACTGCTTTAATATATTGTATTGTATATCCTTTTGTCAGAGGGAAATTTTCAAGATAAAATGTTAATTCCTTTTGTTTGGTTAGAAGTGTCATTTGTTCTTGCGTTAATTTTACCCCAGGCTGACCCAATGTTTATTAACAAATATTGCGATGTTTCAACCCTAAGTTTTTAAGTTGTCTCAAGTGCTAATTTGGTTCGTATAAGCGTGTTGAGAAGGATTTCATGTGGTAGCTCAATTTAAATATAGATTTTGTTTGAACAAAAAACACAATACATTATTGAATTTAAGCTCTGACAAATCTTAAGTGAGGTGTGCCCAAAAATATGCAATGGAAATAGCTGCAATCTTAATACTCTAATCCCATATTTAATAGGAAGCAATTTTGAAAATAGCATTGCATACACTTAGGCCTATTTAGAAGTATCCCAGAGATGATCCCTGGAGTAATTCAAAAGAAGTAATAAATTACTTTACATTACTCCGTGCTACATCATGAATTTTTTGCTCCTTTTTAACATTGTGTGACATCGGGACGGGGTGAGCTTTTATTGCTTTAATTGGAGTACATACTCTTTGTATATTCTTTAAGGCCGTAAGCTAATTTTTACAAAAAAAAAAAAATTATAAACAAAGATTCGAACGTATAAATTGAAAACTTCTACTCTGCGTGTGCATGCATAGCTCAGAGATATCCAGTTCTTCTCGAGCTCTTTACGTTATTCGAGCTAAATCATTTTGCTTCACAATCATCGCATGCTTCTTGTTTTTGTAATTTTTCTTCAACGCATCGGCTCGTTCAGCTCTTGTCGTTGCTCAAGTTAAATATCTTCGGTTCGCTATCTTCGCATGCGTTTTGTTTGTGTAATTTCGTACTAAACGCACTTACTCATGCTAAGCAATTTCGGTTCGCAATCACAGTATGCTTTTTGTTTGTGTGATTTTGTTTTCAAATCACTTACTCCTTCAATTTTGTTTTTTTGTATGCAATTAGCTTGCTTTCTTTTTCGTAAAATATTTTTGAGTTTTTAACTAAACTGATGTTATTGAAACCAGCTCCCGAAGAAGATTTTTGTTTACATCTCTGTTCTAACCGGTAAGACACCTCCTCTCAAGAGACGCATCTAGTAACCTTTGTCTTGAAGGTTTGCGCGCATTTTAATATTTCGTTTCATTTCTTTTAATGGTTTTGTGTGAGAAGTCAGACTCTTACCACGTGAAATTTTGTGGGCGAAATTTAATTTTTCTAAACCAAATTATACCGATTTCTAGTATTCCGATCTAACTGAAACAATTTTTATTGAAAATGTAAGATTACTTACTATTTCTACATTGGTGAATATGAATACAAAAAAATTTGTGTTGAGAACCTAAAAAGTGAGGAGTACCACAGGGCACTCTTCCGGCGTAAATTAATCGTCTCATTCAATTTTCTTGATTGTAGCCGTTTGTCTATTTTTGTCATAAAGTCATATAGAGAAGGCAGATAGACGGCTCAAACTATACGATTTGACCAATGATTGATCACTTGCATGAACTTATGGATTCAATAGACGAAGATGTGATGACGATTAAAAGAATGATCCAAATTATATGCCTGAAGAAATTAGCCCAGAAATCGAAAAATGCAGCAAAATTGGGATTTTTTTTTATTACCAATGAAGTGAACATCGTTGTTGCACTTGACGCACCTTCAGGACTGTCAAAATTGAATCCAATAACGGAAAACGAAAATGTTGAAGTCGAAGAAACAGTCGAATTAGCAGCAAAAATGTTAGCGAAGAGACCCTGATCTCCGTTACCTTTGATGGATAGCGGCTGCTGGCAGTCCAAGCAATCGGCTTAACACATTGCGTTTAGCGACTTCACAAGATCCACCACAACCAGGTAGTTAAAAAGTTGGTGAAAGAGCAAAATATCCAGTTTGTGATATCCGTTACGATAACATAGCCGACTTTTCAATATGGTTAGGTAAAGAAGGTGGCAAAAGATGGTGTAAGCTACGTAAAAAACTTTTTGTCATGGTTATCATCGTGGAATTTAAGACATCTTTTTATAACTTTTTCCTACTTTTTCAATAAAAACTTATGATAAATAAGAACGCATACCTGCTTTTATTTTTTGAGTTTATTGGGCGAAAATTCAACATTCGACAATTTTTTTTTCAGTTTTTAGAAATTTGCCAATTAGAGGGTTAAATATGTTTTCGTTTATTACGACTAAGGGATGAGAATATTTCGTTCCGTTTGTTCTCGCAACTAAATTACTCTTATGATTTCATTGTACGATGTTTCCTACAGTTGATTACATGTTTTCATATATTAAATGAATAAAAAGCTAATAAATAGTACTGAAATATGAAAGCGATATTTTTCAATCCAATTAAATTTTAGAAGTTATAGTTCCTGTTGAGCAGTAGGTCTCAACTTAATAAATTATATGAATTTTGATTTTTTTATTATGCTTTGTATTAAAATATGAAACTTTTACTTGAAAAAAAACACCTTCTCACTTTTAATTAGTTTCCATTTCCACGTCATAGCATCGTGCTATTTTACTAACATCATTTGTCAATATTACTACTATAAAAACAGTTTCATAAATTTTCACTTTCATCCTGATGAAGCTTTTCACTTTGCATTAAAATGAGCTTAATTAATAATAAAACCAGCAAAAACATTCAGATACGAGTATACAAAATGAGCGAAACATTGTAATAAATTAATTAAAAGTATTTCTTTTAACACCAACACAACAGCAACAGATATGCCAACAAATACTACAATACAGGGTGGATCTAACTAAAGTTATTTTTCCATAAAATCGCAATACCAATTCATTGTAATTGTAATATATTTTCTCTGTTGTGTCCATTTTATACTTTTTTAAAATGGTGGGGGTGAATAGTGGAACGAAAAACCTAATGACAAAAAAAATTCCTCAAATTATTGGAACTGTAAAGGCTCAAGTTTGGAGTTAAAAAAAATTACATAGCATTTTCCGACCATTAATTTAAAAGAACTACTAATATTCAATTTCGGACTTCAATTCCACTTCCGAACTAAGTATATCGGAATCAGAACAGGCCTGTATGCTTGCGTAAGGGCACGTCTCAATTAGAATGAATCCAATACACTGAATGTAAGGGTCGGGCACATAAGCCTGATATGATAGTGGCCTTTGCTAGCAAAACTTCTCCTTTTCAATTTGGGATGATATTTGTGATTTGTGACCGATTTATATATAGAAGCTCGGAAGTACTTATCCTTATAGCCGCAGAAATCTTGTAAGTAGTTGTTTAAGCAAAATATTTTATTAAATTTTTATGGGAAAAAATAAAAAGAACGTTGACAGTTTCATTATTTTCTCGCTCCCTCATTACCATCATATATGACAGCTTATAGCCTAAAATATATCTAACTTATGCAAATGAACTTATGAAGAATGTATACTCTTCTTTGGAAGAGCTTTGCAGCTACCGTGTCGATTGTAAAATTGCCTAGCTCATTATACGAGCATATGTGCTCATATACAGAATATCTTTATTAGAAGTGATATGAGCTACATTAGTACTTTCTAATATCCACCGACACTATTTATCCTCAAAGTTTATATGCATGTGATCATATGCATTTTTTGTTTTTTTTTTTCAATTTTGGTAAATAACTTTTATTGCTCGAAGAACAAATTATCACCAAAAGGTGTCATATGTGCTATAGCAAAAGTTTCAAGGAATCTTATATTGTGTATTTGTGCATGTGATCGTATCTGTTGTTTGACAGCACATCCCATCATAAATAGCCCAATATTATGTATAAATGTGATTCACATGTGAATTATAGGTTTTTTTTTCTGCAAAAAAAGCAGTAGTCAACGGTAATCGAAATCGAAAATGTGATGTTAATAGAGATACTAAATTCCAACAGTATTGATAAATAATTTAAATACAATTTAGTTTTTCCATAAAAACAAAATCCTTTTTTTCGTACTATTGAGTTAGGGATCGTCGCCCAAACCAAATTGACAGTCGTAAAAACATGATACTAGGAGTGGCACATCCTACCAAAACTTAATGGACCGCAATGAAACTTGCGCAAAGAATATAACAAAATTATCGGGACGAAAATTGGAGATTTTACAAGTGGTAGTGGCATCACGCATGAAATTTTAAACTTTTTGTTACACGGAAAAAAAAATTATGTAAAAATTCATTGGATTTCCGACAGTAATTACAGTTTTTCCCTGTAATGCCCAGATAGTAAGCGAAAAACTGTAATAGTTGATTGTGATTGTCAATGAAAAATTACAGTTCTCTCACTTTTTGTTTTTATTTTATTTTTTTCTTATTTTATGTTTCATTATACTTCCTAACCATACTTCTTAACATAGCACGAAACAGAGAACCAGCCTGGCAACATTCATATAATTATTTTCTTGTAACCATATATCTACATTTTATGTCGTATTTGTACAACGCAGGTGACAACAAAGTTATATTGAATCATAAGATAAATAATTTATTATGTGATACTTATTGAAGTTTTTACAGTTTACCCTGTAATTTTTATTTGTCGATCATATGAAATTTTCATTAATTATTTAGTACTTTTTGCTAACTAAATATTTCACTGACCACATTGTATATTTTCCATTCTGAAACTGTAATAATAAAGTTTTAGACTGTAATGATTGCAGTTTGCGCATCAATTTATACTGAGTATTTCATGAAATTAGAAATTACAGGGCTATACGACAATTTTTCCTGATTATTTTGCTTTTTTTGAATATCTCACGTTATTTTTTACAAAACCTTTTTTTCCGTGTATGATAACTGAAAAGTTTTTAAATGGATTGTATTATGCTTCAATAAATTTGTGTAGGAAAGGGACAAAGAAAGAAATAAATCATTTTACATCTTCCTCTATTTCAATCATTTGGCCCCTGAATGGAAAGTTTGGTCGTTGGTACAAGGACCCAGTGCAGTCAAGGGATTTTCTCCTTTTCAGCTGCATATGTACATCATTATTGTACAGCTTGTAGATATGCAGAGACTTTAGTTTACATTAAGACAGGTTTTCAGGGTTCTCGAGTTCTTTGCTGTCTCGGAAGAAAAATCGAGAAGACCCGTTTCTAAGCTATATCAAGAGAAATGTGCACACGGTCCGAGACTCCGGTTTCGTCAAAAGGGGAACCGGGCTTTGCTTATTCATCAGCCTTATCACTATCTTTAATGTTCTGTGGCCTTAAACCTATAAGATTTATGTCGAGCTGACGCCCCTGCCCAGCTAGTTCCTACCTGTATTGTACAACTAATTTACATTTTATCGGCTCGGAGTTTAAAGCCTTGATGGCAGCGTGGCAATCGGAAAAGATTGCTAGTTTTCCCATATTAAGTGTTTCCCATTAGCCTGTAGGCTACTAAAATAGCAAAAACTTCTGCTAGGAAAACGCTAGAAGTAGATAGTCACATGAAAAATCAAAGGAATGAATTTACAGAGGGCTAAAGATAGCGTCAAAAATTGATTTTCTGGAATCTATAAGTTTAGATACAAAAGCTACATATGAATAGATAGTGAAAGATTAATGTAGACAAGATCATTAAAAATTTTCACACAAATTTGAGAAAGTTTTTTCAACCAAAAATTCATTAGTTTCTCTTTTTGCACAAAAAAAATCAGAAAAAAAAATAAACAAAATCCAAAATTACATATATCCGAAATTTACAAAATACACCCTAACATAAGATTGCAAATACCAACAATAGATGGCAAATTTTCATTTTCCACGAAGATGGAGCTTCCTCTACCACTGCGGCGTCATCTCAGTTTATGATGCATTTAATTTAGTGGTTTTTTTCGCTTTTTGTTTTTAGTTTTCATTGCATTTAATTTTTCTTTTCGCTTTTCTGTTTTCATTTCATTTCTCATTTAATGAATTGCAACGAATTTCAAGAAGTGAAAATATTTAAATGTAAGCCAGAAACAAACAAAAAACAACAACAAAAAACCAAAAAAATAAATAGAGAAAATTAAACGCACCGAGTGTTTAAAAATAACAAAAACAACAAGAAAAAATGTAAGAAAATTCAGCTAAAAATAATGCGAAAACAAAAACAACAGCAACAAAAAAAAGTGAAAAGCACCACAGCAGTGCGTTTTTTGCTTTTCATTTTTACGATGGTGCAACAAAGCCCCTGCTGCAAGAAAAAGCTGACGGGAGAAAGTAAAGTTGAGGCTGAATGCAAATTGAATTGAAATTGAATTGAAATTGAAATTGAATAGAAATTGAATTGAAATTGAATTGAAATTGAATTGAAATTGAATTGAAATTGAATTGAAATTGAATTGAAATTGAATTGAAATTGAAATTGAATTGAAATTGAATTGAAATTGAATTGAAATTGAATTGAAATTGAATTGAAATTGAATTGAAATTGAATTGAAATTGAATTGAAATTGAATTGAAATTGAATTGAAATTGAATTGAAATTGAATTGAAATTGAATTGAAATTGAATTGAAATTGAATTGAAATTGAATTGAAATTGAATTGAAATTGAATTGAAATTGAATTGAAATTGAATTGAAATTGAATTGAAATTGAATTGAAATTGAATTGAAATTGAATTGAAATTGAATTGAAATTGAATTGAAATTGGATTGAAATTGAATTGAAATTGAATTAAAATTGAATTGAAATTGAATTAAATAGAAATTGAATTGAAATTGAATTGAAAATGAATTGAAATTGAATTGAAATTGAATTGAAATTGAATTGAAATTGAATTTGAATTGAAATTGAATTGAAATTGAATTGAAATTGAATTGAAATTGAATTGAAATTGAATTGAAATTGAATTGAAATTGAATTAAATTGAATTGAAATTGAATTGAAATTGAATTGAAATTGAATTGAATTGAAATTGAATTGAAATTGAATTGAAATTGAATTGAAATTGAATTGAAATTGAATTGCAATTGAATTGAAATTGAATTGAATTGAAATTGAATTGAAATTGAATTGAAATTGACTTGAAATTGAATTGAATTTGAATTGAAATTGAATTAAAATTGAATTGAAATTGAATTGAAATTAAATTGAAATTAAATTGAATTGAAATTGAAAACTCTGTTTATTTTAAAAAAAAAAACAATTGGTGCAAATAAAAGCTACCACAGCTTCATTTCAACCATTCAATTTGCCTTTCAATTTTCGCGATTCACTTAAAACGTTTAAATATTTTTCATTCATTTGAAAGCAAATGACAACAACAACAACAAGAAATGATAAAATATTGTTGTTGTTGTTGTTGTTATTTTCCAAGCGATTTTCACGACTTTTACCAACCTGAGGCGATTTAAACGGTTTTTCATTTAGTCGCTGCTATTGTGGTTATTGTTATTGTATTTTCTTTTAGTGGCGCTGCTGCGGTCTAGCGAAATGAAAATTTCTACAAAAACAACTACAACACAGTATTATTAGCCTCAACAAAAATAACAATTCACTAAAGCAACAAATGAAAATCCATTGAGTGACGTTTAACTTCGTCATGCAGCTACTCCGTACTCCCTTGTTTTCTGTTGACTACCAACCTGCCGACTCCCATCACTACGACAAACTACTGCTTGATTTTTTCCACGCAGATTTTCATTATTTCAATTTTGTTTCTCGACTGACTGACTTTTCGACGCGTGTCATTCACTTAAACAGAGCCATTCATTCGCTCGCACTTTTTCTGCGCAATTTTTCATTTGTTTTCTTCACTTTTGAATGACATCAAGTGAAGTGAACTGACAAACATTACGTGGTTAAATAGCTGCTATTTGTTCGCCGCCCCAACTCGGATATTCTGCCCACACATGTAAGCGCTTGTAAAACTAAGTGTAGTTTAGGAATTTATAAAAAAATCTCTATAAAAATTCCACATCATTTTTAGCACATTTACATAAGGTAACCTTTATTTGACCTAGCGTCGTTTTAAATGTCATTTTATATTTAATAGGTTTTCCTGTCAATTTCGGCATATGTTTTCATTTGTTAATGCGTTTGACAGTTTTCGCAACCCATAATTTTTATGTCATTTCAATCGTTCAAGCGTTAACAGTCGTTGGTTGTCTTAAACTGATTGAATTTTTCTGTGTGTGTGTAGGGGTTTTATATGCGATGTACATACATACATATGTATGTATAACGAACTGAGAATTTAAATTCTTCAGTACGTATTTACTATAAAAATATTTTCATTTAGCATTTTTCTGGACCTTTGTGGGTGGGTTGGCAAAACGGGCTGTGGTAAGTATAATGATAAAACATTCGTATGTATTGTCTGCAATAGAGGCAATTTACGTACTTACATTCTTTTAAGTTCGGAAAACACACAAACGACAATGTCTGGGAAAGAATCCTCAAAAGTTGAAGCGTAAAAGCATATTGAAAAGCTTTTTGATGTAAAATTTGTAAACATTGCTCACAAAGTTTTTTTAGAAACCCTAAACAAATTGGCAGAGCACAAACTTCGTGAAAATCAAAAATTGGCAGTAGTGTTAAATATTTTGAAAATTGCATTCGGACTAGTGCTTCACTGATACGTGAACGATACCATAATTCAAAAATTATCGTATCATGCTCATAGTAGCGCTAAGCTTATCGTCTCGTACTCGTTCTCGTACGAGACATTTTTGATATGTATCTTTATCGTGTCGTTCTCGTCTCGTTATCGCCGATATTTCTCGGTTATTCTCGTTTACTTTTATATGTGTTATACTACGTACTAGCTTGACCAATGGCTGAACCCGTGTACTGCCTTTTGTTCCACCCCACCTACATTTTACGCTATATTTACGCTTTATTTATTAAATATATTATATTTTACGCGATATTTATCGGTTCTCGGTGAAGCACTAATTCGGACGCACCTTAGATATTAATAAAATAAAAAAAAAAATATTGGTAACAAAAAATGTACAAAGGAAAACAAATGATATACTATACAAAATTAAAACTAATGAGAAGATAGTTAAGCAAAACTGTCAGATAAGTTCGGAGATATCTGACAGAAATATTTCTACTGGTATAATCATTGCTTGTAGAGTGAAAATCGTTAAAAATCAAGTTTTTGTGCTCATTAAGTGAAGTCAAGTGAAGTCTTGAAAGATAACTGAAGCAATAATTGCATAGCATCGAAATGTGTGTTTAACATTGCAACAGTAGTCCAGTAATCAAACTTTTAAAAATAAATTTAATTGGAGAAAACGAATTGGAAAAATATTTTATGTATGCTGTAGAAAAAGGGGTTCCCGAAATCGCAAAAGATTTATTTCTAAGATCTAACAGTGTCCACTGATCTTGATGCCAGTGGACAGTCGTGTGCAATGATAACTTCAGAAGTCATACCTCGAGAGCTGACTCATGTCTTCTATACGACTGGTTCAAAAACTTTTATCGAAACGAATTCCGTGTAATATCTAGACGACGAGACCAGTGGTGTTCTGATAAAAGTTATATAAGCAAGAGAGTAAGGGCGGTTCATTCTTAAAGTATCAAATTGGCCTTTTCCATATTTCTATCTAGTAGCGTCTCTTACCATCATAGCTGTAAGTACTCGTACTTACTTATGGTTTCAGTTAATAAGTTCTTGTACTAGTACAAGTACTGAGATTGGTATTTATGCCGAATTTTTTTTTTTGTACTTTTCATACCAGTACTGAAAGTGTCGGTAAATAGTGTAAATTAGTCGTCTAAGCTCCAGGAAGCCATTTTTAGCCGTCATCATGCGGAAGGTAAGCTGATAAACATAAACTGTCTTTTACTGGCGGTGAAGATAATGCGTGTCCCGCTGGACGTTATGAAACTGGGAAGCTACTATCCATGCTAGGTGGCAAAAGAGCATGAAGATAATCGGAAATAAAGCTTTTGAATTTCCCACCAATTGAATCAGAAATGGAGTAGTGGTCTCATCCCTAGCTCAAGCTAGGTGTCATCGATGATGGTGTCATTGTGCGCATTTTCTATGAAAACGATCGCGAAAGTGAAGGTTTCTCCTTCAACCAACGAAACTACATTCGCACAGTGAACAGTGCCACAGACTACGATACTTTCCGATACATTAGTAATTTTATAGATTTATTCTACGTTTTTCGATACTGTGTGATATTTTGTGTTGCTTTGTTTTACGATCTATATCGACTTTTTGGGTAGATATCGTTACCTTTTGACAGTTATCGACTTTTTCGAAATTTCCCGATCACCGTTTTCTACATATCTTTTGGTACCTACTTTTCGATAATATTCGAGTTTTTCAATATTTTTTGATACTATTTAATGCGTTCAGACTTTTAGCGTTTGTCCATTATCTAATTTTTCGATGCAATGCGATACTCTCGCACTCTTTCGTTGTCGATACTTATAGCGGGTTCGTTAACTTTTTGGATATTTACCGAAACCATTCGACTTCCGTATATTATTCATTACTTTTCAACTTTTGTTGTCTTCTTTGATACTATTTGATATTTTCTGACTTTATTAGCTTTTCCGATGTGTTTTAATACCGATGTTTTAGACTATATTATGTTATTCAATATATTTCGACTTTATCAAATGAAATTTGATACCATTCGACTTTCCAAAACATTTTCAATCATTTTCATAACAATTCCATGCGTTCAGACTTTTAAGAACTTTTTCGATACTTTTCAATTTTTTCGTTGTTTTGTGATATTTTTTGAGCTATGGACTTTTCAATGGTTTTCGATACATTCTGATATTTTTGACAATTTTAATGTTTTTCGATGCCATTCGACTTGCATCGACTTTTTCGATTTTCAGCTGTATTTTTCGATTTCATCAACTTATACTTTTTTTTGGGTATATTTTAGCTTGGTTCTTTGATACTTAACGATTCTATTCGATAGTTTTTGTCACTATTCGAAATACAAAACATTTTTAAATTCACTCATGGTACAGAAAACCATGTTTACAATGAAAGTGGGATATATTGAACTGACATTTTTATCAGTGTACAGTGAGCGAAAACATATGCATATGAAGTACTGAGATATACATAATGAATCAGTGTTGCTTTCTATGTACATATTCGTACAAATTCGAAAAAATGTTCTGATAACGAATTTCACTCCATAAGAATGCACCTTATAAGTTTTCTGCCTAACGATAAGCACAATATTGTACATATTTAAGACCATATTTTCTAAACTTAATATAATTAGATTTTCTTTTCTGCTCTTCTTTTATTCCCTAATCCGAACCACAACAAAATCTATGAAGTCACCTACAACAACATTGTCAACGTCATTATGATCATCGCCATTATCATCAAAAACATTAAAATAATTTTCATCATAGTCATCAACATCATCATCGCCATCTATGCCACTTTATTGGCCTCGCCTACAACTCGACTCATGCTCGAGAGTTGCGCTCGACTTCAGTTGGATTCACTTTAAGTTTAAAACGAAAAAAAAAAAAGCAAAAACAACAAAAAAACAATGTTTTTCTTCTATTACTTCTTCTACTTAACTTTAAAGTTGTTGCTGTTGTTGTTGCTGTTTATTATATCGCTTGAATATTGGAGCAACAAACTGCAAAAATAATGAGGTCAGCGTATTTGTTGCTGTGTATTGTTGTGGTGCACACACAGTGTGAGATACTATTGCTTTTTTTTCGTAACTGAGAGATGCAGATACTCAGTATCTACTATGGCGCATTTTCAATTCTACAAATATGCCTTGAAAATACAGTAAAATATTGCTTTTTCTTATAATTTCGTTATTTAGGGGAGATTCCATTCTAAGCTTTGCATACAGAGGACAACAAACAGCCTTAAAAAATTGCTGATTAATCATTTCAACTAAAAGTTGCAGCAAAAAGTCATTTCACACAATTCATACCCCGACAAAATACGAGTATTAAGTTACATGTACCGTCTCATATGGAATTTCCCTTCAGACATTTTGCAACTATGGGTTTTTTTTTTCTGCAACTCTGTGTTTAAAAAGATTTCTTTGTGCTGTTTTAAAGTTTTATGTGCAACGAATTCAGCCAATGTTGAAATTTAATGAAAACAATTACGTGTACTTCAATCTATCCGATAGCAATTACTTCATGGATACATTAAGATCAAAGAAATACAAAAGTTGGTTTAAGCTTCAAGAATGCGAAGTGTTCGAATTTAGGTTTTACAACTTGTGTTAAGTAAAAAATCCACAAAACTAAAAGATAAATATTAGTGAAAACTTACGGAAATGAATATATTCCTAAGTATCTTTGCGTTTGCCATTTATTCCAAGCAATTGATATGCGCTACTTGCGTTATTAAAAAATTAAATTGTTGACAATTGAAATATTGCATCACTTTAATTAAATTGTTTTTGTTATTGTTATTATTCTGAATCATTAGTCGGAACTAAAAAAATCTAATTAGTTTAAGTAGCATTGTGCTATTTCCTAGTGAATCAGCGAGAAGTGTATTCGATTAATTAAAATTTTCAAACACGAATTTCATTGTTCTTTGAAGATATTGATGAGTAACTTGCGAATAGTTTCGTAGTAGATATTGTGACGTGACAGCATATTTTGAGCGTTGCAAGATCGACTCAAAACTCATTCATTTCGTTGCGTAAAACAATTTCAAAATTATTTTCAACAATGTATTTCAAAGACCACCAAGGTGAGGGGAGGTATAATAAAGCATTTATTTTTTGGGGCCCATAAGGATTTCATATCATAATATAGATTTTATAAAAATTGGAATAATTTTGGAACCTTTGCATCGATATACCATAGGTATAATTCAATATAAAAGTTTTTCAAATCGAGCACGCACGTGTAGTTTTAAAGAAATTATTAAAAATTATAATAATAAATTATCGACCTCTTTACTTTGTAGTAGTGATGCCCGATATACATCGATTTTCGATGTAACATCTATGTAAGCCTCTGATATATCGAATTAACCCGATATATCAAAGCACTCAATATCGATGCATAAAATCGATGTATTTGTCCTAAATATCAATAATCAGTTTTTACTGTTTCACTTTTACTTCAACTTCCAAACGACTGAATCGCATTGTGTATGGTAAGCATAATACTCGTTCAGTTTTTGACAATTATAATCAATAGTTTTCATATTATTAAGTCGCCTAAGCTGATCCAATGACTCTTGGTTCTTTCGGTTAAAATGACTGCGCTGAGTGCAATCTAGCTCTAGCGTTTGCTCTTGTCGAAAATGAAGGTTTTTAGAATTTATTGAAAACAATAGCACCTCATTATAAGATTCCCAGCAGAAATACTGTGACACGTTGGCTCGACGACAAATATGACGTTTTAGCCACAACAATGAAAAATAATTTATCCACGGTTCAATACTTCACTATTACAAGTGATATTTGGTCGGATCTTCAAATGAGAAGTTTTTTAGGTGTCACAGCTCATTTCGGTATTGGCATTGAACTTCAGGCAGTGGCATCGGGAGTGTATCACCTGAATGAGAGACATATTTCTGAATATATAGCAACAATGCTTACTAAAACCAGCAATGGGGTATTAATACTAATAAAGTCACCGCGGTAGTCACCGATAATGCCTCAAATATGGTGAAATCTGTGGAAATTGCTTTTGAGAACCACATCTCATGCTTTGCACACACAATTAATTTGGTTGCTCAGCATATTATAGCAAATCCAGAATTGCAAGAAATATTGTCGAAGGTTAAGAGCATAGTTGCATTTTTTAAACAAAGTTGTGTAGCAAGCAACGATTTTGCGAAAATCTATGAAAGCTGATACAAAATTGATACAAGATGTTCCAACCCGATGGAATAGCACGTATTATATGTTTTAACGATTTTTTGAGCTGCGGAATGCAGTAAGCGAAATTTTAATTCAACACAGAACAGCACCACTGATGTTGACTGGTATGGAATTGACGTTACTGCCAGTGCTTCTTAACATATTACGCCCACTTGAAGCTTCCACTAAGGAAATATCCAGCGAAAAATATTGTTCTAGCAGTAAAGTCATTCCCTTAGTGCGATGAATGATTTCAAAAATAAAATGTCTAGTAATTGAAGAACCATTGCTGAAGGAGGTACAGAAACGTGATCAACAAAAGGATGGGCGCAATCGAACAGGTTTCGTCATTAGCTATTGCAACAATATTGGATCCACGGTTCAAAAAACTTCTCTAGCTTGCTCTAGTGCCTTAATTAAAATTAAAGATTTGATGAAGAAAGATATTCGTGAAGAAGCGTGTGCTGTTGGAGCGGAATCTGACTCTGACGGTTCAGACAACTGTTTTCAGTCAGATTTCAACATCTGGACAGATCACCATAAACTTGTTCAGCGAAATTGGAAAACCAATAAATCTGACGAAAGTCTTTCAGATGAGTTAACTGTTTATTTGAGGACTCCAGTAAGACGATTTAATGAAAACCCTTTGGAAGTATGGGCACATTATAAAATACAATTTCCGAAATTGTACAACATTGCCTATAAATATTTAACTATGGTTGTGAGCTCAGTGCCATCTGAGAAGCAGACGACAAGCTAAGAGAGTTTAGAGGACAAAAAAAAAATATTTGTAATATGATGAGAATTTGAACATGTTTGACAAACAATTTAATGATCTGAATCAAGTTATGGATAAATAATTTTTCTTAGTATGAACTTAAAAAATCGTCCTTGTCACAAACTCAATTTTTGTCACAAAGGCTCGAAGGTTTACGACTTTTACGACCTACGCGCTCATTTGTGACATGCCAACACTGGTTGGAAACGATGCCAAACTATAAAAAAAAGAATGAAGCCGATAAGCGCGATATTTTGGCATTTCAAAGCGATAGATTAACGATGCGGAAAATTTCTGATAGAGTAGGTTTAAGTAAGTCCTCAGTAGCCGAATTTTTGAAAAAGTACTCTGAAACTGGGTCGAAAATTCGAAAGGAAGGGTCAGGAGCGCGAAAAAAGACTACATAAGCTGATGATCGACTTTCAAAAAGGATAAGTCTTAAAAATTGCTTTAAAACCTATGTAGAAATTAGAAAAGAGTATGTTGAAAATGGAGAAATAGAATAAGATAGTTTTATCTGCACATCGCCCACTTAAGACTTTTTTGACCACTCAAATGCGTCGGAAACGCTTGGAGTGGGCCAACTAGCACAAAATGTGGACTGCATCTGATTGGCAAAATGTGATCTTCTCAAATAAATCAAAGTTTAACATATCCGGCTCCGGTGGAATGCTGTATGTGCGCCGAAATACTGGAGTACGTTATAGCGACAAGTGCATCCGAAGAAGGTCTAGGCAACCGATAAGTAGAATGGTCTGGGGATGCTTTTCTTATTACGAAGTTGGACAACTGGCCTTGATTGAAGGAACTATTAAAGCAGCTGACTATAAAAACATCGTAAATGAAAACTCGGAGCATTTTTCGCGTGTGGACAACGTGATTTTTTAAGATGATTCTGCGCCTTGTCATCGAGCGCAATTGGTAAGCATAAGAATTTTGTAAATCTTTATTATGTACTTAATAATAATCCACAACTTTTATCCTTTTTTTCTTCTTTTTAGGTAAAGAATTACTTGAATGAACTTGGCATTTCAACTTTATCGTGGCCAGGCAATAGTCCCGATTAGAACCCCACTGCGAATCTTTGGCACATAGTTGAGTTGCAGGTAGCAAGCCAAAAAGCCCACTAATTTACGTGAGTTAGACAGAATAATTCAAAATGTTTGGTATGAGGGCATTTCGCAAGATATTTTGAAAAATTTAATCTCTTCCATGCCGCAGCGAGTTATGGCGGTTATAAAAGCGAAAGGAGCAAGAACAAAATATTGATAGCTATTTTTTTTTTTAATCCTAAATATAAGTTCTTTAAATACCTGCTGTAAATATTTTAGAATTAGATCCTTAAAAATAAAATTTTAAAACATTTTACAAAAAACTTTTTTTATCAATAAAGGACATAACATTTATGTCACTTTTTTGCCAAAAATAGATGTTTATGGAGTGGTTTTCCAACCTAAAGCAAAATATTTCCGTATTTGCTTCTCTGATCCTTGTATCATTCTAAAGCATTTTATTCAACTTTTTTTGTTTGTCCGGATTTCACTGTTCAATCAAATTAGGGAAATGCACTGAAAAAGCCAAGAAAATTCCAAGAACATAGTTTTTAAGGTATGTGTAAAGATCACAGAATCGATTAGGTTAAACAAAATAAAATAAAAATATTTTACTTACCACCAATGAAAAACCCATGTCAATGTATTACGTTCTATATTTTAAAGCGTAATTGGTGAAACAACTCAGATAAGTCGGAGATCAGAATAAGTAATGAAGTTGTGCAAAACAGTAATTGCATATAAGCGACTTCCAATCACTTAACAATGAAATTCTCACTATAGTTCAGCCTCTTAACGCTATGAAGACAAATCATAGTTCCAGGAAAAAAGAAAATCATCTTCCAGATAGAAATATAAACCTGACATATTGCTATCTTTTGTGATAGTGAATTTGCCTGCGATTGCTAAGTAAACCTAAATGACCTCGGCAAGAACAGTACAGCTTTTGCTTTGGAGCAATTCTGAGTAAGATTGCACACAAATGAAATTTTTTCCTAAAATATATTGGAATAGGTCCATTAAAAATAATGAAAAGATTACACAAAATAGAGAGTATCATACGTGAGATTTGTTGAAAATTAAGGCAGTGAAACCAATAAAGAAGTTTGGATAAAACAATTCGGAATGTTGTCAAAATGGGATTCAGAAACTTTAATTTTGAATCCGTGCCAACACTTTCTTGACTATAGTACAGGCCGGTGTTATAGGAAATTCAAAAAATTGCTATAATATATTGTTGCTATAAACTCTTGAACTCACCACATGTACGCTGCTTTGCAGATTTCCCGCCAACATCGCAGCTTCCGTTGGCTTTTTCTCCGTCTTCTTTGCCGTGCGTTTATTTTTACCCTCGAGAAAACGCTTCTGCAACGCTGTCGTCTCGTGATTCTGTTGCTCGCAAACTGTGTTGAAAGTCTGCTCGTAACGTGGCACGCAGTCAGTTTGTCGTTTGCGATAATTTTCCATGCGTCGTCGTAGGCGGTCAAACATTTGTTGTCGCTTAGGCGCCACAAGATCGCCGTTGCCACCCGGACCTCCTCCTGCACCTGGTCCACCAGCAATTGTTGTTGCTGTAGGGTTGCCATTTCCGTTGCTGCCAGGGCCAATACCGCCGCCGCCGCCCAATCCGCTTGCTGCTGGGTTAAATGGTGAATGTTGCTGCTGCTGCTGCTGTGCATTTTGTTGTTGCTGCTGCTGTGACGGATGATGATGCTGTTGCACATGCACTTGTTGCTGCTGCTGCACATTGTGTAGCTGTTGCTGCTGTGTTGCTTGCAATTGTTGATGTTGCTGCAAATGTAAACCCAGACTTTGTTGCTGATGCAATTGTTGCTGATGATGTTGCAAGTGTTGCTGTTGTTGCAGCTGCAAATTTAATTGCTGATGTTGTTGCTGTTGTTGTTGTTGCTGCTGCTGTTGTTGTTGCTGCTGGGTGGCTGCCTGACTGGCGCTCTGAAATACTGGAATTCCTCCCGCATCCATAAATACAAATTTATTTATTTTCGGTTTTGCCTGTCCCTGTTTTCGTTGCCCTTCGTATTGGAGTACGAAGTGCGCCGAATTAAACAAAGGATCAAGCAAGGACACGAATTTTTTTCTTCAAATGATTTTAGTTAATTTTTTTAGTCACTACGTTAATATTTGGTTTTATTGCAATAAACTGCGCTGCCGTCTTTTTAAATGTTGCCGCTGAAAGTGAGGCCGTCATTTGTTGATTTTAGACTTTGTCAATCATTTTTGTAAAAAGTTTTGCTTTTTTTTTGTTGCTGAGTTTTTACGCCTTTAGTTGATTCTTATGTGACAAGAATTATTTCTTTTAGTATGCGTCATTTTTAAAAGCTGCGATGAGAACAAAAAAAAGAAGGAATTAATAAATCTTTACGCCAAATGATAGAACTTTTTTCTTAGCTCATTATTATCATAAAATATTGTACGAGTAATGCTGGTATTCCTAGCAATTTATATTTTAAGCTTTGTGAATATGAGCTCAAGATAACCTTCGAGGCACTTTTATATTTCATTTCTAATGAATAAAGTTTCAGGTTTCTTTACTTTAAAGATTTTTCTATACATAAATTTGCGATTTTCAATAAATACCTTGGCGAACTTAAAGGTCAAGGCATTTACGCCTGTGGGAAAGACATTGATTCCTCTTCAGTTTATTACGAAGCATAGCAAGCGGTCAAGAGTAGATTCAATATGAATTTATAGTGCAACAAAAAAAAAATTGTAGAGCCTTAATACGTAACATTCTAGAAAAAGATTTTTCATTTAAAATGCATTTTAATTTTTTAAATCGCGAAACAAATATGAAATTATTACAAAAATTAAAAATTTTTTTCTGGATTGTTCAAGAAGATTGTAAAATTTTATCTATGATACGACTTAAAGATTTTTAGATATGTACCTCAAGCAATTCTCTGTGAAAATTTAAAAAACTCTATTTTCTTATATAATTGAGATAGATTAGTAAATCAAAGATCAATATCATCAAAACACTATCTGATTTAAGATCATTAGAATAGAAAATTTGCAGTTCAAAAAAAAAAAAACGTTCTGAAACATTTTATGATTTGTTGATGAAACGTTGCAGAGATATTTCAGCTGTGGCTCTAGAACCTTACAGAAACATTTCAGAAAGCTTTATGCAATATCCCAACGTCCGCTATTTGATTTCATTTGAATCGTTACAGATACATTGCATGATATAGTGAAATGTATTTTAATTAAATAATTTTTTATAATTTGTGTTATATAAAAAAACTTTCTCTTTTAATTTTTTATTATATATACAAGTCTCACACTACAGAATAATTACAAATAACTTCGTTTGCAATGTGCCAGAAAGACTTTATTTGAAAAGTTTAAGATATGTTAAGTTTGAAACCTTTCAGAAACACTTCAGAATGATTAAATCTGAAAAATTTAGTTTATAACGTGTTAGAAAGATCTAATTTGAAAGGTTCAGAAAACGTTGAATCTGAAACCTTTCAGAAACACTTCAGAATGATTGCAGGTGAGACATTACATTTGAAATACATAAGAAAGATTTCTGTAACCTTTCATTTGCAACGTTACGTAGTGATTCTGAAACGTTACATGCCAAATGGGTTTTTATTCAAATTGTTTTCCCATTTGATGTGTTAAAACATTGGCTTAAGGCTGGGATTGGAAAATTAATTGGAAACACTCTAATACACTGAAAAAAAAAACATTGCTGTCATTAGCAAAACAATATCATTTAAAATAATTTCTTTCAACTTAATTACTTGAGTGAATTTATTTTGGTATTTTTCATTGAAAATTACAATATGAACTGACATGTTGGGGTGGTACACATGAAAATAATTTAATTCTATAATTTACTATTCCAAAAAACACGTGCTGTCGTTGTAATAATAGCCGGCCACTCTTCAGGAAACTTATCAATACTGCGATCAAAGCAGATTTAAAGCATTGCTTTTGATATTTTAAGCACAACAACGCTTAATTGGAAAACAATAACAATTACAATGGGAGAGAGTAGTAGAAAATTGTAGTTCGAAAATTGAAAAGTTTTCTATGCTTATATCTCAGCTTTCGCTTAACCGATCTCGAAGCTGATAGTTTTCGGCCACTCTGCTTGATGATACTTTAATATGATATATCATTTATTGCTATAGCTATAGGTGCCTTCACTTTAAAAATATACATTTTATTACAGAGTTTCGGATAAGTTGCGGGAAATACAGTCAGCAGAAAACTACTAAAGGCTTTTTCAATAGGGACGCTAAAAAAGTAGACCAATAGGGACAGCAAACGACGCCATATTTTTTTCCGCTCTTTTGACATTTCTCTTCAGTAAGGTTTGCCATTTTATCATAGAAAGATATACGATCCAACGAGTCGAAATTATTAAAATTTACTACCGAAATTCGGAGTCAGTGACCTCAACTTTAAGAGCGCTACGTCCAATTTATGGTCGTCATAATCGTCCTGTCAGATCAACAATTGAGCGTCTAGTGGAAAAATTTGAATCCACACAAAGAAGTGCCCGTAGTGTCGAGAATATTGCTGCCGCTAGCGCATCAATTGAGGAAGATCCAAATCAGTCTCTCACACGTCGTTCTCAAGCGTTGGGCATCTCTGTGCCGTCGTTGTGGCGACTTTTGCGAAAAGATCTTTGCCTACATCCTTACAAGATCAAATTGACGCAAGAACTGAAGCCGCTTGACCACCAAAATCGTCGTAAGTTCGTGAATTGGGCTGAGCAACAACTTGAAAATGATCCGGATTTTCTTCGAAAAATCATCTTCAGCGATGAAGCTCATTTCTGACTGAATGGCTTTGTCAATAAGCAAAATATGCGTTATTGGTCAGGCAGCAATCCACACGTACTCCATGAGTCAACATTGCATCCCGAAAAAATTACGGTTTGGTACGGTTTAAGGGCCGGCGGCGTCATTGGGCCGTACTTCTTTCGTGATGATCAAGACCGGCACGTTACTGTGAATGGGAATTGCTACCGCTCAATGATAACCGAATAATTTTGGCCCAACTTGGATGATATGAACTTGGACAATATGTGATTCCAACAGGACGGCGCCACAAGCCACACGGCGAATGTCACAATCGATTTATTGAAAACCAAGTTTGGTAAACGTGTTATCTCACGAAATGGCACAGTCAATTGGCCGCCACGGTCGTGCGATTTGACGCTGTTAGACTATTTCCTACGTCAAGTCTATGGTCTATGCCAACAAGCCAGCGACGATTGATAAACTTCGTACGAATATCGAACGTGAAATTGCATCAGTATCGACCGATTTATGCTTGAAAACCGTCGAAAATTGGGTTCAGCGTCTGAACATCTGCAGACGTGCCCGTGGTGGCCATGCAAAAGAAATTGAGTTCCATACATAATGGCACTCTTTTACAAGAATAAAGAATTTCATTGATATCCCAAACCGTTTTTGTTTTATTTAAAAAAACTTTTGTAGCGCTCTTATTGAAAAACCCTTTACATGAGAAATCTCTTAGCATACAATTCATAAAGTTAAAACCGGAGATGCCTCATACTGATACCATATCGGACAACCCGCGTAGTTTTGAATCTGTTGAATTGACTTTTCACAGAAATAGCTTTCAGGATACAACATCTTGTTGCATTTATATGCAGGGTATTACCGTAAGTGGTTTCAAGTTGAGCAAAGGAGGAAGAAGACATTAAAACTTATCCAATAACCCCATGTATGTTGATCATTTCGGAGATATAGCTTTCTAAAAACTTGAAATTCTAAAAAATTACAATAATTGGGAATTTGTATATATTTCAAGAAAATGTGCAAATGTGTCTCTGAAATTTGTGGGTAAAAGGCTTAAGTTAAAGTTTTAATTATAAACAATTTTCTAAATTTCAATGTTTTTTTAAATCTCATACTTGAAAACTATTTTTAAAAATTAAATAAAATATCATTTAATTTTACAGTTGGGTTAGGTATTTTAGTCCTGTTTTTATACCTAAAAAACAAATTGCATTGCAGTTAACTAAAACTTTGTTAAGTCTAGGTCATAAAAACAGATATAAGAGGAAAAATATTAAGCAAAACTGTAACATATGGATACACCGTTCATCAACTGTAGTTTTAAAGTGAAGTATTTAAAATACAGGTTATATATTTTTCAAAAAAGTAAAATTTATTGAAATAAAAATGATCACAAAATTATTTACAACTTTAAGTTTGTCGATATGAAATTTTTACCGACACATTTTATGGTCTACTAACTAGTTTTTCAACCGACAATTACCCAAATTGTCAAAACCACTGAATAGGTTCGTGATTTATGCACGCTCCTAGTTCCTTTTTTTCGATGGTTATATCTCCGAAATCATTGAAAATCGCTAAGTACACATGGTGTTTCGAATAGCTCTTGAGAAGCTTTTACTCTCTGCTTACGTTTCACAGCACTTACATAGACACACTGTTTACACATTTGCTGCAATTTCAGAAATTGACGAAGTAATCGTTTGTTGGCAATATTTTTATAAATATCCAAGTCTTAGATTCGTGCACCATTAATTTTGAAAAGATTTACTTTATTTACGAAAGTCTCAAAATACGTTAGCGACTACTGGCACAGCAACCAGAAGAGTTATCAATGGTATTCCTATGGACTTTTGTTGACCGCCTATGTTTTAACGAAAACTGTCTTATCCGAATATTTTATTTTTTTAATTATTTGATGAAAATTTCTAAAATTTAACTTTAAAAAAAGCTATTCGTAGTAATTTGATCATATTACGAGTAAAAAATTTCAAAATTCAAAACAAACAACGAATTACATACGTACGTACAAATGCAGCTGACAATGATGATGACAACAACGACGATGATGTTAACAAAATGATGATGTTAAAACTGATGATGATGATGATGAAAATACAATTGCTTTACCACAACGCGCGAACTTCCAGTGTTGCAAACGAAACGCAAAGGAGCTACAACGAACGACAACGATAACAACGAGAAATCGCTTAAAAACGACGACGACGATGAATTTATTTCGTATCGTAAAAAAAATGGCAAAAAGGAAAGGCAACAACAAAAAACTGGATTACTTCGCTCTAATGTCGATGACTGACTGACAGACAAACGATGCGAGCAGAGGAGTCAACTCAAGCACTGCACATAGATGGATGGATGTCTAGCGCTTGGCTCGCTGGCAGGCAAGCAGGCTGGCTGACTGGCTTGACTTGGCTTGGTTGGGCTTGACTTGGTTTCAATGCATGTTGCTGCACTGTGGATCGAAAATATCAAAAATAAAGAAATTTTGAGAAACTCAATTTATTGCAACACAAAGTACTCTATCGTAGCCCATACAATAAATAGCTCCTATTTTGTATGGTGCTCAAATTTGTGTATTATATTTTTACAAGCGCACCGAAGTCTTTGATATGTTCATCTGAGGTCCATTTCAGCCCAAGTCCCAGTTGAATATCTTTTTGAAAGGCTATTAAAAAAAAATTTATTTTTAAACTAGCAGATGCCCGCGACTTTGTACGCGTAGCCTGTATTTCTGCGAAAGCAAACAATTTAATTTTTTTTAAACAGAACTACAGTCAATTTTGATTCTTCTTCACAGATCTAGAGTTGTTTTTGTTTTCTCTTCCATAAATATACCATTGCATTGCCATGTGAAAGACAAACAACAAAGCCTAACTAACACATTCAATTAGCCCAGTTCACGTTATCACACATGCTGTCCAACATGGCTTGACAACATCAATGTTCGATAATGTGAACTCTAGGAAAGACCGATGGATTTCAAAAATTGTTGATTTTCCTGCTGGCTTGTCCAACCATACAACCTGTGTGAACGGACTGTCAAGCTTAGTGAACATTTTTCATTTTAAATAGGATTTCATGCTGTTTACTTCGATGTGGACGCTCATAAATTCTGTAATTGATGTTTGATGGCATGCTCGATAATGTGAACTCAAAGCAATATTGACAGTAACACATGTTGTCAAGCCATGTAGGACAGCATGCGTGTTTTCTATGTTTGAACCTACTGTAATTTTTTTTCATTCTTCATTGTTCAAAAATTCCGCGTTGTTGTGTTGACAAATTGAGAATGAGAGCGAGAGCGAGAGTAAAATTCCGTTTTTTGTCTACCATTGCATTGCCATATAAAAATAAAACGCACACACCCTTACTAAACCACTAATTTGCCATTAAACGATTTGTTATGCTTACATGCTTCTTTCTATGTGTGAAATTAATTTTTTTTAGCAATTTCAAAACTTTAATATTTTGATATTTCAGAGGAATATCGTGATAAATTTAATTCTATGTTAAGACCAAGCGCCTAAGAAAGATAACTAAAAAAATTTGATCGAAATTGATTCAGTAGATTTTGCGTGAGTCCCGTTCATCGAAAACGGCTATCATTTTATCTATATAGATATTTACGTTAATCAAAAATTTTTGGGGTCTCAGTTTTTGAGAAAACTCGACAACTACCGAAAAGTAAAATTTTTTAAACTTTTTCATACTTTATCTCGCAAATTTACTACAATAAATTAAGAAATAAAAAAAAAATAAGTGTGAACCGGGAATCAGACCGGAATCTCTGGACGAGACTTTTCTCGTAGTAGCATTCGCTACTTTCGCACATAGAGCAAAGTCGACCTCATAAGACAGAACCAAAACAATAAGAATTTTCTATAGTTTTCATCCAAGAAAATCACATATGCTTATTAAAAATTTCGGAATAAACAAAAAGAAACCCAGAAAGTTTCAGAATAAACGAAAGAAAAATCAGACAATAATAAGATAAGATATCTCGTTGTTATTTAAAAGTTATTATTAAAACGATATGGAAATCCTTTCATTATGTGGACAAAACAGTTAAGTTTATGCCAGTGAATAATTATTTTTTTTTTTTGCATATCCCTTTATTTATTGGAATTACTTGAAATAACAATCAGTCAATCGGAATTTGAATCTGTCTAGAAACAGAATTGTTTGATGGCTTGGTCTGCTGCATTTGATAATTGATCTTCTGTATCAAGCAAAGAAATAAGTAGCTTTTCTTCCCAACCGGAAATGGAAGCGCGTACAAAGCGCTTCGGATGTGTTTCAAGGGAAGCAGAAACTGCTTCCAATGCACTTTTCACTGCTCATCTTTTTTTAACATAGGATGTCATTGCGGGGATTCACATTTTTGAAAACATGAAATGCGCTGCCTTGAATGCTCAGTAGAAGCACATCTTTGGAAATATATAAAATACGCTTCTTTGGATGTTAAGTAGAAGAACATTTTTGGAAGCATATAAAAAATGCACTATATATATTCATGAAAGCTTGATACTAAAAAAACTTTATTAATATTTTATTCGTCGCTGACCAGATTTGAACATAGGACCTCCTACGTTATGCCAGTGTTCTCAGATTATTAATTTCTGTGAGACTTAAATGAGATTTGTTTTTCTACATATGTATTTCCATAGTTGCAACTTGATTATTCATATAATATACTTTTGGCCAGGCAAAAATTAGCAATAGGTTGGTTGATTTTGCATGACTGCGCATGTAACAACACGGAATGCCCAGTTTTAAGCCCCAGTGGATGCGGACTAAAAATTTTTTTTTTTTTTTGTAATTAAATAGAATTTTGAATTAAATGCTTCCGACGAAGCATATCTAACATTATCCCTTTGGAAGCTGCTTCGGGATTTCCTGTTGGGTCCTTATATTTTTGAATATATTTTGATATATTTGAAAATCTCTTTAAGTTTTCAAAAAAAGAAAATTAAATTCAAAAATGTAAAATTTAACAAATTGATTTATATGAGCTATGATTTTACACGCCAAATAAGCTATTTTTTTCTGAATTCTCAAATTTCTGGATCATTTAGTTTTCAAAAAATAATTTTTCAGCATTTAAATTAATTTAATAAAAAAAAATGTTTTTAAACTGCACAAGTTTTTATTTAACAATCGAAACGTGTTGAATTATTCAAAACAAAAGTTCAAAAATTTGTTTTCAAAAAAGTTTCAGAGTTTAAGCACATATTTGAGTTTTTGTTCCACTATACAACCGTGCTTACTTAAACATTTGTATGAGTTTGTGCATAAGGTAATGTGGCTTCGGTGCCACTAGCCAAAATCTAGTCATGGGTTCCAAAGCAGATACAACGAACCAGTCAGCCAGCCAGCACGTAAGTAAACAGCAGAGTCAAACGAACGAGCGAGCGAGCGAGCCAGCAACCAATCAACCAGCCAACCAACCAACTTGTGATCAACCTACCAACCACACCAAACAAAACCAACAACAACACGTTAGCGAGGACAGTAACAATCCATCCAACATATCGAACCAAACAGCAAACCAACAGCAAACCTTTAAAATAACCCAGAGCACAGCAATAAGTGAAGGCCGACAAATGTGTACTCGTAGAGTGGCGCAGCAAATCAGTTAATTCAGTCATAGTCAGTCACACAATCACACAATCACACAATAACTCAGACGGCGTTGGGACGTTGTAAAACCCTCGACACGATTTTAAGTTACCCGACCTCACCTAAAACGTTAAGTGCAAGAGCACAGAGAAGCATTACGTTCGTAACGTACGAGAACGTTATATCGTGCGAAACATTTACAGCTTCTGAAGTCTGCAAATTATAAGGGAATCGTAGTAGTAAGCTGAAAAAGATTGACTTTGATTCAATTTTTATATGACAAGCAAGCAGCAAGCAATACGATAGATTTGTGAGCTTAAAAGATGAACAGAAAGTAAAGATTTGCAGGTCAGATTTTATAAAGTTAAAGAAAAAACAACGGAAGCAATTGACGGGAAAGTTGACAAGACTTTTTACACTTCATATTTCCTTTGCTCAATTGTTTCTCCCCTCCCATGTAATGAGCAAAGGGTAATAACAAAGATTTCCATCTTTGTTCAAGGCTGCGGCAAAGTTGTAAAGTCATAGTCTGGCAGTATGCTTTTAAAAAATTATACATTACTCCGTTTCCGAAAGAATTTGTAATTTAAGATGTAAGAAGCTGTGAGGTGTTTTTTAGAAAAATCTGAGTTCAACCCCCACCTTGTTGAAATTTGGTGAGTTCGGGCGGGATCCCTCCTCCTTTTTATAGAAGACTACAATGTATACTCTCTGCATTAAAAAGTTGACGTGGGATTTTCATTGGTACCCCCCCCACCCTCCCCCTTGGTGAAATGCTGCCGAACCACTCCCCCAGTTTTAACATCCTTCTTCAGCAAAATTTTGTGATTTGCTACTCACGAACATTTGCCGGTAAGGACTTCAAATTACGAGCTGGTTCAAAATTACTCTACCAATCCATTGCCATAATTTTTCTAGGAGATCGTTACTGTTGTTGTTATCAGTGCAACAGTTGCAGTCTGGGAGAGGCAGAGGCCGTTTTATTTAAAAATTCCACACGAAATAAAACGAATTTCATTTTTCACTAAAATTTAATGCAAAATTTGATTGATTACACTGTGAGCAGTCAAATTCGAAGAAATTCAACTGATGTCAATTCAAACTAATTTGGAGTCACTAAGTTCGAATCTGCCATCAGATTTTTGCCTTCATGTCAGCATTTCGAGATAACGATAAATTTACCGGTAATTTATACGGTCGCAAACGCTCTTCTACGACTTTTTTATTTCAAGTCTGAGAGGTTTGGTGTCGGAAGTAAAGCTAGTTGTACCTCGTGAAAACACTAAAATTTTTACACTACTCCTCCAGCACCATCCTTATGGTGCATTTCGGTCAAATTTTCCGAAAAAATGTACATACGGAACAAAGAGAAAGATAATTGGGTTGGAATTTTGGTTCTTATAAAGTAAAAAATTTCGATAAAACTACGCTAGAAATAAAGTCAGAAAATTTGCTATTTAAATGCAAAAATGGTCTCAATCAAACTTTTTGCAGAGAGCAAAATAGTTTTTGGCATCCTGAACAAAAGTCTTAAAGGGCGCGACAAAATCCTATAACAGAGTTTTCATTACTTAAGTAAGAAATGAAAAAATTTCAAATTCGTTTTAGAATCGCAAATCTGGCCGGAATATTGCTAAAACGGTATCACTGATGCAACTCACGTACGAAGCATCGAAAGCTTCAGTGCACAAGCAGACGTGGAGCAGGTAAGACTTATGCCGCACAGTTGATTTCAAGCAAAATGAAGCGCAATGAGTGGTATATGAGATTTTTTCTTTTTTTAAAAAAAAAATAATGGAAACGTGGAACGCATGATTGGTAAAAAAAAGTTAGAAATTTTGAATCGAAAGAAATTAACTCTAATATTTCCATTTAGAATATAGAATGGTTATTGGGGACGAGGTTGAAAGTGATTGACCAATTAAAACAGTCATATCCCCAAATATATTTGCACCTGAAAAGATATCTAAAGAAAACAATATATACTCGTCGAACAGTTCGAGAAGATACGATGTTGCCCATTTCCGCAGCTATTGTCCTCGAAGACTTAAATGGGTCCTTTTTGGCCATTATCTTTATGCGATGATCATCACTTGGTGTGGTTTTTTTTTTGCTACGAGTGGATTGCTTACCATTAACGGAACAACTTGTGTAACGGTAAACTTTGTATATTCAAATAAGCGATGATACATTGATCGAAGAAAATTTTTTTAGCGCGTGTACCAGATTTGGCCAGCTGTGAAGACCAATAATAAAAAGTCACTTTTCTTATTTTAAGTTTTGAATTAAAAAATATTAAAAATACTGTTTTAAGAAATCAAAAATATACAAAAAAGTCTTAAGAGATGAGACGAAGCAAGATTAAGAATAGTAACGACAAAACCTCTTTACGTTCACGTCGTTAGCTCTGGATCATGCTTAAGAAGATATGTACAATAAAACTTTTCACATAGTGTGACATAAAATCAAAACAAGGATCTCCACATTTTTATTTTAAGTGCACAAGAAAGCTCGCTACTTTAAAACAGTGATAGCGAGCTCGGGACGAGCGTTGAACTTTCGCGCTTGCCTATGCAAAATGAGATTATCAGTTGCAATTGCTACACTTGGTTTGTTTCAACTGCAGCAACAAAAGTTTCAAAACTTCTTCATGTTCTGAACGCAGACACAAATTTGTTATTTCCTTTTTAACCATCACTGCCACTGCGTTAATAAAAAAGATATCCTCGTTAGAAAAAGTTTTCTTGGACTACCATATTCTTATGCTTATATGTTCGCAAAACTAGATCAGTAGCATTTCGAGATTTTTATGGGTAGGCGAACAGAGAGGCTGAGTTCCTAAACGTCAGTTACATTGCAGTCGTACAAAGTCATGCGTTCCTAAACGCAACCCTTAAATGTAATTTCAGGGTTGCCTTTTGTTTGTTTACGTTTAGGAACTTAGCCAGACTAGCATAGACCGAAAACTATTCAAGCAATAAGATAATGCCTGCCAGTCTTTCTATCTGTCGGTATTCCTGCGGAAATCACGATTACTGGAAATCCAAGCGTAATTTGACGAAATTTGGAATATAAGTAACATCTTAAAACATAACTTGAGAGATTGAAAATAGGCGAAATCGGTTTACTGACGCGGAGTTATTTATTTTAATTTCACACGAACACTAGAAATAGTTCGGACAAGCAATGGACAAAAAAATTGCAACATTTTGATAAGAAAGCATCGCACCTCCCACACAATCAAAAAATTTAAAATCACTATACTGAGAGCTATTTAAATAAATGTTTCTAAATTATTGGAACGTTTGGTAAAATCAGCCCACATGTAGAGTGACGGAAAAAATACTCTTTTAAGAAAAATTAAAGGAGGTGTAGATAAAACCCTTGCTAGTTTTTTTTCACACTACGAATGCATGAGCACACTCATTTTACCATTTCCATAGCTGAAAGTTTGAGACTTAAAGCAAAATTTTTTTTTAAAAGATCCTACTGGGCAGAAGATTTGGAGTCAAGCACCAAGCTAATACTGGGTGTTTTTTTTAGAGGTTTGTTTTTCGAATAGAGATAAAACTGGCATTTTATGGTCAAATCTGGCAACTCTAATGTCATTTATGTTCAGTTTGGTTTGCCATTTCATCATGAACAGGTTGACAAAAGAACAACGCTTGCAAATCGTGCAAATTTATTTCAAAAATAATGGTTCAGTTCGCGAAGTTTACCGCAAGCTCCGTCCATTTTATGGTCGACATAATCGTCCATCAGAGCAATTAATTCGGTTAACCATGGGTCGTTTTCGCACTACGTTTACTCTATGTGATAATACGCATCCGCAGAGACGTCGAACAGTGCGCACCGAAGAAACAATTGCCGCTGTAGAGCAAAATGTTGAAGAGGACCCGAATGAATCGATTCGCCACCGTGCACAGCAATTGGAGCTTTGTCCATCAACTTTATGGAAGATTTTGCGCAAAGATCTTGGCTTGCGACCTTACAAGATCCAGCTTGTGCAAGAATTAAAGCCGCGAGACCATGCAATGCGTCGTGATTTTGGTGTATGGGCCGAAAATGAGATTGATCTCGATGCTGATTTTCATCGCAAAATTTTGTTCAGTGATGAGGCTCATTTTTGGTTGAATGGCTACGTCAACAAGCAAAATTGCCGCATTTGGAGTGAAGAGAATCCACATGAGACCCTTGAGACGCCATTACATCCACAAAAACTGACTGTTTGGTGTGCTCTATGGGCTGGTGGAGTCATTGGGCCATACTTCTTCCGAAATAATGCTGGAGAGTCAGTTACCGTTAATGGAGACCGGTATAGAGCCATGATAACCGACTATTTTGTTCCCGAATTGGATGGCATGAATGTGGATGAGTTGTGGTTCCAACAAGACGGCGCTACATGCCACACAACGCACGTCACAATCAATTTATTGAAGGAAACATTCGATGAGCGCATAATTTCGCGGAATGGACCTGTCAATTGGCCACCAAGATCGTGTGATTTGACACCATTGGATTATTTTCTTTGGGGATATGTGAAGTCGCTCGTCTACGCCAACAAACCAGAAACGTTAGGGGACTTGGAAGCCAACATTCGTGGCGTTATTGCCGACATACGGCCCCATATGCTCGAAAAAATGGTTCAAAATTGGACCTGTAGAATTGGCTTTATTCGAGCCAGCCGCGGCGGCCACATGCCCGAAATCATATTTAAACATTAATGGCATAAAATTATTCTTCCAATAAAGCCAAATTGATGGACATTAAAACGATTTTCTTGTGTTTTATTTCAATTCGAAGCTCTATACCTCTAAAAAAAACACCCTGTACCATTAGGTATTATTATATTTTGTATCTGAAACATAAAAATTTCAAAAAACTTTTGTGAAAACATTCTGATGCAAATGTAAGCAAATTCCTTAGCAATAGAATCATTGTCGGGGAATAATCTTGCATCAGGCCTTTTTCATGTTCCAACTTTCTGTTTCGAAAAATACCACAAATTATAACTAAAGTTTAAGAATACTTGTAAGGCTAGTATATACTAATTAATATTTACACATTAACGAAACAAGATAAAAAGAATACCTATATTAATATGTAAATTTTGCTATTAAGAAATTAAATATTTCTAGAAAACGAAATAAAGTTCACTTTCTAAGAAACCCCATTCCAAAATATAACACCATGCAACAGAGTCTCCAATTTCGTCATAATTGGATATCAAAATCACACACTCCACTTTTATACAAAAACAAACATTCGCATGCACTCACGACAGGGGGTAGACACTCGTGCCCACCACTTACAGCCCCCAGTTAGAGCGGTGCTCACTCTTCACCAAATACCACACTTCACCATAGCGTTCCACAAATCATATTGAGTGCTGCTCATTATGTTGATGGTTGGTTGCTTTTATTGTAATTACGCCCAAAACTCTCATACTGCCCAGGTCTCTCTTGCCACTCTCTTTCTCTTTATTGCTTGTTTACTAACATGTTCAGCAGTTTTACCTCGCTACAACAAAACGTTGTCGTCATTTTTGCGGTACGTAGTAATATGGTTGGTCGCATACGGGTGTGTTAATAAAACACTCTACACCCACCCACCCAACTTCTTTCTTTGTAGTATTCACCAATTTTTCATACTTTCTGTTTTCCTCCACTTTCTTCCATTATTTTTGTATTTAAAAGTTTTTCTTTTCCACTTTTTTTCGCGGCGAAATTCCCCAAATGTTGAACACTTTTGGCGCAAATTCTGTTAGCTACTATTCCTGGGCGCCTGTTACAATGCTTGCTGATGTTCAGACGCGCGATGTTCGTTGTTCGTTGGGTCGTGCGCGTTACGTTGCGCGAATGCGCGCGCTGAAGTTTGACGTGAAGCCGCCGCCGACAAAAGCAACAAAAAGAGTAACCGCAAAAATCCATTTTAACTCAAGCAAATTTGTTTGCTTGGGGGGTGGCAAACTGCTTTGATATGGTAAGAATGGAAAAATATTCACGATGATAAATCATTTGAAGACAGCGAATTTATTCCGATGTACATAACAACATACGTAGCTGATAGTGTTCGTCGCTCAAGCCACTTATTGGCTTATTCCGGAATAAAGGGTGGATAACCAGTGAAATAACAATTTTGACTGCGATTCCATGTTATTAACCGGAATGTTCTTTTGAGCGGCCATAGTAATTTTAACGTGATAAGAACTCCTTTATCTTGGTAATTTTCTAAGGATTTTGAATATGTGAGTAAATTGAATTTCGCCGATTTTCAGGAGAGTAAAAATAACAGCGTTAAAAGTAGGTTACCATTCGCAAATCTTAGCTTAACGTGGTTGTAAATTAATCTTTTTGTTCTTTTGAAATGTAACAAGCAAGACTTCGGATTTTCACTCAGTGGTTATGAAATTGTATTATTGAAAATGCCTTTCCAAAAACGGTGAGCAATATTGATGGCAAGGTCAACTAAACAAAGCTTCTTCTTTTACTTGCAAATGTTTCAAGGAATTTTGGCGTCTTGCGATAGTTTGAGATATAAAACTATCTGAATGGCTGAACACGGACAAAGCTTTCATAAAATTTGCAATATGTTTGATTCATTTACTGAATACAACAATATGGGTATTATACGAAAGGCAATTTAATAAGCTGAAGCGACGAAATCAAATTTTTGCATATATAATGTATTTTCAATACTGATAACGGAACTTTTTTAAAAAGCAGATTTTTATTATTAAGTAGGAAAAAAACAAAAATACAATACATATGTATTATAAAATTTTTTGAAAAGTATTTAGTAGCTTAAGCCTTTGTAGTTTTGTGTGATTGTACTGTCTCAAAATTCACTCCTTAAAGTTCTAAGCAACTATTTTACTGCCTTATTGCATCATCCCATGATATTTTACACATGTTTTGATTCAAATATCTTAAGAACTAGATGAAATCGGAGACCAGATCTGCAAAACTCTTTAGAAACGTACTCTGAAATGGCAATGAAAACTGTTCAATTTTCTCCAAAAATTTTCAGAATTATGGAGCTTTCACGTTCGCATCAAAAGCGACCTTGTTTTGAACCAAACCCGGGTGGTTATTTTTCGGTACTCGTTTCCTAGTCCCGTTTTACACAAAATCCAGTTTTATTGAGAATGACTACGTGTCAGAATTAAATTTTTTACTGCTTACCCAATGTGCACAAATCCGGATTCGGATCCGTTTCGCCCCGTTACGGATCCGTCAGTGCGGATTCCGCTTTTTTTATGCTTCGACGGATCGTTTCGAACTCGGAACGGACCTCATATACGGATTCGTTCCGGATTCGCTTTTTGTAAATAAAATGGATTCGAGACGGACTCTTTTTTTATATAATGCGGATTATAATCCGTTTAATCCCCAGTGTGAACTGGGAATTTTTTTAAAAAAGCGCCACAGATCACCATTAACATAAAAGGCAGCTTTCAAGTTGTCATCAAAACTTTTATTTTATTTCCTGAACGGGTCCGTTTTATTTACAAAGTACGAGTCCGAAACGGATTCTGTTCAGAGTTCAAGACGGATCCGACTAAGCGGACAACCTTTCCGCATTTTCGAGAGGAATTTCATACGAAAACGAGTTCGAAACGGATCCGAAAAGGAATCCGAAATGGATTCGTATATGAAGTTCGTTTCGAGTTCGAGACGGATCTGCCAAAACGGACGATCCATTCATTTTTTCAAGAGGAATTTTATACGAAAACGAGTTCGCAACGGAAGAAGCGAGTCCGTTTCGAACCGATACGTTTGGCACACTGGGTCTTCCCCCTAAAGGACGTCCACAATGGATTATGCTACCTCCCTTTTAATTTTTTAGTTTCGTTATGAACAAAAAAAAAAAACGAAAAAAATTCAAGAGTGATTTGTAAAAAAAGTGAACATCCCAAAAGATATTTTTAGGTGTGACACTGAAGCAAAACGAAAGAGGTCTATTTTTCGTTTTCTGTTTTTGTTCATAAGAAACGAATCACAATTTTATAAAAAAAAAGGAAATAGGTGGGAGGTAGCGAAATCTTATAAAAGTGGATAACTAGCGGGTAGCATGTTAAAATTCCAGAATGATTGCAGATGTTTGTTTTGGACGACCTCTTATGTAAAAAGATACATCATCAAACAGCTGTTAAAATAAAACACAAAAGTAAACAAAGGGACTAAGTAAGCAAATATGTAAAAAATGGAATTTCAAAGGAATCGCGATGTATTTTTCTAAACTTATTTTATAGAACTCAAGGAATTATCATTTGCATTTTATCGACATTCTTAAGTTAGTTAAATTAAGAAAGAGTCATGTGTCATAGCATTTCAAAGGAAATAATTTAAGCAATTGAATTTTGATACATGTAAAGATGATTCATGTATTCCTTCGAAGAAATTATCATATTTATGAATATTTTTTTTATGAACTATGAATAATACGTTATGCCTCAAAAGCTAGCTAGTAGTATAAGTAAAATAAATATAATATAAACCTAAAATAAACAAAGACAGTAGAGTCCGATGATTTTCCTTCAGGAAGAATCTAAGAAAAATAAGCTAGAGACTTTAGTATAAATTCAAAGAGACTGAAAGTGGATACCAGAAATCGCTTATTATGGCGCACTAAGAAGGTTAGTGCCAATTCTTTCGCATGGAACTCGAAGAAACAGAAAGAGAAGAAAAACCGGTGTACCAAACAAACTAATTAATAAAGGCATTTCATAACACCCTATCGACTAAATATTTTAAGCTGAAGAAAAATATACTGAATAAATTGATTTGAGGAGATATTTTAACTTTAAGGAATTTCTTCGGAATTCAACTTATTTTCAGATGTATAACCAAATAAACCTGTTATCTGATTAACTTTCATAAAACAAAATAGGAAGAGAACATTTCACGGGTCATGACATTAGGTCTCAATACATATACCAAGTTATAAAATTCTTCATTCGATTCATGTTACTCTCCCATTCTCTCTCACGAAATAAAAAGAATAACTTTTTCCGCTAGCAGCAAACAACAACTGGGGAGCATTTCTCTCAGCCCCATAAAACAGCAGCAAAACATTCGGTCGTGTTCACGAAGTATGACGTGATGCATTGCGACGCGTGTTCTACACACGACGGCAACGACAACGACAACGGCGTCGAGTCCGACTGAAATCAAGCAACTAAAAAATTAAAACTTCGATTGCTGTTGCTTTTACGGAAGCACCGTACCGAACAGCAGGTTGAGCAACAGAAACTCCACTCTGAAATCTGTTACGAACATAAAGCGACGCATAGCAAAGTTTACAACGCAAGCAGACAGCAACGACAAGATTTCCCGACCGGTTTGGCACATTTGATACAACCGGCATATAACGTGTGTCGTCATCATCTTTTCGCGCTGAAATGTCGCTGCAAACGCTGAAGAGCACAGTAAGCAGTGTGGCACGCCGTCGTTTTTACCGTCCAAATGCAGCAGTTTTTTTAGTTTCCTGCTTGAAGCGTCTGGGCCGACCGATTCAAAGCGGCGAATGCGATCTTTGGTCCACCAGCCAGTGTAGATGGTTTCCGTTCCGCAGATGCTTGCGTCCACAATGCGACGAAATAAAACGCGAAGGCGATTGTGTCTCCGTTGCGCGTCTATCGCAAAATACACCAGGCGCACAGATAGTAGTAGAGCATACGACATGTTGGAAATGAGACGGCGAGTATATAATATATTGTAAATAGAAAAATTCAAAGAAATTGAGTATAGAAGAGCGTAAGGAGAGCGTGAGAAACAAGAAGCTACATGCGAGACTCAAATTTACTCTACTGGAGTCCGGCCATCTACTATATAAATGGCTGTAAACAAGTTTTGATGGTCATAGCTTTTGAAGTTTTTTATAGGGTGATTTTTTTAGACTGTCGTAGTTTTGAATTGAGATGAAACATAAAAAAATTCACCAAAGGACCCGATTTTTTGCTTTTTAAGAAGATAATTTTATGCCATTTATGTATGATTTTGGACACATGTTTGACTACCGAAACTGGCCAATATTTAGCATAACTAAACTTCAAACTTTCGATCACTTTTTCAACAATTGAGACTTTATTGCCGAAAAATTACGAGTGCTGATAATTTTCAAAGCGTTAAATGTTGCTGGTTTAGCATTATCAGCAAGAGACTTCATATATTGCTACAAAAAATATTACAGATTGACAATTGACTTCATAATTGCAAACATGTCGAAATCACAAAACATACTAAGCACAAATCCTCTGTCATTTGTCAAATTGACTGGAACTAGAAAATGTGTTTCTAATTTAAAAAACAAGCCAAAGATATTGACTAATTAAAAAAAAAGTTGCTAGCAAAATCACAAGCAAAAACTTAAAAACTCATGAAAGTTTTTGACACTTTTTGAGATAAATTTTACGTTATATAAGGCCGAAAGCAAAATTATGCATAATTTTCGCTTTTACTAATTCATATCAGTTCATTTACGTAGTTTGCGGTGTTATAATAATAATAGTAATAATAATAATAGAGTTTAGCTACTACAGCTATTATAGCCTTCTTAGCTATTTAGCATTGAAGCTTTCTACCAAGTAAAAAGCTTATTCAATAAAAAATGGAATAGAAAAAATTATCATGCACATTAATTTGTTATTTATTTTATAATTTTTTCTTAGCTTTATCGCACTTTCTCAACATACCCACTCACACCATGTAAAAATAGACATATAGATATTAAAATAATTATATGTATAAATTTACGTGGTCCAAGGCATAAATGTTAGAAAAAATTTACCCAGCATGCTGTGGGGCTCGGACAACACAAACAAAAAAATTCACACCACCATTAAGCTACAAATTTAGCTACAGTTAGTTTTCAGTCTAAGCTTGAGTTGACCTTTTGACAAGCTAATGTTATAAACTTCGCAATTATTAATAAGAGTTGTCATGCGATTAAAAGGAGCTGTAGCCATATAATTAGTTCTACTAACCGGTTGATAAAATAACTGATAAGAGTTACGAGTACTCCTCCGATTACTATTAAAATGTATATAGTTAAGAAGCTCTGGTGCAGCAAGAGACCCAGTTACAAGTTGATGCAGATAAAGTATATCCGCAATATTTCTACGCGAGCTCAAAGACTTCATATGTAATAACTTTAAACGATCCTCATAAGGAGGAAGGCTTAAAGGGTCAATCCAATTTAAGCCATTGAGAGCAAAACGAATAAAATTTTTTTGAATTCTTTCAATTCTATTTATATGAATATTATAAAATGGTGACCATACTTGGCTAGCGTACTCTAAGTGAGGGCGCACTATTGTATTATATAAAGTCACCGTTACTAAAGGGCTATTAAATTCTTTTGCCCACCTCTTAATAAAGCCAAGCAGAGATGAGGATTTTTTACAAATTTGATTAATATGCTCATTAAAAGTCAACTTAGTATCAAAATGTATACCTAGGTCTTTGACTACATCGACACGACAAATATTTTTATCTTTTAATTTATAATCAAATTCCACAATAGTTTTCTTCCTGGTAAAAATCATAGCTTGGCATTTATCAGGATTAAGATGTAAGTTATTCTTAGAACACCAAACTTCAAAGGATTTCAAGTCAGACTGAAGTGGAATAGTGTCACCAACCCCCTTTACGTTCCTGTAAATTTTCATGTCATCTGCATATACTAACAGATGGGAGTTTTTAATAACATGTGTAACGTCATTAATTGCTAAAATGAACAGGAGCGGCCCCAGGTGGCTTCCTTGTGGAACACCTGATGTCGCGCTAAATGGGGAGGAAAACACTCTCCTAAATTTTATTTGATACGAGCGATCAGATAAATAAGATTCAATCCAGCTGACAAAACTTAAGGGAAATCCAAGTTTCTTTAACTTAAACAAAATCAAATTATGTGGTAATTTGTCAAATGCTTTACTGAAGTCAGTGTAGATGCAGTCAACTTGCCCACCAGAGTCTAAAGAGCTTAATGCAAAAGAAGTGAAATCAAGGAGGTTAGAAACTGTAGATCTGCCATTAACAAAACCATGCTGACGAGTTGTTATGACTTCACCACAGCACACCTTAACCTGATCGTATATAATATGTTCAAAAATTTTCGGTATTGATGATAACCTAGCCACGGGCCTGTAGTTAGAAACATCATTCTTACACCCTTTCTTGAAAATGGGGCTAATGTATGCATTTTTCCAAAATTTAGGAAAATAGCTTTCTTGAATTGATCTATTAAATAAAATACTGAGGGGCTGACTCAGCACAGAGCTACAGTTTACTAAAACTGTCGCAGGAATGCCATCCGGCCCGGAGTTGAAGTCATCATCAACAGATGAAATATATTTCTCTATGAGGTCAGGAGAGAAAGATATCTCATTAACCGAAACTAAAGGGTCGTTATCCATATATTCAAAATAGTTGATTTCAGGGCTAAATAAATCCGTAGAAAACGATTCATTAAACAAATTAGCAAACAACCCGGCTATAACTTGTGGGTCGCTAGTGAGCCCATCAACTGTTTTAAACTCAGATGGAAACCCGTCAGATTTTTTTTTAGAATTAATAAAACCCCAAAAATTCTTGGGGTCATGAAGAATATTCAGCTTAATTTTATTCAAATATTCAGAATAAACCAAAGCTGACATATCTTTAAATTCAAGAAACAGTCGCTGATAAGCAACAAGGTCATTACGGTCCTGGCTACAAACGTATTTATTCCATGCCCTATTACGGCCATTGCGAACTTTTTTCAAATCCTTTGTATACCAGGGGTACGAGGAATTATTAACGTACCTCCTTGTATATGGAACCGACAATGCTATGGCAGAAAAAAGTTCACCATAGAAAAATTTAATGCAATCATCAAATGTATTGTTATTAAAAAAAATGAGTAAGTCGTCTAATTTATTTCTTAAATTTTCATTCAATTTTAAAAAGTCAGCTTTCTTGAAATTGAATTCGTAAATATTAATGGATGAACATGCATTAGTCAAATTTTCATTGTCAGATTGGTACACAATACTCAAAGGTGGATGATAGGAATCTACCGTAGACAGAGCATGGATACCATTTCTTACAACAACATTACTACTATTTGTAGCCAAGACTAAGTCAAGTTGTCGTCCATGGCAGTTAGTTATACAACTTACTTGTTGTAAATTTGAAAGTATTTCGTCAACAAAAATTTGTTGTTGTCGAGTTTTTGGACAAGATGCATAAAAATATGTACCATCGTCCGAAGGAGTCCATTTTAGGTCAGGCAAATTAAAGTCACCTAACAACAAAATGTCGTCATTAGTGTCTAGTTCATTAATAATATATTCTACGGCCATCGATAGACATTCGTAGACATCTGCGCTACTATTTGGAGGAACATAAGTGTTAAGAATGTATAAATTAGAGTTACATTGTGTAACCTTAACACATAACAGTTCAATATTAGATGCACAGGAAATTTCAACTAATGAACTGGTTAAATGATTTTTTATAGCTATTAAGACGCCTCCACCAACAGAAGAAAGATCTTCCAAGTGTCTGTCTCTTCTAAAAACATGGAAACTATTATCAAAAAGTTCCATATTGAGAAAGCTGTTGTTTAACCAAGTTTCGGTAAACACGATAATATCCTCAGAGAAATTCTGAGTTGATAAAAAGATATCTTGCGTCTTGGAACGCAAACCCCTTACATTTTGATAGTAAAGGGATAGCAGTTTCAGTTTTTTGAATTGGAACGTGCAGTTTTATCATTTTTTTTCGATTTAAATTCTGAAATATAGATATTATCCACCCATGCTTTAGATTTAAGAATGGCAGAAACATGAGAAGATGCCACTGTTATTTTAAAAGACGCATGAGTTGGTTTATTACCGAGTTTCCTGCAAGAAACGAAGGCGTCGGCAGGAATAATTTGATTTTGTCTGATAAAATTTTTAACGCTGTCAGAGGTAGTGTTGGAATGAAGTCGTGAAATAAAAATCGATTTTAACCTTGGTAATGCCTGCAGGGAAACCGATGGCACAGAGCTATCAATCGCAACATCCACCCGCGGATTAGCCAAAATTGACAGAGGATTATTTATAGTGGAGGAAGGAGATGGAAGATTGCTACTAGAGATTATAGCGGGAAAATTGGGAGTGGGTGAAGGGGTATTTAGAGAGCAATCCACGGGAGTTTTGTCACGACTGACGGCCGCACCGCCCACCCTCCCTACATTACCCAGATTTTTATTTAATTTCTTATTTAATTTCTTATTAGACTTTCTTTTCTTTTTTAAGGAAATAGCTTGTTTAGGTAAAGTGGAGATCGAAGGAGTGGAAGCAAAAACCATAGTAGCCTCGGTAATAGTTTTATTTTGCAAACTAACATCCGGTGAAGTAGCCTCATTAAGGCTTTTTTCAATTTGGGGATAATAGTTAAGAATATCTCTGAAATTATTATTCAGATTGTTAAGATTTTCCCCAAATTGCTTAATTTTTTCATAAAAGAACGACGGGGAAAGGGGTCTGCAAGATGGACAGTACCATTGCAGGCCCGAATGGACATTTTCATCCCGAATCAACTTTATCACCAGATGGTTCTTAGACTGAAAGTTTATTTCCTTGTCATAAATTTGCGCAAAAAATCATTTTTAGTAGCCAATTCACAATGCTTTATTTGTTGAAATTTCATATGATTTCTGGACTTATACATCTAAAGTTTTTTATCTTCCTTGCAATATTTCCAAAAATCATTAGTTCATACTTCTGTAATTCTCGTATTTCATCTACATATAAAATTTGCCAGTAGCTTAGTTACAAGGAGGAGCCGTACATAAAACGTTCTTCACTTGACAGTCGTGTGGATCGAGCTGCGAGCCACCAGTCTAAGAGCGGATACTGGTCATCACTAACTAGTCGGATCAAAAATAATGCACCCAGTTTCAGCGTAACAAAATATAGCAGAAAATAAAAAATTATATTCAAATATTCAGAAACACATGCAGGAGCGAAATATGTATTTTTCATCGAACACGTGGCTATGGCATTATTATTTTTCAGTTTTTATCTTTCAATGAGTAATATTTTCATATATTCATTATTTACTTAAATCTGTTGCTTTAATAGTGAAAAGAAATAGAAAACATACCACGAGGTTCCCCGTTTTACAGATGACTCGTGCTCAAAAACAAAAAAGGTTTGAAAATGCCTTTCGAAATGTCAAACAAACCTTAACATAAATTTATTCTAAGCCCGATATGAAAATAAAATAAGCAAAATATGTAGTGTTTAGCGTATATTGCTACTTCAAATAGTTTCAGCATTTTCTGTTCATAATTTTCTAAAAAATTAGTTATAATAATCTTCGGTTAACTGGATAGGTTAAAATTTGATTTTTGAAATATTTAACCAACAAACCTAGTCAAAAGAATCCCGCTTGGTTACGCAATAAAGCCGGATTCTTTTAACAACATAGCTGAAAAAAGTTTGTTTTATAATTTTTATTTTTTAGCGTTTTCTACATAATTTTTTAGAAAATTTTTAGCCGGAAAACTCAATAAAGTATGACACATTAAAACCTGAAATTTTATGTACATATGTATGTCTCCTAAGAAGTTTTTTATAATTTTTATTAAACAAAATTTTCTACAGGACCAATATTTTCCGACCAAATAGCGAAAAGCCATTTTACTCCAATTTTATTCCACCTCCCACTCCTACAAATACCCCCTAGAATGGCACTATGATTTTTAAATGATGATGTCCTGATTTTTAAAATCACCCTTACAAAAAAGGATGAGCACGTATTTTTTAAAATAGACCATGCAAGAAACATTTTTTTTATGAGGTTAATACAAGTAATTCGAATAACTTCAATCACTTATAGTTATGGAACTTAAGCGATTTGGACAAACTCACCGAACTCTCGTCAAAGAGAATAGAGTATCACAAAATGGTCTATCATCAATATGATGCATGAAATGTATCACTGGCTCTCCGAACTAAAATTATAAAAACTTTTTTAAAGGGTTTTTTATATTATTATTAACTAAGTTATGTCTGCGTCAAAATATTATAGAATGTTATACCAGAAAACAAGTGGCGATGGCAGCCTCACACTAACTTTTCATATCATACACGTGTATGAGCGAGATCGAAAATATTTTACTTCTGTAATTATTGTTGTTGTTGGCGTCGTTATTAAATTTTTATCGCTATTTAAATGATTTGTGGTCGTTCTTTGAGGTTCGGGAGTATAAACAAAGAATTTGTAATCACAAGTTGCTTGGTCGATTACAGATTTATAATTCAACAAATGAATTTTTAATTTTATAAACATAACATGGTAAATTAACGTTTCTACAGATGTGTAGCAAATCTATCGCGAACATTGTATTTGTAGAAGCAACTCATCCAAATCATAGGTTTGTGATACTTATTACTGAAATAATCGAACGTTTTATAAAAAATCACAACGATTCTGCGTTTAAAAGATTTCAAGTCAGAAATTACGAGTAAAATTGATAACGAACGATTTAATGGGAGCAACAAAGTTCGAAAATGTGCAATGTTCGGCATCTGCTCATTTGTTGTTTTTTTTTTAATTCCAACAAATTCGTAAACAATTTGTTAGCTTTCAGAATTCGCTCTGAACCAACAATGAAAAGGAGCAACGATATATGCGTGTAGTTGCGAGCATGTTCTGAGCAAATGTTTGCTCTCACATTCACGAAACAATGCATTTTCCTTCTTCTTTCCTTTTTTGTTCATAGTACGTGGTGTCTACCATAATGACGAGCAAATGCTCAGATGGTCAGAGCAAAAAGTTGTCAAATTTTAACAAACAGTTGTTCAAAGTGTTCGTTTGTGTTAGCTAGCTTTGTGTTCGTAGTTGCTCTGAATGTCAGTTTTAATTCGTTATACATTATGTCGAATATAGAGTGGGATCAAGAAAAAACATTAGAATTAATAGAGTTTTATAGAGCTTATACATGTTTATGGGACACAACGCATCCGGATCATAAAAAGTCTTCAGTAAAAAATGAAGCCTGGGCGTCGCTAAGCAGAATTTTCGAGTGTAATCCGCTATGTGTGAAAAACAAAATTGATTCATTGATGGCGTCTTTTCGACGTGAAAAGAACAAAACACGCAAACAAGGTGGAGATATAGAAAAATCCACAAGTAAATGGTTTGCATTTAAAAGTCTATCATTTTTATTATATCAAAATGTTAAAAATCAGAAAAATGACAAAAATACTAAAAGCATAGAACTGGGCCAACTAATTGCAGATCATCTAGAAGTAAAGGTAAGTGAAAGAAAACTAACTGCGAATTTTTGATTTGGTTCGGTTTAAAAAGAGTGAATATTATTCAACCCTTGTTTTTTTTTATATATGATTTTATAAATGGTAATATTGCAGTTGTCTATTAGAAATTAGAAATTTTAACGTGCCGGCAAAACATCTGCGTATTTTTTGTGTTTTTTATGGTCAGAATGAACCAATGAACAGAGATTTGTTGAGTTTAATAAACTTTGTATTAATGAATGTTTAGATTTTTGTTTTAAAAAAGAAGATTTTAAAAAACTTATTATGAATTGTTACTCTTAATTTTTATATTTTTTAAGTTGGTATGTTATTTTATGTCTGTCAGGATGTTTCTATCCATAGACTTTAATAAATAAAATGAAATAAGCTTAAATATTTGAGTTATCGAACTCGGAAAAGAATCATTTTAATGAAATTTTTTACCTTCCTAATTTTTTCAACTACTTTCCATCTTTTTAAATGATTTTAATATTTTCCTTCAAAAAGGGAAAAAATTCATCTAGTGGTGAATTTTTTTATAAAACTAAAACATTTTTCAACAAAAATTATTATATCCTGTTCCCTATAGTTTTTGAAATATTTCGTTTCAAAAAATGTTTAAAAATGTCAAAAAAAATATTCTTTTATTTAAAGAATGACCGATATTTATATGATTGCCCCACCCCCCCATTTCCTTCACTCTTCTCACCATAATACTTAAAAAATTCAATTTTTGTTTCTAAATATACCTATCCTTTTCGAAATTATTCGCTGAGTTTGAATTCTTCCCTGTAATAGTCAAATAAAAAATTGAATTTTTAAAATATTTTGGTGGAAAGCTTAGGGGAAATTAGGGAGTGGGGGGTATTGGCGTGATAATTTTTTTTTTTTACACTTCAGCGAAAAATTTTACAATGGAAAAGTAAATTTAGAAAGAAAAATTGGATTTATTGAATATTTTGGTGTGCAGAGTGTGGGAATTGGGAAATGTGGGAATTCATTGAAGAATTTTACACAAGAATAAGTGGGTTTAGTTTTCTAAACAAAACTTTTTTTTTGTTTGCCTGTGTAATTAGTCGACCAAAACAAATTACAGTAACAAATTTGAGAATATGTACAGTGGTGGCCACGAATTGAACACACATTGCAGTGGTAACTTCATATTGAAAATATTAATATTATAGTCCAAAAATTGTAAGCTAATATTTTTCCGTGAGTGTTGCTTACAACAAGATGATGAAGTACCGTTAATTTAAATGGTTGTTTTTACTCTAATTTTCCACATATTACAAACATTTGAAATTAACGCGCCTTTCAAGTTGGACACGAATTTAGCACAATTTAAAAATATCGCTGATTTTTTTTTTAAATTTTGTTTGATTTGTTTTATTTCGTATGGTATGTTTCAATTATATAATTTTGAGTTTAATTTTTACAAAAAATATTTTAAGATATGGCAATAGGAGAGTGGTGTTCAGAGATTTGCCGGCAGGTAATTCATGAAATGAAAAATAATGGTAGCACAGTTGCAGAAATCATCCGGTCTCTTAAATATTCCAGAAAGGTGGTATAGAATACATTACAACGCATACAGCAGTATGGGAGCACTAAAAATGTAAAATAGTGTCCAAGAAAGCGCAAAACAACAGCGAAAGAGGACAGTTTAATTCATAGAGCTTCACTTAAAGACCCTTTTAAAAGCTCCAATAAACTTAAAAGTTAAGTTTCGTCAGAATTCAGCATAAATGTGTCCTCCAGAACCATAAGAAGGCATTTAAATAAAAAAAAATTACGTGGATGCATAGCTCAACATAAACCACTTGTGTCACAAAAAAATATTAAATGAAGAATCGCGTTAGCAAAAGAACATTTGATCAAACCGGTTAAATTTTGGATTTGCCATACATATTGTTTTCCTTTTTATGATCAGATCCGAAGTGACAAAACTTGGTTTTATCACCTTAAAATATATTCTTCCAAAAATTAACTTAAGAGGCATGCACAAAAGGGGATTCCCCGAATTATATCATAATTCTCTTTCTCCATTTAACTTTCCGTGTCGTATGAAAAACGAAAAAAAACACAGAAAATGAAGCAGTTAGGCCTGTAACTCACTGCGACAAAACAGTTTCAAGACAGTTTTGTTTTTGTTTTGAGGTTCATGTTGAGTGCGCTAACTGAGACAATTTGTTTCACGACAAATTGCGTTTTTATGATCGAAGGCAAAGAAAAAAACAAAAACAAAGAAAAATATACCATCTTTTCAATACTTTCAATCATTTTTAATATTTTCGTCGTCAATTTTCTGTCCTTCCATTTTTACTCCTGCAAGAGATTTCGCGAGCGTCGGTCACCGATTACCTCGAATATGCAAAGTTTCAAATGAGCGCACTCTCATAGAATCTGTACAGACCGAAACAGTTTTGTTTTGCAAAAGTTCCACTGCTTCAGCACAAAAAGTTTTGTGTTTGTCTCAAAACACAGTCCGCTTTCGTTTATATTGATCTTTTTTTTTTTTGAAATGCCGCAAATTGAAAAACACAGGTCTACATACATAGGTTCCAGTACGGCAGAATAAACGTAAAACTTAAATTTACGATGTTTCGGAGAAAATAAAAATCAACAGTGATTTTTTAAATAGCTATTATCATTAGTAAATTCAAGTCCTTACACAGAATACAAATCTGCAATAAAAAATATAGATTTCTATTTAAAAATACACAGTTGACCTGGAAGTGACATTAAAAATTTGTTTCGAGGTCAAAGGTAAGGTCACTGTTATTGACCTGGAAGTGACATTAAAAATTTGTTTCGAGGTCAAAGGTAAGGTCACTGTTATTTGACCCCTTAAAAACCTTATAGATTTTGTGTAAGATATTTATCACTATCTTATTTAGTTCTCGAGATATTGCATTACGGATATTAAAATAGAGCTCACGGTATATTCAAACACACTGGTACCATTTTAATTTGAAAATCTTATTAAAAATTATTTCATAACAAATAGCAGAAATGCAGAGTAAATTTGTTTTCTGTCATGAATGTAAAAATCATTTAATCAGTACACTTCATTACAAACAAATGAAATATTGTCTACTCAACATTGGCAACCCTGCAATTGGGCGCTTGCCGTAGTCAAACGAACAAACTCTCTTGTACTATAATTTGTACACACTCGTTTGTTTGTTCTGTTCTTTTCGTTCGTTTGCTTCTTTTAGTGTTTTTTCGTTTGAACGAAAGTGTTCGTAGAAATAATTTAAAACGTTCGAACGGCAATGAACTGGTTCGCTCATCGACTGCAAATTCGAACGAATGTGGTACAGTTTATTGTGGGATTCCTTGGAGTGCGCAATTGCCCTAGCTCTAGTGTAGTATCTTGTGTATTTATAAAATGTCCGAACAGGAGTGGAATAGACAAACTGTTATCATTTTACTGAAACAATATAAAAGTAAAACCTGTCTATGGGATCCTAAGGATAAATTCTTTAAAGTAGGACGTAAAAAACATGAAGCTTGGAATGAAATTTCAGCAAGCCTCGGTTGGGATGTGGAGGATATTAAGAAGAAGATGAATTCGCTATTGACATCATTTCGTAGAGAACGTTCAAGAGAATATAAGGCAAATTATAAAATACACCGTAGCAAATGCACCCAAAAGAAAAGACGTAAACCCAAATGGTTTGCCTTCGATCATATGTCCTTTCTGCTGGGTAAATTTACTACAAAAGATGAAAAAAAGACAAAAAAGGTAATTGAAGTTTATATCTGTTCTATCTGCCGTATTCAATTATTATTTAATTTAAGTTCAAAATGTATTATTCGAAACTTCGAAACTGATAGTATGGAAATATATCGATACATAATGTTTTTTGTTTGGTTTTTTAAAAATTTACTTTCAGATCGAAGAACCAGAACTCATACACGCAATAGAAGATGACGACGATGAAGAGGATGAAGTAGAGGAAATTGTGGAGAATACAACTAAAGTTGTGCAGCAAAAAGAACTTCAACCTAGAAAGAAAACGAATTTAGAGAGTGTGGCAAAAAGGCCGAAACTTGAAATTGAACTCCTTCCTAAAGTGCAGGAAGTAATCAGTAATGACGATACTACACCACCGAAAATCACGGTCGGAAAAATTGATGATTGTGCAGTATATGGCGAACATGTTGCTTGCAAGTTGAGACGTTATTCAAATCATACCAAAAACATTGTTCAACATTATATCAATAATGTTCTATTTAAGGCTGATATGGGAAAATATGATTCCGGCTATGATCCATTATCACACATGGACGGTAATGAATAAGTAACGTAGTCGTATTTCGTTCTAAGTGAAGTATTTCTGTGAATAAGTTTTAAGTTTTTTTTTTTTAATAAACTAGTTTCTAGTTTTTCCTCATGAATTAATTTAGTTTTATATAAGTTTTTGCATACAGTTTTATCTTAATGAAGAGTTTATTATTTCATTAAAATGTACAAATTTTCTTAAGAAATAAACATATAAAAATGTTAAGTTCTTCAGCATGTAACCTTATTAAAATCTTTTTATTATATAAAATAGTTTTCAGTGTCCGAAAATTTGTTTATAGTGAAATAAGGATAAAAGAACAAAACAATTCAAATATAAGAAAACAAAAATTCCATTGCATACTTTTAGTTTTTGAAATAAGGTAGAATTGAGTTGTCAAATAGAGGAAGAAAATAAAAATTCTGAGAAACGCGCACCAGAGCCCACTAGCGAAGCGAAATGTGCAGAGACGGGGGGTTGGTGAACGAAGCGAGAAGGGGACGGAGTTATGAATATTTTAATCGTTGGTTTTGGAAATGATTTATCGAAAGGGTAGCTAAAGTGACCCACATGACCAGCCGACGTAACCAAGCTTGAGCTCTCTTTACTATGATTTTGAATTTAGTACTACTGTTCTTGGGAAGCCAATCTGTCATCGATTTGTCCGTTTTATTGTTTCCATTAAGGTAAGTATACATAAGTATATTTTGTATTTAATAATCTTAAGATTTAATATCTATGGATTTTTTTTAAAAATGTTTGTCCATTAGACCAAGAATATTTCATAGACTGATTTTCACGAAATGAAGAAAAATTCTGTTAGTCGACTACCATTGGTTTTTGAAAAAAATTTTACAAATCAAAGAGAAGAGATGTGGCGGCACATGCAGAAGAAAAATGATTAAAGCTGCAAATGTATTGGCTCAAAAAAGTGTTTATACTGTGCAGAGTACAAAATCTGGAAAACTCTAAAAGCCTTATATAAAATCTATTCCGTTCAGAGTCGATGGGGTATCACCATTCATGGTAGATACAAATTTCACATAACAACAATGTCTTGATATTCAGGACGAATGGAAGCAACCAAATTCCGACCATGTAAGAAATAATCCAGCAATATTTTTACTGAAAAAATTTAGCAAATCTGTTTGTAGCACAAATCTACAGGACTGATTGAATTGCAAAGTGAAGTCATAAACGCCGCAATAATATTGAAAGACCAAGCAAATTTAAGAGCCCAATTAATATTCAATCTTTTTATTATGATAGAAAGTATCACGCATTGTTTAAACACATCTAATTTATGTCCGGCCGAAGTCTGTGTGACGTAGTTCTCTTGTACCAAGTTCCATTACATTCGTTGTAAAACGAATTTAAATGTTTGTTCCAATGGAAAGCGCGAAAGTCCAACCCCCAACTACTATAAGTCTAAAAGATGATGTCAATATATCAAATTATAACGAGATCAGACAGGTTGTCAAGAAAAAGGTTATGATGGCTAAGGCTCAAGTTTAGTATTACATTTAAATTATTCTTTGACTTTTTCGATATTTTTTGACACTTTTTTAAGTATTCCAACTTTATTCGACTTTTCAAAACTTTTGACTTTTTCATCATTTTTCAACTGTGTTGAAGTTTTTGAAAATTTTTTAACATTTTTCGACTTTTATAACATTTTTCGAATTTATTCAACTTTTCAAAGTTTTTCAACTCTTTGAAAATGTTCGACTTTCGCAACAATTTTCTTGTTATACATATTACTTTTTCCAAATTTTTGAATATTATACGACTTTTTCCAACTTAATCGGCTTTAATCAAACTTTCCGATACTATTTATTTAACATTCTTCGAGTTAAATCGACTTGTTCGATAATATTCGACATTTTTTAATTTTAACTTATATAAAAATTTATAAATTTATTTTATTCGATTTTTTCTTCTCTGATTCTTCGATGGTAATTCAGATTTTGCTAACCTTATCAACTTTTCAAAACTATTCGATATTTTGATACGTTTTGATATCATTTGAAAATATTCGACTTCTATCGACGCTTTGGATACTAGTCGATAATTTTCGACATTTTTCAACTTTGTTGATATTCCTTAGTACCATTCGATACTAATTGAAACTGCTTGATACTTTTCTATACTATCATAACGAAATACCATAATGTTTACACACCACACCACATCACAAGTGATTGCACTCACATTTTGCATTTTTGGAAGAAGCTACATTCCGCTGGCTTTAAATTTCACATATTTTGCTTTGGCGGGTGCTATAATTGTTAAAGGGTTCTGTATTCCAACTATAATGATTGGTCAAGAAATTTAAGTTAGCAAATCAGGAAAAAGTTATATTGTAAAGAAAAAGAAAAGTTCTAGAATTGAATTTCAAACTTCCATTTTTGACCATCCCGATATTAAGCCTTTTTGCCAGAGGTATGCATCTTCATCATTTTGTTTCAAAACTTTAAGTATTTGAAAGTTTTGTTTGAAAAAAAAAGTGTAATAACCGCTTGGCTTGCAAGCTTATAGCGATTGAATTTTTTTCCACAACGCCGAGAAGAATGCACAAGAAATAAGCAAGACAACACAATTTGCACAGTTTTGCGCCAATAAAAAAGAAAAGTTTTCTTTGTATTCGCTCTTTTTGTGCGAGTAGAAGCAATTGTTAGCTTTTCAATAAGGTACGTACAATAAGCAGATTTTGACTTTTACTTACTAGGCGAGAAAAATTCGTAGCTTTGCAATATGAAATCAACAAGAAACTGCACATTACGCGGCAAAATCGAAGGTACAATTAGAACACCCAGTCAGTCAAACGCCAGAGCACCAGTCGTAAGCGTGCAAACGAAAAAAAAAAAGCGTAACATGTCTAAATTAGGTACGATTTTTTTTTTATCCGCAACGTCATTTCTGAGCACCTAGTAAACTTTCATAGCTTTTCAAAATGGTGCGAACATACAAGTGTTGTTTGCTAGTGTTGTTAAGTCAATTTAAGAAAAGAAAGTATATGCAATGCTCATAGAAATTAAGGTGTTTTTCCCACGCTTAAGTCTGATAATACTATCTTCAGTTTATCTTACGATTTACGAAAGTTTAAAACAAAAATGCAATTTTTATAATAACTAAATGAAAAACTGTCCAATGAAAATTTTTTAAAAATCGATTGGAAAAAATTAATATGTTAAATTTTTGAGGCTCTGAGCTTCTGTGGAGCATTTGTGTATTGTCTTATGCGGAAGAGGTGCTTAACAAAGTTGTTTAAAGATGGAATTCAAAAAAAAAAATTTATTTCATTACACTCAGAGATGATGTAATATAAAAATAACTATTGCACTAACCGAAATAAATTAGAATTTTTGTAAGCTCTCGAATGAATAGCTATGTCCTAAAGAAAATTGGACCATAAATTTAAAAATAAAAAATTCTCACAAAAATTTTCTATTAAAATTGTCAGATATTAGGCAAAAGTTTTTGAGAAAAAATTTCCCATAATGTGGGGGCTATCTTGCAAGAGATTATTTTTAAGTGTTTTCTATTATAATTTATGGCCGATTTTTTTTTCGTTGAGATGAATTTATGCTTGGGAATGAAAATATGTCACACCGAGTTCATGCCTAGTTAATGATATTTATTGAGGTTTTTTTGTCAAAAATACGATGATGTGTGGAAGAAAACGAAGTAACTTCATCTATAATACGAATTAAAACTTTTCTACAGGATTTTGTCGATAAAAATTTCATGGAATATCCAAGTTTTTCTACTCTTTATTCTTGTAGATATGCTTTTCAATCAAAAGGTATTGAATTGGGAAAAAATAAGCAGTGCATTCGATTGACTGTAATTGCACACCCTTTACTTTTATCAGTCCTTTTCTAGCTATCAAACATTTTCTAAATCCAGTTTTACGTTCGTAACAAATTTACATTTCCAATATCCTTGGAAAAATTGTGGAAGAGACTATATTTTTGGTATATTTCCGTATTTTCATAAGTTATACACATATTAATGACAATTAGTAGCGTCAGTCAAATACAACTGACACGACTGTTGTTTTTTTTTTTCAAAATAAGTATGAGTTGGTTCTTCCAAAAATGTTTCCTTATATCAAAAATCTATTAACCAAAAAATCTTCAAAAAGTACTTACGATAGGATAATCCTATTGACTATGAGTGAGAAAAACCGCAAGCACTAAAAATTGGTTGCAAAAACTCAATTTTATCGGAATATAACAGGAATTGAGAAAAAATCAGACTCTTAACATTCGATAAAATCACGTAGATATTGCAAGTAACAGAAAATCCCAACAAAAAAAAACAAAAAAAAACCATATACACCTCCCCGACATGCGCCCCTACTTATTATACCGCCTACAGTGTATAGTGTAAGGGAGACCCAGCCAGAGAACAGCAGTAGTAGTTACTACAAATTGAAATGCTTTGCTTGCTGCTTGCAGCGTTGAAAGCATAAAAAAGGTCCCCAAGAACAACAACGACAACACCATAATACCGAGCATGGCTCCAACTTTTACGAGAGTAGAGAAGAATCTGTTGTAGGTATTTTGTTCTAAAGCTTTTTATTATGACGCTGTTATTTGTTTATCGTTCATTTTACGACGGCAACACAAGCACGAGTAACTTAAGAAAATAAGGGAAAAAACCGGGGAGCACAAAGAATAAACGCATTGGATAAAATATAACGTACACTGTAGCTATGAGCGCCTGTTACAATTTGCGAGAAAGATCCACTTTTATCTTGGACATGGAAAAAAAAATATAGTTACGAACACATAATGAAAGAGCTTAATTGCGTGGTGTATTTTCAAAAATACGAAAGTTCAAATTATGTTTTTTAAAAGTATTTCAAATAAAATGTTTTTAAGTATGTTTATTAAGAGCTCTCGGCGGTTTCTTAATAATTATGATACTAATATTGAACCAAATCCGTTCGGTCTTTCAACTGAAAACTATTAAAAATGTTGTTTTAATGGCTTAAGTTTTCTGACATGTAAGTCATTTCGGGAAAATGTCTCTGTCTTTCTCAATAAAAATAAATCAGCTTCTTAACCATTCTAAATAATCATGAAATTTAACTAAAACTTAATCAGAACTTTTTAGTGTAGCGGGTTCGACATTCTAGATTAGAAGGGCCCATATCTTTTCTCAGAATTTAGACAAGCTATGTGAATTCGGAAAACACAAAATATCAAATGTATGAAACAAATTCTAATTACTAAAGTTTTATCTCTAGGTAGTATACACTGAGAAAAGAGTATGCTTCCTTAAATAAATGTTTTTGGTAGATAAATTTTTAAGACATTTAATAACTAGATACACATTTTGTTGATTACTACCATAAGCATACCTAGGTTGCCGTACGGGGCGCAAAAGCTTGGGGGTTGACACGAAATAAAAATTTTGTTTTTAGCATAGTAGGCGGAGAGCCGGCTGTAGAAAAGTCGAGTGTATAAGATTACAGGATGAGATGTATGCCAAATGATAGAGCTCAATGAGCCTAAATAGAATATCTAGGGTTGCCTTGCCAAAGCCTGTCCCGATGGACAAAAATGCCCGAATTTTAGCCAATTTTGTTGTTCTAATTAAAACTGTAGTACATAACAGCTTGAAATGTATGCCAAAAGATAGAACTCGAAGAGGCCTAAATATAGTACCTGGGATTGTATTGTTGAATCCTGTCCCAAACATGGGTTTTCACCGGTTTTTTTGGGTCAATTTTCATTAATGAAGATAACAGCTTGAAATTCGTGCCAAATGATAGATATCGAAGAGCCTAAATAGAATATATAGGGTTGCCTTGCCGAATCCTGTAATCTTATACACTCGACTTTTCTACAGCCGGCTCTTGGACTATAGCTACCGAATTTTATTCAATTTGATGGCATTTTTTTTTTTAGTAAATTAAGAAGATTTTTAAGTAGTAAAATGCAATTGTGGAGGGTCCCATCATCAGGCTTTGTGATTTGATGTGAAATATATCTCGTTTTGCTAACTAACGGCTTATGGGTTGAGAAAGTGATGACCTATTTTTTTTTTTTAATTAACTAACATTTTTTGGTACACGGGAAAATAAATGTTTTTTGGAGGTAGGGGGCGATAAATTACCTCTTCGCCTTAGGCTCTTTAGCCTATGACGTGGGACTTATTGTTACGGAATTTAGCTAGCCAAACTTTGGCCATAACAAATTTTCTTTTGAGAAAATAACTTTTTTTTTTCAAACCATTAATTTTTGTACCGCTAATTTAATGGTTGATTTGTCAATTGTGAAGATAAAATCTTTTGCTTTTATGTATATGGAAGTTTTCGAAAAATAAGAGAGGGAAGATAAAAATTTCTGTATAAAAACTGGATCTGTATGTTATTCAGAAAATCAAAATTCAGATAATCGTAATTCAGATTATTAAAAATAAATCGAAATTTAACTTTTGTACAAAGAATTATAAATGTGTGAATTTTTCACCAACCACGTGAAATTGATTCATCGTTGTTTTGACATGTTTTTTACGAAAATTCATTAATAGATTTATAAATTTACAAGAATATGCATCTTTGGTAATGACTGTTAGTTCAATTAAATAGATTTCAAGAATATAAAGATATTAGAAAATTTAAGCAGTAAGTTTTCAAATAAAATTTTTAATTCTAAACATGGATTTATATGAAAAACTTAAACAAAAACAATGCTATTGCTCTAATTGGAGATGTACATACTAGCAAGGCAATAATAAAGATTAAGTCACGATAGATTCAAGCTATGAATTTTAAAGCAAATTCTCACCAAGGACATTTTAGACATACTCAAAAGAAGATTTTATACAGAGACTTAGTTGTAATTGCAATACCAAAATCATTTGGAACTGTAAGAATGATAACCATATCATTTGCACAGCAGAAATCACTCCATATTTTAGTGTAAGTTTTGATTCTCAAGGCTCTTAAAACTGCTAGTCAAAGAGAATACAACTTTGTACGTCATCGATTCTTTCTTTCTAAACTTAATAATACAGTTTTTGAAACAGACATACAGCGGACCCCTGGTAACCCGGTCCCTGTCTCAACCGACATGTCTATTATTATTGAATACATATTTTTTTGACAATCTTTGCTAATGTAGATAATACATGATTGAACAGGTTACAAATTGTACGCGTTATTATTTTTGTATTTTTATCATTGGATCTGTAATTTGTCGGATTAAAAGGTCCCTTTTTGAAAATAATTCCGGACTATAAAGGGTCTTAGGCAGTACTATATAATCCGACAAATTCGATAGTTCGACACTGCCCTGCAAAACGTTTGTCGGATTACCTCGGGTCCATTGTACTATGTTTAATAATTATAATGGTAACGTTGGAAAAAGGACATCTTTCGCAAATAAAATTTTTTTTATGAGCTTATAGACTTCTTTTAAACGCATTATGTCCAAATAAATATTGCTTATCCTGCACTTAGCACAAACATCCTTGAGTACTTTATATGGTCAAATCAAGTGCCTTAAGAGATTTTCAACACGATTAATTGGCATAATGAATTACGTCGATTAGATGCATGCTACAATAAACGCATAGTTAAAGTTAATATATTTCAACTTTTCAGTTAAGCACTAAGCCATTACTGTTCACAAACTTTTTTCTCGCTTCTCGCTACTCGCCCCCAATATAATCTTCGTGTCTCATCTAGCAGTGGTATCTTAGTGCTCGTGCTCTTACTCGTATATCTCTCCAATTAGCTTAATTGTGTACACTTGTTGTATGGTTAGCTATAGTGGCGTTATTTTTTCATTTTTCTGATTTCGGGTACCTTCTTCTACCTCATTCTAAGTTTTGGCTCATGCGCATTCGTGCAACGTAGTACGTGCGGCTTCTGGGTTAGAAAGCAAGTGGCAAGTACGAGTATTTATTATTATGTATTTTAAATCGTCGGTACATATGTACGAGTATGTATTTATACCTTTATATGTTCATATATATTTGAATGGTCTTTGCTGACGTAGGCTGGTGCGGTTTGCTGACGGTATAGCTCGTGCGAATTTTAAATGTCAATTATTAAACAAAATTAAATGTAAGAAAATATATTCAGCTTAACAAAAAATTGTTTTGTCAATGAAAGCACACTTTCTACGAACTTAGGAAAATTTTATAGATTTGCTCAACATTTTCAGTTTTTATATTCATACTTTTGGTGCCTCAAAAGGCTCACGGCGAAACAAGTGAGTGGACTGATTTTCGTCTGTCTATATCTTAAAGTGTAAGTCTGAATTGGAACTTTTCTTTTAAAAATAATGTCTATGTGAACTTACAGTCATTTTAGCAAAGACCAATATTGTAAATTTTACTTATTGATCAATGCTATTTTTTATTCAACAAACATGACAAAGATAACAAATGGAACAATTTAACCTGGTAATTGGTGACATATGTTTCGGCTATTACCACATAGCCTCATCAGACCAGTTTTTGGTTAATGTTGTACATGGAGTCGATCCCCTGACCGTACATGCATTTCAATTGCATATCTGTCGACGGCCGCTCTAACAACTGAGCTACTGAGGAACTGACCTTGAACTGTACAAATTGCGTTAACCAATTACCAGGTTAAATTGTTCCATTTGTTATCTTTGTCATGTTTGTTGAATAAAAAATAGCATTGATCAATAAGTAAAATTTACAATATTGGTCTTTGCTAAAATGACTGTAAGTTCATAATGTTTAATTATAATAAAAATAATCAGTCGCAAAAATCAACTTTCTTAATAATGTCTATGTTTAAATGAACAGTCGGAACAAGTCTTTAATTAAAAGTTTGAAACAGTTTATGTGTATCGTCATTATCAATCACTCACTTGTTTCGCCCCTACATTATACGGGGGTTAATCTCTGTGGCGTGACAGATATAAAATCCAGAAGAATCAGCTTTTTAACAGCTCTATTCTATCTCAGTCATCAAATTCACCTCAGTATCGAATTGTCTCAATTGATGTTTTCATAAAAAGCCTTGTATAAAAATTGTGGCTGTGTTTCTTTTAACGCGCATACCCGCTTACAATGCTTTTGTATGAGAAATTAAAGAATTGGCTTTATGGTTATAAGGACAATTCTTACTCGGCCACTAAAACGGCGATTTAGTAGCCAACCGTGAAAGGGCTGTAAGTATACTGTAATCACGGCGATAGTTATCACTCCAATCACAATAGTTTATAGACGTCAAACAGAAAAATGTTTAAGCAACGCTAAAGGAAATATTTTTACACAGCTATGTTTTATTTATAATTTGAGTTACATTTTTAGCAGAAAAAGCAATACCTGGATAGCTTAGTGACAGTTTTACAAGAGTGCTTAAATCTTGATGCAAAAGATTGTAACTTTACGAGTGAAAAAAAGCCGGTTACAAGCAAAGAAAAACATAAAATTAAGAAAAAAAAAAATAGATTTTCTGAGACCCTAGTTACTTACGTATTTTCCGAATTATTGTTATTACATTATATATTGCAAAATAGAAAATTACAAAAACAATGGAACTGATAATGAGCAACTGAATAGTAACAACAAATGTTGAATAATCAAATAAATTATGAAATCCGTAAATGGCGTTATAACTTTTTTTCAACAAGGTTAGAAATGCTCAAGGAAACCTTAAAGAAGAGTGGAAAGTTGTTAATAGCATAGTGGGGAGAAAAATGAGTGCCTAAAACAGTAGCATTGCATTACAAAATGGCCTTTCCAGTGTATCTGACCCTACAGAAATAGCCAACATATTCAATAACTACTTCGCTGCAGTTGGACTGTCTACGTTTCCAACTGCTGCAACCGTGCCCTGTAATTGCTGCAATGATTTTGGACTTAACGATATTCTAATTAATAGAAATAGCTGTTTTTTTGAAATTGAAAAATTGCTTTTAACATTGTTGATACATTAGCACATATCTTCAACCGAAGTATAATTACTGGCGAATTTCCATACGATCTTTAATGTGCTATCGTAATTTCTATTTTTAAAAAAGGTAACAAAAAAGATAAGTCTAATTTTAGACCAATCTCGCTCTTGTCCGCCATTGAAAAAATATTTGAAAAGGTAGTCAAAAAGCGACTAGTAGGATATCTGGAAAAATTAAAATTTTTTAGTGCGCTGCAGTTTGGATTTAGAGAAAATTGCTCCACTGAAGATGCTCTGCTTGACTTTTGTGCTGAGCTACACAAAGGATTAGATGGTAGAAAAATTTGTGCCGGGCTTTTTGTTGATATAACCAAAGCCTTTGACATGGTTGATCATCAATGCCTCTTAAACAAGTTATATAGTTTAGGTATCCGTGGTTTCTTTTATGACTGGTTGGTGTCTTACCTAAAAAATCGGTCACAGAAGGTGAAAGTCGGCGATAGCCTGAGTGATTCCAAAGTCATTAATATAGGAGTACCTCAAGGATCAGTTCTTGGTCCTATTCTATTTTTAATTTATATAAATTCCTTATTTGATCAACCATTTAGAGGAAAAGTCAAAGCTTTTGCTGATGACCTAGGAATTTCATATAGTTCCACAGATCCCTTATCCTTGGTTGCAGATATAAACCATGATGTCCATGTACTTCGCACCTGGTTTGCGGAACATAAGCTAGTCGTTAGCAACAAGATGAAATTAATGTTTTACTATCCGAAACTTCACGAGTCTACAGATCTTGACATTACTTTCCATGCATCAAACTGCAAGCGCCACATTCTTTACAGCAATAACTGTGCTAACCAATGCTTTGATATGTTTTTTAATTCTAATATTTCCTGTGAGCCTAACTGTTTCAAAATTGATACAGTGGATCACTTCAGATATTTAGGCGTAACGATTGACCGTTGTTTAAATTGGAATGAGCATATCTCTAGCCTGAAGAAATATTTGATGATGTCACTTCGCAGTTTTTATCGGATTAGGAAATTTGTTTCAAATAATACACTGAAAACAATCTATTATGGAATCTTTCACAGCAAACTAGAGTATGGTATAAGCTGTTAGGGAGGTTCTTATCTCAATAAAATACAACAACTAATTGTATTGCAAAAATGTGCTATTAGAAAGATTTGTAACACCCAACGTCTAGCCCACTCTAGTGAACTGTTTAGGAATTTGAAAATCCTACCTGTTAGACAACTGTTTTATTTTAAAGTATTAAAAATATACTTTAAGAGAGGTGGATATTTGCAAAGTCCTGTACGTGACACACACACCCTGCGTAGCAACTCTAACTCGAATGTACCACTTCCGTTTTTTCGCACGACTCTGTTCACGAACTTCTACACAGTAGTTTCACGTAAACTGTTTAACTGTATGCCAGTGGCCTTACGAATGATAGACCTCTATCTGCATTGGCTTCTTAGTTTTGATTCCAACCAGGTTGAAGTTTTAGCGCGCTACGTAGTTTAAAAAATATGATTGATAATTTCTTTAGTATGCATTCTTACACCGAGCTCTATTTTGATTTTAATTTTGTTTTATATGAAATGCTTTAGTCCCTCTTAGTTCTTATGAAATATCATACCATTGCTGGACGTTCTTAAATTAGTTTTAAATTAGTTTTTTATATGTTCACCCCACACATAATTAACTTATACTATATATGTATTTGTAAGCTTTAAAGTGGCATTTAACACTATTTTTGTTAAATAAAATATAAAATGTCACTAACTATTCTCTATATCTATATAAGAAATTGAAAGTGAAATACCATCTTAAATTATGTTTATCTAATTGTAAGATTGAGAATAATGAATAAAAAATGAATGAATGAATGAATGAATAAAAAAACACGAGTGGCATTAAATGCCATAATATTTAAGTTTTATTATTGTTTGCTTGTGTTTAAAATTTTTTAGTTTTTGTGGAGTCTAAAGAAGACATTTTTCAGCTCATCATATTTGTAGAAGAGCCGGAATAATAAACTTTTGTTCGACTTGGCCATCTCTGCTTTAAGTTAAGAGCTAATAGACAAACATACAGATTTTTCTTCGCTTGTATGCAACTTATGTCAAATTGATTATTAAAACGGTCGTTGCCGAGCACAATCTAGTTGCATGACAAGATAGACCTTATTTATTTGATTTGTACCTAACTAAAACTAAAGTAAAAATAAATCAATTTTAATGGTATGATAATTTACTTTTACAAAATTTTCACAACACGTTAAGTGTTGAGGAAATATGTAAGTAAGTGTTTAATCTTTTAACTTCCATACTGTACGTTTGACATCAAAAGAGTTAGAAGAAAAATATTCATTCCACGCAAATTTGCTTAAAAAGTGATGTTGTTAGTTTGCGTGTAATTAAGAGAAGAGCAAAAAGATGAATTTTTTGCAACAGGATATTTCCTCTGTATATGTGCGTAGGATATATTTAATATTTCGTGATTAAGTTTTTGAAATTCAAGGTACGAGATCTTCATAGTCACCCAAATATACAAATTTTCACATTGCATAACTAAATGATGGCGATTTGTCGTCCAGGCCGAACTGAGTACATCAAAATTTTCCAAATATTGTAATCAGCTCTTGTTGTAATTTCTAAAAAGAAGCTGTAAGTGTGTGTAAGTTGGTCAGTCTTTTTAAAGTGTTTACATTTCTGCAGACGGATGTGAAGAAATTGACTGAAGCGTTATGCTCTATACTTAGGGGACGTCCATAAATTACGTGAAGTTTTTTTTCGCAAATTCGAATCCCCCCACCCCTTGGTGAGATTTGGTGAGTTTGGCGGGGCCTCCCTCCCTTCCGTAAGGCTTGCCTTATAAATTTTAAATGTAATCTGCTACAATAATGTATACTCTCTGCATTAAAAAGTTGACGTGAGATTTTCGTTGAACCCCTCCTTCCCGTTAGTGAGATTTGCCGAACCTCCTCACCCCCACCACCATCCCCTCCCCCCTTATTTTATTATATATCCCCTTTAATATCACAGGTAAATTGTATTTTTATATACAGTCGTGTTCGAAATAATACGACGAGCTTAGATAAAAATTGATGTCGTCGTACAAAATTTTTACAATAATATTTTATAATATCGATTTTTATTGGTTTTGAAAAATTTAAATATTGGTGACTTGGTTTTTTTGTACTGTCAATTTTGTTAGATTAAGTCCAAAATGAGCTGTTCAAAAAAATAAGAACAAGGATAAAAAATATACAATACTCAATTTTTTATGTTTATACTAATACTCTCTCATGTCATTATATTCAGTATGAAGTGGCTTCTTCATGATTTTTGACTACTTTGGCAGACCTGGACTTCGTTGAAGATATAAGGGCTTGGCATCTGGAGAGTGATATATTTTCCCGAGTATTTTTCACAACTCTTCAGAATTTTTGGGTCTGGCGTATTTTATTCCTTTCTTAACATATATCCAAAGATGCCCCATTAAATTAAGATCCGTGGATTATGTTGGCCACTTCATAACACTCGTATTATGGGTCCTAAACTACTTATTTGCTTTCTTTGAGGTAAACTTCGGGTCATCATCTTGCTTAAAGATCTCTCGTTCGGCATTTCCTCTGCAGCGTAAGGCAACATAACGGCTTCTAGTATATCTTCAACATAGTAACTGGCATCCATAGTGTCAACTATCATAGTCAGAGGTCCAACGCAATTCCACGAAAAACATTCACACAGCATCAGTTTGAGGCCTTCATGCTTAATAGCCTTAATAGTGAACCTCACATTGAATTTTTGCCTAGGATTAGGTTTTACATATTGTTTATCATGATATGTTGCGCCAAACGGTCTGAGTTTACATCAAAAATAATCTAGCAAGCTGAAGTCTCCGTTTCAAATGCACACCTTTCAACAAAGATACTTTCCTTTGGCTTCGTGGCTTCAGATTAAAGGCAATTCATCGTTTTCTTATAGTAGAAGTGTTATTGGAAGTTTCAGCTCAATGCTGATTTGTGTAGAGGTAGCTGGTTTTTTACTTCTACTTCTACTTTCAGCGTATTTTTACCATTAGTTATCATGCCGTTTGAAACACCAAGAAGTTCCCTTATGAACACAAGGGTTTTGCATTCGCTGAGCAATGTTTTTATTAATTTTCTTTCTTTAGAAGAACAATGTCTTCATCCCATTTTTATGAGATTTTCTGCAATTTTTTGCACACTGAAAATTTCAAAATACACTCAAAATAAACCATACAAATACACATGATATGCCTGCACCTAAAGTTTGGAAATTCCCCGGTTGTGCCGAGTAAAAGTGCTGACTACATGATTATATTCTTTTTTTTTTCGAACAGCTTATTTTAGACTTAATGCAACAATTAGAAGAACAAAAAAATTTTGATGCATTTGGTCATCACTTTTTCCATTTTTTTAAGCCTTAATATGTGCTAAGTTATTACAATCAAAATCGATATTATAAAATATTTTAATAAAAATTTTGTACCTACGACAAATTCGATTTTCATCTAAGTTTTTCTTATTTTTTCGAACACGACTGTATAGTATTTTTAAGACTTTAAAAAAAGATCCTGCCAATAATTTTAAACAGCTTTAAACTATGCTCAGTAGAAATAACAAAACCGATATCAACTTTATTTTTAGAGTACCTAGTTGATTTTCGTTCCTTAAAGTGTGTTGCTAAAAATGACAAAAAGAAAATTAATACAATTTTTGTCGCACACTGTGATTGGGGTTTGTAATGCCATGTTCAAAATATAGTTTATTCCTGTTTTTATTTTTTTAATTGCTACAAATTTGCATAAATCAAAAATTACACTTTTAATTAATTGAAACAAAGTGTCAAACATTAATTTGCACTTAATAAACACTCCACAAAAATGGACGCACATTAACTACCAACGTAGTGTGGAATGAGCAATGCATACACTTCCTCTCTCATTTTTAATTATTCTCTCTCGCTGCCCCGTACAAACTTGACAGCGTCATTCTTTCAGCGCTCCCGCTACTAAATTATGAAAATGTTTTCATTTCAAAAAGAAATAACAAACTATGAAATTAATGCATGCAACGCATGCAACGTGTGGCATCTGTTCTGCTGCAAATAGCAGCGACAATGTTTAACTGTCATTTTATCCTGCTGACTGTCAGGCTGCATGATATAATCAGGGTTGCAGTTTCGGAAGGAAATTCACAAAATGAGAAGTTAATGTATTTGTGTCCTTCCTTGACAAGTTTTCAAATTTTTTTGTTTTAAATCAAAACTTTGGAAGATTACACAGCTCAAACACTTAGTGAATTTTTTAAAGACGAAGATTTGTCAACATTTTTAATATCCAGAAAAGCACTCAAACTCCTACTACAGCACGTACAGGTTCGAAATAAAGGATAAGGTCTTTTTCTTAAAAACAAAAACAAATGATTGCGACGATCATTTTGACTAAGGATTAAATATAAGAACTTCTATGATGATCATTTTTATCTTGTCCCTTTACACCGGTTGTTAAGGATTTTTCATAGAGCGTATTTTAAAAGAACAAAATTCGAAGAAAAAGAGTGTAATCAACAATATTTTATGCCTTTGATATAGAGCGAGGACCCTCAAATAACCTAAGGCCTGAGAGCTGAAACAAATTTGATGAGAAAAAGTTGCGTTATGTCGACGGAGTAGAGATAAATTTTCGAAAATTTTCGTTAAAAATTGTGCTTAGGACATTGCTTGTGCCGAAGAATGAACTATAGAGGACAAAAAAGGATGCTACCACGATGGCAAAATACTTTTTTATTAAAGCTAAGGCCGGCATACAATGCTACTCCAGGCGCGGATCCAAGGGGGGGGTCACGGGGGTCATGACCCCCCCCCCCAAAACAGCCCGCATTTCAAAAAATAGAGTTGAAACAATATTATTATTTGGTTATTCTTGTTATTTTTGATTTTTTTCTATCCTGTGACCCCCCCCAGAAAAAAATTCTAGATCCGCGCCTGTGCTACTCTAAGACTGGCACAACTTCAGGAGATTGACTTTGTACTAACTACAAAGGGCAGTAAAGCTTGGAGCAATATTGGCAAACCCAGATATAACCAGACCCTATTTACCAAATAATGCTACACTTTTTCAGAGCAAATATGCACCGAAGGATACTGAGAATTATGAATTGTGATAATGGGAAAAGACACTTCGAAAAATCATTACAATGAGCCCTGGACCAAGCTTGGCCAACGTATGGACAATAATGTATCCTTATACTCAAGGAAGCTTGGGCATTTTGTCAGCCTGAGCATGTTCCTTCATGTGATTTCAAAAACTGCAACTTGTATGGCCTACGGTTGTTTGAGGACCTTGGCTCATTTTAAAAGAATTAAACTTTTTTCTTGATGACGCTGCAGTATATTTCTTGGTTCTTTCATCTTTCAATTCTTGTTCGTTCTAAATTATGATTTATTAAAAAGCCTTGATAACTGGAGTGTGTGCAAGGATATGATGCGCTCGAAAATTGCTAAGAAGAATTTATCTTTATGATTATTAATTAATTTAGTACTTAGTCAAACACTAAGAGCGCATCGTATTTAAAAAAAGAGGAAAAAAAGGCACCGTCTCTTTGATTCCCTAAAGAACCTTTATCTCGAAAAGCACACATTTGCTTGAGTGATTCTCTCGGGAGTCTTAGCGTTTCTTAGAGTTATTTTTTATGCACATGTGGAATGCTATCCTTTGTGCTTCAAATTGAACGTCTTAAAGCTTCATAAACAAGTTGGTAACCCTGATCCAGGTGCATAGGCACAACATTAAAACAGACAACAATAAATGAATGTATGAAGCAGTAGTAGCCGTAAAAAGTAGGGGAGCAACACCAGAAAACACTCCCTACTCATTCCTCAATTCAATTTTCTACTCACATGCACATTCATAAGAGTTCTCCTGTTTGCTGAACCGGTTTTTGACCGTTTCTAGTGTTCAAAGGTTCCCAACAACTTTATTTTTCGCTCTGGTTTGCTATAGGAGGTGGCGGTGGAAAAAAAAAAAAGTGGATGAAATGGAAGTTTCACAGCGACAACGACTGTAATAGCGGCAACAGCAACAACAACAAATTGTGCAACAAATTTTGTTGCATCATTTTCTGTGCGCCCAGTTGTTGGTGGCAACACACAACAACAGTGGCGGCCTCTGCGTGTTGCAGAGCGACACCAGATGATGTTGATGATGCCAACGTTGATGACAAGACAGAAAAAAACAAGAAATTGTTGCTGTTGCTGCTGTCGTTTGGTTGTAATTTGTTCTTGTCGTTGTAGTCACTGTTGCTGTAGCATGATATGAGGCAAATGCGTCTGTCGACCCGCAGGATGTGAGTTTGTTTTGTGGATTTTAAATGCCATCTGGTGAGTGGAACCTGCAGCTGGTTGTTGACTTAAAAAAAAAGTGGAAAAAATGTAGAATGGTGCTGGGTGGGGCAGGTGGTAAATAATTTAAAAGTGGAGAGACAGATGCAAATTTACGTTTCATCCTTTTAGTTTTAAACGATCCTGCAGGATACTTTGAGTTAAAATTCATAGCTTTAGCAAAAAAAAAAAAAGGAAAACTTTTTTGTAACAAAGCAGAACAAAAATAAAGGAATGGTAAAGTTATATGCATAGGTAGTAAATGTTGAATTGCACTTCAAAGTTGAAGAATTTGCAGTACGGAAATTATTTGGACAACAGGTCTCTTAAATAACAGTCAAAAAGCACAACCGTATCACAGTCATTTTGATAAATTCAGAGTTTTCCAAACCTCGAAAATTTTACAGGGAATTTATACTTAGTTTGTTAAACTGTATAGATAGTGACATATCACTCTGCCCTGTACTTAACTTGCCTTGACTGCTTAAGACCACGGTGTGCCATTGAATTAATTTATATACGTCCCTAATTATAAAACAACTGCTATTATGAAACAGTTACCAAGTAAAGTTCTGATTAAGGACATAATTTTACCATTCGTTTGAGTCGAGGTCTGACTTCACCTCTTCGCGTCCTTGGGTACAGCCTCCAGGTAAAAAAATGCAACTCTACACTGAACGTTACATTTTGCTCTCCCCGCAATTTGAGCTCCAACCACAGCTACCACGATGCACCCCTGACCGCATGCAATCCACACAATTGGGCTTCACACAACTGCCAGATTAAGGCCGAAGCCTCGGGAACTCTTGATAACCCGTGGCACTATAATGGTTTAGACCTTTACCACTGAGCAGGCTTAGTACAAAGTAAAAAGTACACACAGTACATTATACTACTTATGTACCTTGAGCCAAAGTGCAGTACAATTTACAATCCACTTCCTGTTGTAGTTTACCTTAACGCCCTCGAGCCCCTGATTAACTGCACAACTGTGTCATATCACAACTGCCTTGTATTTTTTAACGTGACCGCCTGCCTGGAAATGCTTAAGTCCACAGTGTGCGTGCCACATTTGAATTACTTTACATACGACCCTAATTACAGGACGACTGCTGTTAGTAGCAGTTACCGAGTAAAGCTATATTTATGGACATAACTGCACCCTTGGTTTGAGTCGAGATCTACCCATATCTCTGGACGTCCTTGGAACGACCAACAGGTTGAGAAAATGCAACTCCACACTGAACATAACATTTTGCTCTACCCGCGCTTTGGATTCAGCCACAGCCACCACGATGCACCCCGGAGAGACTTACCGCTTGTAATCCACCTTATTAGGCTTTTTAAAAAGAAATTCGGAAAAAGAGTTCTGAAGATGCAGCAAATAATAAAAAAGAGCGAAGGAGGAGCAGTTATGTTCTTATGTTTCTTGCATCATGTCTACATAAAAATTAAGTTTGTCTCTGCAGTACAGTTTTATTAAGTCTTGTGAATAACTGTGAGCGATTAATAAAGCAAGTGTTTTTTAACCATTGAAAAAGCTGTTTTTAATGTGCAACATAAGACGGCTTAGCTGACCCTAACTAATGATTAGCTGAAACTTTATTGGCTTGTCGTTAAGATGTCAACATTTTCTTCAAATGAAGCAAAAAACTTTAGGTTTTTTATCGTTGGCGTTGGCGCATTACTGCATTTGTATGCGCTTATATAAGACGCAAATAAAAATATATTTATGGAAATATTTTATTTCCAATTGGGAAAAACATAAACTATGAAAGATTAGTTTTTGACTATGACGCAGTTGCGTAACGTCCAATGCCTCCTGCTCACAACGAGGCCTCTTTTTTGTCATTTCAACAGCAGACGTATTATTATGCCTCCCAACAGCAGACGTATTATTATGCCTCCCAACAGCTGGCGTGCTATCATGCTTAATATTAGAAGGCAAGGAAGAAGGACCCCGATTCATTTTAAAGATTTTTAAAATTTCATATACTGCAATGTTTTATGACTCGCTATTACTTTTTTGTTATCTGCATTGTAGATACACGACATCGAATGTAGATAAATGGTTAGAAGTAAAGAACGGTATGCATGTTGCCAGGGTGGGTTTCTGTTTCATGTTATGTTAAGATGGTAGAATTTTATGTAATCATTGTTAAGTATAAATTAAAAAACTTCACAAAAAATAAACATTAAATAAAAATATCAACGCAAGTGATGGATGACGCAAATGAAAAAAAAAAACAATTAATTAATTCAGAGTTCGATGACATAGTAACATAGTTTTTTTTTTCCTTTTTCGAAGCACTTCTGTGAGCCTTTTTACGACAAGCGTTCTTAGAAGGCGTCTTAACGTTTAGATGACCGGGATTTGATAGTTAAGATCGCCCTTGAAAAGTCCTTAAATTTGTATCTGGTATGACGTATCAACTATGTACTGTGAGCGTCAAAAGAAAGTAAACACCTTAATTACTCACATTAAAACTTTTATTAAAATGAAGTTAATAACACAAAATCAAAAATAAATATAAGGAGTTAAAGATTTATTTAATAATAGCTGATTTCGATATAACATTTAACAAAACTAATAAAAAAAATAAATTCACTTTAACTAGAAAAAGACTAAATTTTACGCAAACAGCAAACAAAAGAGAACAGAACTTCACTATAAAAAGTAACCTTTTTAAATATTTGGTTTGTTTTTCTTTGGTCTTAAGCACCTCATTTAGTCTCCTAGGCATCGACTAGAAAATATTTTTGTTACATCTGGGCAGATTTTGCTCCATTCTTCCCTTAGAGCCTTTCTTGAGCCAGCCTTGCTTGAAAAATCCCTTTGTCTGATTTTTCTGTCAATGGTGTCACCACAGATGCTCGATCGGCTTAACATCCGGGGACTGCGGCGGATGATCAAGTGTCTTAGGAGTCTTGTACAGTAGCCACACCTTTACAATTTTCGACGCATGCTTTAGATCGTTGTCCTTTTGGAAGATCCAGTTTCAAGCCAAGCCTAATTTCTCGACGCTAGGGTCAACATTATCCTTCAAAATGGCTAAGTAATACATTTAGTTCATAGTACAGTCAATAACAACAAGATTACAAACACCTGTTGCCGCCATTCAGCCCCAAGCCATAACTGAGCCTCCACCGTGTTTGAGTGTTGGTAACACATTTTTTTATGAAGGATTCATTCTAAGCACGCCATATTTTTGGGAACCTTTTCGCTCCCAAAATTTCGAATTTGCTCTCATCTGTATAAAGTATGTTTTTCTAAAAAGATACTAGTCTTATTTTTGTACTTTTTAGCAACATCCATACGCTTACTCAGCTTTACCTTGGATATGTATGACTCCTTGCGTGGTATCCTTCCATGTAAGCCATTTTTGTGAATCTGTCTCCTAACTGTACTCGCATTACTGGATTGCCTGATGTGTGCGTTATGTTCTCTGATAATTTAACTGCACTTGAGGCTGGATATGCCTTTACTTCTCTTACTACAGCTCCAACTTCAGTACCACTAAGCCGCTTTGGGCGTCCAGATCTTGGTAAATCTTCAACCTGATGCTGTTTGGCGTAGTTATCAACTACTTTTTTTCTATTGTTCAGTGGTTCCTTACCGCGATTTCATCAATTTCACGCAAGGATTTGACTTTTTTTTTAAATCTAATATAATTTTCCGAGTATCAGCCGATGTTTGCTTTCCCATAGTGAGATTATCTTCCTTTATAACTTTTTAGTTATTATTAATAAGTACAAATCAACTTAAAATTAATTTTAGTGAAGTAAAACATTTGATCAGCACAAATTTTTCACAAAAACTTTAGTTTTTTTCCCGAAATATATAAAAATCTAAGTGAGTACATATTACAACTGTTTACTTTTTTTTGACGCGTAAAATCTGATGCATTTTCACATTCGAGAGATTTGAGCAATGTTGTCACTTGTTTTGATTTCATGTTTTATAATAGTAAATCTCTAAATGGTATGCATAGTAGTAAACTCTGTAATATTACTTTTTATCGTAAGTCAATATTAACTTTGTAATAAGATAATTTAAGTATGAAGAATTGGTGTTTACTTTCTTTTGTCGCTCACTGTATATAAAAAGTTCATATCACAGAGCGAGCCGATATATCGGCTCTTTGGTCCGGTAAGGGATAGGAAAAATTTTGTTAAATTGTGTTAAATTCTATGAAATTGCTAAAATTCGGTGAAAATGTGACTCTAGGGGTTGTCGGGGTCCCTGATTACGAATCTTGTCGCTCCCGAAGTTTAGTTAATTTTTCAACTCCCTCTCAGAATTACCCAGAGCTAACGACGTCGACGTAGCTCCTTTTTTTTTTATTTTTATAAGCGCCCTGGATCTTGTTTACTACAAAAAATTATTGATTTTGCTCCAAAGCCGATATATGTATGTATTGGTCCTCTTAAGGTTAACGCATCCGATGTAGGTAGACCTGCTTGAAGAGTATTTCCATCAGACCTGATTAGAAAGGACATTTCATATAAAAAAGAAAACACATTTGAATGGAAATGGAAAGGGCTCCTAGCAGCGCTGCATGCTCCTGCCTTTGCCTACTGGGAAGCTTTATACTGCTAAGCCATTAATTTCTATTTCTCATAAGTACATTTGAGTTATTATTTCAATCAAAAATATGAAATATAAAATGAATCATTTCGAGTTACTTATTTCTTTCCAAAAATGTATAAGCTATAGAATGCAAGTTATTTCTCTTGATATGGATTTCATATGCACAATAAACATAGTAGTTATAGCAAAAAAAAATTCTACAGCGAACGCACCTCAGATTTTAAGTTTTTCATCTGATTTCTCTGAGCCCGGCAATGTTAATATCAAACTCAGAGAATGCACCAACCCATTAATCAAAGTCACTAATAAAGTTGACATTAAACTGGGAATTTATACTATGTATGTATGTATGCATGTATACTAACAGAGTTCCAGGATAATCGCGACTATCTAATAATCTGAAGTATACATGTATACTATACATATGAATGTATGTAGGTTGATGTTAGTAATTTAGGTTCGGTTTTCTTCGCCAAAAAATCGAAGTAAATTTTCGATAAAATGAACTCAAATCAAATGAAGCAAAAACAACAAAAAATTTGCCTTTCAAAAGCAAATATTTCTAGCATTTGTGAAGAGGAGTACGGAAAAATGTTTTGTGATTTGCTGTTGCTCTTAAATAAATTAATTTAAGGACAGCAGTAGCAACAAGCAGCGCATGTAGAGAGTGTAGAGCTTCATGCTGAATTGAGACAAGCGCCTCTTTAGCTCAGTGGTAGAGCACTGGTCTTGTAAACCAGGGGTCGTGAGTTCAATCCTCACAGGAGGCAACACAACAAAATATTTTATAAAAAATTATTGTTTTTTTTTTATATTAAAAAGAAATTTTTACTTTTTTAAGAGAAAACAAATTATTTAATGAAAAATCGCAATTGTTTGTAACCTAAAAAAAAAAAAAGTTGAGTAGAAAATATTCCTAAAAACTGAAAAATCTTTTTCTTATTTTTGTTTTTTGTTGATGCGGTTCTCCATTTCGTTTTTTCCAATATTCACTTAAAACTTTTAAAGAGAAAGAAATAAAATCAAAAACTAAAATGAATAAAAAGCAACTCAAAACGAACAGGCGAGCAGCAAATAGTAGCAACAGCGATTTTTTTTGATTTGGTAGAAACACACAAATAACAATAACAACATGAGACAACAACAAAAATAATAACAGCTACAGCAGCAACAAGAAAAACTGACTGACTGACATTTTTGTTGTCGTTCGTTCTTGGGTTTTTTTTTTTCGTTTTGTTTTTATTTTTGCACAAAGAGTGAACTTTTTCGCGCGCTCACAATCATCAGTTGAGTGTTGTTGCTATTGTTATTGCTGCTGCTATTCTGCCCTCAGAAGCGAAAAGGGCATATCTCAAAAAAAAATGCGTTTGGAGATAATTGATTTTTTGTTTATGTCAATTTCTTGAAATACCTGTAAAATTGAGATAGAGAAAATTTTCTTAGGAGATTTTTTTATATGTTTTAATCAAGATACCGGCTTTTGGAGTAGTTTATTAGACGCGTAATTTCTTAAACTATCCGATGCCACAAATCAAATCATCAATCACAAATATGCATTTTTTTGAGATATGTCCTTTTCGCAACTGACGGCAGTATTGTTGTTGTCATATATGTAAAAAATCATATTAGACTTCTTTTATCATTTGTTGCTGCCCTCTATGTTTACTTTTTCTGATGTCGTTGTTGTTTTTGTTATTGCTGTTTATGTTATTATTTCTTTCTTGGTTTTTGTTGTTATTTTCTACTTTATCTTTGTTTCTTTTTTTGTATTTATTTTATTTTATTTTATTTATAGATTAACATATTTACGTTTTCTGACAAAGCTTTGGGTGCATTTTTCCTGCTTTTGAATTAAAAACTAAATTTCATCCAGTTTTTGCCGCAAAAGCCATACAATCCTACCGAATACTGTAAACGCAAGATATTCTAATGTATTCGAGCTGGAAACTCGATACAGAGACTTTTTCACATTGTTTTTGTATGAGATCAATTAATAAGTAGTATATGCTCATACCTATCCTACAAAAATAATGTGAAAAAAAAAGTTTCGCGCTTTTTTCCTCAGATTTGCTCTCTGCACAAACTTCCCTTTAACTACCCTCTCGCCCAACTACAAATAAACAACCCCACTCAGTATCTTTTATTCTCAGCTGTGGTCTAGTTTGCACTCAACGCACTGTCGTCTCGTGTTTCACATAAATTACGAATATTTTAATTTATTTTCTTTCCTTTTTGTTCAGTATCACTTTGATATGTTAAAAGGAAAATAATGAAACAAAATCTTATAAATAATAATCACAAAATTTATAATTATGTAAATTACAATTTGTCATATAAAAACGTGCGTGTGGTTTAATTTATTAAAAAAATTATTCAAAATAATGTTATCTGATGACCTTTGAAAGAGATACAGGTTCAAGGTGCACTACGAATTCCTAAAGAAATTCCGTCGATATTAAAGAAACACCGATTTATTTTTATTTTTTTAATAATCTTTTAAAACCTCGAACTCAAGCATCACAGAGATTTATTTTCGTAACGTACTTTCCGCGACTTCTTTTCGACGAATTGAATATCGAACGACTGTTATTATTTGCAGGTTCACCTTGAATTCAGCACAAACTTTAACTTACCCTGACAAGAACTATGGTTCATTTAAAGATCTGAACCAATCAATTTCAACACATATTGCGTAATATCGAGCGAAAAATACGCCGAGAAAAATTAATTTTGAAGTAAAAATTACAAATATTTACAAAAGTTACAACTCTTGAGGAAAAATAATATATATTGCAATTAATATAGTAATAGTTTACTTTAAAGGTCACCTCTCCGGTTTTCTTGAAACTTCAGTATGTTGTAGAGTTTAGCATACTGATAAAAAATATATATAGAAGAATATAATAGAAGTTCTTGGTTGACCTGCCCTGATCTGTATGCTATTGAGAACTTGTGGGAGATCGTTCACACAAAAATCAACAGAGAAAATTTCAAAACCACGGAAGACCTATTTCAATCCTTAAAGAGAAGAGATATCGCACGATATCTAAGACGTCCAGAATAAAAGGTTCACAACAAATTACTGATTTTAAAAGATTTTATTTACCATAAAAAAAGAGGGTGATTTAGTTTTGTCTGTTAAGTTTTCTGGTTTAAAATGTTCTTTTGATATTAACTTTTCATTTATGAAATACCGAAATTTTTTAAGTTTCCGTTTGTCAATAATAAAGGTATAATAAAAAGATAAAATGAATACACAACCTGTTGCAATAACGTCGTTTTCATAAAAAAACTTATGGTTTGAAAAAAATTTACTGAGAGTGTGCTTAAGTATTGGCCAATACTGTTTGTTGGACGTGGAAACGCCTCCGGTCCAAAACCGGTTTTGCTATCTACTAGCGGTAGCCTTTGGCCGCCAAGACGATATTGGACATATTGGTGGATGGCCTTTACCCTAACTTTTATGTAGAACTAGTGTGGCTAGTTCAACCTGTGTTGGATATTCTTTTTAAGCCCAAAGAAAAATATGAACGAGGCGTTTCCGCGTCCAACATACATGCATATATATGAGTATATTCTCGATAAGCATGCTAAACTGTACAACATACTAAAACTTCTAGAACATCGGGAGGGTAACTGTTTCAGTAAAAAATTACCATTAATATTATCGATTTGCTAATTTAGGAATTGCTCTGCTTGTTGTTTGCGCTTCCTATTAAATTAGTTCGTTTTACCAAGCGTGAAAAAAAATATTTCTAATCTCGCAGATAAGAAATTTTCCAAGAACAAAGTTAAAGTTCCACTAATAATTACACCATGAGGCTTAAAATAAATTTCAGCTTAAAAAAAATAAATCAAAAAGACTTCTACTACATTTTTTTTTTTAATTTATTGAATAGAGAAATATTGCTTTATTAAGAAAATAAACATATTTTTTGCAGAATAATTTTTCTACGTGTAGGTACTATAAATGATTTACACAAATCTAAGCCAAATTTAAACGCTTTAATGTGAGTGATATTTAAGATAATATAGCCATACTGTAAACAAATATTGGGAATGATTAGTCAACAGGGCGTGGCATCTTCAATGCAAAAAAATGCAAAAGTCAATGCTGAGAGTGCTCTACAATAAACATAGACAAATGCAATATGGGAGCTTTGGTGAATCGAATAAGCACTGAGTCGGCTAGCTTAGAGAAATGGGCGTGGCGAACAATACCTTAAAATATTTCTAAAGTATATATGGAAGTAAATGTAAATAGACATGAAAATATAGCACAAGAACATCTAGTCAAATTAGTATTGTATGTCATTATGTACATGCAGCAAAACAGAATAATTCCACAGCGACTTCTCGATAAACCAGAACTATACCTTATTTGGGAAAACTTTTAATAGCTGAATTGCTATGAAGTTTACGATCTTCTCATTGTATTCGACCTCACTCGCAAAGTTATTTCTCTTCATTTGAAGTTAGCATAGCTTTTATAAAATAAAAATTAAATAATATTTGAAGTTATATCTTTTTGAAATTAGATTGTTAAGTTGATTGGCTTAAGCTAAGTTTAAATGCAAAGTTGAGTTACAACAAAAATTTGAATGAGGAGGTTATGTACTAGAGCGTTCAACATGCTGTCGGCCTAGCAAAGAAAACACTCGATTTTTGCCAAAAAAATTTTTTATTCTTCCACATAGCCCCCTTTCAGTACGATACACTTATTTCAACGATTTTCTAACATTGCGATGCCCTTTGAATAGTAAGATTTCTCAAGATCTCCAAAATACGCTTCAGTTTCCAATTCGACCTGTTCATTCGTCGCAAATCTCCTTCCGTGGAGCTACATTTTTATATTTAGGAACAGATAATAGTCGCTGTGGGCCAAATTTGGAGTATATGGGGATGAGGAAGCAGTTCGAAGCGTAAACGTATACGTACACATATGTAAAAGGAGATTCAGGTAAATGTAGTACTATCTCTTTTTTAACTAGTTCAAAACGGACTATTTTTACGCTATTGCGACTAACCGTAGAGTTAACACGACACAGGCAGTGCCACAATAACTCGGCTCACAAAAGATGGAAATATTTTTAGCTTTTTCTTACCATTTTCATGAAAGCTGCGATTTTGTTTTAACTAAGATATCCAGGCACTGTTTTTTGAGAACCTACATACCTGAAATATAGAAACAAATAAAGTTAGAATTTTTTAAACACATGATTATACAAATAACATAATAAAATTCATACTATATTAGTAAAAGATACATATAAGACTTAACTACTTATTCCATACAAATTTGAATTTCTAAAATAAAATTTAAAAAAATTTTGTTTCAAATTTTCATATTTTTGATTATAGAGCTAACATAAAATGTTAGCAACGTTTCCGATACCTCTAAACTTATTTCACAGGGTTACTATTTATGAAATAAAGTGTCGCAAGCGAAAATGTTTGCGAGTTATTGCATTAATTTCAAATACAGAACGGAGCACTTGCATTGTGCAGCTAAAAAAGATTTTTTTTCTATAACCGATTGGCTCTCTTTCAAAAAATGTCAAAAATGCTCGATTTGATGAAAACAATTGAAGACATGAGGGACGAAGGTATCGTATTACATTTTGGCAATATGATTTTTATGTCGACATAAATTCATCAGGGAATATTCAAACTACTCTATCTTATCTTAAAAATTAACCTTTGTGTGTACGCGAAAAAAATCCTACGTAAGTGTACACTCGTAGTTCCCGGGTACCCAAATTGAAATAAACGATTTATAACAGGGGTGTGGGCTGAAAATATCAAAATATGCACATATTTATTACCAAAAGCTGCAACAAAACAGAATTTACAACAGCAAACAATTTATAGCAATAAGGGTCAGCATTTACTAAACTTATTATAGCAAAAACAGCAATAATTGTAGGTACATAATCTATATACTAATATGTGAACATCAAAACTTGTGATACACTTTCATAGTATTTACTATAAAGAGAGGGGAATAAAACTTATATCATTGGAAAGGTACTGTTCCCTAGATGTGCAGAAAAGAAAAATAATTTGTGTATGTTGCCGTAAAGACAGGTAAAATAAAGTTAACATAGACCTATGATGTCTCCATACAAAATGCTATAACGCCTAATGAGAAGAAACGCTGTCACGGCTGAGCCGCCTCACCGATTTTAATGAAATTTGATATGGAGATAGGTTGAACCTTAAGAAAATATATTTGTTCAGAGTGGGCGACGCCACGCCCCTAACAAGAAAAAGTGTCTGCGACTAAGCTAATGGATCGATTTTGATGAAATTTAGTTAGGATACAGACTGATCCCTAAACAAGATTGCTAAAAACTCTAAGCTCTTTTGGTGGGCGTGACACTGCTCCTAAAAAGAAAATCATTTTCACTGCTAAGCTAATTCACCGATTTTTATGGAATTTGGTACAGAAATAGATTGAATCTTGAGAATAGGTATTCGGCTTAAAGTGGACGGTTCAACGCCCCTAATAGGAAAATATGTTTTCACATCTAAACTAATGAACCGATTTTAGTGAAATTCAATATTGAGATAGATTGTACCCTAAGCAAGAGAAAGAAGCAGGGATTAACAAGCTTTTTCCAGTTTAGTTTTTTAATACTGAAAAGTATTTTTTGTTACTTTTGTGCGCGCTTCATTCGAAAATATCTTCATAATTTGAGCTAGCTGATCTTAATTAAATGAGTATTATAACTAAATACTTTTGTAAAATGGTAAGGGATCGTCCATTAATATCATAAGATTTGTTTTGAAAATTCGGACCCCTCTTTCCCCTTATGTAACGGCCCTCGCGGCATACATCTGCTTCCAGAAAAATAGTCCAGCTTGGAATACATCTACAAATTCACGAAGATGCTTTCTGAAGGACCTCGGAAAACAATTGGCAATGCCAGAAATAAATACCTGATCAACTATTCCCAATGTATGCCGGAACTTTGCTACCAAAATCGGTATAGAGTCCATATTAGGACGTCCAATTCATGTAAAAGTAGTTCCTGTAGCAGTATCAACTCGCGATGCCACAGGCCATTTATCGGTAGTTGGGAACTGCGCTTTATGCCTTACTTCACCGAATAAAAAGAGGCGTAAGACGACAATACTTGCTCTGACTTATAGATAATACATATGTAAATTTAAATCCATTTTCATTCGAATTAATTTTTTGAAATATGTGCAAAACTATTTAATTTTCTTTTTATTTTTATATAAAACCAATATAAAATAAAAGTGTTAGAAACTACATATATGTATATAACGTTCCTTGTTATTAACTTTTAGCAAAATAAGCACAAATTTTTCAAAATGTTCATACAAAATACATACAGGTACCCGGGTACCACGGGTGTACACTTAGAGGTGTAAAAACTTTAACCAAAAAAAAAGGTATACTAAACTTTTTTTATCTAGATTGCTTGCTTCAAGTGTGCTTCTTGACTAGCTTGAGGAATACCAAAAATATCAAAATCAAAAAATTAACTTTTGTAGCCCAAAACTCAGAAAAAGTACGTCTTGGGTACCCGGGTACCACGGGTGTACACATAAAGGTTAAAGAAACATGCGGGAAAAAGATGCCATTTTTAATGTATGAAAGGTGATAAAGTATCAGCTCATTTTGTAAAAATTTAATTTTGTGTCATAGCACAGTCAGCTAGTGTTGCCTTCAATATAATTTCTGCATATCATGAAGGATTTATGAATATTTATTAATCCCATGTAACTTTAAATTTTCTTTTAGAATCGCTATATATACAGTATCAGTTTGTTTTCATTTTACAAAGATGTAATTTTTCAATAATTAGCTATGTATCTTTTACGATGTTTTATTAACGTTTACCATAAAAGCATGAAATAACACTTATCGGAAAAATTAAACTACTTGGCAGCATATATTTGAGTGTTGTAATGTGGTAAAGCTATGTTCAATGTACTTTGTAGCACAGAATATTATGAAAATCTTGATTGCCCGATGTTCGAATTTTTTTAAAATAATAAACAAAAACTAAGAAGACTTAAGCTAAGAGAGACTTTTCCAGCAGTGTCAAAAATAATGAAGCGGTGCAACGTTTTATTCATCTAAATATACCACATGGCTATTTTACCTGTGAATAGGCCTATTATTATTATATTACTTAAACAATTAAAAGATTCTATTATATGTTCTCAACCTAAACAAAAATTAAAGAGTTAGTACTGGTTATTTAATGATAAATATAAGTTTTGTCAATTTACTAATTAATAAAATTGTCAGATAAGTAACACCTAAATTTTTGTTTTGCGACTCGACAATTAAATTTTGTATATTATACATAAATTAATTAAAAAACCAAAATAAACACTGCTTGCGCAATTAAAGAAATTCAATTAAAAAGTTATAAAAGAAAAATGTACAGACAGTAAATGACAAATGAATTATAAATCAAAAGCGTAAAACGTTCAAAGTCAAATGTGATCTACGAATTAATAAATAAATTAAAATAATAACAAAATACGACGCTAAGAGAACTAAACAAAACAAAACAAAAAACACAAAAATACGTAGCATCAAAAGAAAAGACGATAAGCCAAAGTAAAGACGCTGAGAGTCACTTGAAACACAGTCGAAGAGTATTCTTATAACTTTTGTTCTCATTCTCAAAAACACTCAGATGAGAATAAATTTAAGTAATGTCAATGAAAATGTTATTTTAGGCCAAAAAAATGTCTTTCTTGCACAAATAAAATGAATAAAATTTAACTGAATGGTTTTTACGAAACATGGCGTTGTTTTTCGTGGTGTAATGTGCGCACAATTATTCTTAAAGATAGCATAATACCACAAAAACGGTTCATGGGCAGAAAATTATTTATTTTGCCCATTCCACCAAATTGGCATTTCTTGAAAGTTGAGTACCAACCTCTGGTATTAACAGTATAATTTTGATATTTTGCTAAAACTTTAAATTCATCAGATCTCAATTCAATAGAGAAATTTTGAAGTGAGCTCAAAACAAAAGTGGATACGCGCCTTCTCTTTCAAACAAACTTTATCTCTTAAAGATAATGCAATTAGTTTGAAATGTACATATGTATCTATGTTGAAATATCAGAATATGACCACCTCCAAAACGCATAAAAATACTACGCATTTTCAGCAAAACACATTCCAACATATTTGAAGCTTTTTCTGCATCAAAGTAACCAAGGTATAATCCTGCAATTGTCCAGATCAATTTTGCCGAATAAAGTTATAGTCGATCACATCCCGGACTTTTTAATTTGCATTTGAAGTTTAAATAGGTCATAAAGAGTTTAGAGAATTTGAGAGGTAAATTTTTTCTTGGATGAAGTTTTCCAAAGACAGCCATTATTGAGTTTATGTAGGGTGAAGAGAAGTCCCTATAAGTCGTTGACTCAAACCGACATTAGCACTTCTTCTGTCTCTCACGTCAAGAAGGCTTTTTCAAGGGTCTTCATATACAGGAATAGTTTTTTTTGTTCATCTGTCTGGTTATTTATAATTTACGTTATTGTTGTCGCTTCCCACTTTACCGTTAAAGTCGCCCATAGCCATAAGCATGTCATTCTCCGTCAAGTTCCTAGAGAATCGAGCCCAAGTTATTCTTTTACTGACATATTTTTTATGGAAGGGTCCCACTTCGTCACGATGTAGGCCATTTTCTGCTATTCCAGAGTAAACATTTTTTCAACAGAGCTGCTTGTGAAATCACCTGAACCGTTCCATTTGTATTCATTTCTAATATGTATTTCGATGTTATCGAGTTTTCTAATAAATTTCAACAGATCCCATATCAAATTTGATACCTTTTTCACTGTTTTTTTTTTTGCAAATTTAATGTATAAAAAAATTTAATGTTTCGCAATTTGAGTTTTGTTCAGTTTTCAAATTTAAACCAAAATACCATTAAAAGTTAAAATAATTAAAAAAAAAATATTTTTTTGAAGACGTTATATTTTAACGATTTTTTCATAGTGCTGATATTGACTGAGATATGAAAAAAATTTCATAAATTCTTTTAGATTTTTATGAAAAACTAAATAATAATATTGTTATCTTTGTACATATCAGCTCAACAAAAAAAAATGGATAGAAGATAAAAAAAAAACTGTGGAAATTTTGGATAAGAAACTTTAAGAAGAATTTATTTCGTAAAATGCTGAAAAAACGCATGACCATAGATATCTTGGGTTTGCTAACATTGGGGTCGCACTTGTAGTTTTGCTTTTGCACATTTTGCATTTTGTAAGACCAATGCTAATTTTTCTCGCCATTAATTTTTTACAAAAAAGCAATTTTACAATAATGAAAAATCTGTTAAAAGTGCTTAACTTCCAGAAAGCTATTTTTCGGACCGCATAAAATGATCTCTAAAAAGAAACCAATTCTTAAAGCGTGCCTTTACGTTAAGTACTTACAGACGGAAACAATATAAATTCTATTTTTTTTGCAGATAATCATTTTTGCTACTACTCATTCCTCTTCGAAATTAAATTGTACAGGGTGGCCAACTTACAAGAAAACAATTTTATTTTGTCATTTATTATGAAGCGTTTTTCGATTGAGCAACATGCTCTAATTAAGTATCTAACCTTTCTACGCAAATTAGTCTTCTCTAGCGATTTGGAGCCAATCGAAACGCAACAGCTGTTTTTTTTTTTAACAAATTTAACGTCAAACCAAATTCTCTCGTGTGTCGATTTCCGATAAGCAATCGGAAAAAAAACGATATATAAAAAAGTCTAAAAGCGAAGTTCTAAACACAACTGGTACGAGAGCGATGGTGTCAAAAACAAAACGAGATAACATGATTTTTACTATACTTTGGAGGAAGATACGACTTAAGAGGTTTTTTGACCAGAAATGTCTAACTTTTGTAAGTGACACTATAAAATTTATCGCTGAGCAAATCGAACAAATTCTAATTTTCGTGCGATTGGTTAGTAAGAAAAAGAAGACAATACAAAGAAAAATAAACAGCTTAAAAAATCGTTGCCAAAAAGCTTTTTTATGTTCGTAACCATCGCTTTCGTCCCAGTATGTTTAGAACACGACGTAAGCATTTTTGGGATAAAGTGTAGTTTTTCAATTTACAGATTATTTTGACGCAGCTAATGTCAATCAAAAAAGAGTCAACTAATGTTAAACACAAAAAGTAATCAACTAATGTCAAACACAAAGGTAATGTCAGCAAAAAGCAGGTAACTTCAAATAAAAAGAGTCAGGTAAACGAACGAACACAATTGGAGCTTTGTTAATGTTTAAACAGAATTAAGACGTGCGATTTTTCTTCTGTTTTTCCTATACGTTTGTAGTGCGTATAAAATTGACACTAGAAAATTTATCGGAGAGAAATAGAAAAAAATTTAATTTTTTTGGTGCGATTTGACACTGAAGATAAATCTCACGTCCCAATTCTGTTTAGACATTTAAGCTTCCATTGCGCATGTTGCTCTAACATATAGAAAACATCATGTTGTCTCGTTTCGTTGTTTTCTCGCGGTCGTTAACTTCAAACGGAAAGCATATATCAGCGAAATGGCAATAATGCCAGTGTGAAAGCAATTTTTAAAATCGCAACAAAAAATCGAGCGAGATAAATCAAAACCGTGCTGATTTCAATGCCAGTGTGAATCGCTTATAAAGCAGGAAAGTTGAATAATGCCTGAAGTATGCAAAAATGTTGCAAAATACGAGCACGGTATGCAGCGAGAGGTGAACAATTCGCAAATGCTATATTCTATTAGGGTTACCAGATGACATACTTTAGTAGTATATTGACTACTTTTGGACTGTAGAAATAATTTTTTACTTTTGTGACTACTTTTGAATTTTCCTTCGTAAAATGTTTTTTGTGAAGTGAAAATGAGGACCTTTTTTTTTGTGCTCAACAAAAATATTTTGGTTGAATTCAGAAAAGTGAAGACCTTTTTGTTTTTTAACATATTATAAAAATTTTAAATTTTTCAAGGTGGACTACTTTCGTAGGCAAGTCATCTATATTCTATACAAAATTTAAATTATTTATATAAAAAAATCTGGTGTTTTTCCGTTGGTATAATAATAATTTAAAGTTGCATCGTTCTTATTTGACCACCCAGTATTTGATTTGTTATGGTGCTGCTATTTTCGGGTTATCTTTCGAGTTCTATCTGTTGGCACGTTTTCTTTTTTTCGCTTCATTTTTCGCACTATTCGCTCAATTCTTTTTCGTCGTCTATCTTTCTGTCTGCGTTTCTTATCTTTTTTGTTTTTATTTTGATTATTTAGTTTCTTTTGGTTTATTTTCTGCAGGTAGAAAGATATTGTGGACATTTTATTGTATCATTTTACATAAATCGCGATCGCGTTTTTATGTGCGATTTTAATTTCAAAGAATTTGATTACGAATTTTTCGTATGTTGCAAATTTGTTTCTGTTTAATGCATAGCAACAGTATGTAAAAAATACAGAAACAAAGATAATTTTTTTCTGATCTCATAGTTATTGCAAAACAAGTGTACCAATAAAATTGTATGATAATAATTGACATTTTTTTACATAATTTTCAAAAATATCGCGTGTCTTTTCACGTTTAATTGCTAGTAGACTGGCCTTGAAAAGAACTTGCCTGGAGAAAAAAGTCCAATGTCAGTTAAAAGAGGTCGTTCATTGACCACAAAATAGAGAAGCACGAAGCAAAAATGCAAACATTAAACGGCAATAAAACTGTTAGTTTAAGCCGATTCAAAATGTTGAGGCTGTTAAACATGTGTAATAATAAAAAAAAATAAATAAAAATTTGTGAAATGCGTCAGAAAGCAATAAGAAAATAATAATTTTATCTTCGCAATACAGAATCGCTACGGAAATATTTCTTTGCATAAAATACTTTAGACTCAACTCTACTAAGATAAAAGAAAAGACTCCTTTCAACCAAATTTAGCCACTGTAGCACCTTTTTGCAAAGAAAATATGTTTGATCATAGCTCCTCTGGACGAATTCACCATTTAAGTTTCCTCTGAAAATTATTTTCGATAAGTAAGACAATTCACATGGCCTTGTATACCGTTCGTTTGGGAACCTTAAACTGATTTTCTGGATGCATAGTAGGGTGGAGCGCGTCTCTATGGAGATTTTTTATTTTTATATATTCTAAATGGGCCAGTGCGGAAAAGTTGTTCCATCAATCACCTTTTATAGGGATATAAATATTTTTTCAAAATTTTGAGTTTTAGTACTACCGCAAGTTAATCAACGCGTTGCACAGAAAAAGGAAAGCAAAGGCCAACCAACGATGAGAAAGATGTAAACAAAAAATTTTGCGCCGCAGTCTAGCGCAGTGTTAGCATTTTTGGAACATTTGTACTTTTTTCGGTCTTGAAGACAAAATATTACATTCAGCCTTTAAGAAGTTCATTTGAAGTCTCGATTCAGTACATTTTTAAAAAACCCAAATGCCATCACTGATCTAACGGCGCTTGAACTTGTGATGCTAGCGTTTTAAAATCGGCCTCAGGAAGAGCTTCAGGAAGCTACAACTTCTCAAAGAGAACAGTCAGTTATAGCAGTGGTGGGCATGAAAATCTAACAAAAGGACTAAACAACAACATCAAGCAACAACAAACAAAATTTTAAATTTTTTTTTGCTGTCATTTCCGAATTCGCCAACAGCCAAAAAAAAAACCAAATTGCACTACAAACAAAAACAATTGCTACATTCGTCAAAACACAATGCGGCGCCGTCGCTTATGCCTTTCTGTTTTGTTTTTGTTTTCATTTGAATTCAAGTCAACGCTGTGCCTCGATCGCGTTGAAGTTCTGGAAATTTTTTTTCGCTTGCTTGTGCGTCGTATAACGGTGCGGGCAATGAGGGCGGATAGGGACACTACGTGCCCACCACTGAGTTTAAGCATTAAATCGTTCTTTACACAACGAAAATACGCAATCGCTATTAACGACTGTAAAAATGTTCACTCACAACAACTACATATGTCCCAAGCTCTCTACTTATTTAAGTACTGATCAATTAATATGGGCACTTGTTTTGAAAACTTGGTGAAAAGAAATCCAGGTAATATTATCCATTCGAGATGGCTTACTACTGCCAATAGAATTTCAAGATTGTATGTTACCTTAGCAAAACCCTATGACAATCTTTAGATTCTTACAAACTTTATCTACAATGTGGTTTACTATTAAAACTCAACCAATTTGCATTTATGGTGCCAAGCATTTGCACCAAGCGATTTTGCTTTCTCGTTATATGAGCAATTCATTAAAAAAAATAGTTGACCCAGTTATTCAGAAAAATGGTTATTTTGGTCATCCTGAAAATATCTTAATATCGATGCTTGGAGATAAGTCAAGATCTGTTGGGATTTCAGCCTTGAAAATGATACTGGAACTAAGGAAAAAATAAACCGCAATTTGCTATGCCGAAATTTAACTTTCGGGCTAGATTTTATACTAAATTGATCGACTGGGATGCTGTTTCTTTATATGAGCCGCCTCTAATGAAACACATATCAACAGAAATTATTTCTGAATGTATTGAAAATTTGGATGGATTGGAGGTTTTTATCGCAAACTCAATATCAAAATTGTTAGTGAAGCTGCTGCTGCGGTATGTGGTTCATCAAAACAAGTATGGAATCACGAAAAATAATGCCTGTTTTTAATGCTAGGAGTGCAAATTTGCGTAAAGTACTAGAAAATTTGTCATATTAGAGGGGGATATTTATAGTTTCCGACACTACAATTATAGAATTTATGTGGTTTGTTTCATACTTCTATGTTAATATTATAATAAAAATCACAATTTGCACACGTTCAAGCTTTTTTATTGACTTTATCCCATACAAGCAAATGCTACGTATTAATATTTTTTTCCAAAACTTCAATGTCCTTGCGGCAGTACAAAACATTAAAATATCAAAAAGTACCAATAATATTTTATGTAAAATATATTATGGAGCATCTTTTCGCATATGAACCATTTCGAAAATCGAAAAAAAAATTTTCGCTCCACCCTAAAGCATAGGGTGAAATATATCGTCTTATTTCATAGATCCTTGGTTCGATAGCTTAAAATTCGAAGTCTGCTATATTATAGTTGAGCAAAGTTCAAAGACAATCCTTCCAAAATATAACTAGAGCAATACGCAGTTGTTCCTTTGACGCCCTCTTTTCCTTAGTTCGAGTCTCTCGGGTTTATGTTATGTCCAAACAATCAGCAACAAACATTTCTACTGAATACAAGCCTGGTAACAATCGATGTCACCTTAGTATTCTTGACTAATTGCCTAACCCTGATCGAAAACTTATGGTTGAAGGCTCCATGTCTTCTATCCTTTGAAGTAATGGTGGATCTATAACACGGCAAAGATGGTTTTTACTTTGTGTGATTGATTTATCCGTTTGCTCATTTTGTTCCACAATTTTAAAACGTCTTAAAGTTTTTCGTTTTTTTATTTTACAATAATAACTAGGGCTCGTTTGTACAAGACAAAGAATGAGATTTGCAAGGACTAATTTAGTTGCCACTGTTCAACAGAGAATGATTGAAATTACTAAAGATTTTATTTTCTTTCTTATTTGTTTGTTTCATTTATAATTCGTTCATATTATTATATTTTTTCGCCATTTTTCCCGACATTTAAAACATCCAGATTTATTGTTTTCAAGATGATTTTCTCTTCTGAAGTGGTATTTTCCTAGTATATAGTCTATATTTTTCTTCTATCAAATCAGTTGGATAATATTTTCGTCGAATTGCTCTTTAATTGATTTTCAGTGATTTTTTTCAGATATACCGACAATTTTATATTTCTATATAGTTTTTGCCTTGTCCAGTTTATTTATGGTTTATGTGATTGTTGCGTTTTTCGGGTGATGTTTTTTGTTCCATCAAATTTTTATGTTCGTCCTGTATCATTCTTGGTTTACTTTGATAAAATGCTCATTTGAGAAAGTGATTTTTTCTTGATTGTCCAGGCAATGTTAGAATTTTATCAAATGATATTCTTGTTGTCTAGGTTGTTTCGCTAATTTTTTATCTAGATTCTAGACAATAATTTTTTTTTTTCTTTCTTTGTTTGTTCAGAACAAAAAGTTTTTCTGTTTTTTTTTTTTCTTCTTGTACAAGGTTTTTTTTTTTTTGTTTGTTATTGCAATTTTCGTGATTTTTGCGTTTACCAAAATAGTTTATAGTTTTGTCCAAATAATTTTACTATTTGGCCAAAAAATTTTTAGCATTTTCAGTCTAGAAATACCAGCTCTGGAAATTAGTTTGTTCATTTACGCAGTAGATCTTTATGTGCCAATATCATGTTTCGTACGTCTTGAGTGCTTTCCTTGGCAGCAAAGATATTTTTTTCTATTGGCCAACTATGTGGGTTGTTTGTTTGTCCAGCAATTCTTTTCTTGTACATGTCATCGGCATCTGTCCAATAGATTTATTGCTGGTCTAGTCAATTTTTCTCCTTTTTTCTCTTGGCTTGCATGGAAACATTTTTCGACGGAACTATTTTAAATTAAACCTTTTCCAAGATTATTTTTTGTCCAAAAGCTTAAGATATTTTTGAATCCGACTATCCGTTTCCATGAATCGAGAGCAAAATGAAAAGCTTTTTCTCAACTATCGCTGTCCGGAGCCAACATTTTAAGGTTGATATTATTATTATCCTGTTGAGATGTTTTTTCTCATTTTTATTCAGTTATCAAGTGTCCAAAGAATTTGTTCTTCATTCAGTTCTTCACTTTAAGATAGGTCCTTAAACCTTCTTGTTAGCAGTTAGCAGTTTTTACTAGACTCCGTAGATTTCGTTTTAAAATAGATGCATCATTTTTCATTACATAATTTTTTGTTCAATCGCTGATGCGAATTTTTCGTTTGTTCAAATGAGTTTTTTTTTTGTCTATTTTTATGTCCAAAGTAAACATACATATTTGATGTATACGCAATTACTTGCAGACTGCACTAATTAAAAATGTAACCAAATTTTGACCAAACTACATTTAAGTTAAATTAATAAAATTAAATTGTACAAAATTTACACTGAGAATTAATCGATTTTCTTTTGCATGACTTGCAGTCTTCGTTGGCAAATTAATTATTTTTTCATTTAAAAGTCACCCCTTGTTTGCCCCACTGAAAGTGTATCGGTATATACCCTATTATAACAGCACCAACAACAACAAGAACAGCACCACCAACAATTACAACAACGAAACTGATCGTAAATGGTCGTCGTTGTAGTTGCTAAAATGTTCTCGTAAATTCTTGTTGTATGCAATTTCTCGATGATGAAATGGTTTTCAAAGGTAATAAAAAAAGAGGGTTCAAACCAGCCAGCCAGTTGCCATCAACTGGTTGGCACAGGATAAATGATGTTAAACGAAGCGTGGCAAGAAAAATAAACTGAAGAGAATAAATTTTCATGGAAATTACAACGCTAGATATATCAAATAAATGAGAATACTTTGCCGTGAGCCTTAAGCAAAAAATTTAAAGTCTTCACTTTATGGAACACAGTTTCGAAGATATGGGAAAATCTCGTATGAACCCCGTATTGAGATGTAAAATTATTTTTCAAATTGCGAGCAAGTTAGCTTCTAAAACTTTTGAGAACATTATTCTTTACGAGTTAGACTGAAGGCATTTTAAACAGTAACAATTTTCTTCTCACAGGAATATCTGGCTCCGTGCTCTCAGTAGCTGAAGATAAAACATCCTAAAACTGGCACAGCAAACACGCTTAGCCGAGCGTAACATATTGAAGGAAAAACACACAGGTAAACACTGGTGGGGTATGTCACACCCCACCTCGTTGACCGCGTTAGCAGGAAACTTCGGAAAAAAATAGGTGGAAGCTCTGAATAAATTTTTGAGGAACTACAAAATAAGGCATTCATTCAGAAGATGACATTTTGAGTGCTCCTGGGACAAACAAAAACATAAATTCCCCCATTGCAATTGGTCCATTTGCACGGAACATGCAAATTATACTGCAAACTTCATTCTCTTCTTAATTAACTTTCCACACTTAATAATATCCTTATGAAATTGTTATTTTGTATGTTTTTTATGTATAAGAAGTTAAACTTTATTAAAAATGTTTCATTGCATTCAGTAATCTGAATTTTGCCGAGTTGTTAATTTTAATTGGCCTTAACCCAAATATGCCGACGAGCGCGTTTATGCAAAAACTCTTCGTAATTTTTCCTAATTTCTTATGTTCTAACAGAATAACTTACAAAACTGAAGAAAAAATTAAAAACAAATTATTTAAGCTTGGATTTTGAGTCCGTACTAAATGTAGTACGCTCGGCACATATGAATAGTAAAGACAGTATTGCCTTTAAATTCAAATTGTTAATTATTCAGCAATGTTGATGTACTAAAGTAAAAAAAAAAATTATGAGAAAAATTATTTGGTGGTGTGGTAATCCTTATTAAATGAAGCGACACGTCATATTCATTTTCACACTTTTGCTAATTTCACAAAACTGAAAACTCCGATCCAAAAAAAAAACATTCAAGTAATTACTCTAAACAAAACTTATCAACGTACGGTTTGTTGACTGCTATGTTCTGTAGCACCACCATAAGTTGGTTAGAAAATTTAAAGGACAGGTTACGCAGAAACCTGAAAATAATAGGTGTACTACATGTAGTACGCTCGGCATATCCGGGTTAATAACACCGCTACGAAGTTTTTCAATTAAATTAATCTAACAATTTATTTATTTATATATAATATAAAATTTCAAAATAAATATATAAAAAGTTTAATAGTCATATTCGATAAAACATAGTCAAAACCGCGTCATTGGATTTGTTATATTTCCGAACCTCTTTGATGACGGGTGAAGTGTAGAAAATTTAATTTTTGTCCATGGTCAGTAAATTTTTAGCCCTTCGACAATCTGAATAAAATTTATCATTTTATATAGATATCTAAATGTTAAATTTAAATTTGGCTGTAAAATATATTTAGCAGGTCAGGATTTTTCAGGTGTTTCATCATATATTCAAGAAATAAATTTTTAGTTCATATGCTTTAAGATCTTAAAGTTCTGACGTGATAGAGGTGATTCTGTAATAAATTCACCACATACTTAACCCTCCGTTTAGCGTTGTGGTCTGTCAAACCATTTTGAAACTTTTTGTGACTTTTTTTTTTTGAAAATATTTCGGCAAACGATCATGACTTTCTTAAACTCGATGCATTGAGTCAACTGTGATGTATTTTAAGATAGTAGGCCATGATTCGTGGAACAAAAATAGACTTCGAATAAGATTTGAACGTTGTTTAGCGTTGCGGTCTGTCAGACCACAACAATAATATCGGTTAATATTTGATTATAGAGAGGCAGTGGAAGTTCTTAGCATCAACACTAGTAGTTTCGAATGTTGTATTGACACAAAAACATCTCCTTACTCCAGTAAATATTAGATAGAGAACATAGAGAGGTAAATCAGGGTCAAAGAGTGGTAATGGATGTGGTTAAAAAGTTCTTGGACACAGGACGAACAATATCTGCGGACAACTTCTTTTCAACATTTGAATTAGCCAGTGAATTGATGTCCAAGAAGCTGGCTTACTTTGGAATAGTTCGTCAGAACAAAAAATGTGTTCCGCCACAATTAATGGCATCCTCTACACGTCCACTGAACAGCAGCATTTTTTGTTTACAGCATAACAAATTTGCATTATGTTCATACGTGCCAAAAAAGAATAAGTCAGTCATTCTTATTTTTACTGAACATTATACATGTAACGTTGCTGGCGAGGTCAGTAAGTCACACCAAATATTGGACTACAACAAATACAAGGCAAGAGAAGTAATGAAATTAAATAGATAAATTCAACCAATATGGTACAAGATCTGTCTTTTAGTCCTCTGCTTCTTCCACTTTATCAAATAAAAGTAAGAATTTACAGATTCATATATGCACTTAAACAATACTATACGCTATTTCCACACATAATATCACTCCTGGATAGACCACACCGTGATTTGATAGTTTATACCTGCAAAATAGATTATGTGGTCTGTCAGACCACAACGTATGGTTTACCGCCTTTTGGGTTACCGCTAAGCGGAGGGTTAAGAAAAGTGAATTTTGATCTATCATTCTATCACGTTTTGATAGTAAAAAAAAAATATGAGAAACAAAATTCATTTTTGCATTTTCATAAGAAATGAAAATTTTGTATTCAGATCAAGCACTAAAAAATCTGGCTTCAAATTCGGGCTCAACAGCTCAAAAATTATACGACTGCATTATTAGCATCCTGGGTCTGATGGTCTGATGAAATTTGGTTTCATTACTTTAAATAATTCTCTCACTATAGCGTTTTAACGTTTTTATTTTTATAAAGGATGCCATGCCCACTCGTAAAAATGTACCAAGTTCTTGTTCAGAGCTTTTCGAATCAATCCTACTGTTTGTGTGAAGTTTCGTACCATTAACTTAGTATGGCACCTTGAAGCAAGTGGATGTTGTGCAAGTAGTTAACCTCTTGGTTAACACTTTGCTGAATCCTACCGGCTGTGCCAAATGTTGTAGCAAGTTTTTATCCTTGCGAGGGATAACACTTTGTTACTGGTTGAAGCTGTACCTGCAAGTAGAAATTTAGGAATTACTGTCGTGAGGGCTTTACTTACCTAGTGGTAGTAGCTGTCTCTAATCAAATCCACTTTAAAATAAAAAACTGGTGTTTCACTTCTTGCCCAAATTCGCTAACATTTTGTTCAGAGCTTTTCCAAGTTATTTTTAGTGTTTGTGGTTTTTGGTCCTTGAACCGAGTTCATAAATTTTCAATCCCAAGAGCTTCGTTTTCCCGAAATCATGATTTTCACAGTGATGACGCTGATCAAGAAAATATATTTATACTTTTGTTTTAGCTGCCACACGCCCATCTTAGTGAATATTCCCTGAGTGTAGAGTACAAAAATAATTTTTCAAAACAATTTCAATTTTTTGGAGGATTTTATTAAATTCTGACATAATTTATTGTACATTAACATAGCGAGATCATTCTTAAACTTTTATTTCATGATAACATGTTCAAAGTGCTAAATAATGAATTCATAACATGGCGCATACAATAAATCGATTAGAAAATGAAAATGACACATATGAAATAATAAAATTGCACAACTGAGGAAACCTTTATATTTTTATAAGCACGTTGTCAATCGAATGAACGCATATTCATTTATTTTTCACAATGCTGAACTACTTTAAATTGTAATAATAATTTAGTGATTAGATTAAAAGATCTTTTCATTTTCATGATATATTTTTTGATAAGTTTTTCCATTGATTTAAAGCATCAAGCTAAATAGCTAAGAAGGCTAATAGCTGCTGTAGCTAAACTCTTTTATTATTATCATAGGAGACAATACGAGTTACTATTTAAAGTTTTAAAATAAAAGTGTAAGTTTTTACGAGATTTGCCCATATAGCCATCGTAAGTTCCATATAAAAAATTTATCGATTTAAAAAATATGCTTTAATAAGCTGTGATTATCTATATATCTTTATATATAAAGCTAAATGTGTGTGTTGCTTATGGACTCCTATATTATTCAACCGATCGAAGACAGATTTAGTAAAACATGCATGTTTCTTATGGTATGTTAAATATTCTTAGCATAGTTTGGTTTGCCAATACCTCCGGCTGACTCCACCGCATACTGTAATCTTACTCCTGCTATAGATACCCCAATTTTTAGTTTCAATTGTGCGGATCAGTTAGAAGTCTTAAGCTTTTTCATATCAGTCAAGTCGAACGCAGTTGGTCTTGATGGAATACACCCAACTTTTTTGAAAGCCTTATTGCCGAAGTTATTACCATATCTGACTCATATTTTGACTGTGCTCTCAATTCTTCTATTTTTCCAGACTGCTGGAAGTCTTGCAAAATTATACCTCTACCAAAGTATAGAGAAGAGTATCGACCAATTACCATTCTGCCATTTGTCTCTAAAGCTTTTGAACGAATTCTGCATAACAAAATTAATAATTACATCTCCCGGTATTCGCTGATCAGTGAAAAGCAATCAGGATTCAGATCAAAAAGAAGTTGTGTAACTGCTCTTATAGAAGTTTCTGAAAATATACGCTTAGCCCTTGACAATAACGATGTTACGTTCCTAACACTGTTAGACCACTCTAAGGCCTTTGACAGAGTTGATCACAACTTACTGTGTTGGAAGCTAAAACATCTATTTAATTTTTCTAATACCGCCGTAAAACTGATAAGTTCTTACTTATCGGATCGTAAGCAGGCAGTTTGCATCGGAGCAACTCGTTCAAGTCTCTTTCCTACTTTGAGAGGTGTTCCTCAAGGCTCTATTTTGGGACCCTTACTCTTCTCATTGTACATTAACACAGTGAAGGGCACATAGTGGCTCTATTTGCTCACATTGCTCTACCGTTATTCGACGCACAAGCAAGCGAAAAAAATATTCGCAGAATTTCAACGCTATCGAGGCACAAAATTCGCAGAGTTTCAACGCTATCGAGGCACAGCGTTGACTTGAGTTCAAATGAAAACAAAAACAAAACACAAAGGCATAAATGACGACGCCGCATTGTGTCTTGACGAATGTAGCAATTGTTTTTGTTTGTAGTGTAATTTGTTCTTTTTTTTGCCAATGGCAATTTTGGAAATGAGAGTAAAAAAACTTTAAAATTTTGTTTGTTGTTGCTTGATGTTGTTGTTTTGCTCTTTTGTTAGATTTTTGTGCCCACCGCTGCATTAACGATTTAACTAAAATCCCCGTACAATGTAAATTGCATTTGTATGCGGATGATGTGCAGGTATACATTAGTACAAAACCTACTGCCTGTACATTCCTTCACGCAAACTTAATGCAAGATTGCTTTTAGTAAAAACGTATCTGATTCCCACACTACTATATGGCAGTGAAATACTTGCTAATTGCGACAGTATTTGCAAAAACAAACTTAACGTATAACAACATCGCTAGATATATATTTGGACTCAGACGTTCCGACCATATTTCACGATTTTCTCACCAAATATTTCATATGTCACCTAATGCGTTATTATGTTACAAAACTACTTTGCTTCTGTATAAAATCATAACCAGTAAAACACCAGTGAAACTGTACAACAGGCTTAATTTCTCACGCTATGTTCGAAATAACCATATAATACCAGTTCGACATTTAACCTTAACTTCAGAACGTCAGTTTTTTATTCATGCGATAAGGCTTTGGAACTCTCTCCCCACAGATCTCCAAATAATTAGCAATGAATCGCTTTTTAAAATCAAGCTTTCCGCTCATCTTAGCTGAATAATATTTATATTTATTATGTCTGGAAAGCATGTTCAATGTGAAAATTTTCTTTAAATATATCTGAATAAGCATAATGTGATTTTTATCTATTTACTTTATATATTATTATTATTTTTTATTTATTATAATTTTAATTTTAGTTTAATTCTGCTTGAATATATTATTTGCCTTCTGTCAGTAGTATATTAGCAATAAGACTTTTAATCTTTTTGTACTACTTTAACAAATACAAACAAATATCACGAAATTTTTATGTACATTGTAAATCTATGTATTATCTCTTTTATTCTAGAAATTTATATTTCTAGAAATTTTTCTTTCTGAAAATTTTTATTTCTAGTACTTTTCATTTCTTGAAATTTTTATTTCTTGAAATTTTTATTTCCTTAAATTTTTATTTCTTGAAATTTTTATTTCTAGAAATTTATGTTTCTACAAATTTTAATTTCTAATCAATACATTTTTATTGCAATTCACGCGCGCAGAATATTAATAAAAATGTTCTCTTTAGTTTTCAGAAAACGAAAATCTGGCCATTTTTGCACCAAATGAAAACCATTAGACAATCACAATAAATCTGCGAATAACGAAAAAACGAAGTATGTCCTTTTTGGTGAGTTGCACACACAAGAAGGTTGATGTAAGGACAACTGCACCAAGGTTGAAGATAAAAAAAGGGAGAAAACGTACAATAATAAATGACTAATAAAGATTTTTTGAATCTGTACAGCCGAATTCGTAGTTTGAACTCAAACGCTCAAAGCGTACGTGCAGCTTGAGGTCTACACACGAAAATGAAACTAAAAAGTCTTGCACAAATATCCTGTGTGCTTGTCATGTCAGTTATCCTTGTGGAAGGTACAGTTTTTTTCTTATACTTTCCGTTTCTTTTCTTATTTTAATTTCATTTATTTTTGCAGCGTACAAAATGACGTGTGCCGTCAAGCATGCAGACAAGCTGCACCTGCTGCACTTTTTACCAAATTAACGGATTTTATTTAATGCATTTAATGATTTTTTTTACAACTTTTTTTGCAACAGAAAGATTTTGACTGAAGAAGTTAATATTTCATAAGGTTTGGTCCAAAAAAATGGTCGTTTATGCTTCGTTGTTACTTTATTATTATAGTTTTTACATATATATATAATCCATCTGATGTCGCTTAAATATAGCTCAGAGATTGAAATTATGATTACAAATTTAAAGCGATTGGTATGTATTTTCGTACAATAGAAATGAAAATATATTTCATAATAAATATTTACTATGCACTGACTTGTTACTCGTTATTTCAAATGTTAATGATTTATGTTTTAATTTAACCCTTAAGTTATGCATTTTACTTGGGCTCCTGATGTCGTTTGGTTTTGACTTTTTGTTGTTTTCTTAACTTTTGCTACGTACAACAGATGGTGTTAAATGTCTGTTTTTTCATACTCCAACTGCTTCGAATAGCCATTATCAACGTCATCATCATCATCATTATTATCATCAACAGCACCACCGACACAATCATTATCATCAACGGACGACTTTATGTGACAATCCGTATTTTAAAGAAAGATAATCAACAGCAAAAAGATACTTGTGCGTACTTTTATTCAATTGTATGTATCTGGTAGATGTGTTATGTATGTATGTATCTAAACTAGGGTGACTTTTTTTTGTAAATGTTTTTTTTTTCTGGAATATACATTATAATTTTTTAGCATTTATTTATCAAAAGAGAAGTCCATTGCTACTAAGGAAATTTCCGAATTCGAGTAGTAAGAGGCCGATGATGCTCTTTCATCATCATTTTTACAACAAATGTGGAAATAAACACCTCAGTTTCAGTTATACATTTTTCTTAGACGACCTCTAATTATTCGAATTTGGGAAATTTCTCTGGAGATGGGCTTATCTTTACGTAAACTTAAAAAATTATCATTCAAATTTCAAAAAAAAATATATAATTCAAAAGAAAAAAAACACCCTAATCTACACATCTACATTGAGAAATTTACGAAGCGCAACGAAAATAAATATAAATAAACAAAAACAATTGAAAACATCTGCCACATCAAGAAGAATTATTGTTATCAACCTTTGCGACAATTAAATTTAAAAGAATTTGTTATAAAAATATATGGTATATAACATATAAGTAGTATATATAAATATTATTTTGCAGTTAGTAACAGCAACATTTTAAAACTGAACTGTGTAATACTGTACAAATAGAAATACAGAACGATAAAGTCGCTCATTCTAGAAGTTGACATGTTCATCTTACATATTTTCAAAAAAGTTTTGGTACTTAATTATTTAAATTGGGGAAGGATACAAGCAGTGAAAGATTTTATGTTTAATCGGCGTATATGCGAGTGTGTTTTAATAAGACTTTGATCATTGCTTGAAGCCATATTTTGCCTTATTATTATTGTCAACGAAACATAAGTGCTCCAACTACAAACAACTTAACTACACACAATAAAAAATAAATATTTAAGGAGATGATTTTTTATGTACAAAATATTTTACTTACATTGAAGAATTATTTCTTGTACTTAGTAAATTGAAAATAAGTAAATGAGCTCGTGTCTAATTAACTGATTCTTTCCTCAGACATGCTATAATGTGTAAAAAAGAATACAGAATTGCTAAAATGTATTCATCGAAATGTAAGGACTGTCCCAGAAAAATTATTCGGTTTTATTTTCAGTTATAAAAAAAATACCCAATAAAATTTTTGGTCTTTTTTTATTGATAATGGCTAGTGTTAAGAATATAAATAACTAAAAACTAATTAACAATTTTTTTTTTTTCAAAAAATTTCAAACTTTTTTCTTAAAGCCCTTCATTAAATTTTGTACAGTTGTTTCATCGACAGTACGGTACGATCTTTTCCACCTAAGTCTGAAGTCTTATAAATTTTTTGCAGTCCTACCACCACTCTTTCGAAGATCTCTTTTGATTAGAGCCCAATATCTCTTAATTCGGCGATGCTCTAGGCAGTTGGGCGGATTTGCTATTTTTGGCACAAAATTGATCTTTTTACGTTGATATCATTCCATCGTAGCTTTAGAGCAGCGGTGGGCATAGAAATCTAACAAAAGAGCAAAACAACAACATCTAGCAACAACAAACGAAATTTTAAAGTTTTTTTTTTTACTTTCATTTCCAAATTCGCCATTAGCACAAAAAAAACCAAATTGCACTACAAACAAAAACAATTGCTTCATTCGTCAAGACACAATGCGGTGCCGTCGTTTATGCCTTTGTGTTTTGTTTTCATTTGAATCCAAGTCAACGCTGTGCCTCGATAGCGTTGAAGTTCTGCGAATTTTTTTCGCTTGCTTGTGCGTCGAATAACGGTGAGAGCAATGAGAGCAAATAGAGCCACTATGTGCCCATCACTGCTTTAGAGCAATGAGAGGTTGCTAAATCGGGCCAGAACATCATTGTACCCTCATGTGCACGAATAAATGGCAGAACACGTTTTTCGAGGCACTCGTCTATATAAGCTTTTGAATTAATTGTGCCTTGCGTAACAAAAAAGCTTCTTTTCAGGCCACAGAAACATATGACCTGCCAAACCATATATTGCTTCTAAAATTTCAAAGTTTTTTTTCTTTGAATTTACTAGGCATATGACCCTTCTTCAGTGACGTATAATACGCATTTGCGACCAGGTAGCGGCTTAAAATCTGCTTTAACGTAACTTCCGTCGTTCATAACGCAGCAATCAAATTTAGTCAGGTACCTTTCATACAATTTTCGGGCTCGTAACTGAGCCATCAACGTTCATGAGAACGGTCAGGTACTTTTTGAACTCTATATGTATTCAGCTTACTTTTTTCCTTTATACAATAGATTTTGATGTACCTGCTCTAGCCGCCATATCTCCCACTGAGGTGCTGGGATTCTGCTTAAAAAGACCCTTCACTTTCGCCACTACCCTTGAGTTAGAAAATTCAGGTTTTCTGCCAGAACCTTTTTTTCGTGAAACAGCTAGACCCCTTCTTATAATTAAAAGTAACCATCAAAACAGTTCTTCCTGATGCATCAACTACTTTTGCTATAGCAAAATTCTGGATTTTGCAGGTATGTGTACAAAATAAGTTCGCGAACTTTTTGTTGCTTGCTCGACATCTTTGTCTTTAAAAGTGCTATAACCAAGTGTTACACATCATATTTAACGTCACTTTATATAGACCAAATATTTCAAATATATTGTCTTGTTAGACCTATAAGATTATCAGGTAAAGTAAAATCAAACAAAATAAGACCGAAAGTTTTTTCTGGGACAGTCCTTACTTTATCGCTATTAAAGAAGGTCCCACCACTTGCAATACAACCTAATACGCCAGCGATTGATCCAGTCCTCTATACATATTTCGTAGGCTGATTGAGGAATAGCCCTTAGCTCCTTCAACCAAATTCGTTTTTATTGCTTCGACCATCTCAAAGCGCCTTCCTCAAAGAAAACTCAATTCCAGAAACTTCTTACACAATAGCATGCAGCATGTATAATACAAAAGAGTCTTGATTACCTGAGGTGATATGGGGAGAAAGTAACTCCGGATAAGTGAAACTTTGGATAATATGGAAAAAATAAAAAACTGGAAAATTTTAAGCAAAATACTCCGAAAACGCGGAGCCTCGGTAGATCGAAGGCGAAATCATTCTATTACATAAAATAGTTTTCGGAGTCAGAAAATTTGCGTATAATGAAATAAGAAAGATAAAAGAACAAAACAAAACTAATATAAGAAGAAAACAAAAATTCTTACGATTTTAGCCATTGAGAAGCACGTGGGTAGATTAAGTAATTTTTCATCGTTCCTATTTTAGTTCTCACTTTGTTTATGTGAACTTTTAAGGATACTTCCAAGGATTGCTTTGCAAGCAAAAATCACTGGGTCGCAGTAAGAGAATGAAGCAGTCAGAAGGTAAAGTAAAGTTGAAGCGAAGGTAAAGTGAAGGCAAAGTAAAGGTAAGTTAAAGATAAAATAAAAGTAAAGGATAAATAAAGATAAAGTAAGGATGAGATGGAATGGAGATAAAGTAAAGGTTAAGTAATATTTACTTACATAAATGACTGGTAGCCTAAGTTGCTTGTGCCATATGTATATTACCGAAATATATAAATATTTACGATGTTAATTGTGGGCTTGTAAAGATTTCTTTACAAGAAAAACTTAAAGCATCTCAGGAAATTTACTATTTTGATATCTAAAGCGTGTGCCGCAATGCACGCAAAAAGTAATTTTGATAGAAAACACAGATTTTTAATTAATAATTATAAATTTCACGACTTTTCTGGCATACACGCACTCTTTTGCCGAAATTTTCCATAACCAATTTTCATAAATGTGGCTGAATTTTGCTAATACACCGCTCAAAATTCTCCTTCTATGCGTTGGTGGTCGTGATCTTGTTGGCATAAGCCTAAGATTTAAAAAAAAACCCTCAAAGAAAAAAAGTCCAACTGCATTAAGTCGCATGCTGATACCAATACTGATCAATAAACCGGGAAATGGCACGACCAGGAAATAATTTATAAAACAATTGAATTGTTTCTCGGGCTGTATGGCATGTCGCACCGTACGTCTTGTTGAAACCACATGTCGTCCACATGCGTACTTTCCAATTTAAGCGCACAAAAATGGATTATTAGTTCGCGATAGCAAGCACCATTAAGTGTTATTGCCTCACTAGCCACATTTTCGAAGAAAAATGGTCCGATGTTCCGCTAAAGAGAGCTTCTCGAAGGGTCCAACTCTTGACCACGGTGCCAGATTGATATTACTTGATCCTCAGCAACACTCTTACGAACTGCTTCGATGTTTTGTGTTGAACGACTTGTTGAAGGACGATCCGAAAATCTAAGATCACTAATTGATCCAGTCTCCTTTGAAAGCTAATGGACATGATGCTTTTATAGAAGCAAAGTATTAAAGCTTTTTATAACTATGGAGAGCTATAAAAATACGGAAGATATATAAATAAGATACGGCAATCAGTGAAAAGAATAAGTTTTGGATGCTTACATATAGCCCCGCGATAAAACCAAAAACAAATGTATTTTAAATTAAAATTTTCGGCTCACCTTTATTATGCAGAGTATTTAATTGCAAAGCTAAAACAATCAACCTTACTAGTTACGAATAATATTGAGATTTCCAAAGAGTCTTGCGATTTACTATGGTCACCAATTTAGGGATGAAGACTGATTCCTTACTCTCTGAACTAACAAAGCATCCTTTTACACATTTTTAGTTCTTGCGGTAACTTTTCGCGCATAACAAGCCTTCTGGAATAAACATTTCTATTGAAACATGAGTTTCGAAAATATTCCCATTTTAGCTTAACTGCTATCGTGCAAGTCTCATTAAACTAAAGATCTTCAGCTTGTTGTCAAATTCTTTAGAGGCTATAAAGAATGTCATACCTGATAAAATTATGTACTGTACCAACCACTTATGTACCTACAGGTAAGACACAATTTCCAATTGAAACAATAAAAATTATTAAACAAATCGCAAATGGCATTGTCATTAAGCCATACAATTTGCTTCGCGGGACTTCAGACGAGTCAGTGCGTAAGCCATTAAATAACAAGTTAAGGTGTTATCATCGGCCAGGCCGAAACTCACATACCCTACACTGCACTGAAAGTACCTTTTAAATAAATGAATAAGTCGTTGAATAAGTCGAAAAAAAAATGTGAAATGTTAGAAAAGTTGACAGAGGTTGAAAAATGTTGAAAAAGTCGAAAATATATGCAAAATGTTGAAAAAAGTTGGAAAAAGTTGAGAGAGGTTGAAAAAATAAAAAAAAGTTGAAAGAGGTTGAAAAAATTTTAAACAATTCAAAATTGATGAAAAAGTCGAAAAAATAAAGAAACTTATGAAGAAAGTTGAAAGAGGATGAAAAAGTCGAATAAATACATATAGGATATATTGGAAAAAGTTAAAGGGTTGAAAAAGTCGAAAGAATATGGAAAATGTTGAAAAAAATCGAATAGGAATGAAAAACTTGAAATATGCCACGCCCCCTTCTCTAATTCCGTCCACTTTTGGTTCAACAAATTATATTCGTGATCGACATCCTCATATTCAATTTCAGCACAATAGCTTGTATAATTTGCGATATATGCCGCAGTTAAATTTAAAATTTAGGGTGGTGATACACCCACTGATACAATCCAGCCCGGTTTTTATACAGAAATAGCTTTTCATAAGCAAACCCCTTACACCAAATTTTAGTATGATTGCTCACATATTTCGTTAAATATGCCACTTACCTTATTTTATTTGTATGGGAGGTGCCACGCCCACTGGTGCTATTTCAGCCACTTTAAATTCAGATATACTCTATAGCAACTGAGCCACTTTCATTAAATTTCATAGCAATTGCTGCAATAGTTTACTTAAAACAGCGCTTACAAATTTATGTTAATATGAGAGGTGCCACGCCCACTGATGCAATCCCGTCAAAATTCATTTATACACCAAACTTTATGAAGATTACTCTCATAACACACTATCTATAACAATAAACGTTTTTTGCTTATATGGGAGCTGCCACGCCCACAGGTACTATTGGACCAAATTTTTGTAATAAGAGACCTTATAGCAAGTGTATCTACCTTATTAAATTTCATAACGATTACGATGTTAGTTCTCTTAATATAACGTTTTTTAATACTGTGGGCGGTGCCACGCCTTTCAACGAGTTTTTTCAGTAAAGTGATTGAGCTTGTTTTGATAACTGCTTTCAGCGGCATCATCTCCAAAATTTTTATGAAAATCGTATGTGCCAATTTCGAGATATACGGAATCGAAATGCTTAACAGTTTAAAAGTAACACGCCCACTTTTATCACAATTCAAGATATATTTGATATGTATCCGTTTACCAAATTTCATCGCAATATCTTGAACGGCTTACAAGATATGGTGGTATAAATGATAAAATTTAGGGCTGTGCCACGCCCCTGAACGATCTTTTGGAAACTTGAAACCTAGCCCAATCCTAATTTGGTTCTCATGTGCATCAAATCACCAAGTTTCCTTAAAATCGGTGCAACTTTTTTCAAAATATGCCTGGGTAAATATACATAGAGTATGGGCGGTAGGCGTGTCCGTGAACCGATTTCGCCCATTTTCAATAGCAAGATGCCTTCAAGAAGGTGTGACCTGTGTGTGAAAGTTTCATTCAATTAGCTTTCTTGGTTTTCCCGTAAACCTGATTTCAACAGAAAGACAGACAGACAGACGGACATCGCTAAATGCGGTGGTGACGCTGACGCTGATCAAGAATATATATACTTTTCCATACCTGCCACGCCCCCTTCTATGTGTTACAAATGGAGAGACAAAGTGAATATACCCTCGATGTAGGGTATAAAAAGATACAAATATGATGCGAGTGACCAACTGATGCATACCAATTCGATTGCTTAATTTTCCTGCTGGAATATTGCTCTCGATTTATTTTTTAAACTTTGCATCAAAAACAATAATTTTCACCTTTTTGCGTTACTTGAAATTTCTTAACAATAGTTAGTGAACTAAAAATTGTTATCAACTCAAAGCTGCGTCCAAATAAAATCTCCACTTGTGCTGAATGAAGTTGGGGTACGACGACTTGTTTTCGTTACGTTTCATTGCTGGCATCGCAAGCTTGCGTGACTTTCAAGCGCGCTCTGAACAATCGAGACGAATTGAGTTCGCTTCGCGTTGTCAAGATTGCGACAGCAAATAAATTTCAAATAATTTTTAGTTTTGAATTGTTTTATGTTGTTGCACAATGTTTGCATTATTTTATAAAGTAGAGGGAAAAATGAAAAAACAACCGCCAGTTGCGGTTTTGCTACCGTGAGATTTAAAATTTGCATATTTAGGTTAGTAATTCTTTGTAACGGTTTGTCGGAAATTATGGCGCAAACTGTTGGATTATTTGTTAGCTTATCACAATAATAAGTGCTGCGAGTTTAGAATGCTCACCCAATTTACATCAGATATTTATTTATACAAATATGCACTATTCAACTTAATGGTGCTATAAAATAAACTTTTATGTAGGTACGTCATTCAAAAACTTATTAAGCGGATTCACATAAACAGATAAGTTTATGTGCTGCATATTTTTATACGTTTACGCGGCGGTGTGTTATATGAACTCACCTTGCAAATGATTTGTGCATGTTCGCTAGGGTGATTCAATTTTGTTTTAAATGTTTCACGAAATCGCAGCTCTGATTTTTTAAAAGGAGGTGCTGAAGGCTGTTAGTTTTACATGTAAATTGTATGGAAAAAATTAGTTTTAGTAAAAAGATCTGTTAATGGAGTGTTGATGAATTTTATTGGACTGCCAATGGTCGTTTTTCGAAGTAATTTTTTGCGCTGAATCCGAATTCATCCTCAAAATCAACCCATAATGTCAGAATTCTGAAATAGTTGAGGTTTAGTACCTAAAAATTTAGGTTTTATGTCTACTTTATTTTATGTTTTAATCGGGATCAATTAGAATATGTCTCCCGAAGTTAAGTATCAAATGGCATGGTTCAGGATCTCCTAAAAGGAGTCTACTACAGACATAAGTCAAAATAAATCTAATCTCAGATCATCTTTTTTTTCGTAAGTAAGGCTAAGAAATTCCAGAGCAATGAAATTCAGCATAAGTACCTAGAAGTGTATGGACAGGCGCAAAAACTTAAGATTCTTGCGCGGTAGATCATTATCTGGCATCATCTTTTGCTTATATATTCTTTCCTCAGTCCGAATTAGAGTTATCAATTCTAATGGATATCTAAATCCGTTCATAGAACTTCTAGTGGTTCGACTTAGGAGGCACTGTTATATGTTTTTAGTGCTGAAAATTACATACTTTTATTTTCTAAGCCTAGTAGATACATTCGTAGGAATTGAAGCACGTGTTTCTTCTCTTTAATGCTCAATATATATATCTAATTTATGACAAGAGTCAGTTTTCGCATAATTTCATTTAGATCATCGTATTTTTCCGATCGACTTTGATTTGTGCTACTGGTAACTATTACAATTCATATGGAAGAAACCTATAAATCTTTTACAATTTGCTGTCATATGTCAACTGTTTTGCATATTAATTGTGAAAGCAAGTAAAAACTTCAACATAATTTGCGGTTACTGAAAATAAAATCCTTAGAGGATTGATGACACTAACGCGAAATAAAAAGGATGTGTGTCTTTTCTTGCGACAATGAATGCAAAAGTTGATTCCTTTGTGGGATGGAAAAAAAATATTTCTGATGATAGTTTTTGTTTATTCATATCTATTGCAGAATACTACGATATATTTAACATTGCAGATTTACTTAGCTATAATGGCAATTTACCAAAAGTAATCTTACAAACATTAACAGAACGTTACATGACTTACAAAAACTTGTGGAAACTTAAATCTGTTACAACTGAAAAGAAGTTTTTTCCAAAAAACTCATCATATACGTCAAACAATTCCTATATAAGTCTCAATAATCAATAATGGGCATAAACACATTTTTAAGGTATATCCATTGTTGAAATTCTGAAACAAAAACCATACACCTCGACATATGTACATATATTGAATTTCAAGTTAGCTATTTAAAAGTTCCCCTAATTCGTTTCATTCTTTTTTGAATCCATTTTCGAAGGATTTTGTTGAACGGCTTGGCCATATGGACATTGGACTACATTCGATATTTTCATTTTGAAAGTTTTACGAGTCGAATTTTTTTTGAAAATTTTATTTGCGACGATAGCAGGAGATTAAATGGGAGATAACATTACTGGCCACTGTCTTTTTGGCAAATATACTTAATCTTTAGGTGTTCCCTACAATGACCTCTGTAGAAGCTGTTGCTGTAAAGAGGAAGAAAAAAATGTTGAGCAACTCTTCTGTAATTGTCCTGCTCTTTGTAGGAGTTGGCTTAGCTCTTTGAGGACCAAAGGAAACATGTGTCCCAAAAACCAAAATATACTTTAAAAAAAGGTTTAATACAAAATCATTTTAATTATGTTACAAAAGCAAGCAGAAATGTCTACTTTTGAATATTTTTAACTTAAACTCGACATATAAGTGAATTATAATGGTTTATTTTTAGTTCGAAATAAGATACTAATTATTCTTGTCACATTAGAAAATAATTTTCAAATAAATTGGACTCCACATATGTCCCATAAAATTTCTCGATATCTAAAATCATATTTAATAATTTTCGCATATTTTTGACTTATTAACAGCCCAATAGATCATACTCATGCTTTGATTTCATTGGATTACATTTCAAAAGCTTATGCAAAAGCTGTTGGTCCTCAAAAAGTTAAACAACTGGAGGATATTTTTTCAGTAAAAAAGCCGTCCGATTCAAAAGGAACAACTCTGGTCTATGTGTCCGTAAATTAGTGTACTAACAAAGGTTTTTCGAAAGTCCCAGAAAATAGTAAAGAATAATTAAGTATTCAAAAAATGTTCAAGCAAAATTTCTCAAAGAGGCAAATATTCGAAGTGCGTGAGCCTTTTGAGAATCGTAAATTTTTATATGAAAATTATTATTTTGTTAACATCTTAAATAGTTTCTTATAAACACTTCAAAAATATGCTTTAAAATTTTAAGTAATAATTTTTCAACCATTCATTTTATTTTATTTAAAAGCAAAAAAAAAACACTTTCAATTGAAAATTCAAAAATTACCCGTAGTTCTTGCTAATGGAATATTGTAGATGAAATTGCCATAGGTTTTTTAAGATAAAAAAATATAAAAAATTTTTCTGCACTATTCTTAAAATCAAAGAGCAAACCAGCTCAAAAGAATAAATTATGCTCTGTAAAAAATAATAATTTTGGATAAAAAAAAAAAGGCTTATTAACGTCTTTGACATTTTTTGTTTGCTTTCTTTCAGGTTATCTTATCATTTTTCGCAAATGAAACTAATTTGATGTTCTATTTAAAGCGCGCCCAAGTAGTACAATTCCAATAACAAGACAAACAATTATGTTTGCGCAAATTTATTTGCTAATCACTACAGTCAAGGCAAAAATGTTGATAAACAGCAAAATGTTATTGAGCGAAAAATCGCAAGCATATTATTTAAAGTTTTAGGCTATTTTTGTGGAAAGCAAAAAACTTACTTAATATTTAACATTTTGGCTTAAAAACAAAATATCTATTTGAATTAAAAGTGGTGTATTGAAAATACTTCTTAGAGCAGGAAATAATCGAGCAGATAGCAAAAATTAAATCGACAATCAATTCCTTTAACCAATTGAAAAAGTCGACTCCGAATTTCAATTTTCTGGAATTGAAATCGAAAAGAATTTACTCCCATCCAGCTTTGTGTGACATGAACAAAGTAACAGAAAAGAAAAAATACATTCCTATTAGGCAGTGAGCCTGCTGTAGAAAAGTCGAGTGTATAAGATTACAGAATAAGACGTTGAACAAAGATAGTAATGCATTTTGGTGAGATTATCCAACTATGGTTGCCTTAAAAATTGGGTTCAAAAAACTTGTATGGGACAGGATTCGACAAGACAACCCTTTATTTCGAATTTTTGAGTTCAATAGTTTGGCATCATTTTCAAGTTATAATTTTACACACTTTTATTTAAAAAAAAAAAATGCCCAAAACTCGGGTATTTTCGAGACGCGGGACAGGCAACCCTGGTTGATTAGTTTTACCAAAATCCATCACTACCTTTCCTGTACATCCCATCCTGTAATTTTTCACACTCGACTTTTATACAGCGACCTCTTTGGCTATTTAACATTATACAAATTTTCCGAGGCCAATATCTCGCGAGCTAAGTAAATGTTTTGAGCAAAAGTTAGAAGGTTTCTTACTTACTTACTTGGGTGGCCATAACAACCCGTTAACGGGTTAAGGCCGACCTCAAAAGCTCTCTCCAGGCGCCTCTGCTTCGCGCGCGCCTTCTCCAATCAGTCACATCAAGCGTGGATAGGGTTTCCTCGGCTTGATATTTCCATCGGAGGCATGGTCTTCCTCTTCGTCGTCGCCCAGCGGCTTCCGCATCAAACACCTTTTTCGCCGGAGCTTCTTCGTCCATACGCACAACATGTCCCAGCCAGCGCAGACGTTGGATAGTGATGCGCTTGACTATGTCAATGTCAGCGTAGAGCTCGTGCAGTTCGTGGTTCATTCGAATACGGTAGTCGTCGCCGACGTTAGAAGGTTTCAGGGAGTCAAATAACAGTGACCTTGCCTTTGAACTTGAAATCAATTTTCAAGGTCAATTCGAGGTCAACTGTTATTTTTTTAAATAGACACCTAAATTTTTTAAGACAGATTTGTATTATATGGAAAAAAAAAATATATATTTTGTATGAAGTATTTTTATCTCGTACTTAAATCTCTGTTCAAAAGATCACAGTTGACCTTGAAAATTGGTTATAGGCGAAGGCAGTGTTATTTGACCCCCTAGAAAACTTATAACTTATTAAGGAAGGCCGGAATACGGAGCCACCCTAAATGAAGTCCAAAATCCATTTTCGACCTTTTCTAATTAATTACAGAAAAAAAAACAAAAAAAAACAAAAAAAAACAAAAAAAAACAAAAAAAAAAAAATCCAAAAATGGGTCAAAAACGGTCCTTTCCCGGGGCCGGTTTACGGAGCCACCCTAAATGATGTCAAAAACTCATATTCGACGTTTTCCCATTAATTACAGAAAAAAAAATTTTTCCGAAAATAGGTCAAAAACGGTTTTTTCTCGGGGCCGGAGTCCGGAGCCACTCTTAATGATGTCCAAAGTCCATTTTTGACCTTTTCCCATTTATTACAGAAAAAAAAAATTCCAAAAATAGGTCAAAAACGGTCCTTTCCCGGGGCCGGACTACGGAGCCACCCTAATTAATTAAAGAAAATAAACAAAAAAAAATGGGTCAAAAACTGTCTTTTCTCGGGGCCGGACTACGGAGCCACTCTAAATGATGTCCAAAATCCATTATTGACCTTTTCCTATTAATTGCAGAAAAAAAAATTCCAAAAATAGATCAAAAACGGTCCTTTCCCGGGGGAGGACTACCGAGCCACTCTAAATGAAGTTCAAAATCCATTTTCGACCTTTTCCAATTAATTACAGAAAAAAAAAAACAAATAAATCCAAAAATGAGTCAAAAACGGTCCTTTCCCGGGGCCGGTTTACGGAGCCACCCTAAATGATGTCCAAAATCCATTTTTGACCTTTTCCCAATAATTACAGAAAAAAAAAAATTATTTCCAAAAATGGATCAAAAACGGTCCTTCCAGGGTCCGGAGCCACCCTAAAAGTGTTAAGGAATAAATTATTCCAAAATACAATTTTCGACCTTTCCCCATATTTTAAAAAACTTCCCAAAATGTTCCACGCGAGCATCACAAACTTTTTTGATACAATCTGTGCCTTTGGTTCATGAGTAGCTCATGAAACACTCATATATTTATACGGAGTGAAACGAAATGAATCACGATTCACTAGAAATAATGCAGAAGCTGATTCAGATTCACAGATTTTTCCGTGAATCGGAATGGTGTCTAGATTCACAAAATTTTTTGTGAGTGGTGAATCTGTCTGAATCAGCTGAAATATTCAACAGATTCATGAATGGAAAAAATGATGAGTGGCTCAGTGACGTTCTCTGGTCTATACTGCCGTACTAAGTGAAAAAGACGTATCTCAAAAAAATTCATTTCGAGATAATTGATGTTTTGTTTATGTCAATTTGTTGAAATACCTGTAAAATTGAGATAGAGGAAATTTTCTTAGTAGATTTTTTATTTGATTGAACTAAGATGCCGACATTTGGATTATTTCATTAGACGCGTAATTTCTTAAGCTATCCGATGCCATAAGAATCTCGGATATTTTTTTTTTTTTTTGAGATACGTCTTTTTCGCTTAGTACGGCAGTAAACTACAAAAAACTGTACAACTTTGTTGATGCTATATTTCTCGGTATTAGGCATACGTTTTTGAGTATATGGCCAAAAAACCGTACTTTCATAACTTTAAACGGCCAGCAGAGGTAATAAGTAGTATAGATTTAACTTTTTGCATTGTATCATCCGTCAGGTTTCATACTGGAACACATTTTTCCAACTGAATACATTGTATTTATTGTTCTAGAAGGTTCGTCAAATGCGAATATGTTGTTTTCGGACGGTTTTCCTTACTGAGACAATTACGCAATTCTTCGATATTTTTCGGATTATGAGCAAATAATAATAATTATTTTGAAAGTGATGAATTTCATAAAAATTTAATAAAAACTGTTTGTATAACGACTTTTAAAAATTTTTAAATATGCTTGGAATTTTAGCTGATAAATCGAGTCTGTATCGTTTTTTTTGGTTTTTAAATTTTTTGGGTATGTCAATTTCAATTAAAATGCTTTTAAAGAATTGAATCGGATGAAGCCAAATAAGTTCGCCAAAGGTACTTTGGTAATACTCGTATGTATAATAGTGGGGTATCCCACTATTATAATTCGAAACATTATTATTAGTGGCCATTCAAATGGCTTCCCTAAAAATACAGAGCAATTGATAAAAATAGAGGTTAGAGTAAAAAATTTGGTTGTGATTGCTGTATTTTTAAGGGTTCTACAGCTATCCAAAGTTAAATGTGTTCAGGATGCTCTCCACTGTAGTTACTTTGTTACTCGTTAGTTTGACAGTTCGCTATTTTTACAATAACAAAATGCGCATAAAAAAGCAACGAATTAACGAGGCCAGTGTGAATACTACTTTGGTTTAATTTACGTTGTTTTGCGCGCATTTTGAGCATGTACTGCCAGCATCGGTGCCAGTGCTTCAAATGCGGTTTTAATGGAAAGGCTTTGACGTCTCAAAGTCAATTTCTACAAATTTCGCTATTGCTATATTCGATTCTCGATTTGAATTAGGGTCTCATATAATTTATGAACTTATATTTATTTTTTATTTATAAATCTATTTATATTAAATTTATTTGATGATTCCGTTGCCCAAGGAGGGTACCTATTCCCCTATGCTATCACTGGTTACACCGCTGTCAACTACTATACACAAAAAAATAGGTTTTTTTTTCAATTTAATGCTTTGGATATAAAACTAAAATATTTATAGAGTGGTTCTGAAAATACTTTTTTACAATTTAAAAGCAAGCGTCACTAGAATCCTTGAAAATTGAAGCTGTCAATTGGTCAACCGCGCATAATAATTATGGTTAACGGGTCGTATGCGTAATCTTTATTGTTTTATAAAAAAGGCGCCTTTTATGCATAGCTGTTACTTTTGCAAATACAAAGGTGTTATTATACATATATAAAACGTTTTTTTTTTTTTTTTAAGATAAAAATAGCGTTTCTATAACTTTTTTAACGAAAAAAATTTTGAAAATGTTTCCAGCTTTAGTTATTAGTATGAGTTTAAAATTAAGCTTTAATATTCCAATACAAACGATCGATCACTTTGAGCACGTGAAATTTTTGTGCTGCAAGGTTTTCTCAGGCAGCGCTTGCTTTTAAATTAAAAATAAAAAAATTCTTTTAATAAGCCACTCTACATTCTACTTTTGATAAATTAATTTAAATGTTAATGAAATTTACTTTTAATTTGTGTTCATTGAGCACTTAACATTTCTGCTTGCTATGAAGCGTATTTATGTATGTCGCTTATCAGCCTTTGAATACAATAGCGATTGCTGAATTATAAGCAAATTGTGAATGAATGCGATTAAAAAATTTAAATATAACTACAATATCATAGCTTTAATTATACATAACTTACTAAAGTTTATTTTTATTTCGTCACGTACCATTTAGTTATCTGTAAATAAACAAGAAATAAATTAAGATTGAAAAATAAAGACAAAAGTTTTGTTTAAAAAATAAGTAGGTGCCACATAAAACCATCTAAGATTTAATAATTTGAATTTTAAATCAAGATAAACGTATGAATCATTCGCATTAAAGATAATTTCATGAAATTAAACTTTTGAGTATTCAACGTTTTTTTTTATACAAATAAAAATATATTTCCCATGCTAAGGAGAGTTTAAGGAACTGATTAATATTTCTTGAATATATTTTGAACGTACATTGGTCTGGAGTATTTTTATGCCACTTCTCTTGAACAACTTACAAGCTGCTTTACTAGACGGTTTCGGTGCTCTACGACTCGTTTGATTATGCCCTACAAGTTCTCTATAGAACTTTAGTCAGGAATTTCAGGTGGCCACTCCAGAACCATTGTGGATTATGTGTTCAGCCAAGATTCGACATGTCGAGAACAAAGTTTTCGGCCATTATCATGCTGGAAAATTTATCTCAACAGTAAATTTTTGGCGCAATCGGTGGCCCAATTTTCCTTATCTATACGGACAGGGTATCTGCCTACCAACGGCAACTTTGAATAAAATTTTCTCTGATATATCTATGTCTCCTTGTGATCGTAGCGCCTTGAAACTTAAAATTATGAAACTAGAATTGTCAAAGTATGTACGAAATGTGTTTTCAGCTTCGAATGTATTTCTAGTTTCGAAAAATAAGCCCCTGAAAAATCAAACCAAGATTCGGATGGACGCGAGTACCGGGGTACCAGATTTTTTGTAGTGCAAATTGTTTGGGAAAAACCAAAACATCGATTTTTTGTTTGCTCCTTTTTTAATATTATATTATTCTAATATTATATATAAATTAAATTAAAATTTCACAATTTTACATTTTTTCAAACGATATTCAATCGAGATCCGAACATACAAATGTGGGTAGAGTGCTCGATACAAATTGACTTGAAGCAAGACAAACACTGAGTATGAGTTTTGCGTCGTTCTTAGGTTGGACCTTGACGGTTGCATTTCTGGCACACGCCTTTCATAGTTTTTCTCGCGCTTGGATCGTGTTGGTCTTCAGGCTGCTGTTGTTGTGGAGAGCTTAACGAATACTTTACCTCCGTTTTCATGGCCAGTCGATCGAGAATGTGCTGGGATATCCGTAGAATTCTGGACCAGGCCACAATATTCAGAAGGCAGAATTGACTTGGAAATTTCTCCAGAAAAATTGTGCGAAAGTTCTTATAATTTTTCTATCGTGAAGCTATCGGGAAATTATCTACGACATCCAACATGTTATAGAAGAAAGCTATTGACCATCTATTTGCCTTTTTTTGGTTGTGTAGTTACGTAACATCATATCCATAATGTCTACGCCACATTTGTTGCTGTTGTAGTAGGGAATGTTACCTTCCTTGCTGTTGAATCGTTCGGTAGGAGGATGGCACAGATTTCTTCTTCTGCACGACCACCGACAACAACAAACAATCTTGCCGATAAACACGGCGAGCACAACTGACTTCATCGTAGAATGCAGCTTATATTTCTGTGGAATATAGGGCTTATTCTAAGGTAAGATCCATCGGACGGGGAAAACCTTTATGGACGTTTGTTTTTTTTTTCGTTTTTTATTTTTTTTTTGTTCATAAGAAACGAATAAAAATTAAAAAGAAAAAAGGGGATGGGTGCTCGAAACCTTTATCGACGTTTGTTTTTTTTTTTTTTTTTTTTTCGTTTTTTATTTTTTTTTTTTCGTTTTTTATTTTTTTTTTTTCTTTTTTTTTTATTTTTTTTTTTTTCGTTTTTTTTTTTTCTTTGTTCATAAGAAACGAATTAAAATTAAAAAGAAAAAAAGCATATGCCTTTGTGGACGTATTTTAGGGGGGAGAGGGATTGGTGAAATCGGACAAAACAGAATATTTGCGGTCTTTTATGGACAGCTCCTTAACAGAGTGATATTCATCGAAATGTCTGAAACGTTTTTAGGGGCATTGGCCCATTAAGAAGAAACTGACTATTAGTGTAAGCTATTTATGCAAAATATATTAAAACATTGCCAATACTTTTCCATTTTTACCGAAAAACTCCGAAAAAATACTCAAATTGCTTACTTCGATTTGCCAAGAACTAACTATGAACATGTTTAAAGTTTAACCATATTTTTGTTTATATTTACAAGGGGGCAAGCTTTATCATTTTTTTTTTTTTTCGATCGCTCTTCCCTATTACTCGTATATGTACAGGCTGTAATTTCTCAGCACATGATAGAAAATTATGCGCAATAAATTTTTGATTGATAATTTTCAATGTCAAATTATTATTTTTTTCTTAAAGTGATAACAACATGACTAAGTTATCGCAAGAAGTTCCACAAAAATCTCTCACTTACATTTGTGTCTATTAACGCAATACGGCTTTATGGGTACAATATATGTTGTTTACATAGAATTTTCATTTAAGGTAATTCATTCCACCTAGCTAGATATATTTTTTTATCCTAATTGTGCCAAACATAAATTAATCTAGATTAATTTTATAACACTGACTCTGGGTTAAATTCTGCAAAACATACGAGGTCATACCCTTTGATGTTCCTTCTAATACAGCACAACGCCATGAGTATGTGTACAAGGGTCTAATCAACTTCGATTCAGTGTATCAGTAGAGGGATTTATTCTATTGAATAGTCATTTTTTTTACCTTTTTCTTAGCATTTGTACAATTTCACATTTTTCATAAATTTAAATTCATTTATGTCAATTTTTAACGTACTATTGAAGAAAACTTGAAAAATTGTGATCGTAATTTCAAACGTCAACAATTTGCTAAGTGATAGCTACAGGGATATAATACTAAATAATTTACTGCAATAACTAGATACAAGCAAAACTTAATTAACATTAATTAAGACGATGTCAAAGAAACAATTGAGTCTAGCGCTATTTTTTCAGAATTGACAATAAAACTGGACGCCAACATGGCGAATAGTATAGGGCAGCAGAAGCAGTGACGTCGGCAACAACCAACAGCGGCAACGTAGACAAAACGGAAATAAAAGTTCAAAGGCGCAAATTGATTTATACGCAAGTGTAGGAACATTGTGTGTATAATCATGTCTATTGGGGTGGATCTAATAGAAAATATAATACGATATACATAAATTACCATTTATTGTTATTTTAAAATTTTCTAAGAAATCATGGTTTAAGTTTTCTTTAACTCGGTCATTCTTTGCAAACTTTGTTTTTTTTGACCATTTTGAACATTCTTTGAAACGAAATATCTCAAAAACTATAGTAGATAGTATAAAAAATTAATTAATCATATTTGTTAAGAAAGAAGAAGAAATTTAAAAAAATTTCTCTCAAAATATTTTCAATATAACATCTTGCGTTTCTTCTTATTTTTTTATATATTATTCCTCAATCAATCCTAAGAATGCACGTGCTTTCATATGGAAATTCCCGCCATAACTTTGGAAACTACGAATTTTTTACTGATGGCACTGTTGAAAAATTGAATATCAGCGGACATAATTTGTGGAAAAGAAAATTGGCTGGATAAGGTAACTCAGATCGGGTATATTGAAAGGTCTAACGAAAAGAAGGATGCCCATAGTTTTAACAATAAAATTATTCCAAAAATACAATGGGATTTCAGCTGCATTACTTTATCCAGAAGCTATCATCCGCTAGGCTTATACGCGGTGCTGCCCAGAGAACGAGCAGGCGCTCAAAGAGCGTAAAAATTAGAATGAGAAGACGCTTAAAGAGCGTTAAAAGCGTGCACGTATACAGAATCATAAGCACATGCTTCTCGTTGCTTGTGGTAGTGGGCACCACTGCTTATAGGGGACAAAAGTGGGGTTTTGATGAGCTGTTTCTAGATTCCATATCCAGAGAATTGGAATCAACTTACGCAATTCCATAGCAAGAATGCAACTATAATTTTGATTCTTGATTTATCCAAAATGAATCAATTTCTTTTGTCATGGAATTGAAAAAGTATAACTATTCCAAATTACAAAACCTTGGATTGCAATTTAAGTTTTTTTGAAATCCCTTGAAATTAATATTTTTTAGGAATATAATTCGTAATGGAATGAAATCTTTTGTTTTGTATAAAGCCAAGAGCATAGATAAGAGAATAATATATACCGGGAGAGAGAGATAGCTGAGTCGAGCAAAGACTTTCCCTTTTAAAGCGGAAGGTATGTAAGTTTAAGGAAAGTCAATATTTTTACCTCGTTTCTTAAGAGTTTCCAGTTTCTATTCTGCCCTCAGAAGCACAAAAGCGGTATCTCAGTGAAAGTGAGTTTCGAGATAGTTGATATTTTGTTAATGTCGTATTATTGAAATACCTCTAAAATTGAAATAAAGGAAATTCTAAGAGAAAATATAGAAAATATCAATTTCTTATTCATGGCGCTTACCAGTCTAATTATATAATATTTTCTTAAGTAATGTCGGGAATTTCGCTTTGGATACAGATACATCCTTATAATTGATTGAATGACATGATTTGTCGAAGATATTTTGAGAAACATTTTAATTAATAAATTAATTAATTTTTAAACAAATTTATTTAAAGTTTTTTATTTTTATAATATTAAAGTGTTTTGTGAGATTATAATTATTTATTATATTCCCCATGGTTTTGAGATACTTCGTTTTAAAAAATGTTCAAAAAAGTGTGCAGATATTTACAGCGGTCAAAATTAGAGCATAGCGCCGGAAAACCCGCTGACAGACGACTTAGATTTAATTCAATTTCGGATCAGTGTTTCATTTTTAATAAGCTTGTGTCAATTTATGAATTTAATCTTGGAATGTCAATTTTAATTCTTTGAAAAGTAATACTAACATTAAGAAAAATATAAATGAATAATTAAATTAGATCGAATTATTTAAGGGTTATATCCTCCTAATTTTTTTCCCATTTTTTTTTAATTGGCTTAAATCATGCCAAAACAATCTTAGAATCAAAATCTACCACGCCCAAGCACCAATTTAAACTCAAAGTTTTTTTAAATCAATTTTTTCCAAAAAACTTTGATGAAGATTTATAGCATTTTGAAACTTCAAACGCGTTTTTCTCGAAACCATGTTTTCAAAATCGGCAATCAGTAGAACTCGAAAAGTTTACATCTGATTGACTTGAAATTTTAACAGTAGCTTCATTGTTTGATTATCTAGCGATTAATTAACAAGAAAAAAGTTATAAGCAATTTAAGTCGATTTTTTCCGTCGAAAACACGATTTTTTGTTACAATAATCGCCATTTCGCGAAAAAAAATTCTTAAAATATAATCATGTGTACTTCACAAGCAAAACTCATGTAGATAATAAAAAAAATTTTTTTTCTTTTAGGTGGAGTTGGACGAGACTTCTACTGCTCGCCGAGGAAGATCTTTTTGAAAAAGCAGTTCACGGTAATCACTGCACAGCCGCCATTTTGTAAACAAAAATATCAATAAAAAAAGTTGTTCTCTTCTTAAAGAGTTGCTTAATTCAATGTTATTTTATTTGTATACCTTAAATCTCAAATGTCCTTTAAAAAAATAGTTAAAACAGCCTTGTTTTTAGAGCATTAGGGGGATATAACCCCTTAATAGAAGAGTACTCAGAAAAACGTCTGCCGGAATTGTGCTTAAGCTATCAGTCTATTCGTTATATCCCAAGTTTCTTTAATCGAACAGATCGCTATAACAATTCTTCACTTGATTTGGAATTTTGCAAAATTTGTTTGATTTTTTTTTTTTAAATATGATCGACCCTAATATGTAACTGTGTGTGTTGTATGTATTAACGTATGAGTATTTAAATACACGGTTGAAAATATCAGTATAAAATTAATAACTTTTAGTTATTCATATAAATCCATAAAAAAATCGTATAGATTTTATAAGTTTCGCAGTTATAAAATTTTATATGAATATCATATTTGTTTCTATATTGAAAAGTATAGAATAGGTTGACGTATAAATTCTATTTTATAATAAGAGTTTATATTTAATTTTAACAATAGTAAAAAAAAATGTATTTTTATGTCGGTTGTTAGAACGTTTGACTGGGACGCAGAATTCATGGGTTCGAGTCCGGGAACAGATACTTATTTTTAATTTAATTTTATTTACAATTTTTATTTATAAAATGGTTTGAATAACAGAACATGAATGGGTAGAGATTTGAACCTGCTTCATTTCTAGAATAGTTTGAATTCGACCCCGTTCGTTAGCTAGCTCGGCTACAGAATGTTGATGATTTATTAGACAAAATTGAGCATAAACAACTGGCCGCATAGCTGGTTTTTATATGTAGAAAAGTTATTAAATTTATACCTAAATTCATATAAAACGACCCTTAAACTGATATTCGTATAAAAATTTATACTGATTTTTTCAACCGTGTACAATCTTAAATATAGACTTTTTTTAGCAATTTACGAGCTGAAGCAGCAACAGCCAAACAACGTAATAAATTAATTAATAGCTGAATTAAGCGAAGCTTAACTTGTTACAAATGCGATAAAATAAAATTAAGACAAAACAAAAAAAAATACACACAACTTAAAGAATAAAATTCAGATTAGCAATGAATTTAAGAAACGAAAAATAGAGAAAACTTACAATAATGAACTAATAAATGAGTTGGGAGTACTGCCAGAAGGCGGCGGCACATTTGTTGTTGGTTTTTTCTTACTGGTGAAATGTCAATTTATTGTTGACATTTCAGCAGCAGCAAGACGGAAATGATGCCGACATTTAATGCGTTTAAAACAAGGAAATCAATGAATCATTTAATCTATCAATCAGTCAGTCAACGAGTCAATTTATGTTGTTTCAGCAAATAGGAAGGATAAAAGTTTTCGGTACAGTATAGCAGCATAAAAGACAGGAATGATAAGTGATTAGGATTAAGATAAGACAGGAAATAATTACCTATCATTAAACAAGAAGATTATAAAATAAAAAATTGAAAATAAATAACAAAGCTAATTATTTTAAATTAAGTAAAACAATCAAATTATTGTTACACTTTTGCAATCGAGCATAAGCTACATATTTTCGTGCAGAAAAATCAACTAAAGAAAACGCATTTACAAATTCATAGTTTTACTCGCCATCTACCACCATTATTGCACCATCTACCAGACAATTGAACAATTTTATTGTTTTGTTGCATCTAATTTGCAAAATCAACTTCAAAGAAGAAGCAACTACAGCTAGATGACCTCTTGGAACCCTAGAATACCATAAGAGTAGCAGCGGCAGCAGCAACAATAAATAGAAACAAATTCTCTGTTTCTACAGTTGCAACAAATTTGCTGCATTTGCAGATTTGCTGCACAACATAGACATTACCCGTAGAAAATGATAAAAATGCAAAAACTATAGCACACATCTTCGTATGTCGTGTAAAATGAGGACGAAGTGATGATTAAGCGAATGAATTTTCGTAGTGTAACCGCAAAAATACCCTCAGTCGAAAAAGTTTACGAAATCAACTAAAATGCCAAAACACATGGCAGTAGCAAGAAATCGAACTGACATTTTCTTATTAACAATCTGTTCTTCAGGAAGTAGAGTAAAAAAAAACCCTTAAAGTTTACAGGCATGTTCTACATTTCACTTCCGAAATTAATGTAATTTTCATATAAATTCATGTGATATCAATTCACTTTCACATATCATACCGCCGAAGCGGTCAGTATTCTTCATCTTTCTTAAAGAAATACGGCCCAATCACACCACCAGACCATAATGCATAGGCTTTTTTTAAGGTAACTTACGCATTTTTAGAGCCCTATATACGATAAATTTTCTCATTAATGAGTGAGAACTATTTAATGCCTGTGTTCCAGCGTATCTGCTGTTGAATTTTGCACAACGTGCCGTAAGACAATCCTGAGGCTAAGTGCTCCGTGGAATTGATAGATTTGGGTCTTCGGCCACACTTCTATTAACAGCACCGATACTTTCAACAGAGCGTACATTGCGATGATACGCATGCCTTAAAACATCCATAATATACACAGTGTTAGAAATTGTTTGCTCAGCTGGACGATTATGACGACCATAACCTCTAAAAGCGCGAAACGTGGCTACGGCTGATTTACCATTTTAACACGTTGCTCAGTAATTAAGTAATTCAGAATATTTAATGACTACCCTTAAACTAAACAAATGCCAGCTTGGATGACATACATATACGTTTGACAGCTGCCAAATAACAGGGTTGCACTTTTCGAACCACGAAATGAATAATTAACCCGCTATTTGAGAAAATTTGCAGTGATCTTAGACTTACTACATAATCTTTGCCTTCAAATTTTACTTTAATGACTTTTTAAATATAATGGTTGCTTTCGACTAACTCAAGACATTTTTGATTCAGCCATCTACAGAAAATAGGAGAAGGGTGCGAACAGTGAGACACTTTTTCTTTTGATTCGGCATGTTATCTTATTCAAACTTTTAGCATTATTTCAAGGCATATATTATCGTTTTTATTGGAGAAACTATAGTAGACAAACTGAAAACAGTGTGGGTATGAACTTATTGTCACACGACCTTATAGTGCAAGAGCCCGTTGTAGAAAAGTCAAGTGTATAAGATTACAGGATGAGATATATGGGAAAGAAAGAGATGGATTTTAGTGAAACTAACCAACCAGTTGCCTTGCCAAAGCTCGTCTCGATGCCTCGAAATCCCCGAACTTAGGCCAATTTTGTTATTTTAATTAAATTCTTATAAGATTACAGCTTGAAATGTATGCCAAATGATAAAGCTCGTATAGCCTTAAGTGGGTAGCAGTCCATGTTTGGGACAGGATTCGACAAGCATACATTTCAAGCTGTACTCTAAGTTAAACAAAACAAACAACAACAAAACACATCAGTATCTTTTCTGTACTTCTCATCATGTACTCGATTTTCTACAACGGGCTCTCCGTCTATTACTATTAAGTGAGACAGTGCAGGGTGAACAGTGAGACAGTGCAGGGCGAACGATTAGAATTCGCCGACGCTTGGAAGCTGCCGATCCCAGCGCCATGTCAGGGAGGATAGGGACTCCCTTAGTTGGGCAAAGAGGGTTGATTTAGGGCCTGAAGGCCTTGCACAAAAGGTCGCGACAAAAAAGCTACCTAAAAAACAGAGGTCACAAGACGAGATGTCTGATGCCAAGCGACAAAAGACAACCGGAAAACCTCTGTCTTTTAGTGAGGTTGTTAAAGGTAGTAAGGGGAGTATTTTGGCAGTCCTTGACAGAGCGGCGGAGGACGTGGCGATTCCTCGTGATAAATGGAAATGGGTGAATGCTGCCTTGGCAAACATTCTTTTCCAGATATTGGAGGAGTTTCCTGGTTCTGTGCCGTCCTGTGAAGAGGCTGGCTGGCATCAGGGCCTATACAAACTAATCTCCTGCGAGGATGAGCGGTCTGCCATGCTTTACAAGATATGCTTCTTTCGTAGCCAGCAACATATACTTATTATTTTAAATATGAAAAAACAATATTAACGACTGGTTTGATTGCATAGAATACTTTTGACACTTTTTAACTGTTTAATATGGCTTGGCTTTTCAACATTTTTCGATGTTTTGCAACTGATTCAAAACATATTTTTCAACTTTTTTCGAATTTTTCAGCTCTTATCAAGTTAGTATACATTATATTACATTTTCAACAATTTTTGAGTTTCAACAATAGCCGTGTTTTATTCGTTTTGGTTAAACATAAAAGTAAATAAAACGCATAAACGGCTAATAGTTATATCAAATTTTTCGACTTTTCAACATATTGTAGTTTATTCCACATTTTCAACTTTTTAAAAGTTTTTCGATGTATTCAACATTTTTCATTTTCCGAATTTCCCTAACTTTTGAACTTTTTTAACATTTTTCATTTCTTCAAATTTCTGGATATTTTCAATATTTTTCAACATTTCCAACATTTATTGACCTTTTAACGTTTTCAACATTTTTCAAATTTTTCTACTATTTCAACATTTTTCGGCTGTTTCAACATATTTTCGATTTTGCAAGATCTTTCGACTTTTTAAAATATTTTTTTTTACGAAAGTGCAAGTTCATGTGAGATTTTTCGATATTTATCCAAAATTATTGAATAAATATTTTATATATTATTTTAAAAAGGAGCAATTTGTACGGAGAAAACAAAATTTTTCGGTTAAAGCGCACTATGGGTTGTTGATGTGTGTCGTATACATTCGGCAAAAGTAGAATAGCGCGGCAAACGTCAAACAAAAGGTGTGTTTCAAGTTAAAGTAATATACCAAAGTACTAATCTTTTTTCTTTGTGGGTCTTACGCCGACAAACTCGAGCGAATGCAAGAAAGATTTAATGGCGAGAAGAGCAGATTATGATGTTCAGCAGCAAGTGTAGACCAAGACCAAAAGATAAAAATGGAGGGTGAAGAAGTGTATGGAAGCAAACAGAAGCGCAGCGAGTGAATTGAATCGCTTAAAGGAATACTGCAACTTGCAACATGCAACTGCAGTCTGCAGCTGATAAACAGGCCAACCGACGACACTGGTGGAGAGGAGTGCAACGACCCTTCAACATACTATATACTGACACTATTGAGATGACGCATTAAAAAGGGATTTCGAAAACATGAAATTCAAGCAAATATCCGTACTCGTATGGGTATTCATACAAGAGAGTGACAATGCATTCACAAAAATTTAGCTAAAACGAAAGGGAGCGAGAGAGCGCGACTTCTCTGAAATAGTACGTGCGCAATATTATGATTTGTCACTAAAAAATGACTCTCAAGAACTCAAGAAAAACAAAAGAGATATCATTTGAAAGCGTAAACATTCGCTCATGTGCTATGGAAGTGCTTGAATAAGTGAATTTGATGGTAACTTCTATCTGTTTAATTAGGGAAATCAAGCTAATCACATTAATTATGCGAAAAATATATTAGTTATCTTAAAGTTATTGCAGAAATAGGAGGTCAAAAAAGCTAAATAAATTTTAATTTAGATTTGTGTTATGTTTGATAGGCAAAAAGCTTGTTAGAAAAGCGATTTCTTGTTTAGCGGGAATCGAAGGCAAGCTTACTGCACCATATGACAAATGGCTTTAATCATTTACCTGTGTTCAACAGCAGATATTATATCACTGATTGATTTCAATGGCAAGTGAACATTTAATTCGGATGTTTTATTTTTTAGAAATAATGCCATAACTATATGTGTTACCCGATTAGACCAAAACAGGGATCGTCGTGATTATTCGTCACAGTTAGTTAAAATAACACTTGACCGAGATCATAAAAAATCAAAATTCATATGGCAACAAAAGTGCCATTAATAAAATTAATTTTTTTAAGCCAAAATGATTCGATTTGAAAAATTTTTCCTATAACATCTATTTGAAATGGTCTACAATTCTGATTTATTTATTCATTTCTTTAAGTCCTGGCTTTAGAAAATAAGGTTTTCAGTTTTAACTTTCGAGGGCTTAGGTTAGGGATCTGACTTAGCAAATAGGCTTAAAGCCCTAAGTAGCACTAATTGTGCCGTTTTAATACCACATTACGTGATCTGGCAAACTAGTGGATGTTAAGACAGCTATATGCAGTTAGCCTTAATAGTAGAGCAGAGAGCCGAATTCGAATTCGGCAAATTCACTGAGGTCATTGAACAAAGGCTTTTAAAGACATCTTAGCCTGATGATGACTAAGGCTGAACAGCCGCAAATAAAGTACTCGAATGATTTATTCTCACTTGCATTCCAGCAGCTGCGGCAGGAAGAATGGGATATTTAATCTTTCAGCATGCTTGCCGATTGCTTAGTGTCCAGTGCAGCTCGCGGGGATTCTTGAAATGTCAAACCGGCTCCTAGACAGTGGAAGGTGATTCTTAGTTTACTAAAAGAGAGCGAGATTGATCTGACTGTTTTACAGGTTTTTAAAGACTTCCAGTGGTTTTCGGCTTCAGATAAAAAATGCGAGAAAATTCTCTTCTTAACTAAATCGAGAGGAGTGTAAACACATCTCATTTAATGAGATGCGAATTTTTCAAAATAACAATAATTTGAGAACAACACATTGCAACTATTATTTATTAATCTTAAATCAATTTTTCTTTAAAATTTTATTTTGACTAAGTTTGTTTTTGAAAGATCAAGCTTTTAAGACATGTTTCTTTTTATTTATATAGGGTGTTTTTTTTAGAGGTATAGAGCTTCGAATTGAAATAAAACACAAGAAAATCGTTTTAATGTCCATCAATTTGGCTTTATTGGAAGGATAATTTTATGCCATTAATGTTTAAATATGATTTCGGGCATGTGGCCGCCGCGGCTGGCTCGAATAAAGCCAATTCTACAGGTCCAATTTTGAACCACTTTTTCGAGCATATGGGGCCGTATGTCGGCAATAACGCCACGAATGTTGGCTTCCAAGTCCCCTAACGTTTCTGGTTTGTTGGCGTAGACGAGCGACTTCACATATCCCCAAAGAAAATAATCCAATGGTGTCAAATCACACGATCTTGGTGGCCAATTGACAGGTCCATTCCGCGAAATTATGCGCTCATCGAATGTTTCCTTCAATAAATTGATTGTGACGTGCGCTGTGTGGCATGTAGCGCCGTCTTGTTGGAACCACAACTCATCCACATTCATGCCATCCAATTCGGGAACAAAATAGTCGGTTATCATGGCTCTATACCGGTCTCCATTAACGGTAACTGACTCTCCAGCATTATTTCGGAAGAAGTATGGCCCAATGACTCCACCAGCCCATAGAGCACACCAAACAGTCAGTTTTTGTGGATGTAATGGCGTCTCAGGGGTCTCATGTGGATTCTCTTCACTCCAAATGCGGCAATTTTGCTTGTTGACGTAGCCATTCAACCAAAAATGAGCCTCATCACTGAACAAAATTTTGCGATGAAAATCAGCATCGAGATCAATCTCATTTTCGGCCCATACACCAAAATCACGACGCATTGCATGGTCTCGCGGCTTTAATTCTTGCACAAGCTGGATCTTGTAAGGTCGCAAGCCAAGATCTTTGCGCAAAATCTTCCATAAAGTTGATGGACAAAGCTCCAATTGCTGTGCACGGAGGCGAATCGATTCATTCGGGTCCTCTTCAACATTTTGCTCTACAGCGGCAATTGTTTCTTCGGTGCGCACTGTTCGACGTCTCTGCGGATGCGTATTATCACATAGAGTAAACTTAGTGCGTAAACGACCCATGGTTAACCGAATTAATTGCTCTGATGGACGATTATGTTGACCATAAAATGGACGGAGCTTGCGGTAAACTTCGCGAACTGAACCATTATTTTCGAAATAAATTTGCACGATTTGCAAGCGTTGTTCTTTTGTCAACCTGTTCATGATGAAATGGCAAACCAAACTGAACATAAATGACATTAGAGTTGCCAGATTTGACCATAAAATGCCAGTTTTATCTCTATTCGAAAAACAAACCTCTAAAAAAATCACCCTGTACAAATAAAATGTTTGTTTTTAATAAAAGTCAATGTTTATACACAAATTAAAAACTAAATAAATTCTGTAGTTTTTTAGGACATTTTAATGATACCAAATTAAGCGTCATTCTATTAGGATTTCAAATTTTAAAAAGAACTCTAGTATATCGAATTAACTTAGTTACAGTTATTGTTTTCGTACAGGCGCGCAATTCTTATCAAGCACTTAATTGTTCTTTATTGAAATAACCTGCATTTTTCCGAGCTTGATTTTTGGTGCCACAGCCATTTTACGGTTCCCTTATTCGTTGATTTTGATATTCTAATCGCGCCAAAGGCCTCTTCTGTTCAGACTTTCTTATATAGGGATTTTAACCAAATCAAAGTCATCGTGCCACTTACCGGGAATGGCAGAACAACGTCTGCCGGACAAGCTAGTATACCAATAACTTTGTGTTTTGCATAAGTTGAAACTTTGAAAATAAGAAAAAAAATAAAAAGAGTACTACTTAGCACGAGCTCAAAATCTCCCTCACGTATCATCTCGGCGAACGCTTCCTTACCCTAAAAAAAAAAAAAGTAACGTGGTTGGTGGACAAACCCTTGGTAACACTTTAAATATAAATGTTAAATAATATTTGCACCAATGACGACTTGTGACGATTTTCTCACCAGAGGGTTGGCGATTTTAGAATATTCTATATAGCATCACTGAGCGTATTTTTGCCAGTTAATGTGTACGCGCCTGTACAAAAACATTTGCTGTGGCATATCCACAGCGATTAAGTATTAGATTTTTCTTTTGAACATGAAATCCTATCAAAATGATGCTTAATTTGGTATTATTTATACTTTGATTGGAACCTGCACAAAAGGTCATAATCACAACATTTCTAGTTAAGTCAATATGAATTAAAAAAAAAATCTTATAGTAAATAGACGAATAGATATTTTGTAATAAAATTTAAAATTTTTAAGTTTTTAAATTAAAAAAAAAAGTAAAAACCTGAATTTCATAACGAAAACATTAAAGATTTAAGAAATGTACGTTATTTTTTGTGAGCTCATATTTTGGAAGCCATGAATTCATCAATTTATTTATGTCCACTACGCTTTAAAAATAACACGTTTGATTAATTTGTATTTTCTAATTTTAGCTCAATATTGTAAGCGTACACCACAATACATCATAGATTTTGAAGAGGTATGAGGGAAAAAGTCTCTTGATAACATTAAGGTACATGTAATTTATTATAACTCTGTGGCATTCTCAAACATCAGATATGTTGCCGCAACAAAATCAATCAATTAATCATTTTGCTGGCTTAACAAATCATTTATAAAAATTAACAATTTCAATTGAAACAGAAAAGAGAAAAAAAATACCAAAATAGTCCACCATATGGACAAATACAGATGAGTGAGTGTTGTCTCACTTTCTCCCACCTAAGAGTTTACATATATATGTACAATTCCTAGTCGCAGTCATGCATCCACTATATGACTAAGTCCCAGTTGTGTGGTATCAGTTCCTCATAAAACTGCCACAGCAAGGATCATCTTTAACACCACCACTACCACCACCATCAACAACTATAACCAACTGTAGAAGAAGAAAAAAAATCCACTAAAGCCTCACAAGTGTTGAATTGTCGAGGTAGACACTAAAATAACGAAGAAGTTGAAATGGAATGGAGAGAAAAACGGACACAAAAAGATGAAAAAACGTTTGCTTATTAAAGTGAAAAAGGAAATTCCACGAAAGAAGAAAAAATTCCGTTTGTAGGCTTGGCTCGATTGGCTTCTTTGGATTCAAACCTAGATAGCTTTCAGTTTTGCTTCTGGGTTTGGGTATCTTTTTTTCTTTTTTGGAGACTGTCTTTGGCTGTGTAAATTAATGTTCAGTGTTTTATCTTTCGTCCGCCTTTTGCTGTTTTACCGAATGGCTGGTTTGTTCTCTTTTCTTTTCATGTCAACTTTTCAAGTTTTTGAAGTATTTTTGTGGCTCAATTGTTGGCAACGCTTTAGAGCTTCATTTGGAGATAAAGCTTCTTTATTTGTCTTGAATTTTGTTTTGATTTTCTTTTTTTTGTGCAATTGGAATTTTTATGATTTTATTAGTAAATTCTTGAAATAAATTTTGTTATTTTCGTTTATTATTGAGAGTGCACAAGTTAAAAGTGTGCTGCAATCGAGTTCTATAAATTGTGCATGAAATAGTTCAAAGGGTGACTGTAGAAAAGTGGCGCATATGTTTGAAATTTTTAGAAAAAATAGTTTTATATATATCAAAATAAGCTAGAATGTCGAAGATATTCAAGGTGAAAGTTCACAAAAATAGTTGTTTTGTAATTATCTCGCTTTGTATTAACGGAATAAAGTTTTAATCTGAACAAAATTTAACATGTCTTATGAAAAAGGTTTCGTCGAATACTTATTTATGTCAGACAAAGTTACAGATGATGCGATTTTCTATATAAAAAAATGGTTGAAACAAGACCAGACAGCCTATGCTATAAGAACTATACATTTCAGAGTTAATTTAAAAGTAAATGTTATGTATTTCCGAAATATATTTTTCGCACCAAATCAATCAATCCTAATTTGTATCTTACACTGTTTTACCGTCTTCGATTTTTTGTCATGAAAATGATGGGCTTATACGTTCAAAATTTTACTGAGTATTCATTATAGAAGATTTTGTTCTTAAAATAAAAAAAAAAACAGCCTTTTTGGCCGAAATACTATAAGATTTGATTGGGTTATGCATTGCATTGGGATTCGCATTTTTTAACAATTTCATGGTAGAAAGATCGTTAGTTAAAAAAAAGTTTCAATCAGAACCTGACAAGAATGGATACCAGATTCGGCATCTCTATAAGGAAGCATAAAATGTTTCAAATGCAAGCGCGAAACTTCGATATTCTTATCTGAAACAAAAAACTGAAAACCAATTTTTAATTTTGATATAATTTTCTTCTGGGTGAACTAAGAAAAAACAGAAAAAAAGTTTAACGCAGTCTATTGACTATAGGTCATTTATTTTTTTTGCAGTCACGCCCGTCAATTTCGTTAAATCGTAAAAATTAAAACTGATGAAACCGCGCTTCAAAAATTTCAGTCGGAAAACTTTTCAATTCATAGTAGAAGATCAGGGCACGGGCTACGCTCGACTCCAGCCGAAAGATTTTGAATTGGCCTCTGTAACTTTGTGTAAATATTCTTAAATGTCTTAGGTATTAATGTAAGCAAAAACAAAAAACTCGATTTTCGGACCTCATAAAGCAGGATCCTCCCTTAAGCGCCTCCGGGGGTTTTTCGAAAAAATAGACACTTTTTTAAGATTTTTGTTTGAAGCTGCATTTTATTTTAGACCAAAATTTTTTACATTATTAAAGTATCCCTGACGTTTTGGTCTCAAAATATATGTCGGTAAGTTAGAAAAGTGCAATGCCATGAAAGACCTCAAAATTTGCGGTGAGCAAGATATCCGGAGACTAGTTCAACCGAAAAAAAAAAATTCGGTTTAGTAAACAGTTCTTGGGCGTTTAAACGTTCGGTTTTTTTTTTTTTTTTTTTAGATACATATTTTTTTGATTTATAACGGCAGCTTCAAAAAAAAGTTGGGTATGGGGATTATAGAAGGCATTAATGGTTGTGGTCTTGCATATCAATGTGCGACATGATTTGAGACGTCAGAATTGGAGATCAGTGGTTGCCATTAAACGACCATTTGAGCACTTAAAAAACGGGCCAACCAATTTTATTTCGATATAAAGTTTAACATACGATATTTTTTAGTCAATATAAAAATTTTAAAGGAAATTGTGAAGGTTGACAGAAGTTTTGTCGACAGTTTTTTTTATTTTGTCTAAATAAATTGCTATCAAAAAGTAGATTTATTATATTAATACTCGTACTGCCTCTCCTACAAAAACAATGATATTGACTGCTTTTATTTCCTTTTTGCTTCCATCACTTTGACACATCTTGAACTCGACATCTGATCTTGTTATGAAAAATATGAATCTCTGGGGTTAAAAGCATTATTTCACAATCTCAAAAACTTTAGCATATGACCGATTTGAACTATTTGGACCTAATTAGTAATTTAAACACATGATAGACATTCGAGCTTATTACTAAGTTTTAAGTTTTTGTCAATGCACTATGTTCAGTACTTTTATGATTAAAAAAAGTTTAACTAGTGAAAATCACGTGAATGTGATTGAGATTAAGTCCAAATATAACTAGTTTTCAAATGCAATGATTCCTATTTTATTTACAAACAAAAATTGCTAATTTTTGCACTTTGTCGCAAAGACGCATTTGTTTTCATCGACTTAGTATAAGAAAAATACATTTTTAACTCATTAAGGAAATAAAATAAATTTAAATTAAAACAAAAACATAGAAATAAAAGCAAAATAAATTCCCACGCGTTATCAATTAAAAATGTTGCTGAGCTTGTTAAGATTTGCATTTTAAATTTTGTAAAGTCCAATTAAAACACATTTACTAAATGCTTATCAATATATAGAAAGAAAAGGTTATATCAGCAATGGATTGTGGCAAAATAGTGCAGCAACACTTGTCACGTTAATATGTCGGTTTTTTGCTACGAATATCAACACTGCAATAAATCGGACCAGTGCACAGTGGGATATCATGGCCTCAAATAAGAAAAAAATCAGAAAATTAATAAAGCATCAAATTATTATTATGGCGATTATGTTTGGGTTAAGAAAAATAAAAGTTTTGGAATTTCTTAAGCTCAGTGATAGTTACAAACTCAGTAGCGTAGCCAGGATTTACTTAAGAGGGGGAGTTCAAATTTTATCCAACTCAAAGCAGAATACTTGCGAGTAAGAAAAATGTCGTCTGAAGAAAATTACAACCTGTTACTTTAGTGCAATGGTCGGCACTTCATATGCTCGCGAGCAAACGAAGAGATTAAGTGAGAGTAAGCAAACTACAAAATGAGGTGGTTGTTTAAATAAAAATGTTTTTATCGAAAATTCGTTTGGCAATGGAGTTTTAGGGATAGCTAATAAATTTCATATAGAAATGCATTTTATAACTAAAATTCAACCCCTGAAACAAGAAATCATATGGAGCGTAAACAGCAAAACGAGCAAGCAGTGATTGCAACTTTTGTCATTTTCCTCTCTTTTGAGATTTGTTCACTAGTGGGCGGTTCACGCCTTTAACAGGAAAATATTTTTTTTCATCGAACGATTTTGATGAAATTTGGTATAGCGATAGACTGAACCCGAATTACAATAATAATTTTGTTTATATAGGGATATACTTGAGTGCCATATCGACGGTAAGTACACAGTTTTTCAAAACTTGTTCGTTTTCAGTTTTTATAGTCTACACAGAGGGTATATTCACATTGTCACTCCGTTTCTAACACATCGAAGGGGGCGTGGCAGGTATGGAAAAGTATATATATTCTTGATCAGCGTCACCACCTGAGTCGATTAAGCGATGTCCGTCTGTCTGTCTGTCTGGGTGTCTGTTGAAATCAGTTTTACGGGAAAACCAAGAAAGCTAATTGAATGAAACTATCACACACAGGTCACATCTTCTTGCAGGCATCTTGCTATTGAAAATGGGCGAAATCGGTTGACAGACACGCCTACCGCCCATACTCTATGTATATTTACCCCGGCCAATTTTGAAAAAAGTTTCAGCGATTTTGATGAAACTTGGTGATTTGGTGCACATGTGAACCAAATTAGGATTAGGCTGGGTTTCAAGTTTCCAAAGGGTCGTACAGGGGCTTGGCACATCCCTAAATTTTATCATTAATACTACCATATCTTGTAAGCCGTTCAAGATATTGCGATTAAATTTGGTAAACGGATACATATAAAATATATCTTAAATTGTGATAAAAGTGGGCGGAATCGAAAAAGTGGGCGTGGCACTTTTCAACTGTTAAAAATTTTGATTCCGTATATCTCAAAATTCGCACAAACGATTTCCATAAAAATTTTGGAGATGATGCCGCTGAAAGCAGTCATCAATACAAGCTCAGCTACTGGACCGAAAAAACTCGTTGAAGGGCGTGGCACATCCCACAATATTTATAAACGTTATATTTAAAGAACTAAAAACGTAATCGTTATAAAATTTAATGAGGCAGATATACTTGCCATAAGGTCTCTTACTACAAAAATTTAGTCCAATAGTACCTGTGGGCGTGGCACCTCTCATATAAGCAAAAAACGTTTATTGTTATAGATAGTGTGCTATGAGAGTAATCTTCATAAAATTTGGTGTATAGATGTCAGTTACTACTGGGTGTTTTTTTTAGAGGTTTGTTTTTCGAATAGAGATAAAACTGGCATTTTATGGTCAAATCTGGCAACTCTAATGTCATTTATGTTCAGTTTGGTTTGCCATTTCATTATGAACAGGTTGACAAAAGAACAACGCTTGCAAATCGTGCAAATTTATTTCGAAAATAATGGTTCAGTTCGCGAAGTTTACAGCAAGCTCCGTCCATTTTATGGTCGACATAATCGTCCATCAGAGCAATTAATTCGGTTAACCATGGGTCGTTTTCACGCTACGTTTACTCTATGTGATAATACGCATCCGCAGAGACGTCGAACAGTGCGCACCGAAGAAACAATTGCCGCTGTAGAGCAAAATGTTGAAGAGGACCCGAATGAATCGATTCGCCACCGTGCACAGCAATTGGAGCTTTGTCCATCAACTTTATGGAAGATTTTGCGCAAAGATCTTGGCTTGCGACCTTACAAGATCCAGCTTGTGCAAGAATTAAAGCCGCGAGACCATGCAATGCGTCGTGATTTTGGTGTATGGGCCGAAAATGAGATTGATCTCGATGCTGATTTTCATCGCAAAATTTTGCTCAGTGATGAGGCTCATTTTTGGTTGAATGGCTACCTCAACAAGCAAAATTGCCGCATTTGGAGTGAAGAGAATCCACATGAGACCCTTGAGACGCCATTACATCCACAAAAACTGACTGTTTGGTGTGCTCTATGGGCTGGTGGAGTCATTGGGCCATACTTCTTCCGAAATAATGCTGGAGAGTCAGTTACCGTTAATAGAGACCGGTATAGAGCCATGATAACCGACTATTTTGTTCCCGAATTGGATGGCATGAATGTGGATGAGTTGTGGTTCCAACAAGACGGCGCTACATGCCACACAGCGCACGTCACAATCAATTTATTGAAGGAAACATTCGATGAGCGCATAATTTCGCGGAATGGACCTGTCAATTGGCCACCAAGATCGTGTGATTTGACACCATTGGATTATTTTCTTTGGGGATATGTGAAGTCGCTCGTCTACGCCAACAAACCAGAAACGTTAGGGGACTTGGAAGCCAACATTCGTGGCGTTATTGCCGACATACGGCCCCATATGCTCGAAAAAGTGGTTCAAAATTGGACCTGTAGAATTGGCTTTATTCGAGCCAGCCGCGGCGGTCACATGCCCGAAATCATATTTAAACTTTAATGGCATAAAATTATCCTTCCAATAAAGCTAAATTAATGGACATTAAAACGATTTTCTTGTGTTTTATTTCAATTCGAAGCTCTATACCTCTAAAAAAAACACCCTTTATAAGCTTTAAAAATAAATTAATTTTGATAGGATTGCATCAGTGGGCGTGGCACCTCCCATATTAACATAAATTTGTTAGCGCTGTTTTAAGTGAACTATTGCAGCAATTGGTATGACATTTAATGTAAGTGGTTTAGTTGCTATAGAGTATATCTGAATCAAAAGTAGCTGAAATACCACTAGTGGGTGTGGCACTTCCCACACAAATAGAATATTTTAAGTGACATTTTTATCGAAATATGTGAGCAATCGCACTAAAATTTGGTGTATGAGGTTTGTTTATGGAAAGCTATTTCTTGATAAAAATCGGACTGGATTGTATTAGTTGGAGTGTTACCGCTTACTAAGGCACATATGGCAAACTATACAAGCTATTGTGCTAAAATTTGGTATGCGAATGTCGATCACGAACATAATTTATTGAACCAGAAGAAGGCGGATTTGAAAGAGTGGCCGTGGCATATTTCAACTTTTCATTTCTATTCGATTTTTTTTATTATTTTCTATATTCTTTCGACATTTTTAACCTTTTAACTTTTTCTGATATATCCTTATGTATTTGTTCGACTTTTTCAACCTCTTTCAACTTTCTTCATTAGTGTGTTTATTTTTAAAATTTTTTCAGCTATTTTAAATTGTTTCAACATTTCTCAACCTATCAAGCGTCAAGGATAATAAATGTACAATCCAAGCCCAAGTTTTTTAAGACCTATTTTGAATTATTTTGGTTGATGTTTTTGATTTCGATAACACTTTAGGCGATTTTGCTTAAGCTAAACGCATGGTAAACTGTGTCAATGAGTTCCACAGCTGAAAACTTCGTCGGACCCAAATCAATTCATTGTTATAAATAAAACTCAAATAAATTAAAATGAATCATAAAAATACCGCTCACTTGCCAAAAATATAATCAAAACAATTGTAACAATTTGCTAAAAATAAAGTCGAAAGAACGGTCAAAGTACCCATCTAATGCATCAAAGTTGATTCATTAAAAATTTAAAAATATCTGCAAACTGAAACAAACAAAAAACAAAAATAAAATAAAAACGAAACCAAATCAAAGAAAATGAGACGCAATTTTTAATTCAATTAACTGCAAACTGAAATCAATTAAAACGCTTTTAAATCAAATTATCGCAATTTATTGTTTATTTGCGAAAGAAAAAAGAATTCTTAGCTCCGAAGACGCGAAAACACCACGTCTTCTTGTTTCAAGAATATTTTTCTTTTTTCTGACTTGAGATAAGAAATATTTCGGTGCGAAAAATATTTATGAACAGAATTTATTTCATATATGTAGTTAGTTATTTACTTATTTATTATTTTTGTTTATAATAAAAGCAACAACGAAATATAAAGTCGACAAAAAATATCAACAAAACAGCAACATGCATCACAGCAGCAGAAAAGTAGCAGCAAAACAACTGTACAGGCAACATTAATGTATACGACACTGACCCGAAGCTTGAGACGACAGTGAAATTAAAAGTAGGAATGCCAACCTTTAAGTTTCAAAAACAAATTAGTCAATATTTTACCGTAACATGCAAAAACATTAGCGAATGGAACAAGCTTTGCTTACGAGCTCAATAAAGCTTTCAAACTGGCATCAAAAACAAAACGTTTTTAAAAACCAGCTTTCACACTGGCGTTTTTGCTGATATCTTTTTAATCAACGTCATTAAAAAATGCATTGCTATGACGTCTGTCATTGCCGACATTAATGGCAAATTTTTTAATTACACAGTAGAAAACAAAATTAGCAGAGATAAAGTAAATATGGTTGAAAAATCATATTCTTTTTTTCCGGACCAACTATCCCAAACAATGTTTAATTTACCGCGTCACATTTTTTTTTAATTCATTCAAAGATTTGGATTTCACACATTTTACGATGAGAATATCTTATCTCAAAAACCAGACATAACGGAGCAAATGGGAGCTCAGAGTCAATTTCAGCAAATTACTTAGATTTTTGTATGAAAAGTTTGAAGTTTGAGTGGATTTAAGAAAAGAATGTGATGCGATGGACATACATATGTTAAATACATTTGTTAGGTTAATATTGTTTGGGAAAGTTGATCAGCTCAAAACTAACCTTCAGAAAGTGTTTTTGATGATGGCTTAAAAATTAAGCCGAAATATTGATTAAAAAACTTAAAACAACAACATAAAAAATGTTTGTTTTATTGCTACGGCCATAGCTCAATTTTTCAAATAAAGTTTTCACTTAAGAAGGCCGATTTCAACAATACTTCAGAAAGTATATATTTCAATTTTGTCATTTAATTTTTTTGGAAATTGTTATACAGTTTTATCGATACAGAACACTGCAGTATTTTTCATTAAAGATCAACCTCAAGTACACAAGGAATATGTAATAAACTGGATGTAAAAATAAAATGTCAATTAGGGCCGTTGTACAAGTGAGCGACGGTATACAGCAAAAATAATGCGTTAATCATTACAGAAAAAACTGGATAATGCGAAAAATTCCATTGATTATTGCGTAAATGCAAGTATTGGAATAGTTATTACAGAGTTCTAAAAAGCGATTCAGAACGTTTTCGGCTCTTGAGCCAAAGGGGCGACAGTAAAAAAAAGTTGAAATGCATCAATCGATAGAGAAATATCTAAAATTACTTTTGGACATGATCAGCAACGACCCAGACGTTTGTCGATTTCTTTAAAAATTTTCAATTTTTTTCAAGAAATAGGAGGATCGATTTTGGCCGATGAAAAATTTATACATACTTGTACTACATATTATCCATTTAAATTTTAAGTATATAAAGATGATGCGAAAACCAAATCTAACAGACACGACTTCAGCACTCCTTTGCTCCAGAGAGCTCATGATAATTTGTACTAAATGATAATATGAAGAAGCACAAGTTTCTCTTGATAAGGTTACATTAAAATGGGCGTATCTTTATCGAATATTTTGAATTGAATTGACATGGGCTTTGATGTTTAAGTTTCTAAATGATGGCATCCCTGACAAAAAAAAAAAAAAAAAAAGAACCAATAAAAATATTAAAAAGTAAAATAAAATCCAATGCGAACGACGAGCCGAGAGATGCAAAGTGATTGCCTGTATGCACGTAAAAGATGCTTACTATAACAACAACAACATGTGAATTTTGTTGTCAACAACTGGCAGTTGTTGTTGAAACACTCAAAGTAAATTTTGAATAGAATTATTTTAAGAATCAATGCGTTGTACCTACAATATAATACGTTAGATTATACATAGTTAACTATTTAAAATAATGAAAGGGTTCTACGTTGTACTACTCTGATTTATCAAGCATTGGATTTTTTAAGATTGCACAGAATTGGAGAGAAAAATTACAATCAATGCCTTGATTCAAACAAAACGGGCCAGTGATATAACACATGCAATGATTTTGATGCGTTGCTAAAAATTAAGTTGAATCAAGTTTTTTGCACCCTTATCTCCGATTGTGATGCACAACTAAGTAGTACGTTTTACTGCAAGTTGTACTCATCAATTTTATATGATTATGGGCATTTCCACTAAAACGGAAGTTTTTATCCCGCGCGACACCTTGGTTTTTTGCAATTATCTAGAAAACGAAAAATTGCTCAAATTCAACTTTAGTACCAATTATGAAACTAATTAGGAGCTATAAGGTAAGCCTATTGTCAAAATAAAAATCCGTTTTATTTTGACTTTTTTTTTACTTTAAATGTGTTCGACGGTCGAACGGGATCCATGGAAATGCCCATATGGGCAAATCTCATAAGATGTGGATAATTTTTTTTTTTTTTTTAAGTTTATTAAATTCAAAATTTGTACAGTTTACTTGATAACTAATAAGCACTAGCTAAACTGTTAAGGAATTTACCTTTTCAGTTTTAATACGATTAAATATGTTTTTTGATACATTTATGCTATTTGCGTAATATATACAAAATATAAGGAAAAATTTTTACAAAACCTTAGTGATATCAAAAACTAAAACTAGGGTTAAAACCTTAAAGTAAATTATACTAATTAAAACTTATAATTGTTTTTACAACTACTGCACACCGCTAACTATATCAGAAATATGTTGAAATTCGGACATTTGCCCTCTTAATATAAAGTTTTGTCTAAGTCTAGCGATCTTATTTGCTACGTACTCTACATCTGCAATTGCATGCAGTTGTCGAGTAGGAAAAAGCCAGGGGAGGTTTAAAGTTAATTTGATAATTTTGTTTTGAGCGATTTGGAGTCTATTGATATGGGAAGGAGCACAATTACCCCATACAGGACATGCATAATACAGGGTGTTTTTTTTAGAGGTATAGAGCTTCGAATTGAAATAAAACACAAGAAAATCGTTTTAATGTCCATCAATTTGGCTTTATTGGAAGGATAATTTTATGCCATTAATGTTTAAATATGATTTCGGGCATGTGGCCGCCGCGGCTCGCTCGAATAAAGCCAATTCTACAGGTCCAATTTTGAACCACTTTTTCGAGCATATGGGGCCGTATGTTGGCAATAACGCCACGAATGTTGGCTTCCAAGTCCCCTAACGTTTCTGGTTTGTTGGCGTAGACGAGCGACTTCACATATCCCCAAAGAAAATAATCCAATGGTGTCAAATCACACGATCTTGGTGGCCAATTGACAGGTCCATTCCGCGAAATTATGCGCTCATCGAATGTTTCCTTCAATAAATTGATTGTGACGTGCGCTGTGTAGCATGTAGCGCCGTCTTGTTGGAACCACAACTCATCCACATTCATGCCATCCAATTCGGGAACAAAATAGTCGGTTATCATGGCTCTATAACGGTCTCCATTAACGGTAACTGACTCTCCAGCATTATTTCGGAAGAAGTATGGCCCAATGACTCCACCAGCCCATAGAGCACACCAAACAGTCAGTTTTTGTGGATGTAATGGCGTCTCAAGGGTCTCATGTGGATTCTCTTCACACCAAATGCGGCAATTTTGCTTGTTGACGTAGCCATTCAACCAAAAATGAGCCTCATCACTGAACAAAATTTTGCGATGAAAATCAGCATCGAGATCAATCTCATTTTCGGCCCATACACCAAAATCACGACGCATTGCATGGTCTCGCGGCTTTAATTCTTGCACAAGCTGGATCTTGTAAGGTCGCAAGCCAAGATCTTTGCGCAAAATCTTCCATAAAGTTGATGGACAAAGCTCCAATTGCTGTGCACGGTGGCGAATCGATTCATTCGGGTCCTCTTCAACATTTTGCTCTACAGCGGCAATTGTTTCTTCGGTGCGCACTGTTCGACGTCTCTGCGGATGCGTATTATCACATAGAGTAAACGTAGTGCGAAAACGACCCATGGTTAACCGAATTAATTGCTCTGATGGACGATTATGTCGACCATAAAATGGACGGAGCTTGCGGTAAGCTTCGCGAACTGAACCATTATTTTCGAAATAAATTTGCACGATTTGCAAGCGTTGTTCTTTTGTCAACCTGTTCATGATGAAATGGCAAACCAAACTGAACATAAATGACATTAGAGTTGCCAGATTTGGCCATAAAATGCCAGTTTTATCTCTATTCGAAAAACAAACTTCTAAAAAAAACACCCAGTATATAGTGGCAAAAAATATGGATTTCATAATTAGTATTTTGTTACCTAGGCTGAGGCCAGAGTTTCTAGAAATTAAAGGATACAATATTTTGATCAAGAGATTGACTGTTTGAATAATGTAGAGATCTTGGTTAACCAAAAGAGGCTACTATTAGTATATATTGTATAGTTATCAGTAAATGACATGAAGTTTTCCAGAGGTTAAGTCTGTGGCAACAAGGAATTACAGCTAAAGTCGATATGTGTTAAGAAAGTGATTCAGTACAAGTTACAGGTTCATACAGGTGACTTGAGATCACAGATCGACTTTAGCTGTTATTCCTTGTGTCCACAGAAATATAGAATTCTAAGGATCGATTAATGGTGTAGTTATCAAGAGTGCCTATTTTTAAATGGGAGATAAAGGTCTGCTCGTTCAGCAGTGAAAAGTGCACTTTCACCTGATACATTAAAATCATGAAATTGGATCGTTCCGACTTCGGTTTTTCGAACATAAAATCGGTACGATATACCGATCTACAAATCGGTTGCTGTTGCTTACTATCGGTTTGATATCGACTAGCTGTTAGTTTGTAAAATTTAATTCAAATGAAAGTAGTAAAGTTTTATTTAATAATGTGACAATTTCTTTAAATTAAACATTTTAAAACGTAATAAGAAGCTCAGCATGATGACCTTACGACTTTTTTTTTGGATGATACTTAATTTCAACTTAACGCAGCTACTGAAATGTCCATGATCGCTTAGCACATGTCTTCAAATTTTTTCTTTCTTTAGTCGTTCTTTATCACTAAAAAATACCCTGAAAGATACCCTGAGGATACCCTGAAATCGAATACGGGCTCAGAATTGCTCTATCAGGTAAGGGTTTTGAGATATTCTAAGCTAAAAGGGCAAAAAACACTGTTTTTTTGAAATACTTGAGGCCGTGAAATTTTTTTTTTTTCAAAATCCCATGTGTGGGATCTTAAAATACAATTTTTCTTCTTTCAAATGCCGTTGAGTTTTCTGAAACATCTTTTTTTTTTCGCCGAGTTATAACATTCTTAAATCTTTTTATATGCAAATGTCCCTAATGAGTTTTCAGGTACATAAAGAGAAAATCACAAACATGAAAATTTCAAAATGCGACCACACATGGTTTTTTGAGAAAAAAAAAATATTCACGGTACTACATAACCTTATATATATGTCAAAAAACATTGTTTTCGCACTTTTAGATTGGAATACAAAAACCTAACGTGACAGAAGCTCTTGACAATTTTCGCCGTATTCAGCACACAAAAATCTAATAGAAACAATACTCGAACTTTAAAAAGGGAATTTTTTTGTAGGACGGTGTAATTAAAAATTATAAACATTATTAAGATCTGATTAGAACAAGGCTGCTGAACAGCTGTTTCGAAGTTAATTTCGAATTTCTACCAAATTCTATGGTTTTGAGAGCATCTAATTATAAGTCGTAAGATTTGTTATTCCAGTTTCGAGTTGAAATCGTATGAATTGCAAAACATGCCTAACTATGACCTGTCCTAAGATGTGGCTAATTAAGACCTTCTGCAACATCCTGAGTTTAGCAAAAAGCACTGATTTTAAGATTTTAAATCAATTTAAGTCTGTCCTCATTGGACTTTTCTTCATCTTAAACTTTTTCGTTTTGAACTAATAAATCGAATATACATATCTCGGGAAAGTGCCATATAATGCAAACGCGACGCTAAGCATCACAGAAATAATGAGCGACAGGAAAGAACGAACTTGGTTTCTTCGAAAACCCTCTAGAGTCAATCATACGTCATAAGTTGCATATTTGGGTGTATGTCAAAATAACTCTCAGGCGATGATATTTGAATCATCGACTGTTAAACCCAATTTATAACAAAACGCGAGCAGAACGATAATAAAATAAATTATAGCGCCATAATTTACTTCTGCTTTATATCAAGTAGTCAACGAAGTCTCATGTTAATGGATTTATCATTTGCTAATTTATTTATTATATGTATTAAAAATATTTAAAATTTTAATTAAAAATTTGTGATTATCATTTGTACATTTCTACAGCATATCCAAGTAAAATAAATAAATTTTTACACTAACATTTTATTAAAAATACAGTTTATATGATAACACATTTTAAAGTTATACAAACAAATTTACCTCAAAAAATAAAAGTTTTCGTGTGGAAAAATTGCAACAAAAAAATCAGGGAAAATATTTGATTTTTATATTAACAGATTAAATCTGATGAGGTTAACGCTTTTGTATCGGGTTGCCGCCGTTTACACTGGCGGGCTTTGAACTTATTATGTTTATTTAATTGACCTGAATGTTAAGGGTAATATGTCATAAGTGATTTTGGAACAAAGTAACCTCTACGTTTTGTAAAAAAGTACACTTTTCAAACTATTTTTTACGGCATTTGTGCTACGCTTTCGGATTCCTTTACAAACTTTGTAATGTTTTCATGGTCTATATTCAAAATTATTGTCTTGTCACTACTTGCAGCAATCGTTTGGGAATTCGGTGCTAGGATGTACATATATTGTCTTTGCTAAGCACCTCAGGAAATGTGGACGGGATTAGAGAACGGGGCATGCCACCGTTCATATAACAAAAATACTTCATACGCTATATCTTGGCATTTATGGCAGCTAGAGTTGTGGAATTTGATGCACTCACGTAAATTGTTTATGCCAAGCTACTTGCAAAATGAAAATGTGATTGATAAATGGGGCGTGGCTCCTCCCATGCATTAAAAATACTTAAATTGCAATTCTTGGTACTTACACCAAGTTGTGAAATTTAGTAGATAAGCCGAATTGTCTGCACTTGAGAATCTGTAAAATGTAGAAGGGATATGCGCTGGCAAAGCCGCGGGTTATAATAAATATATAAATTAATTTAAACGACAATATCCGAAAAAACTCGACGGGAATGACAGGTTCAAAATTTCTCGTACGAGACGATAAGCTTGGCGATACTATAATTTTTGAATCTAGTAATGGTGAAGCACTAGCGCTCAGTTCCGTTTTGGTTGAATGTAGATTTTCTCAAAGTAAAGCTGTATTTTCTCCAACTGCATCAACGCACAGGAAATTCATCGACAACGCAGAGGAATTGATCGACAAGGTAGAAATTTGGTTTTTAATATGCAAAACTTTCAAAGTAGCCACTTAATGGAGAGATCTGAATCCGAATAATTGCGCGAAAACGATAATGTCAAAGCTTTCTCTTCTATCCAACTTAGGGAGACTGGAGTACACCAAGTCGCGTGTTTAAATGCCTAAAAATAACTTTTAAACTTTACTTGAAACAATACAAAAGCAAACTCGAGCAATCTGGTTGATTTTGCTGCCGCCTATGAGGCGAAATCTGGTGCTTAATGGAGGCGTTCAGAATCGCAACATTTTAACTGATTTAAATTGTCCTAAACTACCGCTTGCAGTGATATACGAAGACAACCAAAGCTGTCTCAGCCTCAGAACAAAAGAAAAGTTTAGCAAAAGATCGAAACATATTGACAAAATGTCCGTATTGTGAAAGACTATTTTAGACAAGCAGATTATATCCTGTCAATACTGTCCCACAAAAGAAATAATAGCAGTTACGATGACAAACCGCTACCAGCTTCAAAGCTAATGAATTTCATATTACTTTCTGGAGTGGTGCGAAAAGTGTAAGAATATTGCTATATATCCTTTATAAAATATTCTCTTTAGATACTTTGAAATATTTTTATCAGGGACAAGAACCGGTATTGAACCGGAAAACAGCTTTTTTTTTACTAAATAACTGAACCATTAACCGCACCGAAATTTTCCACAAATGTTTGATCCGAACCGAAAACCGAACCACTTTTTATAAAGGTTTGAGGGTTCATTCTGACCAATTTTCAATAGACAAATTTCCCTCACTTTTTTATTTTTTTTTTTCTTAAATATGGAAATTGATGAAATTTTCAAAGAAATAGGGAAGCATGAGACAGAGTTAATGAACAAATAATTTATAGATAAAATCAATACAAGGCGGCTTTCAAATAATGTTGATGTTTTGAACTTTTGGAATAACCACCCTGACAAAGAATTATTTTCCACCCTAAAATTTATTCTTGGAGACCTGCGTGGAAATATTGACAGGACTTGTTATAAGATATTCTTCTCATTATTCTCATTTGATTATTGTAAATCAAATTTTTTATCAAATAAGGATTTTTTACTACGATCTTATAGCGTATGACATAAACATATATATTTCTATATTCTTTTGGATTGTTATACTGAATAAAAATAACACAAATGTGCATGGTTTTTTTAATTCCCGAACCGTTGAACCGAACCGAAACCCCGATTTAAAGAAAAAAAACCGTTTTGACGAATCAATACAAAAGTGCAAAAACGGTTCGAACCGCTGAACCGAACCGACCAAATTTTTCACCCGGTTCACGTCGCTGATTTTTATTGTCTAAGTTTAGAGAACGGATGGTTCTGATTTATTTTGAACATTTTCAATAGGTTTCTGTATGCAGCACCTACCTATATATAGAGATAACACCATCGGATTTAATTTTCTGGTACGAAATTAAATAAATTTTCTTTGACTTTGCTTTCTTAATTGAGTACAAAAAAATAGTTTTGAGTGTAAAAGCCAAAGGACAGACACGACCAAATCATAGCTTACAGTACGGGAGCCAACGATATTTTTTAGTGCAGTATTTCATGCTGCCTGAAAATACGTTTATTCCACCAATAGGATGTTTTTAACCCAAAAAATTCGCTACTGGCAGCAACAAGATATGGTCATATCATACAGAGGCCGAATAAGAAATTTTACTTATTCGAAAAATAAAACTTAAATAGAAAAGTTTATAAGTCCAAAGTTGTAAATGAGATGAAAAATAATTGATTTTCTGCTCGAAAGGCCAAATTTTTAACGTTTTAAGACTTCCAATATAAACCGCATTTCTCCAACATAAAAATCGAACAGACATGTGTTCAGATGGTATGAAATTGTCGCACATGATATGTCGCTGGCTCCCGTACTATAAAGTAAAAGTGCAATGTGCAAAAATAGAAAACAAAAACAATGTTTCGACTGCTATCGACTGAAACTCAAGTTGCTCGTTTTTCGCAGCAAGCGACATCAGGCAGGAAGGAGTTTTGCTTCAGTAATGGAAGCAAAAAATAGCAGCATCAGCACCGACTACGCTTGCTGTACGCCTAGTAGATAAAATCGATGAACACCTGGAATCGGACACAACTATGCGAATGGCGAACGAATGAATGAGAGAGAAATGAATATGCTTCCATAAGAAATGAGCTTAAATTGAAAATACAGGATAATTCGGGAATTAGCTTAACAACTAAGTACAGTGATCTCTCGATAATTGCAAGCAACATAAAAACTAAGATGATTATGTTAACTATAAAACACACAAGTCTGTTACATTAAAAAAATAAATAATTTGTACCTACACACATATTATTTGTAGCCCAAAACGTTGTGCTAAATTTGTAAACAAATTTGTTGATTGAAATTTAAGATAAAAACACCGCTTATAAACTTAAAAAGTTCGTATGATTGATCCGATGTAAGATATGGTAAAATAAGTAACTTGTTTGCTGCGGTAGCATTATCAACAAGCGATGTTATTAACATGTATGAATGTCGTTTGTATCTGTTTGAGTGGTTTATCAGCTTTATATTTTTTTGTGTTGTTAACCTCTTATTTCTCACATTATTGACTCCATACGCGTATATATCTTTTTTCCTTCAATTTTTGTGACGCACACATTTTTTTCTTCATTTGATAAATTTTCAACACACCATAACCATAATTATGGTGTTTTGTTTGCATTTTGATTTCAATCAAATCACAAGTTTTTTCTCAAAATTGAAATATGAGTTTTATTTTTTTTTTTTTTTTTGTTCAAAAAATAAAGTCCATGAAAGGAATTTTATATTTCGCTCAAAAAAACAAAAATGTATGTGCTTTGTCATCGAATATTGAAGAAGTTTTATTTTTCGTTCACAAAGTAAAAATTGTGTATTAGCTTAGATTCATACCTTTGTTTGTCTTGAAGGGTCTACCTTCCAATGTTTCTGTCTCCACTAAATTGATTTTCTTTTGAGACAATCTCCAATGGCCGTCATATACATACATACATATGTATGTATGTACATTAGGGTGGGTCAAATTTTTTCGCCACAAAGCGTCTAGCAAAAACGTCATCAACGGAAAATTTTAAGAAAATTTGCCAAAGAAACCATGAATCTAAAATCAATATCGAGCCCCGATTTTTGCCGAGAACACTTTTATATACACCCCTGATCAAAATAATAGATAAACCAAAAAGATTTTCACTCAATCCTCAATAAATTCCATATTTGGAAGAATTGGCATTAGAATTCTTTGTAAAACAAGAGAGTACAGTCTGGCAATGCCGTTAACTGAGAGGACAGTCTGGCAATGCCGTTAACTGAGAAATGAAAGAAGGTAGTTCCCTTATTTTTTCGCCAGTGAATATAAATCGAAAACGGGCGCGAATTCGTTGATCAAAATAATAGATACACTTGTTTTGTTTTTCAATTTTACATATATCTAAAACTTAAATTTTTTTGTACTTTTTTTAAACAACGGTAATTGTATATTTATATTTAAATTAATTGCAAGTAAATTATGAAAAATATATCTACTAAAAATAAGGGCCGAAAAAGTTATTACACAGCAGAAGAGTGACGATTGTTTCTGAGCCTACGAAAAAGAGGAAAATCTTCGCGGGACATCGCTAGTTTGATGGATTAGTCTTTGTGTTTTGTGCAAAATGTTTTTATAAAGAAAATAGGAAAAGAAACTAGAGGTAGACCAACGAAAACCTCTCCAGTAGTTGGTCGCCAAATAGTTATTCTTTCAAATAAAGACTCTTACAAGTCCTCCAAGGCAATTTCTGCGGAAATCGAAAATGTTATAAGAGCTGCTACAATTCTTCGTCGTTCGCAGAAGGCAAACCTTTCAGGAAGAATCGCTAAAAAGGTTACGCTGATGCGTACGAAAAATTTAATTTTGAGGTTAAATTTCACACAGTCTTACACCAGCTGATTGAGCCTTGAACCAGGTGAAAAATTTGGTCGGTTCGGTTCAGCGGTTCGAACCGTTTTTGCACTTTTGGATTGGTTCGTCAAAACGGTTTGTTTTCGGTTCGGTTCAACGGTTCGGGAATAAAAAAAAAAATTATGCACATTTGTATTATTTTTATTCAGTAACAATCCAAACGAATATAGAAAAATATATATGTAGATATAATAACGTAGTAAAAAATTGTTATTTGATAAAAAATTTGATTTACAATAATCAGTTGAGATTGATGAGAAGAATATCTTCTAACAAGTCCTCGTCAATATTTCCCCTCAAGTCTCCGAGAATAAATTTTAGGGTGGAAAATTCCTTCTATACCGAAATCTGGGTTGCTGGAACACCAAAAACTATTTGAGCTAATTCAGATAATTCTTTGTCGGGGTAGTTATTCCAAAAGTTCAAAACATCAACATTATTTGAAAGCCACCTTGTATTATCAAACGATTTGATTTTAACTATTAATGATTTATATATGAACTCTGTTTCATGCTTCCTTATTTTTTTGAAAATTTCATCAATTTCTATATTTAACAAAAGAAATAAAAAAAAAAATGAGGAAAATTTGTCTATTGAAAATTGGTCAGAATAAATTCTCAAACCTTTATAAAAAGTGGTTCGGTTTTCGGTTCGGATCAAACATTTGTGGAAAATTTCGGTACGGTTAATGGTTCAGTTAATTAGAAAAAAAAGTAGTTTTCCGGTTCAGAACCGGTTCACGTCCCTGTAATAAATATTAAAAAGAACATTTTATTTCTTGGAGATGAAATGATAAAAACTTGTAAGATCTTCAGCATTTATGACCATTTTTCACAAATTCAGAAAGCTGACAAAACCAATGACATAAGTTTTTTTTATTTTTTAGATGATAAAGCTATGTTTTTGCTTATTTTTTATAAAAATTTCATATTAAAATCTTCTTGTTAAAAATCGCGGGCTCGATATTGATTTTAGACCCATGGTTTACTGGTCAAATTTTCTTAGAATTTACCGTAGATTACGTTTAGGCTAGACGCTTGGTCATGTTTTTTCCACCCGAACAATTTGACCCAGCTTAATGTACATATTTTAATTTATTTTTAGTATTAATAAGTATTTTGATGAAAATTTAATATATAGTTAGATCCATCTTAATATCTCCAAGGAAATATCCCATTAATAAATTTAAGTTCTAGAGAAATATTTTTCAAAAAAAACATATATTTTTGTCAATAGAATAAACATCTGCAAGAAAAATTATAAGCGACTGTTTCAAAAATCACGGTTGTCCTCAAATTGAATTTGAAAATTCGTTTCAAGGCAATGTCACTGTTATTTGACCCACTAGAAACTTTATAACTTTTGCCTGAACATTTATCACTATCTTACTTTGTTCTCGAGATATTGATCAGGGAAATTTAAAAAGAATTAGGGGCCGTCTATTAATTACGTGAGGTGCTTTTTTGAAAATTAAGATCCATCCTCTCCCCCTGGTGAGTTCTGACGGGACCCCCCTCCCGCTCCCTTCCGTGAGATTTGCATTATAATTTTTAAATGTAATCTGATGTAATAATGTATAGTCTGCATTAAAAAGTTGACGTGAGATTTTTATTGACCCCCTTTCCCCCTTGGCGAAGCTTGTTGAGATTTCCCCCCCCCCCTGACTCACATAACTTAAGGACGTTTCCTTACCCGGTATAAATTATTCATGTCCTCGAAATTCTTTCTTATTACCAAATTTTAATAATATCGAATGATAAATTTGAGTTATTGGGAAAAGTATAATTTTGTTGTCAACAGAGACCACTGTAATGATTGAATTAAACTGAATTCGGAGCACACGTTAAACGCACAAAAGCAACGAAAACAAATAAAAAGCAAGCAGTGGAATAATAACAAACAGATTACAATATTTTGTAAGAAAGCAAACATAGAGAAGTACAAAACGCAGCTATCAAAACAATCACCATATTCGTTATGAATTAGAAGAGACAATTAGAACCAATACAACCAGTTTGAGGTAGCTATTATGTGTATAATAGCAAGCAATCCTGATAAAAATGAGACAGCTATTTCATGTGAAAGATCGAGTAAACGAACTATGTGATGATCAGTATTGCAGCTGAAATATCGGTAGGTTCCAGGACTGCACGAGAATATTCGTGGATTTTGTATAAGTCAGCATCAGCTGATATATAAGCAAGCATGTTTGCACAGGAAGTCCGTTATGTATGGTGTGGTTTTCTACTTTTATTCTACGTTTATTTTTAAATAAAAAACGTGGGTATTTTCGTTCAATTTTATTTCCAGTTTTTTACTGTTTTTTTTTTGAATAACTTCTAAAATTTTTGTCCGATTTCCGCAAAATTATACTTAAATTATTTGCAAAAGAATAGTCTTTCATCTTTGATCTTAAAAATATGAAAAAGAAAAATTGTTTCATTCAAATGGAGCAATTGAATTTTAGTGATTTTTAAAAAGGACCAAAAAAGTTTTTTTGGACCATCAAATCTTATCCGATTTACACAAACAGCATACTGTTAGAAAGGGAATAAAAATATCTTTCGAATGCTGAAAAGCGTTTTTTAGTCGAAGATATAGCCATACAAATGAAAAAAGTGCAAAAAAAGGGGTTTTTTTGGGGATATCTCGAAAACGATTCTCAAGAAGAAAAAAATGATTGCCATTTTTGGAATCTACGTCTCAAAATACATAGGAAAAAAGCTATGAGAAACCATATCTTGTTTTTTGTAAACTAGTGATATTTTCACAGTTAAAACTTGTGAATTATTGTGAACAATAAATGAAGCACTTACTTTATGAAAACTAGAAATGTGTTCAGTCGCTTAGACCCACCGAGAGAAAGTGTTATTGCATAAATAAATAATTGCAAAACGATCAAGGTGTTAGCAACAAAAAGAATAAATTTTGTGGCTAGAAACTTTGACTTCTAGCGTCTAAAATTTAATAACAATAGTAAGATTTATTTCGACTGATATACCTTGCTATCTGAATTAAATTTTGTGATCTGCCTGCAGCAAATGGGAGGAGACATATCGTAACAAACTTAAGCATTTCCTGACACATTGAAAGGTAGTAATACATTTAACGTTTATGTTAGATTTTATACAAAGTTAATAGGTAGTTTTGCATAAATTTTATGCAGCACAAATTTGATAGGAAAATAAAAACTTTGCTCTGAATAAAACCCTAACTTAAGTGGCGAACGTTGTCACGTACCGGAAATGTAGACACACACGCACATATTGAGAAGTTACTTATGTATATATCAGAGCTGCAAAAAACAGGGCATAAGGGCGTTTAAAGTTTTTATAATAAAATGTGTATAAGAAATTTTCGCGTCAAAATATTAAATTCTATCTATATTGTTTTACTCTTAACTGCCTTTTATCATAAAAACTTTACGTCACATGTAATTAATAGTTTTTTTTTATAGAAAATCACATCATCAGATCGACCCATGTTCACCATGATATATATATATTTGAAAGCTTTGAAAATCTCGATCGTAGTAATTAAATAGAAAATTAATTATTTAAAAATGGATTTCAATCGCTTTGCCATCCTTCAGTCTCCTCTTTCTATTCATAGGAAAAATTGTTAGAAAATTGATTTTTTGATTCACCTGTAAGTAGTATCATTGCTTTCCCACTTAAGTTAATAATTATATATAGATGCAACAGCTCATATAGTGTCTCGGCCTAGCTTTTTCTCAGCCCCATTTTACAGAATGAAAGAAACTTTGAGAGAAATATTTTCTCCTGAAGCAACCAGAGAGTAAGCCGTAAGAAAACATTATACGTGGGATCCAAATCATAAGCCAAAATATATGTAAGTTAAAAGTAAGTTTAACCTTTAGATGGCCGGGACTTGATAGCTAACATCGCCCTTTGAAAAGTGCCCAAATTTGTATCTGGTACCACGTATCAACTATATACAATGTTCATATCACAGGGCGAGCCGATATATTGGGTCTCCGGTCCGGTATGGGATAGGAAAAATTTTTTAGTATTAAATTTTATGAAATTGCTAAAATTCGGTGAAAACTTGAGTCTAGGGGTTTTCGGGGTCGTTGATTACGAATCCCGGGTCAGATTTGATCAATTTACATATCTCCACCCCCCACTCTAGCTCCTCCGCTGTAAAGACTTTATTTTTTGACACTCCCTAGGTAGGGAAATGGTAGGGTAGGGTGAATGCATTTATCAAATCTGACCCCAGATTCGTGATCAGCAGCCCCCAAAAACGCTCCGGATCTTGTTTATGACAAAAAATTATTGATTTTTTTCCAAAGCCCACATATCGGTTTGCCGATATATCGTTCTTCTAGTTCTAATAGTTACTAAAAAATAATAGTAAGGAGCCATGGGGCCCTAATCTCGAGGACAATCGAAAATTTAGAAATAGTAGTTTTTTGTTCAAATTGAATTTTTTTTTTGTGACAAATCTACATATTTCTCAATTTCAAGCAAATCGAAAACATGCCGCCATAAATTGTCTTGGAATGGCAACTCTCCAAATAAAAAAAAGTTTTCTTCTTTTACATCGCTGATACCTTAGAGTGAGTACAAACGACATTAACAGTTGAACCCAATGCTTCAAAGTGTCTGCCAAGATTTTATACAGATTTGTTGTTGTAGCTGTTTTTTTTTTTTTTTCTTTTTTTTTTTTGTTGCTTTATAATTAGTTTGAAAGTCTGCTCGATCATCTTAAGATCGCACTTTACAAAAGCGAGAAGAATTTCATGTTACTTTGGCTTATGTTATTTTAATGTCGTGTACTCACTCACTCGTTGTTGTACTCGCTGTGTATGACACACTGATAGGGTAAATGACCTAATTGTGCTTGATTTGACTCGCCTGGCCTGCCTCGAGTTGTCGAACGAAGACGACGATATGACATTCGCCGTTTGAAGGAGAGGAAAGAAAATAAAACAAATTATGTTTGTTCTTCTTATTTCTTTTATTTTGACGTTTACATTTTGGTTTTTATATGAGACGATGTTTATTTTGTTTGTGTTATTGTTATGTACTGTAGGTGGTTTATCCGTTTTATTAATTTCCACAGGAACAGGTTTTTTCGTTGTCTGGCGGCTCTGGGTTTGGATTTGGTTACTCCGCTGAACATTAAGAAAAAGGTGTCGCTTTATTCAAGAAATTCAGTCTTAAATTTTTTTTTTCTTGGTTGCAACTTTGCGGCAAATCTTGTTTTTTTTTTCTTCTCTTTGGTTCATGGAATTTAGAATTGTTTTCAAGATATCAAGTAGAAATAACTTGTTTATGATTCAGTTTGTTTGTTATGTATTTATGATAATATGAATTTCCGATCTTATGATATCGTTAACGTTTAAAGTTAAACTAAACTAACTTCTAGCCAATAGCAAAAAAAAAAAACAAAACACCGGATTCGGAACATATGTAATTTTATTAAGAGAGAAACGCTTTGTTAATGGCAAGAACGATTGTGATAGCTTGTGCGTAAAGAGTAGTGAGTAGAGATGGGCAAAACTGACACTTTTCAATCACTGTCACTAACAGTGTTTGCTACTTTAGCGCACGTACTGTCATCCATTAAATAAAGACATTGACCAAATCTATTTTGAAATTCAAAAAAATAAGTAACTAGTGCGGTTATATGACTAGTAGTATCCTATTTTCAATTCAAGACTTAGCAAATGAAAAAGACCTTACTGCACACATTTCTGACTTTTTTTCTCCGATATTTTTAATTCATATATGTAAAGTAGACATGTTCCGATTAAGTACGGAATAAAATATCCGGCAAATGGCTACTGAGGCTCTGATAACAGGTCATTGCTCTTTTCATGAAATGTTCGATGACTTTTTCACAAACATGTGGCTGTATATCACCGATGACGCGTTGGATCTCGGCCTTGAGCTCAGGAATTATTTCAGGTTTATTGACATAAGCCCGAGATTTAACAAAACCCCAAAGAAAGAAATCGCATGACGTTATGTCCCATGATCTTGGTGGCCAGTTCATATCAAAGTTTCCTGAGATGATTCGGTCTGGAAATCGTTGCTGCAATAAATTGATTGTTTCATGCGCGGTGTGGCCCCGTCCTGCTGAAACCACATGTCATCCAAATCGATGCCGGTCAGTCGGGACCACAAAAACTCAGTTATCATGTTCCTGTAACGAATGCCGTTTACAGTGGCTGCAATTCCGGCTTCATTTTCAAAAAAGCAAGGCCCAATCACGCCGCCTCACAGTGGAATTTTGTGGCCATAAATAGGAAGAATTTGAAAGTAGTTGGAATTGAAAAATTTTGTAGTACAATCGTCAGATAATACTTAGGGGATGAAAAAAAAACTATAAAAGTCTTAAATTTGTTTTGGATTTAGCGACACAGTGGGCTCAACGTTGAACTTTTTACTCCAAAAATTTTCTATGAATTTTTTTATATAAGGAACTGTTAGATAGGGCGCTCTAGTTAACTTGTTTGAAACAAAATGCTATAATGTAGCATATTGGCAAAAAGTACATTGTTTCTACTTTATAAAAATTAATTTAGTTTTCTTTTATCGGCCTTATATGAATTTTACGGAATTTTCAAAAATTAGAAGGAAAAATGGTAAAAGTGAAAAGTTTTAAAACTTTAAGACAAAAAAAACACAAAAGTATATCTCCAGATTTAAAAAAATTTTTTATATATTATGTGCGAAGGTATGGTTAATAAAATAAAAAAAAAAGCTGCGCATATGCATAACTTTTTTTTTATCAGGTTTTTCCTACTGTAGTTTTAGAAGGAACAAAATATATCGACTTTTATTAAATGCTTTCACTAATTTGTTTGTATCGAAATTTACCAAAATTGCATACTGGCAGAAAGTTCATGAATTGTACTATTTAAAAATTGTTTGCTTGAAGTTTTATATTCTATGTGTGAATTATGCTGATTTTTTAAAAATTAGGGCTGAAAAAGTCATTTTTCAAAAATTTCGCAATATTTAACAGCAAAAAACAAAAAAGTATATCTCCAGATTTAAAAATTTTTTTTATATATCATGTGCGAAGGTATGGTTAACAAAATAAAAAAAGCTACGCATATTCATAACTTTTTTTTAATGAATTTTTTTCTATTGCAATATTAGGAGGAAAAAATATTTGTGTATTTTCGCATTTCGCAATGCTTTACAACAATTTTATAAATTGTAAAAGCTTACATTGTGAAGGAATTTGTTTGAATTTAGATAGGAGTTCCCTCAAATGGAGGGGAACTGGTTAAGGCTGTTTTTTCTTTTTTATCCCTCTTTGCTTTCGCTTTCTTAGAACTAAACATAGCCTAGTGCAGATATGGATGGTACAGCATAGCGGGTCCGATTATAAACATTTTTGTTATTATAATTATCGAAATATATTTCCAAAAAAATGATTTTAAATTCTTATGTCCATAATTATGATAGTTATAATTCTATATTTTTATATTTTCCAATAAATTTATTATATGTTTTTAATGTCTTTAATATATGTTCAGAAAAAACTTATGTTTTCATTACAAACCAAATGTACCGTACAGTGTTTCAAAAGTCATTGCGACCGAATATTGCTGTTGCTATTAATATTTTAATGTTATTTTATCAAAACAAATATAGTAGAATATTTTACAAATTCTGGCTTCCGGAGAAGTTATAAATCTCGAAAGCTCTGGCAAATATACCCAAAAAACTGTGGAACTTTATAAAAAGGACTACAATTGGTACAACATGCCTCCTTCCGTGCACAAAGTTCTAATGCATGGAAGTCAAATTATGCAAGAACTAGAAGTTTGAATTGGACGTCTTTCTTCTTTGAAAAAGCTCAGGAAGCATCAAATAAAGTTTTTAAAAAACGCGAGGTTGCACAACAGCAGGTGTTGCTATAGAGTAGCAACAACGAAGATGTTTTGCATTATTTGCTGATTTCTTCTGATCCTCTTATCAGCCAAATTCGAATAGAGCGAGATCAAAAATATAAAGAGTTATCACCAGAGGCACAAGAAATGCTTGAAGCCTATGAAGAAGACGATTAAAATAAAATTAAAAAAAACATTTCTGTATATCTACTTTTTATTGAATTTTCAGTTTTTCTTTAATACCTTGAAAACTATAAAAGATATCGCACAATTTGTAACAATTTTGAAATCAGCATTGCCAAGTTAATGAAAATTGATACCAATTTTGAAAAAAAGTCTCAATCACATCCCACCTTTGTATGGGCGGTAGGCGTGTACGTGGACCGATTTTTTATATATTCATAAGTTTTTGTTGATTTAACCTAAAAACGTCTGTGCCAAATTTCAAGACTCTGGGGCTATTCTTACTGTTTATGGCCACCGTTTTTTGTTTTTCTGTAATAACTTTAAAACTATAAAAGATATTGAAAAATTAGTAACATTTTTGAAATCAGCATTGCCAAATTAATGAAAATTGATACCAATTTTGAAAAAAAGTCACAACTTCACCCCACTTTTGTATGGGAGGTAGGCGATTGAACCGATTTTTTTAAAAATCACCAAATTTTGTTCTCTTTACCTTGAAAACATCTGTACCAAATTTCAAGAGTCTAGCGCAATTATTACTATTTATGGCCGCCGTTCCATACAAATCCATCCACTGTGCGCCTGACCAAAATTCGCACCAGACAGTTGCATCCACAATACATTTGTTTTTCATGGATCGCGTGATGATTTTTTGAGCCCCAAATTCGAAAATTTTGTTTATTCACGAAGCCATTCAGATGGAAATGCGCTTCATTGGTGAAGATGACATTTTTCAAAAAAGTCGGCATTCACTTCACTTTGCTTTTTGACACATTGAACGAATTTCCATGCGCCTTGCATGGTTTGCTGGTTTGAGCTCTTAAAATCTTTTTTGTGTTTAAAAGTGTTTTAGATTTATTTAAAAATGTACACTGAATAAATTTGTTTAAACATAAGTTTTTTTTTATAAAATTAATTTTTTATAAAAAAATATTCTCAAAATATCTTCGACATAACATCTTTTTTTTTTCTCTATGTTATTCTTCAATTAACTATCAATTCATTATAATTTAATTAATATAATCCTAAAACATAAGATTATTCTGTACAAAAAACTTAATGACGTTCTTTATTTTTTTGGTCACCAAAAAAAAAAATCTAAGTAGTTACATGTAACAAAAATCATGTAATTCCCAAATCTTACCTAATTTTCAATTCTTATCAGGGCTCCGGATTTGTCAAGAAATTCCGGGCTTGGCCGAGTCAAACCCGGCCATTTAGCAACCCTGCGCGCTTCATTCTAATTATTTGAATTGTATGTTTCCCAAAGTTTTGAAAGTAACTTCAATTTGAAAGCAGATACATTGTTAGGATTAATTGAAGAACCGAAGATATTTAGAGAAAAAATTTTATTAAAAAAAAAATTAACATTAAAACAAATTTATTTTAAGTTTTTTTTTATAATATTAAAGCGCTTGTAAACAAAAGTGATTATTTGGTCTGTGGAAGGTTTTATTTCGAAACTTTTTTGAAACAAATTTTTCTTCGATGTTAAATAAAAGTAGATTTGCAGTATTTTTGATGTAGTTTACATTCCAATGTACAAATAAAAACTTTTTATATTGAATCAGCCGATCATATTTTGCGCCTTTTTTCCTTCAATGAAAATGCAAATCAGTAGCAACGTAATAAAGATACCACTTTATTTGAAAAACTTTCATTCAATTATTTCAGTCAGAATCAGTCTTCCTAAACTCAGTAGTGCCGCTCGTCTCTTAATGAGATGGCTCATCATTTCAACATTCACCTCATCTGGGTGACTGGCTAAAGGAACATTGACAATTGCAAAGCTGATGAACTAGCTAGGCAGGGGGCTATTACACAAATTTCTCAGGACGCGGAAGATATTGCTATGTCACTTGCTACCTGCAAGTTACTGCTTAAAGAAGACATAAAAAAAAAGCTAATAAAAAATGGACCCAAGGGTCAACTTGCAATATAACAAGGCAAGTTTGGCTGAAATAGGATTCTAAGCGCTATCTAGACCTCTCAACGAGAGGGTATAGTTAAATACCCTATGGTATCAGAATGGATCAGCATTTGGTTTAAGTGAGTCGGTTCGTAAGCTGACTGTCATTCCTACCTTGCCTGACCTGAATTTCTGTAGCATTGGGCATTCACCGATGAAGTGTTTCGGCCTCTCGCACATTTTAAACAGCCTCTCGTGACTTTTGAAGTTGATATTTATCCATACGTTTATCAGATAAAACTTTGCTTTGGCGGTTTCCATTAACTTATTTTGGCTGTGTATATTTTGTTAAAAATTGTTTTTAAGTATAGCACATAATTTGGTGTGAATTCTGGCAAGTAAAATCTTTTAAAAAATATCGCTGTTATATGCCAGCTTCTTCAAAATACTTGTATTTCCGTGTCCACCGTATAGCTCACATACTTCATAATTGCCACTGTGACTTCAGCATTATAATTTTATTGCCTGAAAAATTTTACCAAGTTTAATTTGTTGCTGGTTGTAGCCGATCTTTTTACTCCTCTTTTCAATGTTTTTTTTTTTTTTTGAACACATTTTGGATGTCAATATGATTGCAAAGTAGTTTGATTTTGGTACCATTTTCAAAGCTTTACCATTAAATATGCATTCTTTTTGACTATTACTGAAGACTACCATTTTAGACTTTTGATGTTGGCTTCTAGAATTCATTCAACAAAATAGTTTTCGAGTCGCTATATCATATTCTTCGATACCATGACATTTGCACATAAAATTATTCTTATGTTAAATTGATTAATGTTCACATATAATAAGTGGTGATAGGAAGCAACCTTGCTTTTCTCATGATGTGTTTTAAAAGTAATTAGGTAATTCATTGCCTGCTAAAAGTTTTTATTTAGCTTTGCTTTCAATTTAATTTACTACTCACTTGCTACTCTACAAATTTACAGCTTGTATTGGTGATTCATTTAGAGGTAATTTTTCAAAAACTAATATAATAAAAAAATTCAATTTTATCGAGTTATCTTTATTATCATGCAAAGGAACAATTTTTTACATTTATTTCTTAAAGGTAAAGATAATATCTTTCAAATGTTGGTCGTAACTGCGGCTAACATGGTCCATTTATAAGTTTGAATTTTCGATAACGCGTTCGAGCACTTCAATTGACATTTGGCGAATGACGCGGGTAATTTTGGCTTCCAATTCCTCAATCGTAGTCGGCTTATTCATGTAGACTTTGGACTTTACGTAGTCCCAAAGGAAAAAGTTTAGAGGTGTGATATCACATGATCTAGGCGGCCAAATTACTTCATTATTGCAAAAAATCATGTAAATTTCGAGTGAATTTAAAGTTGAAAGTTAGTGAAGTATAATAAATGTTAAACGTTCCATGATGATTCGCCAGACTACAAATTTATGACTCGGAAGTCAACATTACTCACGTCGTATCTCTCGCCAAATACCAATCGAAATGCTCGAACGCGTCTTCGAAAATAAAATTTGCAAATGGACCATGTTAGCCGCAGTTACGGCCAACATTTGAAAGATATTATCTTTTAAAAATAAATTTAAAGAATGGTTTTTTGTTGATAATATAAATTACCCGATAAAATCGAATTTTTAAATTTTATTTTTGAAAAAAGTACCCCTAAATGAATCACCTTATATTTTATTTATTAATTAAAAAATTTTTAAATGGAATATGTACAGTGAAATTCCCCATAACCGGACACCCACCGTCACAGTATTTTTGTCCGGTTATTGGAGTGTCGGGCTATCGGAATGTATTTTGTATGGAAAAGTTAGTGAGTGTCGCTGAAATATGTCCGGTTATGGGAGCTGTCCGGTTATGGGGGCTGTCCGTTATGGGGAATCTTACTGTACATATCTCAAAAACTATTGGGAATAGAATAAAAAAACATGATTTAATTTTTGCTTAAATATGCATGTTTTATAAAAAATAATAGTTCACTTTAAATAAATTTGTATAAGTATTAATATTTTTACACATGAAAATATGTATCAAAATATCTTCGACATAACATTTCTATTTTTTTTTGTTTTTTTCATATTTTTTCTTCAATCACTCCTAACAATGTTCGTATCTGATTTTACAGTGCAATTCCCGACGTAACTTTGGAAAATATAATTTTTTAATGAAGGCGTGCACCATATTTGCATACAATTAGTATTTTTTTTGTGTAATAATTGCGTACAACAGGTCATATGAGTGATCCTCGTAAAAATGGTGCGCGCCTTCAGTAAAAAGTTTATATATTTCAAAGTAATGTCGGGAATTTGAAAGCAGACGACACATTCTTTGAATTGATTGAAGAATAACATAAAAATTCAAAAGATGTTATGTTGAAAATACTTTGAGAAACATTATTATAAATAATATAATCGATGTTTAAACAAATGTGTGTGAAATAAATATTTTGATTTTATAAAATTAAAACATTTCTTTATAAAAATGATTTCAAATTGTTTTGCTTTTTTAAATTTTTTTAAAAAAAAATGTCTGAAATGAAAATATATTGAAAATTAACCTTTACAACAACAAATGATGTTTATCGATCGCGCACATGACATTAGAACTGAAGCAAATTCAAAATGCATAGAAATTGGTGTGATATCTTTGCATTTCTTTAGCTAATTTTTGTTGGGAGAGACAAAATATTATTCAAAATTACAAAAAAAGAGAAACTGCATTCATTTGTGCAATTTTGCAGTCGGATTGCTCACCGTGGTACCTGAATTCTGGTTTAAATTGATTAAATTAATAGAACTTGAATGATTTTCTTAGATAATAACGTTTTTTTAATAAGTTTTAATGTTTCGGTTACATTGGACCTTTTTGTGGAAATACCCATATATTATCCTGTATCCTGAGGATGTTCGAAAAAATCAATAAATATATACGTACAGCTGTTGTCAACTAATTGGAAACGAAATCTTTCGGGTACAGGGATCGCCAGATTGTGCGCAAGGCAAAATTGGATCCTCGTAAGACTGCTGCAGACCTCCAACGCGAAATAATTGATCAATATGATGCACAAATATCCAAGCGAACTTTAGCTTGTCGATTGGTTGAGGCAGGACTTCATGGCCCAGAGGTCTCTTTTTGCGGGGAACATTTATTGTTGTGTCATACTTATTGAAATGATGAAATGATGAAATGCATTGATTACAATCTTTTTTGAGTAATTTAGTTGTGTTGCCATCGCCTGATATCTCATTGCAGTCTTGGGAAGCTCAACAATTGACTTACGCGTGGCCGGTGTACAACTTTTGGCCACAACCCATGATTAAGGATACGCTTATAAGCAAGTTCAGTCAAAAAGTGTTCTTGCAAGCAATGACAAGATCACAATATTGTTTCTGGAATCTTTTATCTAGTTTTTTTTTTATTTTTTTTGCAAATCATTTTTTTGTTTCCAATTAGTTGACTCAGTCAAATCTGAGGCTTGAGCAGAAAATCTCTCATAAAACTTTTTATGCTATGAATTTGATTTCAATTTTGTTCTCTTTTTTAGAGCTTATATGTTCCACATTTATAATATCTATAAATTTTCTGGTTCACATAGAAAAATAAATGAAAAAACCACTAATAACACCAAGAAAGATTTCGTTTCCAATTAGTTGAACAGCTGTATGTAAAACTAAATAAATAAAAATTAAAGTTAAAAAAGTACAGTTATTTATGGAATCAATGCATGTATGCATCTTGAGTTTAATCATATTCATATAAGAACAGTAATCTAAATTCATTTTTGACTTAGAGTAAGTTCCAGGTTTCGCAATAGGAAAAAAAATAGTATTTTTCAAAATGATTTATAACAAGAGCTTCCGCAATTGATAGTAGTCAACGACAAAGAATTCTATGTAGAGTACTTTCTAATCATTTTTTGGCTTAAGTTTACTTTAGCTGACATTCTCCAAATCAATTTCTTTTTTTAGGGGTGATAGAAGGTAAAAAATAAAAAAATATAAAAATTTCAAAAAAAGTCGCTCGGATCTAGTATCGGAGATATAGACATCGGAAGTTGCGGATATAGCTTTTGGAAAAATGGTTATAAGTTGGGAACCCCTGAATGGATTTCAAAAAAATGGGTGTCATAAGATAGATAATTTAATGGCCTACAATAATGATGAGAAAAGTTTTGAAATTTGACCCATCTTTTTGGAGATATTGCGATTTTTGTGAAATTTCGACCAATTTTTTTTTGAAAAAACATTTTTTTTTCCAAAAAATGTGTTAATGACCTGAAACTTTTTTTGCATTTTAAGAAAGCTTATTTTATTCCCTTTAAAATGGTATGTAGTTTATTTTAAATTTTTGCGTATTTACCCCCTTTTCTGCCGGAAAATAAAAAAAAATATGCAATAAATTCTTATGAAAAGTCTCTATTTATGGACAAAAACAATAAAAAACCAACAACAACAACAAAAAATATTGTAAGACCATTTTCATTTTAAAACTTAAAAATTTTTATTAAAAATCGCGCGATTTTTAATAAAAATTTTTCGCCTGCGGCACTCTTTTTCTTCAACATAACCTCACATTTTAAAAAATTTTTAATTTATATGAGCCCATATTATTTTATTATGAGAATCGTTTAAATAATAATAGTTGTAGGTGTACTAATCGTTGTTGTTGTTGTTTTCCACTGTTTTTGTCCACAAAAACATAGTTTTCATAAGAATTCATTGAATACTTTTTTTTGTTTTTCTTTAAAAAGGGGCTAAATTCGCAAAAATTTACAGCAAACTATATACCATTTTAAAGGGAATAAAATAAGCTTTCTTAAAATGCTAAAAAAGTTTTAGGTCATTAACACATTTTTTGGAAAAAAAAATGTTTTTTCAAAAAAAAATTGGTCGAAATTTCACAAAAATCGTATTATATTCAAAAATATGGGTCAAATTTCAAAACTTTTCTCACCATTATTGTAGGCCATTAAATTATCTATCTTATGACACCCATTTTTTTGAAATCCATTCAGGGGTTCCCAACTTATAACCATTTTTATAAAAGATATATCCGGAACTTCCGATGTCTATATCTCCGATACTAGATCCGAGCGACTTTTTTTGATAATTTTATATTTTTTGGTTTTTAACCCCCTTTTAGGAAAAAAAAAATAAATAAAATTGGACAATGTCAGCTAAAGTAAACCTGTTCCCATTTTTTTTTTTCCATTTTCTCACTTATGAATTTACTACAAATTCCTTTAGTTTTTTAATTTAATTAAATATCAAATTCGATTATGCAGATCAATTGAGATACAACAAAATTTACTACAAAAAAGAAAACAAACATACGCCACTGTGCCTTCAAAAACACGTACGCAAGAAAGAGAGCACAATAGAGTATAATGTTGCAAAAACCAGAAGATAATAAAAACAAAACATAAAAATATCTCATACAGTAACGACCACCGAAGATGCGAAGATCGCTTTTAATTGCAATGTGGTTGTTGTTGTTGGGTTGGCTATTTTTTAGCTGCGAATGGCACAAACGAAACACAGGATTCAAGGGAATCTTTAAAGGTTGGACTTAAAAAAAAAATCCAAATCAAACAAAAATTCAGCCGAGTTGAAATCCCGACGTGATAGAAAAATTCCAACTTATCTTTTAGCAGCATAAAATCAATATCACTACATACTGATTACAGTAGTCAATTTGTCCTCTATACGCGGTTTCTAATTGTATATGCCATAATTCAATTCCTGGCTCAGGAATTGACAGCGAACCTTCATTTTCAAAAAGTTACTAAACTCCTCACATACATATACCAACACATACAGGTGTTTTATTGATGTATGTTAGTGAATTAAAAATATTTCTTTTAGTTGCTTAATACTTTATTGAAAATCAAACACTGAATTGTACGTTTTTATAAAAATAAGATTAACTACGTGTTTTAGCTTACCAAAAATATTTCTGGTTACTCCTTGAATTTTTTTGGTACCACCTTAAAAAAATTCTGGCAACATACATATAGTGCAATTTTTACACAGCTGCGCGCACATCAATGCGCTTTACCTCAAATGTGCGCAAAAGAGATAACACATTTTGTGACGGAGAAGTAAACTGAAATAGGCGCGCTCCTTTGTTTGTAATGACAGTTCGAGTGACAGGAAAACAAATGAGAAAAAAAAACACAGAGAACTTCACAAAATTAAAATAAAATTAAACACAAAAATAAGAAAAAAAACCAAAATAAAAAGAAAGAGTTGAATGAAACTTTTTCGTCAACAAAACGCGAATTCCGGAATTATTTTGATTGTTGTATTTGTTGTAGTTTAAGTCAAAGCTTTTGACCCCGAACAAATGCACAAAAACAAAACTATTAACACTAGTCGTTCTTGCCGCGAAGGTAATACCAAATTAATTTTGAAATTCATAAAAATTTACATACATTTTTTACGCTGCAATTGCAACTTTTATTTAACTTTAAAAATTGACAAATTTCGCACAAGTCACAAGTGTATTTTTATTTTTTCATTCGCACATCTTTTTAAAACATTGGTTTTGTAAATCCCGCGTTTCTAAGTTTAAAATTTCTGACTATTTTTTTTTCTTTCTATTCAACCACCGATGCGCTACGCGTACGGCAAAGCATCGCCGTAATAAGTACAACAACAAAACGACGTCCAAATAAACCGACGTCGCAACTGTTTCGCTCAGAGCATTTTCCATGAAACTGACATCAACTCGTGTGGTGTGGTAAAGCCGAACCCAAACCACCGTTGCTGGCCCATTGTGACAACAACAATAACGAGAAGAGCAATGCGGCCACGGTTGCCACATGCATAAGTTTCTTTTGGGTTAAACTCTATACAAATTTACCAAATTTAAAAGTATGTTACGATAAGCGAAAAAGTTTTTATATAATTAATTAAAATTATTTACTGGGGCGCACCTATTAAGACTCGAAAGATTTATTATAATCGATTTTTTCTTGAGGGGTTTTTTTTAAGTCAGATGTCTATTCCAATAAGCCGCAAACGACCGATGTCGTCAAAGTCAACGCAACCCATGTCATTGCTCATACTTAGTCAGATCTCAGTGCCAGAGTCATCGAAAATTGGACCTTTAGTATGCCCGCAACCCAGAGAAACTGCGGCGGTCATAAGCCATCAATAGATCTTTCAAATAAAACAAAAAATTTATTGATATCTCACTCATAACTTTTTTTATTTAATTTTAACGTCCACCCATCCCTGTTGAAAACCTTATATATGTATTTCAAATTAGAATTTATCCATATAAATAAAATAATAGCAGTTTTCGATGTTCACATATCACGCAAAAACTGCTTGATCAATTTCAATCAAATTTATTTAGGATTATTTCTTTGACGCTTAATCTCCAATTAAAATTGTCACGCTATTCCTTTTAAATATCATAATATTTAAGTTTTAAAATCGCTAAAAGAATGAGTTTTACACATAGAAACAAGCATGTAAACATAACAAATCGTTGAAAGGGAATTGAATGTGTTGGTTAGTATGTGTGCTTTATTTTTTGTCGTTCCCATGGCATTTAAAAAAAAATACATTGTCTACTGAAAATTTTGAATAAGATTTTGAAATGTCTGAAAGTAAAAGCTGTTTTTTTAAGAAGAAAATATTTAAAAAATTATTATTATCAAATAAATTTAGAAGAAACTAAGAGCTAATGGTTTATATATTTCGTACTAATATGCACCATATCATTATAAGCTGGTGCTTTAACATCCCTTTGGATGTAAATAAGGTAATGGCACATTAAATGTTATTGCCTGGTACTTTAATGTTCATAAGTGATCAAAATAACTTCGATTATAACTTAAATAAAACCCGGCAGGCGTACAAGTCGCGGGGATTAGCTAGTTTATCAATAAAATATTTTTATATGGAAATGACTTGAGAAGCACAAACAATATGTCGTTGCTATTTTCTAGCTGCGCCATCCACCGCTCATCTGCATTCGAAAATAATTAATCAAAAATTGCCAAAAGTAGTTGAAACTACTTTAGAATCATCAGAAATATTAGTAATTTAACGTTTATGGGCAAACTTGGAAGACTAGTTAAGAACTCACTCCATTAGAAACAAAAAAGGACAAAGAAAACGCGCTTAAAAAAGAGTAGACTAAAATAGATCCTTCGGTCTGCAGAAAGTAAGTGAAATCAATGTCAAATTGACTGCGAGCTGTGAAAAATTGCAAGGACATGCCAACAAAATACTAAATTTTGTTTTTTTTTTAATGTAATATTATTTATATTTAACATTAAATAAATGTGTCCGATAAATTTATTATTACATAGTTATTAAACTGATTATTAATTATGTTTTCAATTTTCATTGAAAAAATTTAAGTTAATTTCGTTTTTGTTATTATGTACTGTTTTCAAAAGTATATTTAAATAATTTCAGGTTAAAAAAAGCCAAACATAGTTTCATTCATTTTTCATTCTTAAACATTATTTTTTCATTTAAAGTTGAATTGTACATATGTATGTCCGGCTTCTTATTTGAGTCGCTGTTTTATAATTTAACAGAGCTCTTGTGTTACTGTATATGTATCTATTATCACACAAATATTTTCATCGAAGATCCAAACAGTTTTGAAAAGATGTAGCAGTTATTATTAATTGCAACCAGAGAACTTCAATTGGCATGTTGGATTAATCTTGTTAGCACCGTGGAGTTAAATAAAATGATGTTCGAAGTAAAATTATTTCTGAACTATAAAATAACTCTAAGATATTATTTTGCTTCAAATAATATTAAATTTAAAAAAAATAAGTTATTTCTAAATTGATTTAAAAACATTTCGTACTTGTTTTATTATTATAAAAAATGTACCAATTTACACAAAAATGTAACTTAGCGCGAAAAAAGAGTTCCAGCTTTGATACAATTGCTTCAGAGTGGCAACTGTGAATGTAGCTCTCATCTTGCTGCTTTCTCATGAACTTTGCGCAGGCGTTAGAAAGAGACGCTAGTGTCTGTTGCGTGTTTGTTTCTTTTTCGTATTTGGCGTTTGTGTGTGTGTGAAAACTTGTTTTTTCTTATCTTTGCTTTGTTGTGCATTTTTATTCTTTCACTTGCTGCTGAAGCTTATTCCAATTTTCTTAAATTTTTCGAAGTTCTCATTTATTTTTCGTGAGTTGTCAAAAACCTCTACGAAATTTGAACAGAAACATGGATTGGGGTGGCTAACCAGAATTTGTTTTCAATAACAGCAGGTATTCTGTAAATTTCTTAAACGTTCAGAGACCTAGTTTTACTTTCGTAATGTGACGTATAGCATCGGAGAGTACCGCAACGTAACGAAGTTATTTGGAATAACTTCACGAATAGTTTCATAGAAATTATTTGGTAAAAAATGTTTTGTTTCGTACTCCATAGAAATTTTAATCAGGATATTTAGTTCATTTGCCATTAGGGTAGTTCACAAGATACCTAATGCATGGCTTGACAACACCAATGTTTAATCATGTGAAGGCTAGACACATCCACTTTAAACTAATGTATGGATTTCATAATTTTTTTATTTTTCTGCTGGCTTATCCAATCTTACAAATTGTGTGAACACTGGTTGTCAAGGCTGGAGCAAATTTTTTATATACATATTTCGAATATGATTTCAAGAAGTAAACTTCGTTGGCGTGCGCTGTGAATCAGTTTTGGTAAGGTTTGGACTTAAGGACCCCTTTCTGATTTTTATTTTCAAGAAGCGAATCTTCATTCTGTGGAAAAAAATTAAGTTTTAATCGATAGATGGAGGACGTAATTAGTTTTGGAGACACAGTCAGCAGAAGTCGTGGATACAGCTTTTTAAATAATCGTTATTAGTTGAAAACCTTGATATACATTTTGGAAGTATGGGTGTTATGTGAGAGATAATTTAACTAACGACATTATTTGTTCACAAATATTTCGAATCCGTGCTATTGTTTTAGAGATTACCAAATTAAGGCCATCGAGAAAAAAAAATATTCTGAATAGTTTCCAAGATGTTTTCTTTAAGATTAAAAAGTTTTCAATGTTTTTAGTGAAATTTTCTCATATATGGAATCTTACAGTACTCCACGTTTCCAGATTAGATGTTAGAGAGAAAATATCTAACTCGAAAATATTTAAGGAACGAAAACTTTTGAAAAAAAATATTTTAAAAACTACCGATGAAAAACTAATTTTCCATGAGAAATAAAAAACATAATTTTCATCAAATTATTTCTACTAGACGCTAAGTGCCAAATAATTACGACGAAGTAGGTTACGATACGACAATAACACTACATCAATTTGCGAACGCGTAATCTGGCTTGTAGATTAGTCCCAAGAGTATATTAGCTCGAACACGTCATTTATCAGCTGTTTGTGACGTTTAAGTATTTGTTTGCTTTTCAAAATTGTACAAATTGTTTTCTGTATTATTGTATTTTTTCCCAATCCTATAAAACTAAGAATGATTCTAAAATGAGCGAGAACAACGCAAACGATCCATGGTCAGATCTAAATTTTGATGATCCAAATTTGCAGAGGCTGCTAGATGAACCGATGAACTTGAACAATTCGTTCCTTCGTTCAGATGAACACAACAATGGATTTGATAACAATGCCGGTGACACTTGGATCTATCCCAGCAACATGCCAATGCGCTGCTACCAGCACAACATTACGCAGCAAGCGCTCTTTCGTAATATTTTGGTGGTGTTGCCTACAGGGCTCGGAAAGACTTTTATTGCGGCTGTGGTGATGTACAACATGTATCGTTGGTACCCCATGGGTAAAGTAATCTTTATGGCACCTACACGACCACTGGTGGCACAACAAATTGAAGCATGTCAAAAGATAATGCCATTTCCAGCAAAGGATACCGTGGAGCTGACTGGAAAACTAAATAAAAAAGCACGCCTTGAGCTTTGGCAAAGTAAACGTGTTTTCTTTGCCACACCACAAGTTGTACAGTCAGATATTACAAGTGCCGAGGGAGAAAGTGTTGAAGGTGCAGATGCGGTAAAGAGCTTTCCGTTTGCGCAGGTTTGGGCGACTTAAGATATTTACGATTTGCGTTCTTTACGTTTCTTCAATTTCTAGGTGAAGCTAATTGTAGTAGACGAGGCACATAAAGCCAAAGGACGTTACGCTTACACAGAAGTGGTGCAGTCGCTTTGGCGTCACAATCGTTATTTTCGTGTACTTGCACTTTCCGCTACACCCGGTCGTCACGTGGAAGATGTGGCCGAAGTTGTGCGAAATCTTCTTATTTCTCACATAGAGGTGCGTTCTGACAACTCAATAGATGTTACGCCGTATGTGCATAAGCGTAACTTGAAGACAGTGGTGGTGTCACTTAGTGCAGAGATAAAAGAAATACGTGATGAACTATTAGAAATTGTTGATCCCTATTTGCGTCAGTTAATCGATGCTGATGTGTTAAGCGGTTCTTTGACCAATATTCACAGAAACTTTTTATTATATGAACAGAAACGTTTTCGCGATAGGTCATTTCATCAAAAACATCCACAACATTCGGCTGTCACCACAAACTTTTCGATTTGCATTAGTTTGTATCATGCGCTAGAGTTGCTGGAACGTCATGGCTTGCGAGTATTTCTTAATAATTTTGAGCAGGATGAGGAGGGAAAAGCCAAGTTTGTGATAGCCTTAGATCGCAGACTACGTAATCTTGTAGAAAAGATACGAGGTAACTTGGGCCCTAATCCATTTGACGTATCCGCACATGCAATGACGAATGGGGAAATTGCGCAGATACCACAAGACTTGGATTTTGGCCATCCAAAGTTTAATAAAGCGCGTTCTTGTTTGCTGGAACATTTTCAGGTAAGTTTCTTCTACAACAATGGTAAGGCTCTTTTATTTAACAGATTCTGATATTCTTCTTGATGCAAAAAATATTCATCCGTGTGTCAAATTTCACAATTGTAGATGCTAAGATATAGTGTTGTAGGTGTTTTAGTTGTTTGGGAGGAGCCACGGTTCCATGCCCACATTTTCGATTTTCTGAATGTGAACACAGGTCAAATTGCAGTTTGTAGCTGTCATGGGTGCCAAAATACATCGTTTTGAGTTTTTTTTTTGGAGGTGCCTCACCTATTTGTCCCTTAACTTACGAACCACTACTCCGAATAAATTCGTATAGCTCTTTTGACCTCAGCTGATGGATGTTCAAAGATCCATGGGTGTAAGATCGAATAAAGATTCTAGAAACTTATAAAGGACAAACGGAAATACATACATACGCGTTGAATTTAGTATTATATAGCAGGAGATTAAATTAAAGAAAATATGATTTTGACTTTGTTAATCCTTTCTCTTGTTACAATTTTCTGTGCTTATATGTGTATTACAAATCTCATTATAATCTGATGATTTACAGGAGAGAAACATATAAACTCTTGTTTTACTCGCTAAGCTTGCAATATTGGCTTTGATTTCCCATACAATTGTCGTTGCTAGCCATAAGTAGTTAGCGGCGAATGTCGAATAAAACACAGCTTTTATTAAAATGTACTTTTTCTGGATTTGCGGAAGATGTACTTTGCGGTGCTATTTTTATCTTCCCGGTGGAAAGTGAACCCACACTCTTCATTGATGAACTACATGGGCCTTCTCCTTAGAAAATGCTGATAGCTGCTTAAGGAATGTCCTAGTCTTAATCTAGAAAAATTAATTATTTTTCTTTTATCAATATTACATGGGTATATGGGTGTCTTCAATGATCTATTGATGGGTGTATGGTGATAATGATAGTAACTGTGTCAGTTAGTGTGTTTTTTGATTTCAAGTTAATTTTTTAAATATCTGCGGATATCAAGTTTTTCAATACGAGAATCTACAGTGGTGGTCACGAACTTACCACATACTGCAGTGCAAGGGTTGAAATAAGAAAAAAACTATTACTGGAGAAAATTTTTTTCAAAAATTTTTTAAGGCCTTATTCAAGTGATTAATACTAAATAACATATATCACGGTAAAAATGATTCAATTTAGAAGATCTTATTTAAGCGATTCATAGTAATAATTAACAGATATTATTATGGCAAACACCGAGTCTAAATCAAAATTGAAAATTAATAGCTAAATTTTCTTCAAAATCATTTTCATCTCCACTATTTTTCATTTTTCTACCATTTTCAAAAACATGTTTAAAGTACTTAAGTTTGCTCAGTCGTTTTTTTTTTGTTGGTTTTGAAATTTGGCGACCTAAATCGGTGCTAGAACATTTAAGGGACCGACTGATTTCTGCAACTGTGCTACCAATATTTTTCATTTCATGAATTACCTGCCGGTGAATCTCTGAACACCACTCTCCTATCTTAAAATATTTTTTGTTAAAATTAAACTCAAAATTATATAATTGAAGCATACTTTACGAAATAAAACAAATCAAACAAAATTTAAACAAAAATCGGCGTTATTTTTAAATTGTTCTAAATTCGTGTCCAACTTGAAAGGCGCGTTAATTTCAAATGTTTGTAATATGTGAAAAAATAGAGTAAAAACAACCATTTAAATTAACGGTACTTCATCATCTAGTAGTAAGCAACACTCACGGAAAAATATTAGTTTACAATTCTTGGGCTATAATATTAATATTTTCAAAATAAAGTTGCTAAATTCGTGACCACCACAGTATGTAAATAACAGCTTGACAAGCGTATTTTTCCATTGTGTCTGAAAATTCATTTCCAGCGATACCAATGTGGCTGGGAACGCAAAGTATCTTTAACGAAGCTGTTGATTTGATTAACGTATCTCTTATAGTATTTACAGAGAGCAATGTTCTCGACGCAATAAACATTTTAATATGCGACACATATTAACCGAATGCTTAGCCATGAAAAATATCAAGGTCAACATTTTCGAAAACAGAAGTCTTAAGGAGCCATCTTTCGAAAATATTAAAGAGATTAATAAATTTATCACACACAATCAAATTTTATTATTAGTCATTTTAATTGTTATCCTAGAGCTGATAGCCAGAGTAGCTAATGCTCGTGCCGGTTAGTTTGTTATAAAATTTATTCCATAAGATCTTAATGTAGTAATAATAATCTGAACTACATATTTGTTTTTATTTTGCAGGCTAATCCCGAATCACGTGCCATTGTCTTTTGCGAATATCGTGAATCTGTAATGTTAATTTATCGTTTACTCTTGCAGCAGCGTCCACTACTCAAACCACGTTGTTTTGTTGGTAAGTAAAATATTCTAATAATTTCATTACCATATTTTTAAAACTTCAATTTGTATCAAATGTAGGTCAAGGTGGCACATCTGGTTCATTGCGTGCCTTAACACAAAAACAACAAATACAAATAATGAATGATTTTCGCTCAGGTATCAGCAATATACTAATTGCTACATCAGTTGGTGAAGAAGGCATCGACGTTGGAGAAGTTGACTTAATTGTTTGTTTTGATATAAGTACAACAAATCCTACTCGTTTTGTACAGCGCATTGGACGCACGGGACGTCAGAGAAAAGGAAACGTTGTAATGCTTGTTACAGAAGGAAGAGAGCAAGCGCTGCTAAAAGAAGTGCTCTCGAATAAGGATCAAACAAATCAGAAGCTAGCACGTTCAACTGTTATTACCGGTGCGTTGTACAAACATGCACCACGTATGGTTCCAACAGAATTCAATCCACAATGTTTTAAAACATTTTTAAAACCACCAGAAGCTGTAGCACCATCTGCACCAGTAAGACAAGATAAAAAATCAACAGCGAAAGATAAAAAAGCAAAAATCGCGCTGAAAGGTAGCCAAGATTTGCGGAAATTTTTCAAAAAACCTATACAATTGGATGCGGAAGAAAAAGAAATTTTTTCTTTTGAAAGTCCAAGTAAAAAAACTATACCCGGCTTGCAAACTCAAATTTCTACTGCTAAGAGCTTAAGGAAAGTTAACAAACATTTCAGTGAATTAGATTTTTCCAACGTTGCTTCCACAACAACACAGCTTTTGTCTACCGAAACTGAAGTAAAAAGTGCGCATTTTGATATTGGGGAAAAGAATTTAAAAAAATTAAATAAATGGCTGAAAAATGGCAGTAGTAGTAAGGATCTTGAAAAAGCAAAACAATTGGCTGATGCAGAACTGTGGAAAAAATTAAAGTCTCCGGATTTGTTGCGTGTGTCTAAGCGACTGATGTTACAAATGTCACCTGATTTTGTGCGACAGCTGTATGACACAATGAAGGTGTTACAAGCTTTAGATAACGAAATCATTGACAACCATGATACAAGCATATCGGTGAAAGAACAAGAAATTCGTGAAAACTATAAGCTAATTGAGGATATATTTGAAGGTAAAGATGCTTTAGAAAAATTTCTTGAAGATGTGGAATTTAAATCATATCAACGAGAATGCAGTATACCTGACGACTATGATGAAGAAGACGATTCAACTAACTTTGATATTAAACGTTATGATTTTATTTTCGAAGGACTTACCACGGGTGGTTTTTGTCAAGATAATTACGAGTTTATACAGGAAAGACTTAAGAAAATTAATCGTCACCAGACAATTGTAGTGTCAGCAAAACAAAGCAATGATAATGTTGAGCAGTCAATGATTTACGACACAATACAACAAAGCACGGACTTTTCAATTCAACTTGATGAGGCTTTGCAAAATGAAGATCTCTCAATGACTGAATCAAAATATTGCAGCCAGTGGGAAGATTTTGATAAAAAAGATATAACGCACAAGTCAACACCACTGATGAAATGTTTTCAAAGACAGTCAGATAAACTTCCAAACGAAAGAGGTAATCTATTTTCTAAATTTGAAGCAAATCCGCAGCAGAAAGAAGTCATTATTTTAGACGGAGAATCAAGTGAAGCGAAGTTAGAAAATAATACAGTAAAAAGTAAAAATGATTTAGCTGAGAAAGATGCAAAATTAATGCCTATTTACGAACAAAATTTATCAAATGATAGCACCCCAGATGATTTGAATACTTTGATAAAACCTATTAATAATTATAATACAACTAAAGTTGAGTTTAAAGCGAACATTTCGAAGAATGCACTAAATTCAACGCCTATTGTAGATGCACAGCTAAACGATCTTGATTTTGATTTAGATGCATTCTTAGAACCATTTCCAGAAGAAGAACAACTCACAGCAGTAGCAACCGAATTTCCAGAGACACTAAGTCAAAGCAGTAAAAAAGAAAATATAAGTTGTAATAAAATACTTTCACTCTCTAAGCCCGCCAGTTCACGACTTTCACCTGATCTTTTTGAAAATGAAAAAGAAGTTAGTCCACAGAAAGCACCCCCTAGAACTACACTTGCTGCGAAATTGGCAACAAAATGTTTTATGCAGAGCACAGAAAACTCTGTTTCAAAAACGAACACTAATACGTCTGCGACTAATAAGTCTACCTCACCTGTAAGGCAAACAGAACCAGCTGTAGGTGGCAATGATAGATCACCATCAATTTTTGATATTTACAAGAGAAATAAGCGACGTTTAGCTCATCGACAAACTGCAGATATTTTAGAAAAATCAATGAAATCACAGGTTAATGATGAAACATTAATTATACGTAGGCGCATAAATGCTCCCAAACGTAAAATGTTCGATAGTGATTCCGAGGAAAAGGAAGACGATCAGCAAACCTTAGATGAAAACGATGATACGACTTCTGAAGAAATTGCACCGACACAAAAAAAGGTGAGCATTCTTAATATGTTGGAAATGAACAAGTAGTCGGTGGTGAAAGTTTCAAGTTCCCACAGCAAACAAACTTGACAAGAATATAGATCCTTCGTCGTATCCGATTATAAGAAAAGTTCCTGTTCTGCGAGACAGGCTTCTAGGGATATTTTTACAAAAATATTTAACTTTTCGCGCCTATCACTTGGTTAATTTAGTCTCAAAAACATGTAATGCTAGTTATCTTCTTTTAAAATGGAACTGACTTTTTAGCCGAAGTTACATATATGGCGGCCGCGAATTCTATCCTCTCAGATACAAGCGTATTTGAAGTGGCCGGGTCAAACCCGGAATTTTATGTCAAAGCCGGAGGCCCAGTAAGAATTGAAAAATTTCTAAAAAAGGGAAAAATTATTTTATTCTGGCAAGACCTGGAATTCCTTCTTTTCAACTTCGCAACCCTTAAGAGATAGACATGAAATAGAGGCGAACAGAATAAGAATTCTCATAAAGTTTGTCTTCCATGAAAAACTTCGTAAGTGAAAATATCATAAATGACTAAAGCAAAATATAACAATAGAAAAATTGTTTATCGGGAAAATAACAACTAAATAGAACTGCAGATGGCACTTTACCTTGCTTAATTCTACGGGGACTTGAATGTTTGTTGCTAAACTCCACAAAGTGTTTCAACAGCAGCATAATATTCCATCTAAGCCAATCGCTTTGGATGACTTTGTTTGATTATTAAATTCTGTGACTGTGTAAATACTCGTGTATACAATACGTCACCATGCATGCCTTTAAAAACGATTCCAAGTGGTCTCAATAGTAAGCATACTTGAATAGGTTGTGTAAATTTGAGTGGATATATTACACAGTTGCGTTGAAAATGTCCGCTACAAGTTTTCCACTGAGGACAAGATAGCCTACTGGGATTGTATAAAATAGAGATTTGCCATACGTCATGATAAAAAAAAAAATTAAAATCTTATGTATATCTCGGGTTCGATGTGACTCGGGACTTAAATACTTTGAAGGCTTTTATTAAAATATTTGTGTATTGAAATAAAATTGCATTTTAATTAGTGGCCGCTGAAAGAGTTATGTTGTTTTGCTTCTAAATGTAAAAGATGCATTATATTAAAACTAATAATTATTTTTTTAGGTCCAAACCCTTCGTTCACGTAGAAAGCGCCGACGGATTTCTTCTTTTATTTTAGATGAAGCCAATGTGAGCGGTACAGATGCGAGTGCAGATGAGTTTGAACATACTGTTGGTCACTATATACATGATTCCGTGATAGTTTCAAACGACGAAGCTGAAGAGGATGCATCAACTTCACACATGCAAGCCGTATATCTGCAGTCTGTAAAGTGAGTCCTTTTTTCAACATTGAAGCAAAAATTTATTTAAAGATAAAATATAATTAATGCTATATTATTTTAATATTATAGAAGCCCACAAACTCGCGGTGCATTTAAGATTCCTACTTTTAAGGTGTTTAATGACCGCTCAAAAATCTTTTCTCAAACAATGCCAGTTGAAAGTTCACAATATGTAACCAACTCATTTGTCGTGAGTGAAGATGAAGCTGAAAATGATGTAGTTGAAGTTTCTATGTGTCCACTTGAACGCGCTGAGCAAATATTAAAAGAGCGCCGACGTGCTAAGCGAAAACTTGCACAAATTATTGGCACTACAGCACGAAAAAAGAAAATTGGAGTTATAGTTGACAGTTCTGATGATGATTTTATGTAATTTTAGTTTTAGTTTTATAGATTTCTTCAGACTATGTACATATGTATGTGTGTTGTCTATTTTTAAGGGTTAACTTAAGTCTTTAATACATATGTAGTTTTCATCTAGTTATTATTTTTGTAAAGAACTGTGTTCGTTAGCTTTGACGTATTATGTAAAGAGCAATTGTGGCAAAAGCAAAAAATTTCCATTTACAAACATTTTCAGAGCACTTATTCTGTTTGAATTGCTTGGTTTTTGTCATAATATTAGAGACGATAAACTTAGGAGACTTTTCAATCTCAATAAAAATGTTCACTCTGCGGAAATATAAGATTCCACTTAAAAATTTTCTCAAAAATTGTATTTGCTTTTGTAGAAAGGAACGTTATGTCTCCGTGTAATGCATTTTTTATTTTATTAATATTTAGGTGTACGCTACGGAAATTGACTGGTTTTAATAAATAGTGTACATTTATAATATGTTATATCCGTGGAGTTAATTACATTTTCATACGATAACTATTTACAGTGGAACCTCGATTATCCGTCTCCCGATCAACCGTCACTCCGATTAACCGTCACATTTTGTCAGCAAACTTTTTTTTTCTTTTTGTTTCGATTCTGTTTATGTATGCACATAATAAAATACAAAAATGACAGATCAACATTTTTTGTTACGTTTCCTTTTTTCTTGCGTTTTTGAATTACAGTACATATATATGTACCGTGCCTGATGGATAATCGAGGTTCCACTGTATAAGGTTTTAATAAGTTTCAAAAATATTTTTGCTTATGTCAAATGTCAATGTTTCACTTAAACTTTTGGTAAACTATGCTAATGCAAGTTCAATCAAAGACTGTTAAGTAACTTAATACTATGGCTCAAAAATCTTAGTATATAGTGAAAAACGATAAATTTAAGAGACTACGGTCTCAATTATGCAATTCACAGTTCATTGTAAATTGGCTGGTAAAATTAAAAAGTTCTAATTTTACAATATTTTACGAGGTGGTAACTTGTGTTGTTGTTGTTTCCCATATAAATGGAAATTACCACTAGTCGATAAATTTGAACATGTGTTTAAGCATATATTTTTAAAGTTGCATTCGTTTTCAATGTTGGTGAGAGAATCGTATAGGAAAAGAGAGTGACAAAAACATAATTTGCAAACAATAAATTTTTGATCTCACAGTTGTATGATTTGACAATTGGTAATTTTGTCACTGTTAATTTCATAAATATAAACGATTATTTTGCGTAAATATCATACCACACTCAAAAAATATATGTGGTTTGACGGGGACGGGGTCGGATGATTCGCAGAATGCATTTTTAAGATTGCAAAGTTTCGTAAATTTATTGTTTCTGTATTAGTAATAATTAAATCAGCCATGTGTAAATCTGTCAAAATGTGGCTTCGTAGTTGTCGAAATTCATTCCAATTACTCTATTCAATTCATTTGCTTACATTTTGTATTAAATTTTGACAATTATGAAGCCATTATCGAACCATGGTATTCATTTACATTGGAAAAATAATGTCGTAGTTTAATTAAAAGTAACTTTTTTTCTGTGTGTATTCTGATTTTTGCTATATTATTATGTGTGGAGTTTTAATTCAGTCGAATGAAACTGTGTTAAACTATCTTTTTGAATTGTAAATGTGTTTTTGGTTTTTGAAATTACTTTATATGAACCTTCAAAATGAGTTTGAAGTCTGGAAGGATGCTTAACTTTGACGAAGACATATTAGCAAGAACTTAAGTCTTTTGGAATATATCGTCTATGTAGAACAAAAAGTCACTATCTACATTTTCTTGCTATCGAGTTAATATACATTTTATCGTTAAAAATTCAAAATAACCAAAACAAATGTTTTGAATAATACAAGGTTTTTAATATTAAGTCTTAAAGTACATACAACAACTGTTAAAAAAGCATGTAAAAAACCTGATGATAATGACGTTGTTCTTCATAGACGATATATATGATCTATCTCTACCACGATGAATAATTTACGTACGCACTTTAGAGAAGTGTTATATTTATAAAGTTTAATTTTTGTTTGCAAATAGCTATACTTAAACTCATAGATTGCAAAAGGAATTATTTTAATTTTTGGTAAAATAAAATATCAGTGATTATTCATTGTAAACTTTTTTTTTTTTTTTTTTTAGGACTTAAATAGTTATATGAAATTTTATCAAAACTTAAAATTTCGCGTGTGCCATTCCAAATAGAATCCAACCTAATATAAATATAAAATGAATCTTATAATATAAGTATGTTACTAACTTGAACGAGCTAAAGAAATAAGTACTGAAGACTAAAAAAGTTGTATAAATTATTTAAATTAAAAGTTGATCATACGCCATGTTTAACAAAATACGAAAGATTCTCTAAGCTTTATCGCATAAAATTTTTATATTTGTGCATAAGATTCGTTATGAAATAAAGAGTAACATATTTTGAAATACGCTTTGGTTTATTTATGAAAATTGTACAAAAGATCTTAACATATCAATATTAATTCTAAAGAAATGCATTAGCTGATCTAAACTAAATAACTTGTTGACGGCAAATTGTAATCATTTATCTTGGGCTTGAATGTTGTATTATGCCTTTGCTTATACAAATCACGTGGTTGCACATAAACGTCCTTAAAATCTTCACCAAAATCACCACTGACAGCATGTCTATCATTTGATCTTAATTCCACTTCCGGTTCATAAATATTCTCCACTAGCATCTGTCGTGATTTTGCACGTGAGCGCATTTCTAAAAAGCTATCAACTCTTGCACTTTTACGTGATATCTTTGTGCAATTTAGTACAACACTTAGTAGCACACAAAACTCTACAATGGCAATAATCAAGCTGGTACCTAAAAATATAGCATATTGCTCCCTATACCAATTATCCAGATAACTGAGACATGATTCTGTATAACGATAACGTTCATGTTCGAGTTTCTGTAAAGTTTGACATTGCGTTTCATTGGCTGGCTTCGGATCTAAATATGCAAGCTTGTCGCGAGCATTTTCCAACACGCAACATGTGAGTGGCACCGCCCAATCGCGTTGTCCATAGCCTTGTAACTTCCATAGCGAAGTGTCATAGTTGATGTCACTATTCATGCCACAACAGCCAAAACGCGTTTGCGCCAAATCCATAGCTATTGTAAACTGCTCACGTCCAGGTACACCATAATTACCCTGCAGTGCTCGTACCATTTTTGATTCATCCAAACTGATACCGAGACAGTGCGGCCAGAGTGTTATCGCCAAGCAAACAACAGATTCTGCGAGCAGCAGCACTACAACAGTCAGAAAATATAAACTCAAAAAACAGTATGTATCCAAGCATGCTGCCCAGAAGCCCACTATTGCCGCGAGTACAGCTATTGTTCCTGCTACAGCGAGTCCAAGCGAGATGTAGTAGAAGAGTGGTTGCGGTAGGCTGTTGAGTTGTTCGCTGGTTGCGGCCAAAAGGCGTGAGAGTAAAATGCGTTTGGTATCTGAGAATAGATAAAAACCGGAAACAATGAGGCTGGTGCCGCAAAGCTAAAGGAGTAAGCAATAAATAAAAAAATTGTGTTAATTACCATAAACAAATGAATTAAGTGTGCAACTAATTTGCTTAAAATAGAATTTTTATTTATCTAACGCAACACAGCTTAAAATAATGTGCGGCAAAAACAATCAGAAGTGGTACTTTTGGTTTGTTAATTTAAATTGGATTGTAGTATACGATTAGAGATTTTATTATTCTGATATGGGTCATTCTCCGGAAAAGTACATATTTTGGTATGACTCAATGAGAAGACATTCAAAAATGAGAAGGTAAGTTGCGCTGTATACAAATTTACTAATTATTGTAGAAACCAATTTTCAAGGACAAAGACAAGATCGTTGTTATTTGGCCCTCTAGAAACCTAATAACTGGAGAAATTTAAATGGAACGCACTGTATTAGCAGATGAGAGTTCTTGTTAACATATGTAAGTAATATCGCTTATTGCTAAAATGAGCAGAAGTGGTTCAATGTTTTTTTTTTTTTTTTTTTTAAAGAATCATTTTATTTGCAATCTATTCAATGAATAATAAGCAAATATAATAACAATATTCATCTTAACTTAATTTATTGATCTCCAACGAAATCAATACAAATTATATACATTGAATTGACTTATACGTATTTTTTTTTTAAAATATCAAAATATTTCTTAATACTGCCTGTAATTATTGCCTAAAAGGGAGATCAAGAACATGCAATCTTTTCAGTCTTCTAATTTCGTCTGTTTCATCGAGAAGAGTTATTGCTAAAGGGTTCACATGGTTGCTTAGTCTATCGAGATATTTTGTACTAAATTTTTTAACTTCTTCTTTTATAAATGGAATGTCAAGATCATTATGTATTGAGTTGTTAGTTACAAACCATGGTGCATTAGTTATTGATCTTAAAGTTTTTGACTGAAACCGCTGTAAAATCTCTAAGTTTGAATTACAGGTTGTACCCCAAAGTTGAATCCCATATGTTCAATGTGGTGAGTAAAATATCGCACTTAATTTATCGGATCAATATCCATATTCAAAATAGGTGACGTCAGAGCTTAATTATTCGATTGATAGCAAATTTTTTGGACAAGTTAGCAAACAATCAAGCAACCCCGCTTTTATTTCGTGATTACTGGTAAACTCATCATATTTTTGAACTCAATTGGTAATTTTTTTTTTGAGCTTTTAAATCCCGAAAAGTTCGTGGAAACCTGTAGAATGTTCAGCCTAATTTTTTTTTTAAATGTTCAACTGATTTTAATTTAAATTCCTGAAACAAATCATTGGATATTTCCATGTCATTTCGGCCCTGGGTAGTGATTTTTTTTTTACTATTATCAATTTTCCTAAATCTCTGGCGTATCAAGAATTTAAAGAATTATGTATTAACATATTTAAGAGCACATACATATATGATACTGACAGAGCTATACTGCCGTACTAATCGAAAAGGGGGTATCTCATAAAAAAATATATCTCAGATTTTTATGGCTTTGGATAGCTTAAGATATTACGCGTCTAATGAAATACTCCAAGTGCAGGTATCTTAGTTCAATCATATAAAAAATCCCCTAAGAAAATTTTGTCTATCTAAATTTTACAGGCATTTCAACATATATATTTATAAAAAATCAATTACATCATTATAGAAAAAATTAATGCAGTTATCTAAAAAACGATAATTGAAAAATTAACATACTGTTAAGTTTGACCTCAAAAACAAACTTCAATTTCAAAACATTTTTTTAAACTGAATTCGTAAGCCTTAATAGAAGAACATTAGTACAAGATAATCAAGACAAGACAGCTCAGTCAAGTTGAGGTATGATAAATGGTTATAGTATTTTAAGTTTTAAAATATTTTCATTCACAACTTTGAATAAACACTGATATAAAACTCGAAGTTCCATAATCTTTGTATGGTTGAAAATCCGAAGCACGATAAACCTCTTAAAGTACCACCTGACCCAAGCAGAAAAAACCATTGTCCTCTTAAGTATCATTGGACAGTTAGTGGAAGGTGTATTGCGCATATTAATTGGCCTCAGTGGAAAGTCAAGTGATGAAAACGGCAACGAAAAGCTTTCAACATCATCAAAGCGAAGTATTGAATCATCCCACCTTTACAATACTTTGATAAGGCCAAAGTCGAATAGCAGAGCGGGTCGTTTAATTCTCGATTGAGGACAATGATAGAAAACTTAAGCGAAAAAGTCGATGAGCAGAATTAACCATTGTAACCACATGTAACCATTTTGCTGGATTTGCACAACAAACTTTAAACACATACAGCTCATAAAATAAGTGTTTGCAATTGCAGTTGATTCGAATATCGGTTTTGAAATCACAATTGGCTTGCAATTCCGACAAAAAAGTAATTCTGACTTGGTTTCCACAACAACCTCGATTGTATTCAACGGCATCTGAAAGACTCTCGTGGACTTCCGCGCAACTGTTGACTAGAAATTATGTACATGTGTATATATGCTAAAATATATATGTACACTTAGCCGATACTTAGCATATGTACATTAAGCCAAAATCAAAAATTATAGCAGTTTTGATGGTATGTGCTGCCACACCCACCATACTTGCCACTTTTGCACTGTGTTATCACATGCTTCTCACTATGTTTCCAAAAACCTTAGGCATTTGATAAATATTAATATAATGGTCTCGGCCATTATATACTATAATCTAAATCTATTTGATCCAACATTTTCTGCGTCTACGTATTTGTAACCACAGTAGCCGATTTATTATTTAACACGATTAAGGTATCAAAACTAAAGCAAACTATAGTATAATACGTTCAAATTATGGTAATCACGAAAATTCATAGAGCATGTTAACATACTACCATCGGCAACAGAAGCACTATAGTCTGATTTTTTATTCCGTATTATAGTAGTGGACCAACGAAGCATAACTAATTAAAAACTCAAAAAAAAAAAAAATAAATATATAACAAAAACCGAATAAACAATAGAAAAAAATTTCTTTTTTCAAATTCGCAATTGAAAAATTCTATAGGATTTCACTTAACATTGGAAATTTTTCTAAAGTACACTTGAAGTAAAGAACTTACCAAAAACAAAAAGTTACAACAATTTAGCAAGAACTTATGATTAAGGCAGCGACCCATGTTAAGTTGAGATGATAAGTATCTAAAGATTTCTTATAGATACTTTTAAAATATTATTAATTATGACGATTAGTGGGGATAATGAGGTTCTTGGATGTGATATTAAGTGAGCACAAATTGTTTTTCATTATGAAATGGTTTTTAATTGATTTTAAATGGCTTCTTCTTTTTTGTAATGGTTTCTCTATTATGATTGTTCTTTTATTATTTTCATGCTGCTGCACACCGATCAATTTTAAAACTCGCGTTTGTACGTTACAAAGCCAAAAGTCCAACTGAACATAACTTGGGCAACATTGTGGCAAGAGCAATAGCCGAAGAGGGCTTACTATTGTAAACAAAACTCGAAATCACTCTCACCATTCTCTCTTCAGTTTTGCAGATGCCCAAGCATGCCAAACGAATTGTAATGTAACCGATAAAAAAAAATAAAAGTAAAAAAGAAAATTGTTATGGTTAGGGGGATCTTTGGAAAACAAGTGGGAAGCGTAGTATGTGTTGGGATAGAAATGGTAACAGCAGTGTGAGCAACATGCTAGAGCAGCAAATGCAATATGAGTTCAAAGCGGACATGCCACATTTTACCGCTCTTACACAGGTTCTCGCTCTTTATCTCTCTGCCTGCTAGTTGGAATGAATTTACGATCCGTGACACAAAGAGAAGATCATGTAATGCATTAGCTTTTGGGTGTAGTAAAAAAAAACGCATAGGTTACATGTTGTGCTATTGAATTTTATTTAAACTTATGACGCTCATATATAGAGGAGCAATAATATTTTGTCAATTATGCCTGTAAACGTACGAGTACATATCGCGCCAAAGAGTACTCAATCCAAATACTGTTAATACTGAAAGGATGTCGAAACGGGAATTTATTTATCGGGTGTTATAAGAAAAAGGCACGAAATAACTTTCAGATACTTTTTTACATTTGTTTGGTAAAGTACCAGGAATTTTTCATTTCAAATATTGCAAACGGAACATTGCAGAAATCTTTCTTATATATCTCCAATGTTTCATATGAAATCATTGTAAAGTGTTTCTGAAAGGTTCCAGTTTTAACGTTTCTTGAATCTTTCAAATGAAATCTTTCACTTATAAACGGAATCTTTTGCATGTAATCATTCTGAAGTGTTTCTGAAAGGTTGCAGATTTGATGTTTACTACATTTTTCTATTAAAATCCAAATAATGTTTTATGATTCGATATTACTTTTTGTTATCTGCATTGTATATATACGACATCAAATGTAGATTGTTAGTAAAGAACTGTAGGAATATTGCTAGACTGGCTCTCTGTTTGATGCTATGTTAAGTATAGTTTTGTGTTATCATTTTAAATTATAAATTATGGAACCATCACAATAAATAACTTTAGAATATCAGTTTCTAGTAACGCATATAAAACGAAGCAAAAAATTTTCGTCTGATGACGTAATGAAATTTTTATTTTTTCCCTTAATCGTACAAAGCTTCCGTAACGTTTCAAATTAAATCAAAAGGCGGACAATGAAACATTGAACATAACCTTCTGAAATAGAAATGAAAGATTTGTGAAACGTAACTGGAACTTTGTAAGATTTCATGTGAAAGATTTCTGAAAGGTTTACAAAACGATACACGCAGAGTGAGATATTGATTGATGTAAAATTAGTATTTATTTCATATAGGAATAATTTGAAAAGTCTCTGGAGCAAGTTGTTTCGCGCTTTATTTCTCTAATTCCGAAGCGATATTTTTTTTAGTTCGAACATAAGAAGACATCTTTTTAATATTTACAATTTTGCTCAAACTATTATTGTATCATCTCAGCGGATATTTTCAAAATAAGCGTATTTTTGGTTTTGTAGTGGCCCTTGATGACTGTTGGTTGTTGTTGTAGGCGAAATCACCCAAAGTATTATCATTAGAAAAAAAAAGAAAGAAAAAAGAGATATCAGGTTTTCGACGATATTTCCTGAGGATAGTTGGCCAAAATTTGAAATTTGTGAAGGTTTCGATAAAAGAGATATCAGGTTTTCGACGATATTTCCTAAGGATACTTGACCAAAATTTGTAACTTTTGAAGGTTTTTATCTTGTTTTCCGAGAATATGTGCAAGAGGTATTACTTTTTTTTAATAAAATTTCCAGATTGCAGATGTATTCGCATCCCTCCAAAAGCTTTGTAGAGGTTGAAAACAAAGCGAAACAAGATGGGCTGTCGATCAGAAAGATACAATGAACGATGACAGATCTCTTGCATCACAAAACTGAAAAAATTTAAACTGATGTTCGCAGGAGAGGACTGTAATCGTCCATGATTTTCTTTCAGCTGGTATTAAATAAAATTGAATTTTTACAGTTTAACAAGTATGTCTTTTATATTCTTTATCTCCTCACGAAGCATAGAGCCTCCACAAAGCTCTTCCAACGAGCACGATCAGTAGCGAGTGCTTTCAATTCTCTCCAACATTTCCTCGATTCACGTATTTTCTGCTCTAGCGAATGTTTCCATGATGGTTTAGCAAGTATGTGCTATAGTACTGAGAAAATAAATTTTTCATGCCACCCTTACGACTTTGGAGTAAATATGTTGTAAGACACGCACTTGATAGTAAACAAAGCTTCATGGTGGTGGTAGCATTCATTGATCGTGCTCCAAATTGTCTGATCGATTACAGAAAAATGGATGATAAAAAATAACAAACATTACGAAGATCATTGGGGTCAAATTTTAATTAGATGCTCTTTTTCTCGCTACCTCTCTTGTCTCAACATAAATAGTTGATTGAATTCACCCACATACCATAAGTTTAATTGTTAGCCATCAATCTGTTCGGGGTTCTATGCGTGCGCTCGGATTGCACGTGAAGTTGTTTAACGGTCTGAGTATTGTGGGTGTAGCTTCTTTGTTACTCTTACTTCCCTTCTCTGTTTGAGCTTTCAAAATTATAGTATGGGTACATTATTTTTTGTTTACATTTAGATATTTTGTTGAAAGTGTTTTAGTTTGAGATAACACAGTTCATTTCTTTAATTTTATTTTAGCAGATGCAAGTGCAACACATTGATTTATACCTAACTTCAAAAGTTAAGTTTTTCGGTTTCTTATCTGAGTCATAGCAGAAGTGCAATGAACTGTTTCGATGAAAATACTCGTACTATTGACATACATATGTACATATTAAATACGTGTGTAGCAGCAGGTGGAAATTGTAGGCAATGAAAAATCGACATTAGTCACTGCATTAAGTTGAAGTAGTCTATTACATGAGGCTCTATTTAGGAATTGGATTTTTTAATCAAACTATTATGATTTTTATAATGTAGTCATTCCTTCGTATTACATAAAGTTGAATGAAGTTTTTAAGTTTTTATAAGTTTCAAACAAACATGTCTCATTAAAAGCTGTAGAGCTGATAAAAGTAAATTGAGTTTCGATCAAAAATTCTACGTTCGATAACATTTTATTGAGTTGTGCTCGCATCAGTCAAATTTTATCGTAGAGATCTTTCCTCATTTTCTAGCTCAATTCACTGCGAATGTTTTGGTTCGAACAAACGTGAGATTTTTATACCCTACACCGAGGGTATATTCACTTTGTCTCTCCGTTTGTAACACATCGAAGGGGGCGTGGAAGGTATGGAAAAGTATATATATTCTTGATCAGCGTCACCACCTGAGTCGATTTAGCGATGTTCGTCTGTCTGTCTGTCTCTCTGTTGAAATCAGGTTTACGGGAAAACCAAGAAAGCTAATTGAATGAAACTTTCACACACAGGCCACATCTTCTTGCAGGCATCTTGCTATTGAAAATGGGCAAAATCGGTTGACGGACACGCCTACCACCCATACTATATGTAAATTTACCCAGGCCAATTTTGAAAAAAGTTTCAGCGATTTTGATGAAACTTGGTGATTTGGTGCACATGTGAACCAAATAAGAATTAGGCTGGGTCTCAAGTTTTCAAAAGGTCGTACAGGGGCGTGGCACAGCCCTAAATTTTATCATTTAAACTACCATATCTTGTAAGCCGTTTAAGATATTGCGATGAAATTTTGTAAACGGATACATATCTAATATATCTTGAATTGAGATGAAAGTGGGCGGAATCGAAAAAATGGGCGTGGCGCTTTTCAACTGTTAAACATTTTGATTCCGTGTATCTCAGAATTGGCACAAACGATTTCCATAAAAAGTTTGGGGATGATGCCGCTGAAAGCAGTCATCAATACAATTTCAGCTACTTTTCTGAAAAAACTCGCTCAAGGGCGTGGCACCGCCCACAATATTTATAAACGTTATATAAAAAGAACTAACAACGTAATCGTTATGAAATTTAATGAGGTAGATATACTTCCTATAAGGTCTCTTATAACAAAAATTTGGTTCAATAATACGTGTGGGCGTGGCACCTCCCATATAAGCAAAAAACGTTTATTGTTATAGATAGTGTGCTATGAGAGTAATCTTCATAAAATTTGGTCTATAGATGTCAGTTACTATAAGCTTTAAAAACAAATGACAGTGGGCGTTGCACGTCCCATATTAACATTAATTTGTAAGCGCTTGTTTAAGTGAACTATTGCTATGAAATTTAATGTAAGTGGTTCATTTGCTATAGAGTATATCTGAATCAAAATTGGCTGAAATAGCACCAGTGGGCGTGGCACCTCCCATACAAGTAAAATACGGTAAGTGGCATATTTATCGAAATATGTGAGCAATCATACTAAAATTTGGTGTAAGAGGTTTGCTTATGGAAAGCTATTTCTGGATCAAAACCGGGCTGGATTGTACCAGTGGGTGTGTCACCGCCCTAAATGTTAAATTTAACTGCGGCACATATCGCAAACTATACAAGTTATTATGCTGAAATTTAATATGAGGATGTCGATCACGAATATAGTTTATTGAACCAAAAGTGGGCGGAATCGGACAAGTGGGCGTGGCATATTTCTAATTTTTCATTTCTATTCAATTTTTTTCAACATTTTCCTTTTTCTTTCGACTTTTTCAACCCTGTAACTTTTTCCAATACATCCAATATGTATTTGTTCGACTTTTTCAACTTTCTTCATTAGTTTCTCTATTTTTTCGACTTTTTCATCCATTTTGAATTGTTTGAAGTTGTTTCAACTTTTTTAGAGTTTTTCAACCTCTCTCAACTTTTTTCAACATTTTGCATTTATTTTCGACTTTTGCAACATTTTTCAACCTCTGTCAACCTTTCTAACATTTCATTAAAAGTTACTTTCAGCGCAGTGTAGGGTATGTGAGTTTCGGCCTGGACGAAGATAACACTTTAACTTGTTTAGTTTCAGCTAAGAAAAAACCCTTTTACTTTAATCAATTAAAAAAAAAAATAAATAAATAAATCGTTCGTACGTTAAAGTTTTATTGAATCGAAATCATATCGGTATCGTAAGGTCTTTTTTATAAGAAATGGACGGTTTTTCATATTTTACGAGTTAGTTTGAGAGTATATTTTTTTTATCTAAGGAACACAAAAATATAAAATTTACACTAAATTTGATTTTATCTCGACTTAAATTTTTTATTTGGTATGCTTACACAGGACCACAAAAAAAAAATTCTTGTAGTTGAAAGTTGAGTTACCATACGGTATGTATTTTGATGTGCTAAAAACGAATCCGGGTCAGAATTTACACATCACCCTTAGATTTTGACATAACCTCAAAATCAGACTTTAAAATACGTTAAAGTGAAAGTCCCTCAAACAAAAAATTGTCAAAATCCAGAAAATAGACCTTACTTATATTACGTATTTCGGTGTGCTAAACTAATATCTAACAATAAAAATGAGTTTTAGCTGCCCACTTTTCCCCAGCACCCCCATTTATCCCCAAAGGGTTAAAAACTCATTTCTTATAAAAATTCAAAATTAATGCATATCCGCAAGTATTTTGGTGCACGAAAACTCAGAATTTCGATAAAAACCTTTGGGGAGGTGTAATAAAGTACTGTGGTGGGTTTGGTGGGTGATTAGGGGCTGGAAATAAGTTTTTATTGATATTAACAGTCTTAGTGCACCAAAATACCTGCGCATATGCATTAATTTTGAATTTTTATAAGAAATGAGTTTTTGATCCAAGAAGATCCAAGTTTATCGATCCAAGGCGTTCGCAACAGTTCGGATTATCTGCCGCAACAATTATTATTTTACGTTTAAACTTGGATTTAAATGTTTACAAAACTGTTATCAGGCAAGAATTGAAGAGTATGGATCATCGAAAATGCCTTGAGTTCGCAGAATTCGCCAAGAAAATCATCTTCTCCGATGGGGCGCACTTCCATCGATAAGTTAGTGATATTTTCTTGTCTATTCTCAAGCTATTCAACAATTTAATCACATGGAATGTGGTACGGCACATCATCGGTCCTTACATTTGTTTGAAAATGAGGTAGAAGTTGTCGTTACTGTCAATGGTGAGTCGTATAGATCGATAGTAACGATCTTTCTATGACCTGAATTGGAAGATATTGATTTAACAAACATGTAGTTTCGACCAGACGGTGCTTCGTGCCACAAGGCCCATGCCACAATTGATTTACTGTATGAAAAGTTCGGAGCGACAGTAAAGAGAAAAAACTCAATGTCATGAATTTCAGGCCAATCCCGGTCACTTGGTAACCCTGCATATCACCGATTGCTTATTACGCCAAATGGTTTTATAATTGATCTTATACTTGGGTTAAGAGCATAAAGTTCCTTAGCGCCTTCTGGTAGATTTTATAAAACACGTGTAGAGCATGAATACTCCATTTAAATATGCTTACATTACTTTAGAGCTAAAAGCTGCAACACTAACAAACATTCTACTGTAGCTGGTATCAATTGCATCATATATGTACGCATACATAAATATAGCGCTGGATTAAGGGGTCGTTCATAAATTACGTGTGCCAAAATAGGGGGGAGGTGATCCGGCAAAGTCTCACCAAATCTCACCAAGGGGGAGGGGGGGAGTCAACAGAAATCTCACGTCAACTTTTTAAAGCAGAGAGTATACATTATTATAGCAGAATAAACCTAAAAATTGTAAGACAAGTCTCACGGAAGGGAGGGGAGGGGGGATCCCGCCAGAACTCTCCAAATCTCACCAATGCACTATAGGTCAAATAGCACATTTCACTGGCCAAAACTAATAACGGCTATATTATCATGGTGATTAACTAGGAATGTATTTTTTATGTTGACTCTAGGCTAAAATAAGAACTATGAGAAAAATCTTAACCCTTGTGCTACCGGGTCAAAAATGGGACGTACAGTAGAATCTCGATTACCCGAATCAATTAAAACCAGGGGTAGTCCGTATAATCGAAAATCCGGATAATCGATTTCAAAGTTAAGTCAAACGATTAAATAAAACTTTTTTTACAATATAAGGGGCATTACATACGTCATTTAGACAATACGATATAAAAAACTTACATAATACCTATGTAATTTAAGATTTTGGTTGAAAATAAATAGTTAATAATTTTTGACACAATGAAATACATCTTTTTATTGCGGCCAAGTCCCTGATGCGCTTCAGTTGTAATAACTGTTTAGGATCCGATTTATCCTGTCTTTCAAACCATTTAAAAGCAACCTCTAGAGCTTCAAAAGTTAAAATGTTTAAATACATTGAACTTAAAATTTCGGTTTTCCCAATTTCATCTTCCTCTTCTTCATTCTCGCATGCTTCATAGCTTGTTAAATTAAGTTCTTCGACTGGGATTTCACACCTGACCAAATCCATCTCAAACCATGCACGCGGATTATTTCATGCTACGGAATTGGTTGCCGATTAAATATGTCGTTTTTCAAAGGATATAAGGGGACCCATATTTCTCTGATATGATTAAAAATTTTTTTTTATGAAGTTATGGCCATTTTAAATTATGTCCATTTTAGGCTGAAAATTGTTTCAAAAAAGCGGCATTTCCATCCAAATCAAAATAATTAACTTTTGTATTTTGATTCTTATAGAACTTCTTAATCTCTGTTAGTATCTTAAAAAAAAATTTCAAAATGGTTAAAAATTGGCAGAGTTATAGCAATTTTTATGAGAAAAATTTTCTTTTTTCTGATAGGTACTGTATTTTTCATCTCTTCATTTCTGATTTACCACTTTTGGATGCCGCACTGCAATACAAATTCAAAAAAACAGGCAACTTCCAGTGGGATTTTTCGTAAGCTTTAATGCAAAAATTATGCGCACTTTGCCACAAATAACTTGGACCAATAGCATCCTCAGTATTTTCCAATAAGTAATTGAAAACAGCCTCTTCAGCCGGATTTTCAAAAGAACACCTCACGAAATTTATGGACGTCCCCTAAAGTGAAAGAGAGCTATTGCATAGGGCCCCAAGTTCAAGGGAGTCCCCAACCAGCGCTGGATTAAGGTAGGGTTTTGTTAGAGATAGGGTCCGGACTCCGGACCCCTAGCTCAAGGAGCCCCCAAGATGACAAGAGTTTGTGTGGAATTTCTGTGGTAAGGGAAACAGGAGGACCTTTTTTTTTCGCCGTCAATATATGTACATAAGAGCCTTCTGGGGATCTCATTATGCTTTTATGAGTTGTAGTGGAGAAAAACATTATTATTACATGTTTTTTTCTTATTTATTACATTACTTTTTTTTTATTAAGGTGGTGAAACATTTTCTGTTTAGTTATAAGGGGCCTGTTTCCAATTTTTAGCCCCGGGCCCCGCAGTCTTAATTCGGCTCTTAATGCTCTTTATTTATTTAATCTAAATTATAAAAATTGTCTCAAATTGAAATATTAAGAGATATTGGTTATTTTTCGACTTGCAGGTAAGACTGGTAAAAAATAATTTCCATGCTCTTTTTTTGCCTTCATAAGGCTGGATATGATATTAATTACTTCTCTATAATATACTATAATATAAGTCCTTGTAATCGTTTACACATTTTTTAGACTATAGGTGTGTACGATTACCTTTCCAGTAAGAATTAGCAATAATTGAAATGCAACAAAGTACGAAAGTATTCGCTGACGAAGAGAAAAATATTTATAAAGCAATACGCGAACAGTTAGCAAGCTAATAGAAACAGCTGATCGTTTTTGTTGCTACTAGTGATGCCAGTAATCCTTTGGAGAATTACCTTCAGAAATAAAAAAAATTTAAATTTTCAATATTTGTTTTTATAATCAATTAGATTACTCCCGAAATCATTTAAATAACGAAAAAAAATATTTTTTCACTGTAAAAAGCCATAGGTACAAAATGATTTTGTAGATATAAGATTGTTACACAATTCTTTGATATTTATTTGATGTAATTATAATTGGTATAAAATTTTGTATTACGCTTACTATTTTTAAGACTATTATTTGTGTTTTTACAAAGATTTAATTTTGTGTATGAAAACAAATTCTGCAAAACGATTAAAATATAAACTTTTCATCAGAAGAATTTAATATTATATGGGTTAGTAAAGTTTTTTTAACTAAATAAAGTAACTAAAATAAAAAATATTTAACGTATATGATTATTTAAAATTAAATTTTAATTTCTTTTTTTTTTTAGTCTTCTAATGTGGCGCATACGTTTAACTATTTTATATAAACTCAAAAAACATGGCATAATATAAAGTAGATATGATCCAAATAATTAAAATAATTACAACTAACTGCAGTTAAACTTTTGAATTGCAACCACAACAAACAACCAACAATGTTCTACGTCTCCAGCCGATGCTGCTACGCATTACTCAAAAATCCAATGATGGTGCTTTGGGATTGGCGCCTGTATTGGTGGAACCGCAACTAAGCGTTGGTACAGTGTCGGTTTGGTTGTCTGCATTATCGGATTCTTGAAGTTCTGTAAATAAGACGATGTTATAATTGGCAATGCTTAATTACATTTATAATGAAAATTTTAATGATTGGATTAGATTTTAATTTATTCAGCAAATAAATAAATTAAATTGAATAGAGAAATATTTGCCTTGTTCGCGGTTACTTTCCAAAAAGTATCTTATTCGCGTTTACGTTTGAAAATGATAGAATACCTTATTCGAACTTCTGTGATTTATTATGTATGACTATTGAACATGCCTTTTTGAACGTAAACGCTAATGAGATACATTTTTCGTAGGAAGATGCGTTATCTTTTTTGATTAAAATTCTCATTTACTTGCTTTTTTTTACTGTTCTAACTTACCAGGTGGTAAATGCATCTTTTCAATAACAAACTTCTTTCGACGCAGTTTAAATGCCAGATCTGAAGTTTCTGGCATAAAGGCGCTTAACGTATTTATGGCAGCAATTTTATGGAGATGCAAAAGACCGCTATAGTCTTTGAATGCTGGGTTTGTTTCACGTTCCGAACCAGCAAACGACTCCAGTTCAATAGAAAAATCAACTAAATTTCGTATTTTGGCTACAAGTGATTCGTCCTGTATTAAAAAATAGAAATACCAAAATTTATATTAAGTCAGCAAAATCAGTATAATTTTTGAATTTCCAACTCACACATTTGGCTACCAAATGCATTGGAATCGTGATGAAGCAAACGGTTGAAGCGCTACGCACAGCAGCACGTAACACCGTCAAAAATTTCAGAATATCCTTGGGAAATTGCTCATCATACCATAGCGGTGATGCTAGCGATGTTATACAAATACGACACATATTTCTTGGACGATTATTCGCAGCAGACTGAAATTTGTCCTGACGCAATAATGCTGATATTTCAGATAATAAACGCAGATATTTTTCGTTTTGGAAGATTTTACATTTCTTTTGCTGCAATGATTGTTGAGAGCGCTGGTGCAAGGCCATTTCTTCTGATTTGGTGGGATCTAAATCCATGGCTTCTGGTTGATCGTTTTCTGTAAATTTTTTAGCAATTTCCATTTCAACATCTTTACTTAATTTAAGTAGTTCATCCTCATCTTCATCAGCAGCAAATTCATCTTCATCTTCCTGATCAACGAGTTCATGCTGTGCTGTGTCATTCCAAATTGTCATTTCAACAAATTTCAATATAATTGGATCCATTTGCTCTAGTAAATTAAAGTGATGACCAATTTTTGTTGTGGTTTGCTCTGAATTAACCATTGGGAGGTCATTATAACGCCATGCGATGCGTAATCCGTTTTTATCGCTCTCTGCATCTTCACCACTTTCTTTTTCAATTGCAGCCTCGTGTCGCATCTCATCTTCATCCAGTGGCTTCGGTAGCTTGCGTAGCAATTCAGCAGGGTCGTCATCTAGGCTACCGAGGAAGATGGATTGCAGCGCAAGTACGCCTTCGGCAAGGAAACACTTGGCGAGTACTTTAGAATGCGTCACATATTTATCTTCCTCTATAAAATATGCAATTAAAACAGAAGATTATAATTTTTAGTTTTATTTTCAAGTTTTCTAGTGAATACACATGTCCAATTTAGTATTGTAAAAATTCATTATAATTTCAAAAAGAAAAATTATTACAGCCTCAATGGCTCAGTGAATTTGAGTCCGGAGCACATTTTGCTCTATTACGTTTATAGATTTCTTATTGATTTTTAGCTAATAATTTAACGCAGCTACAGCCTAACATGAATGCAGTGTTTTATGAACTCCTGTTCGAGGATCTTAATGGAAAAATTGAGAAGGAAAACAACGTTGATAGACAAATTTAACGTATTACCTATATAAAGGGTATTACAGTCAAACTTCCATATAGCGAATACGCACGGGACAAGAAAAAAATTCGTTATATAGAAAATTCGTTATATAGATATAATTTTTTTTTTATTACTAATTTAAAGAAGTCAGTAATTTTGGTTTGGACTACACTCTTCCATTTTTCTCCTTCAACAAAATCTTCTAATACATTAAGAAAAGCATACACATTAGTCGGTACGTTGCTCCTTACCTCCAGAAAGTTTCGAAATTCGTCAATAGTCACGCCTTCTTCAACTTTTTTTACTATCAATAACTTTTTTTCGAGAGAAAGGCTACTTAGTTGTAACATTTTCACTTCTATCACTGAACACTAAATGAACTATAGTCACCATTAATAGTGAAGGAACTGTTTTTTTTCGATTATTGTTATTTTCATATTTTAGGGATCCCTTTAAAATGTTTTCTTTTCTCTCCGTATGTATGTAGTTTTATTGCCATGCTTAACAGAAAATTATTTTACAAAAATCGCTTTAAGGAGATCAGAAACGCATAAGAGTTTGATTTTCAGCAGCAAAATTTCTTCGTTTTAAAGAAAATCTCGCTATAAGGAAATTCGTTGTAAGAAGATCAAAATACACTGAAAATAGAACGAGAAAGCTTTTTATTTGAACTCAGTTCGTAGTAGTGAGAGCTTCGTTGCATAGGAGTTCGTTATAAGGAAGTTTGACTGTATAAAAAAAGAACAAGAACAGATTTGAGAAATTTTGACCTGAGGTTAACAAAATTGCATTGTAATTTTGACAAAGATTATTCTTATGACCTTTTTTCACAGAAAAGTCTAGCGAAAGTGACAAAAGTAAAACTAAGGTTTCGAAAAGGTTTTAAACATGCTCCGTTTTTTTTATATACTCAGCAAATCATATGTACCGATTTCGATTCATTAAAAAAAAAAAAATATATGCGAATAGTGCCGACCTTGTACCGACTAGTCAAGAGGCAAATAAAAAATAAATATTAACGACAAATCGTTAAGAATTATTTACGAATTCGTTTCGAAACAGTTTTGACTCATCCGACAGAGTTGAAATTCGAAATAGTGGAAATCTTTGGGTGATTGAGTAGACTCCATGAATTATAAAATACAAGATTACGCAACTTAAGCGCTTTTGAGAAATTAATTATTGTTTTGTTTATTATTTTTTGACAGTTTTTACATCAGACGCTGATATTTGATCGGTTGAAGGCTCGTTTGGACTTATCAGAAGAAAACTAATGAAATTGTACAGGGTGTTTTTTTTAGAGGTATAGAGCTTCGAATTGAAATAAAACACAAGAAAATCGTTTTAATGTCCATCAATTTGGCTTTATTGGAAGGATATTTTTATGCCATTAATGTTTAAATATGATTTCGGGCATGTGGCCGCCGAGGCTGGCTCGAATAAAGCCAATTCTACAGGTCCAATTTTGAACCACTTTTTCGAGCATATGGGGCCGTATGTCGGCAATAACGCCACGAATGTTGGCTTCCAAGTCCCCTAACGTTTCTGGTTTGTTGGCGTAGACGAGCGACTTCACATATCCCCAAAGAAAAGAATCCAATGGTGTCAAATCACACGATCTTGGTGGCCAATTGACAGGTCCATTCCGCGAAATTATGCGCTCATCGAATGTTTCCTTCAACAAATTGATTGTGACGTGCGCTGTGTGGCATGTAGCGCCGTCTTGTTGGAACCACAACTCATCCACATTCATGCCATCCAATTCGGGAACAAAATAGTCGGTTATCATGGTTCTATACCGGTCTCCCTTAACGGTAATTGACTCTCCAGCATTATTTCGGAAGAAGTATGGCCCAATGACTCCACCAGCACACCAAACAGTCAGTTTTTGTGGATGTAATGGCGTCTCAAGGGTCTCATGTGGATTCTCTTCACTCCAAATGCGGCAATTTTGCTTATTGACGTAACCATTCAACCAAAATTGAGCCTCATCACTGAACAAAATTTTGCGATGAAAATCAGCATCGAGATCAATCTCATTTTCGGCCCATACACCAAAATCACGACGCATTGCATGGTCTCGCGGCTTTAATTCTTGCACAAGCTGGATCTTGTAAGGTCGTAAGCCAAGATCTTTGCGCAAAATCTTCCATAAAGTTGATGGACAAAGCTCCAATTGCTGTGCACGGTGGCGAATCGATTCATTCGGGTCCTCTTCAACATTTTGCTCTACAGCGGCAATTGTTTCTTCGGTGCGCACTGTTCGACGTCTCTGCGGATGCGTATTATCACATAGAGTAAACGTAGTGCGAAAACGACCCATGGTTAACCGAATTAATTGCTCTGATGGACGATTATGTCGACTATAAAATGGACGGAGCTTGCGGTAAACTTCGCGAACTGAACCATTATTTTCGAAATAAATTTGCACGATTTGCAAGCGTTGTTCTTTTGTCAACCTGTTCATGATGAAATGGCAAACCAAACTGAACATAAATGACATTAGATTTGCCAGATTTGACCATAAAATGCCAGTTTTATCTCTATTCGAAAAACAAACCTCTAAAAAAAACACCCAGTAATAATGTTTGGCTATTACAATTTCTGTAAAAACTGTAAAACCAAATTGAATATAAGTAACTACCTACGTATATGTATATGTACATTATAGTGATTAAAATTTTGTATGGATTTTGCTAAATTCTAATTTTTCCTCTCCGTATAAATTATAAAAGGTCATAGACAAGAGATAAAAGGGCAATGAGAAAGATTAAGAAATTTGATTTTTGCAAGTTGAAATACGATTAATTGGCCCAATTTTTTTGTTTATTTGTTTAATTTTTTCGCATGCATATTAAAGATCAAAAAATCCTCAGGATTGAAAAAAAAAGTATGATTTTTCCTTCATTTTTCATTTCAAACTTAACACTTTTTTGAAAATTCAGAATTTAATGAAAAAACATTCCAAAATGGTGGCCGTTCTAAGTCTCGAAACAAGTTTTCAAATCGAAAATAATTTTTTTGGAGACATATTTATTTCTTGCCATATAATTTTTGCTTTAGTCGCTACTTCAGTCGTGTGCTAAGCACAATAGATGCGATAGAAGTATTTTCGTGAACAAATTTTTTAAAAGTGCCAACTAAATATATTAAAAATAGGACCTTTAGCTTCCTGGCATTATTATTTCTCTTTCCCAACCTGGCAACTTTGGTCTATACAGTTAGTTTTGGGTAAAGTGTCGAGTGAAAAACGATAAGAATATGCAAATATATACTATAAATAAATTAATGGTTTAATGTCATGAACGTGAGAGTTCTCACAGAAAACTCTAGGGAGCGTATGAACTGTCAATTGATATCTAAAACAAAATTTTGAACAATATATATTTTGAATCAAATACATATTAACTTTTTAGGTCAAATCAAGACATCTTTAAAACTTTTCGGATTATTCGATTCACCGGAGAGAGTTTTCATGATCATCCTGACCACCAACAGATTGAATATTGCCAACGCAGTCGAATCCCCGGATATAACGAAAGTGTTCTGTCTGCACATTTAATGTAGAAATAGACGATACGATTGTTTTGGAAAGATCGTTCGACTCTCTTAGTTTCTAGTTTACATATTTGTTGTAATTTTAGTATTTTATCTAATATCCATATAATTTATTTTCAACCCCATTATGAAATCAACACCCCACGGCCTGCTGAGAGCGATCGTAACACTGAAGATGAGTTTGAAACCTTAACTTCTGATGGCCTAGAGAACTTTACAAGGTATATATGCCATGAACTGCACGACGAGGTCCTCAGTATATTAGTGCAGTAACAAACTGACATTACATTCACATGTGCTAAGCAACTTAGTGAATGTGGCATATCAAAGCCAACTGACGAACTAATGACTCACGTTAGGCGACTGGATAAAATTGTCTTGAATTTTAATCAAAACGGAATACAAACAATTAAAAAATATTTAGAAAATCTTTTAGAACAAGCCATTGATGTTAACTGCAAGGGAAAATCAAAAAAATAGTTTTAAGAGCTAGGATGTATTTTAGAATAAGACTTCTTAATAAGGACTTAGAACAAAATGTTGACGCTTTTGTTTTTCATTGGTTACAACAAGTGCTAAGTATTTATATGACTTTTGTGAAAAAAGTAGTGAAATAATAGTAGTACTGAAAATAAATTATGAAATAAAAAATTAAAATAGCTAAATTATTTTCATATAAATGAAAATGCAGCTGAACAAACAAGTACTTGGCAACCCTTATACGCATTTTTTACAATAATAAATACGTACAGTAGTGATTTGCCTAACTATGACGACATGCGCAGAAGAATTATGTTTGAACATTTGAATACGTAATCATGTATTCTATCATTCTTGGGTAGAACCAATCACAATTATAAAAATTATTTAAACAACTGATCTGAAGGATAGATTCTGATGTAAAGAACAGGGTGGCCCAAATAAGTGAAAGCAGTCATAGAGGCATAGAAATATCGTCAAACTTTAGCCACATATGTAAAGGCGTGGCAAAATTTCAAGTTCTTAGTGAAAAGGGGAAGATGGTGGTGCCCAAACCATAAAAAAATACTTCATGCATGAAAAATATATTTAAAAATTATCGAAAATGACGCTCCAGATTATGTATTACTTGAAATTATCATAGCTTAGGTTTTGAATGTCAGAATTTCAATAATTGATAGTCAGTATTTTTCCAATTGGAATGAATACACAAAGTTTTTTTTTCAATGTTAAATACATATGTAAATCCTTTTTTTACAATTTAATTGAATGTTTACCTGAAATTTGAAGAAGCAAAATTTTAAATTTTTGTTACAGTGCATTAAAAAACATAAATTTTTAGGAAACCCATTTTAAAAATCAAATAAGTATGATCTTCTTGCTTAATTAGCTCAGTAAACAGTGCAATTTTTTCAGCTTCCGTTGATAATAGAACTTTCGTAAAATACGTTCACGAAATTTAGATCAGTACTCATAGTGGTTACGAAGATATAGACCGCATTCCTACCCTTGAACTTGCCTGCAACTGTGTTTATTCGTGGTACTATTATGTAAACGCTTTGGCACCGATTTTTATTAGACTGGAAGGCTGAAATGTTGCGAATTCAATAACTTCATAGTAGGCAAAGTTCAAAGTCTACTGAATACAGTTTTGTTTTGTATGGAAGCCTGAACCAAACTAGGGAAGAATTGTTTAGTGTTATTCATGCAATAGTGAAACATATGAGAATTATACTATGAAATTTAGTTTCAGTCGCAAGTGGTGAATATTTTAAGGCTAAGCATTCAGTTTTTAAATCAATTTGAATCTCAGTCTAAATTTTTTTGTGAGCTAAATTTAAAATTTCATATGACCCTGACAGTAGTTTGTTTTTTAAGTAATTCGCTCTCTTAAGCTAAACCACATTTTATTTAACCTAGTTTGAAATAAGTTTAAGCTCGAACTGAACCTAAGTAATGCAATTGAACGGTGCTTAATGCGTTTCCCAGTCCTTAGTATTGCAGAAGCTTAATAGTTCGGTTGGGTGTTTGTATTAAGAAAGATTAATACAAATCAAAAGAAAATGTACCGGTCTGAAAATATATCGTCGAACGATATTGAGAATTTAAACCCGAGTTTCGAGCGTTTCCAGTTGTTGTTTTTTGCTGCGATGCTTTTCGTGTTGTCAGAAATGATGTTGTTTCCAGCCACCTAAGAGAGTGCTATTGGTATCATTTCAGATTTCAAAGTTTCCTACTAGTGTCTGCGAAGTTAGAATGATTCTGTAATGAGTCGAGTCTTGGACAAGCAAAGCTGTGGAACAAATTCTAGAGCATATGGTGGTTTCACCGAGAATATGTGTTGATTAAAAATGTAAAAGTCGGTCACATCCGAGCAAAAGCAATAGAACGTTTTTGCTCTGCAACTAAGAGCAGACAGTGCGACAAGAAAAAAGTTTTAGACACTTGAGATAAGAATTTTTATTTAGTAGTTCTGTGTAACTCCAAGAAACTCCCCTTTTACAGCTTTTTTCTCTGAACAAATTTATATTACAAATGCTTTAAAATTGATGAATATAACCCCAAGGACCTACTCATGCATGTGTCTAAATAGCTGTGCGACTGAGTACCTTTGTAGCCTTTTTATGGAACTCATATAAATATTTGTTAATTGTCCGTGCCCTAAATTAAATAATACTCAAATCTCACATAATGCATAATAGACATTATAGAGGAAGTACTGTACATAACCTTAATTTCATCGCATCAAGTGCTATAACTGCAAAACTATTAAACTTGAGATATCACCTTACTTAAATGCAATAACTCACCAATTAGACAAATCGAGCCAATGGGCAGTCCTCCACCCAGAATGACATCTAACGATGGATTTCCGCTGGAGGTAATCACTTGGCCAGTTTGTGGGCTGGTGCGTGTGCCTGGCATTGGCCGCTGTACATTGCGTTTACGAAAGCTCGACATAATTCCGCAATACGTTTTTTCACTGCAGTTGTTCTAATTTGTAAGGGAAACTCTTGGAAAAACGTTTTAGTGATTATTTATGATAAATTACGCAAATCCGTCTACACAAGCGAAAAGCAAAATAAAAATAAGAAGCAGCAGCACCACTTTAACGCTACGAGTAACACGCTTTCAATTTACTGCAACGGCGACATGAGCTGATTTTAATTTGATGCTTTTGAGTTCTTTATATCTTTTTTATGCAATTTCGAATTGTTTTTCCTTTTCGCTTGGCTGCTGCGTGCCTTTTCCCGTTTTACTGCCCTTTTGTGCTTTTAACGAAATGCGACAACCAGCGATGAGAAATGTCAAAAATGTGGTGGCTTGAACTTTGACAGTAACGCCGTGAACAGCTGATTGAAAATCTGAACAACAACCACACAAAAATGACTTTTGTAGATATTTTCCACCAACGGCGTCAGTGAGCAGTTTTTCCTCTAAATTAAAATCACTTCACTATTTCTTCAAAAATTCAATTTAAATTTTATTTATAATTATTTGTTATCGTTCACTTTTCTACTCCAAATTTGAGTTTTACTTGAGTTTGTCTTCTAATGTAAATCAATTCACTATTTCTTTAAGAAAATTCAATTTAAATTTTTTGTTTTTATTTATGTTATTGTTCAGTCGCATGAGCTTGATTTTTGAATCGTTGAAATCGTATGAAATATCTAAGTTTTTAAATTTTTTGCTGAAGTTCCGTTCTTTTTCTTCTTTTTAAGTATTCGACAGTCGATATTGTAAAAGATTTTTTTATTGCCAAAAGATGTTGACCTATGAAAGTATATAAGCGGGACATCTATCGATCAAAACAACAACACCAGGTAGCAGCGATGCTAACTAATGCTTCTTCGTCTTAATATTAGGGCAACCTTATCTGCCACAATCAGTTTGTTTTGTTTATGCTTGACAGTGATGGAGGAGTCACTTTCACGTGTACCATTAATTTGAGTTTGACAAGATAATTCTACCTTTAAAATTGTGCCACGAACCATTCCATGATTTCTAAAACACTAATGTCATCATCCATGCTGCCATTGTTTTCGTGGATATTTGTTAGTATGCTTATCGCTAGATGACACTTTCGGATAATGTGACATTAAATTCACCTCGATTAGTACAAAGCTAGAGCGACATCTACATATGAGTAGCTTATACATGCGTAGCAAATTGGAAAAAAAGAATGCGCTAGGTGACGCATCCTTGCGGTTGAAGGATTCGTTGAAGTAAATGCATATATATTTATCGTAAATAAACGTTCTAACAAGCTAGTTTTCCCAGCACACATTGTTTTGATTAAGGGGACGTCCATAAATTACGTAAGGTGTTTTTTTGAAAATTCGGACCCCCCTCCCCTTGATGTGATTTGGTGAATTCTGGAAGGACTCCCCCCTCCCTTCCGTGAGACTTTTCTTATAATTTTTAGATGTAATCTGCTATAATAATGTATACTCCCTGCATTAGAAAGTCTACGTGAGATTTTCGTTGACCCCCCTTGGTGAGATTTTGCCGGACCCCCTCCAGACTCACGTAATTAATGGACGGTCCCTAACCAAACATTAACATATTTCCTTAGATCTTCTCAAAGATCGGAAGTTTATGGTTCTTTGTTCTCTAAAAATCAGAGCCGGGCATTAAAATCGTATAATGAAACCTATATGAATGGTCCTTAAGCTAATAAATAACTTTTTTTTCGCTTTGAGCTCGCAAAATAAGCGAGCAGACGTAATTTGAGGACGCATTGGTGTTTCGATGTGTTATAAATTTTAGTCAATGATTTAAAAAATTAATCGAATGTCGAAATTTCTTGGAAGTGTTTGGCTCAATATTAATATGTAAAGTTCAAAGATGTGTAGCTCAGTATGTGTAGGTAGTTTTCTGTAGTGGACGTTTAAAGAGATCGAAGAACAATCGAAAATGCCTTAAATCGAAAAATATCTTCAGTACAAAATTGCAGAGAAGGAGAAAACAAATCGATTTCAATACACGATAAGTTTCGCTGTTTTGATATTTGTCATAAGAAAGCATTGGTTTGCCAGAACATCAATAAATGTTCAGGCGATCCAAGTGATTGACATTTTTGAGAATCATCCTGTAGCTGTTTAAAAAGAATTCCATATCTAATTGAAGTAAATTCATGCTAAACATCAAAAGCAGACGTATATGTTCCATTACTTTTCGATGCTCAATATGGAGTTTAATCAGCGTCTTTGCTGCGATCTCTTCGTTAAGTCTTTGTTGAGATTGAAGACAATGCAAACGAGTAGAGCTGGGACCAAGTCAGGGAACGAATCATACGGAATGAAACAGAATTTTATGAACGACACTTATAATTTCGACTAAGGCGACAATAACTAGAGATCAAAAAAAGGGAATCTTAAGGAATAATCATAGTTACGGACTATCAAAACTGTTGGGCTCGAAACTGCTCTCTCGAAAGACCAAAGTAGTACGTATACTGCATAAGGCATTAGTTTTGTTTCTTGCTTTGTGAGTCGCATATTTGATTTATAAAAAAGATGATTGAACCAAGTAACCTATGAGCTGTAAAATATAGAATATAGTTCAAAAGGTGAAAACTTTCCGATTCTGACACATCGAGCAATGAAGACAACACTAAAACTTAAAAGTTGCCAGATTCGTGAAGAAAAGGAAAACCGAACCTTTATTACAGACACAAGGTGATCGCTGGCACCAGTTCCCTAGGCATACAAGCCGGGAAAAAATATATCAGGATAAGGGAAGATTATAGACTTCTTCAGTTCAAACTTTGACTCTGAACGGATTGATAGCTGTATAAAGTAAAGGAAGTAGTTTTTGAGCAATCCTGGCGCTATCAAACTGATCCTTACTGTGGAATCGTGACCGAATTGTTAGCAATCCATCACCTCTAATTCGGTAAATTATTAAAGGCAAGATACATTAAAATAACACGTATTAGAGTCTATTTTATGACCAAGTTCTAAAAGTTCGGGAAGCGTTGTCAGTGTTCCTATGCATAAGTTTTCAAGACCATCGATGTATATATAGGGCCCTACGAAGAGGTAAAATAAATTGTTCCTTCTCTATGCCGATGATTCCTAATCATCTTAGAATAGACAAGTTTAGCTTAAACTTTTTCCTTAATAATATTAGTAATTTTTTAAGACAATACTCGTATATCTTCAATCATATACTTTCAGTTTTTTCGAAATATTTTGTCTGCTGCAGATTGACATGTGGATTGATACTGCGTTAATATTGCATAGGACACAACCACTCGTCCACATACAGGCCCTGCTCATGATTATGTTGGTCAGCAGCAGTCAGCAGGATATTTGAAGCCAGACAACAAAAAACAAAATATCGAAAAAATTAAATGATTTACAAAGAAACGAAAAGGATAACAATTGAAAAATGCATGTCCTGCTGTGCATTTGGTTATTGTGCGATTTTTTTTTGCTATTGAACAATTGTTACGCATATCCTTTGAGGCATCCTTTTTCAGGGTAGCTACTACAAAATAATGTACAAGCTTATGTAAAAGGATACTGGGCAATGGTCAAGGGAGAGTTAATATATAAAATTTCAAAAATATTGAAAGGGTGCTTTACGTCCCTTTTTCCAAAAGTATTTCGTTGAATAAGATTTCAACGGATTGCGCACACATTGCGTTTTATCGACCATACTGCAGTAAGGATGTATTACATTATTAGACTGAAATGGAAAGTGCTTGATTTATGTGTTTTCATTTTTCATTTATGTAAGAAAATTCTCAATTGGGGTTGAAAATTTGCATTAAAATTTTCGTCCTGTTTGCTTTTTGTTGAACCGTACTAAAACCGTACTTTCACTTCCTGCTGCTGCAATCTGGACCACCTTGAGCTGCTTAATAAAGATCCACCCCTTTTCTTTTAACAAAATCAACTTTCAATTACTCCTTCGCCAGCTTGTGCCGCAACAGCCGAAAGGATAATTGCGACTTTCTTTGGCCATTGTCTATTTCTACGAAGCAACCAACACACACGCTCACAAAAAGTGGGTCACACCCACCAACGTTTTCTGCAGAGGAAAAAGGAACTAACCGATTAGGCAACTTGTTGTTGGTCTACATCTTTCAGCAAGGATCCTTCTCTGATTTTGGTATTCTTCGTTTGTATATCAAACAGCTTTCACCGCGTTAATTAAAGGATATACCCGTATCATTAAATGCAGCAGCATGTGTCAGGTTGCAGAACATTGCACAGGACCTGCTTTAAATTTAATTGTACAAAAAGGATGCGCAGGCAAAAATTGAATGAGAGTATAATGCGTGGCATGATTTGTAGAAAAAGTTACAAAAATGGGATAAAATACGATGCATCATATTTGCGGTCAGAGTTGCTTGATTACAGAGTACAACATAGCTGCCTTTGCTGTTAGCAGTGCAAGACAATGGGAGGATCCATTAGTTAATCTTTGAAATTTATAGTAGGATGTTTTGCCGCACTAATCTCTGTCCGAAGAATTTGCAATCCGGAAAACTTTGGAATTTTGAGTATAAGAGCAGGTTTTTATCAAATCCCAATGATTACCAATTACATACCCAGATCTAGACAATTCATGTTGGAATATTAAGTAATTTAGAAATAATTCTAGAAAAAGGCTTAGGTTTTCAGCTTATCGACCTGGTATTTAAATAATTGTACTGATCGGACGCTGCAGCATGCTGTGAATGTTACATCCGAGGCCAAATTCAGGAAGTGGATATAATGCCGCGTCAATAACATTGCATCTACTATCAGAAGATAGAGTACGGCACTGTACAATAATAATGTGTAGTTTAGAGCAGCAATGGGCAAAATAGGAAAAATGAGCCAATTTTAGCTTTTTACAACAAACACGTCGTTTTTAAAGTGAAACTTATTTGACACTGGTGTCAGAGTTTAAATAACCTATCGAATTGATGATATTTTGAACTGAATCGATGTAATGTATAGTATTATCAGATCCTTGGCGTGCGCCAATGCCTCCCTAGCCCTACCCAATTGACGCCTCTCAGCAAAATAGAATAAAATATAGAAACTTACAAAAAAAGCACGATTGTACTTTAGACCACACAACTGAAGTATATACTCCTTTAGTTCCATCTATATGTATATATTAGGGTGGTTCTTAAGAAAAAAATAAAATGATTTTTTTTCTTTCGAGGCAACCAAACGAAATAACACAAGTATTCGTACTATAAAAACAAGCATGTAAGCATAACCACGATTTAACTATGCATGGTTGGAGCGATGATGCTAGATGGTGATATTAAAAAACATTGTTTTTGTCACTCTCTTTTCCCATACTATTCTCTCACACAAAATCTGTCAATGCTTCGATGCCTACAAAAAGTTGAAAGTTTGTCAACTTCAGGCATGCGTATTGAAGCATGCATGCATACTCACTTTTTATGTGTGTTACTTCATAAGTACACGTGTATTTAAATGAAATGTCAAATGCTTTGATGCATGCGTGCTTTTTATGTATTTCGCCCTTATGTGTGAACCTACTGTCATTTTTTGTCATTCTTCATTACTCACAAATTCCGCGTTGTTGCGTTGACAAATTGAGAATGGGAGCCAGAGTAAAATTTGAATATTCCGTTTTTTCTCTTCCATAAATATTCCATGTGAAAGACAAAGAACAAAACACACAACCTAACTAACACATTCAATTCCCATTCAACGATTTGTTATGCTTACATGCTTATTTTTATAAGGCGAAACACATAAAAAGCATGCATGCATCGATGCCTGCGTCGTATGTTTTTCAACACACATAGAAAGCATCTATTAAAACTTGCCACTCTCTTTTCCCATACGATTTGCTCAGCAAAAATGTATTGCTTAAAAATTTTGTTTTTGTCACTCTCTTTTCCAATACGATTCTCTCACACAAAATCAAATAGGTTATTGGTAAAATATTTTATATAAAATTAAAATTAGCAGGATAGAGATAGTACTTAAAGCTTTTTGTGAGGGCAAAATCATTGATGTGAATTTCTATTTTTATTGTTTGACTAGCACAGCAGGTTTCAATACCTGGGTTGGCTTTAATATGTACGTAAGTACATGGCTACATACGGCATACTTTCGTATGCTCTTGCGTTTTGCGTTTTTTACCCTTTTATTTTGTACCCAGCTCGTTAATTTGCCATTTAATGGCCGCTGTGGGCAATTTTACGAACCAATAAAGTGTTGCTTTTGTTTTTCAGCAGCAAAATGACCTCCAGTTGTGATGAGGGCTGATGTTTTTTGTTTAGCAATTTTTTAATGGTATGTTTCACTTTGTACTGAAAATAATAATATCTTATAATAGTTAGCGACATGCAATACACCATTTAATTTCCTGCAGGCATTGATAAAAGTTTTCAAGAAATCGATATTGTATGACTTTTAGGTGTTTCGGAATTGTTTTATTTTGGTATATATACATATAGGCGCATAGATATGGAGCTATGGGTAGGGGAAGGTGGGGCTAAGCCCAACACTTTTTGTCTTTTTGCAAAAATAATGCAAACAAATTATTCGAAACCTGGGGTGTTGTATATCATTCGAAAGCTACATCCTTTAGCTACAAATCGCATATCGTTTGATGGTTTAATATTGTAGCGAAATTTGCTTTATGCTAGAAAACTCTTGAAATAAATACCAACAAAAGAAACTAAACGATATTAGCACCATCTAGCGCAAAGTGCAGTTTTTGTACTAAAAATAATAAACCGAACAGACGCTGCAGTAAACAATAAAAAGTCGACAACCGAGAGAAATTATCGCCGTCGTACAACGTACAACGCCATCTAGCATAATAGCTAGCTCAACGTCAGTGCGCCATGCTGGTGAATTGTGGATAGTGGTAGAATGCACGCTACAAAGTAGCACTGGTAGGTTGTAGGTAATGGTAGAATATACGCCATCTAGCAGCTAGTAGATTATTCGAGAAAGTGATGCCTGTAGTATAAAAGGGTGTCATTTGAGTTTTCGGACACAGTAGAATTAAAACAGCGAAGCAGAACAGTAGTATTTCAACAGTGAAGTGGAACACTTGAATTAAAAGCAATACAGTGTGATCCGTAGTAAAGTAAAACAGTTTTCTATACAGTGTTAAATTAATATTAGAATTTGAACGTTAATAAAATAAACCATTTTATAACTAAATATGTTTGTGTGTTTTAAATTGTTACACAATCCAGTGATCGAACTCAGAAAAGTGTGAGAGATCGAAATTATCGTCAAAGAGACAGAAATTTCGTAACAATATGTATTCAGTTTGGCGTGAGCTCGTTCAGAATATACCAACCTCGAAATCGAAAAAGCCAAAAATGGTGGGGCTTAACCGGACAGGGGGTGGGGCTAATCCGGCAGTCGCGCCAAAACCAAAATGAATAACAAACATGAAGGCACATTATGTTTAAATGTTATTTTGAATCTTTATTGATGTATTTCGATGTGTTTCGTACAAGAAAAGATTGTATTTGATTGAAAAAATGTTGATTTTAAGTGCTAAGAGCAAAATGATGATGAAAAAATTTTGGATAGAAAAATCAGAATATTTTTTTTCAACGAAACTTAACGCAAAATCGGAAAATATTGAAATTCATTCAAAATCTTCATCTGGTTTTCTTGATCCAATCAGCCAATGTTGCTCGCTTGACACCATGCAATTCCGATGAATCTCGAATCGACGTTTTATCACGAATCACCGAAATAACACCTAATTTCATTTTTTCCTTATCGACTGCAGGCATTTTACGTTTGTAATTACGCACCATTTGCTGTGAATAACTTAAAATAATTAATATCAAAGTTTATTGTGGTTTAGTTATGTCGTAGAAACATTCAATGTGCTTCAGAAGTGTTTATGAATAAGAAACACGAGTTTAAAATGACAAATAAGGTGTCCGGCTTAGCCCCATCGTGTCATTTTTAGCCCCATCGTGTCATTTTTTTAACTCGAACTAAAAACATTGATGAACAATATTTTATCATAAAAACCACACCATCCGATTCAGCACATCTTAATTACCTAAAAACACTCACCGAATATTCTGCGCACTTGTATACAATTTCACAATCCAAAAATTTTGAAAAAAAAAATTTTTACTTTAAGCGAAAAAATACATGTGTCTGCACTCTTCGACGACTGACGCTAAACTGAATTATGAAATATCATCGACACTTCGGAAAATAGTAGCTTATGACAGGGTGCATTCATCGCGCATATGGCCGTTCCGATATTCAAAGTAGTTTTTGATTAATCGCGACTGTCCGGTTTAGCCCCGCGTCCGGTTTAGCCCCACCCTCCCCTACATCAAATAATATATCCAAGCTAAAAATATTTTTATTTATGAATTTCGTACAAATTGATGCTACTCAAAGAGGTGGCTGTGCAAACGTGGCATACATACATATGTAAAAGTTAAGCAATGCAATTTTCCGTAAAATAATATTATATACCTTATCAGAATTAACTAGCAAAAGTTTTCTTACAAAGGCCTGTTCATATATAAGATATTCACGGTCTAAGATTATTCAAAGCAATTTATCCCAATTTGCATCCTTCTTATTAACCGGACTGAAATTCTGTTTGAACAAAAGTTTTGGATAAGACAATTTTTTATAAAAAGGTTCAACCGTTCTCAGAATATTCAAGTTCAAAATTCGATTCCTTAAAAATGTCAATAAAAAAATTTCAATAACCTTTTACGTATGGGCAGATAATAGTAAAGCAGGGTCATTCTTTTACAAACGGATTTCAGGAAAAACAAATTTGACTACTTCAAATGCGATAACATTTTTTTTCTGCATCTTTCAACAAATTTAGTTGGCATAGTCGTTCCAGACAAAAAAAAAAAATATGCTGTCCGGTAGAGATGAAAAATTAGGCTAATTGTTGTCCCATTGGATGGTACGTCTCACGCCAAAAATGAATTCACATACCAAATATGATGTGAGGTGAAGGAAGGCACAATTTGTGAACTTTCTTGTCAAACCTCATTTTCAAACTATGTAATTTTCTTGGATGCATGAAAAAAATCTCATCTTAATAGAGTTTCTACTTAGTTTCAGTGACAACTATTTTTTAAAAAAAAATATCCGCCCCAATTTTGAAAATAAAAAATCCGTCTATTTTTTTAATTTTTTATTAAATAAGATTTTTGCTTGCTTTAAGGCTTCAAGCTTAATTGCTAAGAAGGCTTATAGCTGTAGTAGCTAAACTCTATTATTATTTTAAATTATTTTAAAAGAAAAGTGTGCTTTCTTTCTATAAGATCACCAGATTCAGAGTAGCAAATTCATCAGAGTTTGAACAATTGATCGATGAGTAATTCGCCAAATTTCACCTTCTATCACATTTCCTCCTAAACTATCAATTTTCAGAGCTGGGGCTAAAAAGTTCCTATAATTAGTCAAGAAACATAATAAAGAATTTTTTATTTCGTGACGTCACAGAAAAAAATGTCAAGCCTCTAGCTGCCTCTTGAAAAAATATCAATTTGTACGTAGTTCATACTGAGTAGGCGTTATGCGCCCATGTTATGTAGAAGATAACAGTGAAATTGTTTTTAGTTGGAAGAACCTCAGATATTGGTGCTTTCGTAAAATTCTGAAACACAAATATGGCCTCCATACCCAAGAAGAAGCAATATAATGTACATTAGTCCCAAGTTGCATAAGACAAAAACAGTGTCTCCAGTACACAAATAATCAAAAAAATTTTGAAACATCCCTGAAAAAAATATAAAATACGAGCTGTTTAATACTGAAATGAATGTATCCGATAGAAAGCACCAGGTTCCCTCATCAATTAGAGCCAATTAACAAACAACTGTTAAAATACATACAACTTATCTCATTTCCCATCACCCCCTTGGGGTAAAATGCTGTTATTAACTCGCCACCCAAAAAAATAAAAAGAAAACTAGCAAGGAATCCATGTTAAGCTTGACAACAACAGGAACAGAAATCCACTCTCAAGTGCAGTTAAAAAGGATCGCCCCCTACATGGCAACAACAAAAACAACAATAACTTTAAAGAAATACCAAAGTCCATTTTAAAGAATTTCAAAAAAAAAAAAAAAAAATTTAAAACAACAAAAACATATCGTGTACTTGAACGAAAAACAAGCTGCTGATGAAGCGCCCAAATTTGCGCAGTCAAGAAAGAAAAAAAAAAAATATAAAAAGCATCATCTTTTTAAAGAAGTCAACAAAGCATCACATAACAAGAAAGGGTATCTTAGCAACAATTTTGCTTCAAATATAAAAAAGAGGGTCCTTTTAACAAAAAAAAAAATAAAAGAAATTCTCTTATAAACAGTAAACCCATCATAGAGACTGGTCAGTGGAAAACATGAAAAGCGTACAAGAAGTGAGATATTTTTTAAGTAACATAAGGTGGAACTTATATAAATTAAACTAATTTCTCAGCATTATTAATAAACTGTATTGGGAAAGCTGAGTAAAGTTTAAGTTGAGCATTAAAAAAATTTCGTTCAAAGTAATTAAATTTAATATCCTCTTACACCATGTACCTCCTAATATCTTCATTGAAGCAATTGCGTCCTGTAGTGCGGTCCGACTCAGAGCAGCCGCTTGTTGGATAGCGAAGCAATATAGGTACTGCTCCATCCTCGACATACTGGCTAATCTTCCAATCGATTACAGTGTAGGCTCTTCTTCGAGAAAAACTTTCAGGAGGAGTTTCTGGATATATGTAGTTCGATGAGAGCAGGGCGCTATCAACCTTAACTTTGAAGCCACCATAAACAATGATGTATCAAGGATGGACTGCGGGGTAGGTGTCGGAGTCTATTCAAAACACCCGTAAGTATCACAATCTTTTCGCTTGCCTAACTCAGCTAGCGTTTTCCAAGCAGCAACCTTTGGTAATCTAGAAACCTGCAGGCTAGTAGGCAATGCTAATACGGGAGCGCAGACTATACTCTCCGATAGCCAGGTCGGTATCAAATTCTTTGAATTCGAAGACCAATGCAGGAAGGAGCTTGGGGTCCTTGTATTTATGTCCTCGGTATTTATTCATTACGATTAAATATTTATGTATATTGATCAGAACTTAAAAATTTTATTAAATTTTAATATAATGATACTCTTTTCAATATTTGATGAAACATATGTACAGAAAGTCCAAATCTTTGAAAATTGTATCCAAGGCAGGGGGCGGCAGATTGATTCCTCGCCGCTGCTGATTGAAATCTTCTATTGAGCGAATCGACTTATGATAATTATTTCATGAGTCAACTGAGACAAAACATTAGGTAACGTAAGCTTGTAGCGCTTTCCTACTCTCCTGCGTTTCACCTAATGACTTGACAGTCAACTTTACTAAACTCTCCTGTAAGGGCAGGAGAAAACAGTGCTTCTAGAAGGCCTACTTTTGGTAAGAACAGGCCTTCCCCACTCCTTCCAAACATACTTTCTTTTTAACGAAATACTGTGGCTCAAGAATTAAATTCGTTGTTGTAACCAATGGCAGTAAATATATCAAAAGTACAGTAGTCAAAAAATCAGATCAAAATATTGGTATTTGTGGGCGTGGCATGCTGTTAAACACAACAGTTTTTTATTATTTCAGAAAATGGTGAGTATTTTATTTTTTTCATCGAGAATGATTGGTCAGCGCTCGCAAACTCGCGTCGTGGGACTTTGAATTAATATTTTTTTTTCTGCCTTATCACTTGCGTTGATATTTGAAATGTTTATTTTTTTTTGACCTTTCTTATAGTTTATAATTGACAATAATTACATGTAACTCAACCACCTCAATTTAACATAACATGAAACAGAAGACCAGCCTGGAAAACTATACACCGTTCTTTACTTCTAACAATGCAGATGACAAAAAAGTAATGTCGAATCATAAAACATTGCAATGTGTGAAAAATACCTAAAAAGCTTCAATATAAATGGGGTATTTCTTCTTTGCGTTCTAATATGAGGCCTGATAGCACGTCTACTGTTGGAAGGGATAATGGCCTTCCATGAGCATGAAAATCTAGTTTTGAGAATACCTTATATCTGTCATAGCCGTGCTAGTAGACCTTCTCTGAGGGAGGTCTTGCTCAATAGCCTGGTTGGTGTCGATTAACATTAACAATTGACATTAGTGAACATTCGAGTTCTGACTTGAGTAAACTGTTAAGTAAAGACTTAAGCATATTAAGTCTACAGCTCCTTTCTTTCTTTTTTATTATCTTATTTCATAAAACCCCTATCATGCTGGCATAAGAATATGTTCCGATACTCGAAGCATACCCGTAATTTACAGAAAAAAAAACGGAATTTACTATGATTTTGTTAGTTTTAGAGCTCATACATTCACTCCTGCAGTGCAAAATTAGTTTTATTTTAAAGTTTTTTATTAACTAAGGAAAATACAGAAAGTTATAAAGTTCATACTTTAAAGGTTCATCCTAATGATTACATACTGTTAATCATATATTACCTGCTCATAAGTACAAACATCAATTTTATTTGTTAAATTATCAAAAAATCAAATCAAATATCTACACTGAATTGGACAAAAAAAATTATGTCCAAAAATTTTCCAACATTTTGGAAGTTGTAAACTGCTTGTCATGTCAAATTGCCAATTGGCATAGAATTTCTTGTTCTTTAATTTAATAAAGGTTTCCTTACAAGTACCACTGCTGTTAAGTTCAACTAATTGACATGTCATATGAGTTTGCAACATGATGAAAATACTCGTAAGTAACAGAACTTGTTGAAGGAAAGATATTTTTCTAATAATAGATGCTATTTATTCTTGAAAAAGTTAGGTTGTTGCTAACATCCTGCATATTTGAATGGTTCATTTTGAAAAAAATTTCATTAGACGCCTTTTGGGGAATTTTATCCCTCAAGAGCTCATGTCAATTTTTCTACGCGAAATCGGACCATCTTTCGCCTGAGAAATGAAACAGAATTATCAGTACTTGCAAAGAAAATATTTGCCGAATGGTTCTCAATTAGTTAATACAGAAATATGTACATTATTACGATTCAAAAACTTGTTATAAACTCGTGAAAATGAGTTTAGAAAAGCAAGAGATGCAACAGCTTTCAATAAAATAAATTTCTTTATGACATGAAAACTGCTAGAAATCACACCACTCAATTGTTAAGTAACGTTTTATTTCCATTTAAAAAGTATCCATAATTTTTATGGTCACATTTTTTAAAGCACATGAAATTCTTGCATCTGTTGCTTAAAAACTAATTTTTATTTTTAAGTTGCACAAAGAAAACGAAAAAAAAATCTTTATCCTTTCGTTACATTTATGTCATTATATGAAAGCGTGTATCCTTTTTTAATGCTGTTGTTGTAGCACATAGCACAATACAATATGGCTCCCCAAGTGGTCCAATGGTTTTTTTTTTCCTGTTAATTGAAATGTCTTCAAAGTCGTTAATTTTATTTCATTTTCACAAACTTCGCTTAAAGAATCCTTAATTTGTCGAATTACTTCCTGTCATCTGCTACTTCAATATTATTTTTCATTTTCTCCTCGTGTTCAAGAAGCACGTGTTCGAAACAAAGCAGATCATTTTGGAGGGCAATGTAAGTTTTTTTATTTGGGATTAATATTGAACACATTTTAGTTCACTTCCTTCGTAATGAAAATACAAATGAATGAAAATTTTGATTATATTTATTAAAAAACTAGACGATTTTGTGCATGCTCCACCACAAAACAAAGAGAAAAATGATATACTCTTATGACTTATGTATACTTGACTTCTAAAAAGTTGAGTTTAATATTATGTGCACAAAAACGATTTTCAAGGTCGAAGGTTTCAAAAATCACTATTTCTTTTTTTAATATATCTTATTTATACAGTTGAAATGAAATAAAGGGATCAAAAACTGCTCAACAAAACAAGATTTGTGAATTTATTCTCATTTAGTACTTCCAAAGCACTTTAATGAAAAACAATAACTGTGACCTGTGCCCAAGAAAGATGGTTAGTGTCTAAAACCGATTTTTGAGATAAACGCGTTTAAAGTTTTCGTTACATGTTTTTTTCTAGGCTTAAAACGCCTATAACTCAAAAAGGAAACTTGGGATCAACTTGAGACCACTCCCACGTGAAAGAGCACAAAATTTCCTATAAGATGAAAAAAAAAAAAACGATTTTTAGACATTAACCGTCTTTCTTCGGCACGGGTCACAGTTTATGTTTTTCATTAAGTGATTTGGAAGTACAACATGAGGATAAATTTATAAACCTTTGTTTTGTTGAAGTTACTGCAGATTTTTTACTATCAAAAAATTTAATTTTCTTTATTCTAGGTTCAGACACAGATTAAAAGTTGCCACTCGATGTTTCTATTGGAAAAATACCATAGCATTGTTGTTGTATTTACAAAGATTCTTAGCCCTCCCACGACATTCATTACTATGTATGCAATATTTTCCCAACACTTATCCATTTTACCCGAGAATTTGGAAAGCGAATAAGTTCTGAACTTCTATAGCTAATAGCGTAGACAGACGGCAGCGTTAATGCGCATTAAAAATTTACTAATTCAAATTAAAATTTTACCCTGACAGACGATAGTTTTGTGCATTTAGAAAACAGCTGAATTTGTCATTCTCTTCTCCTATACGATTTTCTCAGCAAAAACGTATTGTTTACAAATTTTGTTTTTGTCACTCTCTTTTCCATATACGATTCTCTCACACAAAATCACAAATAATGACTTCTTAAATTAAAAAAAATGTATTAGGATTTTAATATATGTACATATAAGTATTTTTTGCTAGAAATATTTGAAATAACTAAATATACAACAAATTCAATGTCACAAATAATGACACATTCACAATGACAATGATAATAACATTAGTAATTTAGAATTATCGGCTGCGTTGCCATATTGAACTAGCTTAATTCAGTATAAATTCAGTTTAATTTTGTGCATTTACATCAGAGCTAATGCGCATTAGAATGGGAATAATTCACAAGTTAATTTGAATTAAGTCTGCTAATGCAAATTAACGCTGCCGTCTGTCTACGCTATAACATTCTTTGAGTCTTCGGATAAGTGTAGATCGTGATGCGGCTATATAAAACTGGCGTTTATTAGATTAACAGAAGATATTTTCAGAAACGATAATATAATAAACATGCACATCAAATTTAACTATCAACTATCCTTGTTCCAGATATTCAAAGTCAGAAAAATGGTTTTCGCTATTGTCACGTTTCCAATTGACCGAAGAGTAATTTAATTTAAGCAAAAGTTACATATCATATAATTTCTTATGAAGAAAGTTAAGTGCTTTGAATTTGAAAATTGTCCTTCAACAAAAGTAAAGTACGCAAGAACGGTACAATTTGAAAAAAAATAATAAATAAATTTCTTCTAATCTGTTAAGAAATGTGTAAACGATATGGTTCAGGACTACTATCAAAAGCAGTAGCGTAGTCAGTGAAGGTCAAATATAACCGGCCGAAAATTGTGTCGAAAATTAACAATTTTATTTTTTAAAGAAGAGCTTACTTAATTGCCAACGAATCAGCGGTCCCTGAATTTCGCAACAAAATGTTCGGTTTTGATTATTTTAAGTTAAGGGCCTAGACAAAATATGTTTTCAGATATTTTTGGGTTCAAAAAATGCTAGAGGGTGCAAGTCTTGTCGGAAATGAACAATTTATTTTTTTAAAGAAAGCCAACAAAAATACTAACAAATCGTCGGTGGTCAAATTTTGTAAAATAGTTTTCGTGTTTAATTATTTTAAGTTAAGTCCCAAAAAACTATTTCCTTTAATATTTTTTGGCTATAAAATGGCATTGAAGCATTTTTAGGAAAAGGCAAAAAAAAATTTCCGACAAAATTTCCTGTCTAGTTGTTTTTCAACCAAAAAATTATTCAATAAAATTGTTTTTTTTTTTTGCATTTTCTTACAAATGCTCCAAGGGTTTGTTGGAATGTCAGTGAGCTTTGATTCAAAGAAAAATTATTAATTTCAGACAAGATCCATCCATCCTCATTTCATCAGCCATGGTCATTTTAATTAATTCATTTCAGCATGATGGGTCGATTCTCCTTTAGCATTTTTGACAGGCGCCTATTCTGAATTGGACGACTTGAGGTGTGAGCTGATTCTGTGAGCTTTAATTTCTCTAACAGACTTGTCGTTTGAGAATAGTATTTATCGAAACTCTTTTGTGATCTCATTTTTTCAATCATTATATAAACAGTTCTAATAATTGGCATAGAATCTTTGTTTCCAATCGCTCGGCCTTGCATCGTCATTATTAAATACCGCAATGCGCATCATAAGCCAAAATCGCATTTCCCCTGATTTTAAGACCATTGGTTTTACTTTTCGCAAAATAAGAGCACATTCCAAGTAACAACAAAATCGGGAGTGAAGTTCCTTTAGTGTACATACATATATTTATTTGCCGCGTACTGAATACTTGGTTGAGAAAAAGAAAAATTTTCGAAAAAGACTTCAAATATAGTAAAATTTATTTGTTTTTGAGAAAGGCTTATGTGAGAAATTTTTATGTTAAAAATTTCATGTCAGTTTTAAAAATTAGCTGTAAGGAAGCCGTCAAAAAAACTGCGAAACGTCGGCAAAATATAATTGAAACTAAAAAAATAAATTATTCTTTTTAATTTTTTATTACAAAAAATTTTATCACTAATAAGCCTTTTTCAAAAAACAAAAATAATTAAAAATTGTGTAAGAAGTGACTTTTTCAATCATATACTCGTATGTAGTAAGATTCGTTTGCCCCCCTCCAAAAATAAATAAATGAAAAAATATAAGTTGATTAAGGATAATATATAAAACTAACAGTACATTGTAACAAAAATTCAAAGAAACACAGTTATTTTCAGGATAAAAAAGGACACACGTTGGGAGTAGAAAAAAAATAACGCACTACTAATCATTTTATGATCACTATTGATGACTGTTGATCACAATGTATTGTGCAAGATATCCTTTACAAAGGACATGCCAGACAAATGGAAAGAAAAATACGAGAAAGGGTACATCGAGCTGAACTAAAGAGTAAATCTAAAAGTGTGGGAACTGCAGACAGAGACAAATCGTAAGAAAGGATAATAAATTATACAAGTTGTCACTGAGAATGCCAAGCCAAGCAAACAGAGACACCAATAAGCGATGGTCAAAGAGTCATTACATTGTATTGTGCAAGGATATAAGAAGGATGTACGAGATAAAATTCACTGCGACGAATGTAAAACAATTAAAAAACAACATTTTTCGTAGAATCCTTTTGTCACACTTTTTTTTGTTGGAAAGAAATGCTGTAAAAACTGAAACCGTTACTGTGTAGTATCTTGCACTGCAAAGGAGTAGATATAACAACTAATTTAATAGTTAGAGAAACCCTTTTTCTGTTTTTTCTGTGTTACTGTCGCCGAGAAAGGAAATTTTTTGCAATTCTGCACCAAATGCTTGACCAGCAGCCTTAGCATATGCACAGTACATAAGCAGCTGCTTTGTCCTGCTGCGTTTGCACTGATTCGTTGGCTACGCCACCTTAAATTTGAATCCTTTCTTATCCTTTTTTGCTCATGCTGGCTGCTTGACTGGCTGCCCATTGTCCTTTTCAGCTATTTTACGTTGAAAATTTATGAAGCATAACTCTGCGTTTGTTACGCAATGTTGCTGGCGTAGCAACTTAAAGAAAACCGCTGAATATTCTTTTGTGCTGAACCAAAGAGAATGTTTGCCGCAACCATAGAAAGTAAAATACTACTAAATACATAATTATTGGCATGACGAATACTGAAGATTAGTCGAATGAAAGGCTGCAACCTCATACAACAAAAGGCACGATGTCAGAAAGTGTTTAATGGACTTGAGTTAAAGCAATGGCTACTGAACCTGGCGATCGCTTGAATTGATCCTCAAGAGTTAAATCGAACTATTTCAAGTGCGCAACACTTTATGAATATTTTCTTTTTCTATTTTCTAACATATGAAAAACATAAATTAAGCGTTAGCCTTTTTTCTTTGAATTGTCAGTTTAGTTAAAAAATTATGAGATAAATAAGTGTGAGAAGTTATGTTACATAAATTGAGATGCACAAAATTTCAACTGATCCTCCTTCTCTAATGTTTATTGCTTTTAAAAATATTTTTTTCACACTTCAACTTTTTCATCAGGTAGGATTTCAAACGGAGTTAAGGTCGCCAGATTGAGAGTATAAATTTAGAAATGTATATGAAGGGCTTATCAATCAGACTTTAAGATATTAATTGTGGATTAATTAATGTAATTGAAACAATTTTTGATATCCATATTTTTGATTATTTCATTGGGTACTTTAGCGAAGGCCATCTCGAATAGAAGCGATCTTTCAAGTGTAATTATTTATTATTATGATTTTTTTTTGAGAAGAAAATCATGTCCACTAATATGGTATATTATTTCATAAGTCGTTTTTGTTTTTGGATGTCAGCCGCCAAATATTTTAAAAGAAAGTTTCCATGAATTGAAAAAAAACAGTACATATTCAGCAATACCTCTATAAATTTTCAGAGTAGAATAGCAAGAAATGCGTAAATGACAAGCATATCGTCACCTCAGAGTGTAAATGTCCTATCAGCAAAAACATGAAACTGAGAAAACAGTGTTTTAAAGTTATTTACTCTGCGATTTGCTATTTAAGAATTATTAATGTTTTTTTTTTTATTATTATTTTGCCTCTCTGTAATTACCTATACGGTATTTGAAAAAACTTTATTGAAACTTACCTTTGATTTTTCTGTAATTAAAATTATCCAGATTTGTGTGAGTTAGGACATTTGCATTCGGAAACTCCACGTAAAAGGTATATTACGTTTGATCAAAACACACAAAAAGTTTTCATTTTTTATCAGGGACATAACTTTTATAAGTTTTATGTCAAAAAATTGGTTTATAATTATTATGAATATGAAATATTTTATTAGTTGTCAATAACTATTATTTTTCAATGGATTCTTTTTTACGTTGAGTCATAACTATTATGAATAAGAGATATTTTATAAGTTGTCAATAACTATTAATTTGGAAAAAATATTTTTTTACGTTGTTTTGAAAAAAGTGTTCAACAGATTTTCATTTTTGTGAATCTTATTGCACCAATCGATGGGGAGGTGGTTTTTATGACATCACCAGAGGTGGTCATCGGTTCGAAAATGTACGCGATTTTGACTCATTTTTGAAGTTTTTTTTTGCTTCAATCAATGCAAAGAGGTCTAAAAAGGGTACTGACCTCTGGTGATGTCATAAAAACTACCTCCCCATCGATTGGTGCAAAAAGATTCACAAAAATGAAATGCTGTTGAACACTTTTTTCAAAACAACGTAAAAAAATATTTTTTCCAAATTAATAGTTATTGACAACTAATAAAATATCTCTTATGCATAATAGTTATGACTCAACGTAAAAAAGAATCAATTGAAAAATAATAGTTATTGACAACTAATAAAATATTTCTTAGTCATAATAGTTATGACTCAACGTAAAAAAAATCCATTGAAAAATAATAGTAAATCAATTTTTAAAAATAATTATTAAAATTGGGCAATTTTTTCAATCTGAAAAAAGAAAATAATAGTTATTTTGGGTCCCTGTTTTTTATTCGTGAACATGTTTGATGGGATGCATAGGATAGCGGGTATGTAGAAAAATCTATTCTAAAGTGTTTTGGCTGAACCCTTACGTCACGCGTAGTGCTAACGTTCACGGCACGCTCATGCTAGTGTTATATCTTAGACCAGCGGTGGGCATAGAAATCTAACAAAAGAGCAAAACAACAACATCAAGCAATAACAAACGAAATTTTAAAGTTTTTTTTTTTTACTTTCATTTCCAAATTTGCCATTAGCACAAATAAAAACCAAATTGCATTACAAACAAAAACAATTGCTAGTACTTCAAAAATCTGTTCACAGAGGGCGCTGTATGCAAAAAATAAAATATAATAATTTTATAAGTCACATAATTGAATAAGTCACAGCTCCTAAGATACTAAGCCGATATTGACAAACGAAGATTTTAACTATTTGTTTATCTAAGAGGACTAAGAGGGGGACGAAAAAAAAAAGATTGATAGATAACGTCGAAAATGGAAACAAAAAATTCTTTTGAGAATTTTTATTTTCCTCATGTAGGGCCAAACAAATTCCTTCCAAAATTTAGATTCGACCTCTTCGCATCAGTTGGTGCAATAATTTTTTTTTTTCATCAAATGAGGCCTAAACAGATATAAGAAAGTACCATTCTTACTTCAAAATCCATTTTCGGCCTTTTTACAACGATTGGTGTCAGAAATTTTTTGTCTTGAAACGAGGCCAAATGACCGCCAGGGATACCCTTTCCCCTCTCCTACTAAATTCCATTCACACTTTTGACTTGAGAGCGATTGTTTACTATTTAGTGTGACTTCAAATGCAAAAAAGTAGTTAGGACATTTGCACTCTGAGATTTTATTCTGAAAGCTGCAGTTAGGACATAACGCAGATCTTTGGAACGGGAAGAGGTAGCCAAATTTCGATAACGCCAATCGAAAGAGTGTATTTTCTTTAGTAAGTTGGCGTGTTAAAAAAATTTTGTCAAAAAGTGCGATAGGACACTCTGAGGTGACGATATAAAGACCGCGTCTTCTAATTTATGGATGCAATTACTAGTCATATTGTGAAAACTAGCGAGTGTCAAGTACTAATACATACAAAATGCGAAAACTTGAGGTTAAGTACATATGAAATGTTGTTTTTCGGCTATTTTTGAGGTTATGTACAGGATTCTAAGATTTTCTCGGCTAATTTCTAATGAGAAGCCTTATTCTTCGTCTTTAAAATGAGTTTTCAAATGGTGATTTATGATGTTTCCTCGCCATTTTAAGGTGACATGGAATTTGATCCCCTTCTTTCGAAATACTGAAATTTGCTTTATTTTCTGAAAAACTCCATGTTTTATTATTGTTTAGATAATATCGTCGTATCGATAACTACCGCCCATTGTACATACGTATATTGTATAATGTATAATAAAATATCTACATTCTATCGAATAGTCAAGCAGCAATAAGATCTCATGAATCAGCTCATACTACATGGGTAGATATATTTAGAATCATTGTCGATTATTTTTATATCTAAAGAACTCGGCGAATCTTATAAACGTTCACATGTGTCGTAACTGTATTCTCGATGAACTAGCCATCAGAGGCACGATACAATAAGATACAATAAACAAATTACTTTTTTGAAGTTTTTATTTATGTATTTCTTTTTATGAGAAGTGGCCTCAAAATGTTTATCATTTCTTTATTTTTTTTTTCTCAAGTTGGTGATTATTTCTCACAGTTAATTTCTTAATTCAACCCTAATTTTCACAAGCATTTCACCACCTTCAACAGTAATTTAAAATCGATTAAGCCCTTCACTGCACAAGAAAATATGTTCAGTTGAATTGTATAAATACCAACCAGCATTTAGGCACATTTATGCATTACCACGCAACGTCATCGACCTTTGTTGAACAAAGGTTTTCTTAGAAATATACCAAACCCCTTAACAAACCCTTGTTTTCTACCCCATTGATAAATTAGAAAACAATCAAAAATATGGCATTATCATCATCATTATCAGCGACATTTAACCGATCTCCACATATGGTGGTCTAACACCTTAAATGATTATGAACCACTTCAATGGGTTAAACGGCTGACATAAAAAAGGCAAAAAACGGAAAGGGTTAAAATTGTTTGTTGCGACTCAAATGGTCATTTCAAATGAAAATTTTACACTAAATATAATTAAGCAGAATTCTGTTATTTTTTTTTTTGAGTTTTTGAGTAATATTTGTTGGAACTGCTTAAAACGTTTTTCAATTTGAAGCTTGGTTCTCAGTTGCCAATATCACACACACATATGAATTCAACTTACGTGAAAGAGTAAATTGTTCTATGTTGAATATGGATAAATCTTTGAAATAAAGTATACCGAGACTGGATCAAAATGTGGGGGCAGCAAAATGATCCTCGTAATATTAAATTAAAATTTACTTTTGATCATGACTATGACATAATTATTCAATTCCAAATTTTATTCCAAATTCAAATTTTTGAAAACTAAAATATTGAAACTATTTTGAGTTCAAAAATACTTAACTTTACTAGGGTATATGGGGACATAAAATATGATAACCTTTATTTTTTTGTTAGTAAAAGCAGGGAACGGAAAATGTCCATGCTTCGCCACTGAACATAGACTCAGCTAATTGTTATTTTCTGTTAAGAATCTTTCCAAAAGAAATCGGTTTGTGAAAACAATACAATGGATAAGAGTAAGGGGCCGTCCATTAATTCCGTGAGGTGGTTTTTGAAAATTCGGACTCCCTCTCCCCTTGGTGAGATTTGGTGAGTTCTGATGGAACTCCCCTCCCTTCCGTGAGACTTACCTTATAATTTTTAAATGTAATTTGCTATAATAATCCCGGTGGCGTTTTTGGGCGACATCATCTGTTATGATATTGTCATTGATGAGTCATAATGACAATATCACGAACATGGCTTGCTCTGCATGACATTGTCCGAAATGATTTTTTCATCGATGAATCTTTATGAGAATGTCGGAAAGCTAGCACGCTGTGCAGGACAATATCATTCAAATGTCTCCGTACTTTCGAAAAGTTTCGAATTAGTGAGATTGTCCGTTAGAATTCACTTACAAGTTGACGACTGCATGACATTGTCTCTTAAATGTCGCCATTAATGAGTAAAAGTCACGAACAACAAGTACAAGTTATGAGTACTGTTAACAGTCGGCTGCGGTCAGTTTGTCAAGTGAATTGATAAAAACATTAAAAAAAATTGGCGTATTCTAAAAAAATTTGAAAAATTTTGGTTTAAAATCTAAATTTAATAATAATTTCTTAATTAATAATAAATACTACAACCCAGACTAAATACAAGCATTTTAAAGTAAGTTAACATGTTTTCAAAAAAGACATTAAATAGAGCTATTAAAACAAAAAAAATGTATCGTTTTTTAACAGATTCCACTGATCGTCAAGAACTTGTTGCTGATCTCTGCAGGAGCATTAAAAAATCGTGAAGTCAAACAACATTGCAGAATAAAGGATAATTCCGAAAAAAAACAGAAACAATTCAGAAAAACAAACAACATAGGAATAAGTATTTAAATAACATAGAATTAATAATAAAAAGAGTAGAACTTTCTTTGTAAATTCTTAAATCTCCATGTAAAGTTTTTCTTAAACTATTCAAAAATATTTGATTAATAAATCTAAATAAAAACAAATAAAAAACAAAAAAAAAGTGATTTTTTTTTTCATGCTGACGTTGTTGTGACAAATTCATTAATGACAACTCGATGACATTTTCATATAAGTGTCGCTTTAGTGCTGACTCTGAAATGACATTGTCACCGATGAATAATAAATGCCAATTGACTCCAACAGTCACTCGAAAGTGTACGCATAAGTGAACTATTCATATTCATATAGTCTCTGCATTAAAAAGTTGACGTGAGATTTTTATTGACTGTCCCTTAGTGAAACTTTTTCGGACCCCGTCTCCACTATTTTGACTCACGTAATTTATGGACGTCCCCTAAGGCGATTTTAATATGTACGGTAAAAGATTCAATTTGACATAAATTTGATAAGCATAGGTACCGAATTATTCAATAGAAGGCCCACGGTTCGAGAGCAATATAATTTTCGTAATCTCAATTGAGATTGATGTTTGGTTGGTAGCCAAGAGAAGTTTGTAATTCGAAATCGTGTGAGGTCACTTAATCCTTTACATTTGCTTCAAGAAAGTGTTTAAAAAGTTGGTTTTCGTTGCGTCATTGGGACCATGGTTCGCGAAAATAAAACAACGCTGGTTATGAGAGTTGGAATGGTTTTTGATTTCAATATTTTATGGAGTTGTAGAATAACGCTTCTGTTTTGTTGAATATAGGAGCTACATTATCTCCGGTACCGCCTCTAGAAGTGAGAATGCTGCCAAGGTTGCAGAACGATACATTGATGTTTCTACTGTTCCCGTATTTGTTAAAATTTAAAAAGAGTCCATGTTGTTAGGTATTGATTCAGCTTTTGCAGTCTTAATACATAAGCAGGTCTGCTTAATCACATATGATTTACATACCTTCGAGATGTCCCATTGCATTACATACTTTTCAACAATAGAACATATTTTCTTGTATTCAGTGCATTCCAAATTGACCCTCTGAAGGCAATTGTGAAGTCAACGAAACATAAATTAATGCTCATTTGGCATTCCCACACTGCTCCAGAGCTATACGTAGTGATATGAGCGGTAGTTTGCTTTCAATGCATTGGAAAATTACTTAGTACTTAAAGGGACGAGCTCAAGAAGGTTATAAATGGCGAATCACCCATCTTTTGAATTTTAGTAAGTAATCCTTCAGACCACTTGTTAAGTAAACTCTCTTTTTTCCAAAAGGCGTGAAGAATGGGAGAAGTAGTTACATAATTTGTGCGATGCTTCACAGGCACCATGTTGTCATAACTGATGATTTCTTCAACAGAAGAAGACAACTGGAAATAAACTATACGCTTCTGGATGTATTTGCTAATGGCTTTATGGCTTTTATTGATTTGCGTTCATTATTGAAAGGATTAAGAGTGCTGGTTAAGTGTTTATACGATCCCACTGAGTACGAGAACTACGATTTTAGTATTGTGGCATTTTTATTTCAGAGATTTTCCTGAGAAAGTCACTGAAATCCGATTATGGTCTCATGAAGACTACCTTATTGCAAGAATGTTTGGAAGTTTCACTTTCCTATTTGTGTAATATTTTTTGTAGCCAAAATTATTTTATTTTGTTTTAGTATCTGAAATTTGTATTGATGAAGTGATAAGTCTAGATTTTACAATAAGGCGGTAGGGCTGGTTCCATTTAAAAATAAATTTTGAAATTTGGTATATTGGCCTCCCTAGAGTCCTCGAGCCGAGTGGTTACTGTAAGACTTTATCTATAATATGAAAAATGGCAAAAACCCGAAATATGTTGAGATAGAGACATTGGAACTTCGAGACTTGTATATCATCAGGGCCGAATTCTTTGAATATGTTACTCACTATCAAAATGTTCGATTACTTTAATCAAATTGTTCGATTACTCTAATGCCTCTTACTGCTGGTGTACCTGCAACTCTAACGCATGCCTTGGCTACCACATCTGTTCAATTGTATATTTTATATCAATTTTTTCCATCCTGGCAAGTGATATTTTGTCAAACTGAAACGATTAGGTGTGGCTCATTAACAAATCTTTAGAGGCGACTTAAGAATGATGTTCTTTTGAGAAGTGTCCTGCAAATGCAGCACTAAGTCTACTAATGCTGTCTCTAACTTAGAGATTACAGTAAATGATCGTATACATATTATACTCATGCTTCATAATATACCAAACTGTGTAAGGAAGTCTGATGGTTTACATAAACACGCACGCCTACTCAAAACATTTTCCAAATTGTAAAGCCCGTGATTTGCGCTACAAAGTGAAACTTCCTTTAGAAGAGGATACTGTGTTCTATGACAGTGTAAGAAAAATACAAATGTGTAGTAAATTAAAGGATTTGAGTAGAGCTGATGCTACGATCTTAAAAATATATTTTGCAAACACACTGAAATGCTAGTGACGGCCAAATAGTAACAACTTTGAAACCTAAGCCTTGCAAGGATCATTGCTGATAATTTCCAGGAACAGATTCCTTTTTGCAAGCGTATGAAATCAAAAGAAAAATAAATAAAAAGATGGTTTAAAGATTTGCATATGCAGTGCTGTGAGGGTTGCTCAAGAACATAAGGGTTAAGCTGATTATCAACTTATGATAGATTGAAGAATGAGGCAGTGTTTTGTTTAAGAGTTGAATTGAAATGAAATTGGTTTGGAAAGGAAAACATTTGAATTAAGGGATTTGGTTGCATCTTCTTCTATTCTCCCAAAAGTAAAAACTTTGATCTTCGCCGAAATACATACATACATAAGTGGTACATATTTTCGGTGCAGCCTGGTTAGGCAATTCCTAGAAGTAAAGGATTTTGCTGCAAGCAATGCTTTAAGAGTTTTGGTAATTAGCAAGGATTGTGGGCAATTTAAAATGTAAACGAAGCATTAAACTATCCATATCAAAAATGTTATATATTGACTAAATTTTATTTCGTTTTTCATATGATACTAAGAGGCTACTACTCAAAATTCAAAAACAAACTTCCTAGTACATACAAAATACAGGGTAGGCACAGATAAATTGAAGAGTTTGAAAAGTTCGATTTCAATCAATTTTTTTATTTTTGTTCGAGGACATCCTTGGAGATTAAAATGGCTACGCATGCTGTCCAGTAACAACTAAAACTCATCGAGTTACGTATTCCAATGAAAGATCAATTATTTCAACTATGAGATGACAAGCGATACGATAACAATATAGGAAAACTAAAAGCTTAATGTGGTAATGGGGAACTTGCAGGAAGTAGTTCTTGGCTGAAAAGCACGCTGTTGATGACAGCGTTATAGCTGAATAAACTAACAGCCTCTATTCCTTATAAAATGAGGAAAATTAGTCAGAAAGATTAAAAGGTGTAGCGATTAAAGATAATCAGGAGATATGGTTCAAACAGAATGGTGCTACTGCGCACACTGCCAAAGCGATGACCCTGTAATAAATTTCCAGTGAATGAATAACTTTTGGAAATACTGAACTTGTTTAACCTCCGTTAAAGGGAAACTTTTTGCTGAGCCAAGGGAAGAACATGACACTCAACTATCCTTAATGGCTTGAGTTCTGTCTCCACAAACTTGAACTATTCTGTTCCAGTAATTTCATTCACGAGGGATTACATAGCTCACATTCCATATTGGGATAACTGGAAGGGAGGAGGATTCTCGAGGAGAAGAGGCCATATTAATTTCTAGATGGATGGCTACAAGCTAAATAGCTAAATGGGTTATGGTATATATACATATATGTACTATAAGGAACTGAAGATAAGAATTGCTGCGAGGTTACCAGACAATTGTAGCATTTTTCAAGCAGAGGTTATAGCTATAGAAGAGGTAATATTCTGGCTTAGGATACATGTTGTATTCAAAAAAGACACAAGCAATTATTCAAATATATAGGGTGCTATTAGTTCTCTAGAATCAGTCTTCAAAAACTTACTAGCAGCCCAGAAATGCCGCTGGTCTCTTAATGAAATGGCTCAGCATTTTAACATTCAATTCATGTGGGTCCTTGGATGGGATGGTAATTCCCAAGCCGATAAGCTTGGTAAGCAAGGGAATTCTACATAAATTTCTTAAGACAAGGCATGCCATTTGTTACCAGGAACTTGCTGGAACCAATAGTCATCTTACAACATATTAAAGCAAATGTGACCGAAATGAAATGTTAAACAGTTTCTAGAACTGATTTCTCGAATTAGATATAGTGTCTCGGCAGGTGTTCACTCTTACTAAAATCTGACATTTAAGGATGCAATTTAAGGATGTTGTTTTTCACACATAATATTGAAAAAAGTCCGGTATTATTCATATATCCAAATAAAATGATAAATTGAATAGCATGTATTTGTAGTGGTAAGATTTGTTTCACATCATTCAATGGTTGCAATACAAAACTAAATTGACTCAGATAATAAAAAAATAAATAGCTGTTATCCCTATGCATTAAACTGATCTTTAGCAACCAAGTGTTTGCTGTCAGTGATAATAAACAATAAATCAAAACACCATAAAGTGACAATGTCATAAAATCAAAAACACAATTGCCCGACATTGATTAAAAAGAATAAACAATAAAGAATAAAATTCCTTTCGTGAAGAAATCATTTCAGGCCTTTTTTGTCCTTAAGAAATTGAACAACTAAAAAGATGAAGCGGGTGTAGAAATTAAGGTTTTCTTATAAATATCGTTTTATCATTACTAAAAAAATAAGCTGATCTTACCTTTGATGCAACCCTAAGGAAAATAGCTCCATTCATTGAACCTACAATAGGGTTGAATCAAAAGGGTGTAACATTTAAGAGGAACAACATTTAAGCAAAGGCATTTCAAACAAAAGGATTAAAAAGACCTTTGACAAAGGGGTTTTCAGAGCTGCCGCATTGTTAAGACAGTTTAAGGGTTATGTTGGGGTTAAAAGGTTGATATCTTTAAATGTTACAATATGAAGTAAGGAAAATAAATTTCATGAAGCGGAAAGTGATTGTGTTTTTATTAAATCTGTTTTTTTTCTATCAGGAAAGTGTTTTATTATTTTTTGAACAAAATGGTGTTAAGGGAACGATTAGCCCTAACACTTTCCTTAATCTAAGATGATATAACTAATAGCTCAAGAAAACTGTTCTTGGTTTCTTTCGAATTTAATACTAGGCTTAGAAATAATTTTTTTATCTTTATTGATGCCTGGTGAGTACTCTGAGAAAAAGGTTTGATTGCATGTAACACATGTAGTATGTATATTTAATATAATTCAATCAAATATTTATTTGAGCCAAACATATTTTATTTGGAATAAAAAGTGACAAATTTTGGTTGAAGCATTGAATCAAATAATTCAATTGCTCTATATCAAATATAAATTGCTATACAGTAGAACCTCGATTATCCATCAGGTACGGGGATGACGGCATGACGGATAATCGAAAAGACGGTTAATAGAAAACACATAAGTTTTAGATCTTATATCCTAAATTCTGAGAATTTTTTCGCTGTCAATATGTATAGGTACAAATACGCAAAAGAATGTCAGATTAAAATTGAACGCCAAACTAACAACAAGTAATTTTCGAAAAGGTCAAACTACAGAAATCAAAAACAAATGAAATACAGTTTTGATTGTGTATTGAATGAATAAAGAATTACGATTTTGTGAAAAATTCAATAAACTTTGTTTGTTTGGCTGTTGTTTCCGATTTTGTTGTGGCAAAGCTGCGCAAACGTCGAAGAATCATTGAATCGGTATGATTGGCATCATCTTGCTTAACGTAACAATCGATAAACTTTTGAATGTTGAGTGTTGCTTCATTTGCTTCTTTGCGCAAATCTTTAGATGTATCTGTAACAACAGTATCTTCACACCATCATATTCAGCCTCAGTATCAGATTCATGGATTGGTTCATCTTCATTCACTATTTCAATGACTTCATCATCCGTCATGATACGATATCCAACTTCTATAGCGTCACCGCGAAATTAAGACATGAAATGAAATGGACCTTGACGGATAACGGAGGTGACGGATAATAGGGAAACGGATAATCGAGTTTCTAATGTATTTAATATAGAGTAAAGCTTTCTCAAGTGGGCACAGTAAAAACCAAGTTATTAAACTTAAACTTTTTATTGCATAAATTTGAAGATATAATTATCAATATTAGGGCCTTATATTTACTTATTTTTGAAAAATTTGAATTTACATAACTTTTTCCTGAAAAAACATTTTAGTACGTTTCATAAATAAAAGAGTTCCGAATGTTTAGGTGTCGCCACCTAGACAATTTTACTCCTATAAACCATCCGATAATAAAAATTTGACACACAATTTGGCGACATTCAAACAGTCGTAAATTTTTTATTTATGAAACGTACTAAAATGTTTTCTTAGGAAAAAGTTGTGTAGACTTTACAGAACGATTCTTTGGAAAAATTTTGTTTCTGTACATATGAGAAGTTAGTTTAAATTCTATTTGTTTATTAAAAAGTTAATTTTTCATAAGTAATAAATAAAAATTTTATAAAAACTATGTTTCATATAAATTGTAAAATATTTCTTGTTCTATCACGAAAATTTCATTAACTTTTTCTTAATATTTACTGAGAAATCGCATTTTAAAAAAAACACGTACATAGAAATTCACTTGTTCATTACTTTTTAAGAAATTCAAATTTTGAAAAAATAAATATAAGGCCTAATATTGATCAATATATCTTCAAAGCTATGCAATAAAAAGTTTAAGTTTAATAACTTGGTTTTTACTGTGTCCACTTGAGAAAACTTTACTCATAATCGTTTTCAGTGGTTGGAAGAAAATCTATACTGGAGTGAGTTGGCGGAAAAGTATACGAAAGGCTTGCATTGCAAGATTTTTCTCAATTATTTTTTGACTAATTTTTTCGAATTTTTAATATTTATCGACTTTCTCAACATTTTTCAACTTGCAGTACATTTTTTGAATATTTCGACATCCGCAAAATGTTTTCAACTTATATAATATTTTTCGAAATTTTTAACATTTCTCCACTTTTTAAAAATTTTTTGAGCTTCTTTCAATATTCGATGTTTTACGATTCTTATTAGCTTTTCGAATTTCTTTTGATTCTATTCAAACTTTACCTACTTTTCATTATTAAGATGTCGACAAATTGTCTATGTGACGATTTATTTCTTTTTTCAATTTTGATATTTTTGTTGAAGGACTAATATCTACGAAATTATAATTGGGTCGATATTAATGCAGATCTTCTCAAGGTTGGCATTGAATGAGTCTTATTTTTTTTTGTATAGTATACTTGCTCAGTGATGCTATTTCAGTTTTGTGAAAATATACTGAATCGAGACTTCAAATGTACATTTTAGATGCCGAATGTACTTTTCGTCATTCGTCATGAACATTAAAAAGTTACTTAAGATACCGACAACTTAATGAAAATTTTAACGATCACCAAACCATTACCACAATGGCAATTTTTAGAAATAGTCCAAGTGTAGTGAAAATAAGCCAAGTGTACTGAAAATGCATCAAGTTTACCGAATGTACTAAAAACTGGTCGAATGTATTGACGACGATTTTCACGACGCAATTGTACAAAAAAAAAGTACAAATGAACCGAAAATGCCATCACTGTACTTGCGGCTTGTCACTCCTATGAGATATATTTTTGCATGCGAGATGTCACCTCCAACTTTTTGTTCAATGTTTATCTTTATCACAAAAACTTTTCCAAAACGATCTCGAATTTGAGTTGTACGGACGTGTTTTGGTTGCGCTACAATAAAATCACTTTTTACCTAGTTTTTATGTTAAATAAATTTATAACTGTAATTTAAACAAGTTATTTAGAACTGACTATTCAAGCGTCTTAATCAATTTCAATCAAAAATCACGCACAAACTAATTAACTAAATTTTAATAATATAACAATTGCATATTGTTCCTGTCATTAAACCGGTTTTATTTTGTTTCTTCTAAAATGAGTGATAAAATAAAAACTCGCCTACAGCATCAGGCCTCTCTTGTTACAACAAAAAAAAAGTGCGTTATCTCCTAACTGCACTATTCCGAAAGCTTCAGAAAATTTGAGTTTTGCTAACTCTCTTCAGGACCAGCTAAGAGTAATGGAACAGCGCCTGAGCCTAAGCAACAACAGCTTACTTGAGCAACTAACTAATAAAATTATGTGTATCGATTCAAAAATTGAAAATGAAATCAGACTAGTGAGAGTGCTTTGTGATCAACTTGGTGAAAAAATTATCATTCTTGAGAGAGAATTGGAAGCTTTGACTCAGCGATGTAATGAGCTCTATAAACTGAAGAATCAATTTGAAAGTGGTACATGTTCATGCGTTGGTGCTAACAACAACAATGGCTTTATAGATATTTCTGCTGATGCGGTACTTATTGGTGTTATGTTTACTGAGGGTGAAAATTTAAAGAGCGTTTTTAACCAAATATGCCACTCCATAGATTTCTTGCCGCCGACAATGCGTGACATTTTTCGAGTTAAGCCGAGTTCGAGTAATCCAAACTCTGTTGTTATTGTGAAGTTCTTTACTCCATATGATCGTAATCGTGTTCTGAGAGCTTTCCGAGAATACCAACGAAGAATGAAAGCTGCTGTTAATCTACGCTCTGCTGGTTTTGAGGTGGATTCTAAGGTATTTATGCACGAAAGTCTCACTCCACTCAACCGAAAAATTATGCAGGCTGCGGTGAGGTTCAAACGTCTAAAATCAATATTCAATGCATTTACTTTACGTGGTGCTGTGTATATACGACTAAGAAAAGATTCACCTGCATTTCTTACTGATTCCATGGAAGCCTTACATACATTTTTATCTGAAGACGGTGTGCCTGATATTGCCTCTGCTGAAGCTGAAGCCTGATAGTATAATTATGCTGTTTAAGAATAAGTTCTCATATATTTTAGTCTCTTTTATTTACTTTAGATTCTTCTGTAATTCACCCTTAGTTTTTTGTGTTCACTCTCAAACCTTTTCTTATATCTTCTACCTATCACTGTTTTTTGCCCTTTGCTGTTGCGCTGATGTATTAGTTTATGCCAGCATTAAGTGATACAGATGCTAATGCTAACGAAAATCATAAAATACTTATTAATGTGTTATGCAATAATAGTTCTGGATTAAAAGTAACACATTTTAATGCAAGAAGCTTGAATGCTTGCAAGTTGGATTGTTTCAGGCATGTTTTTGAAGACTCTGCAGTGGATATTATCTGTGTTTCTGAAACATGGTTTAACCAGGATGTAGATGACTCCTTCTACTGCCTTAATAATTACAAATTGTTGAGAAATTCGTACAGCCCATGTCGTTAATAAATCGTGTCCGTGATTTACGAGGTTTGTAGTTTTAGCACTTAACAAGCGAAATCGGGCCTATACTAAATGGAAGAGAAATCCCTGTGCTACTTCGTGGGAGGAATATAGAATAGCCCGGAATGCAGCCACTTATGCTGTGAGAGTGGCTAAAAAAAGATATTTTATGTCCAAATTGAATACAGAATTGCCAACTAAACAACTTTGGCGAAATTTAAAAGCTATTGGGATTTGCAGTAAAATCAAGACGGACTGTGAAATTGATCCTAATGCACTTAATGACTTTTTTGTTAAGAAGCCTGTGCATGAAGATGAAAGGCGACTGGAGCAACCTCTGTCTCCTAATTCGTGAGTCTGATGTTGCCAGAATTATCGCCAAAATAAAATCTAATGCTACGGGTGAAGATGGGATCCCCCTTAAGTTTATAAAATTAGTACTGCCTTTCATTCTAAGTCCTCTTACGCACATCATTAAGCACTGCATTACGAGCTCTACGTTCCCAGAACTTTGGAAAGTGGCAATGGTTATACCTGTTGCCAAGTCAACAAACGCTAATAAGCCAAGCGATTACCGGCCTATTAGCCTACTTTCACCTCTTTCGAAAGTTTGTGAGTCTCTGATGGCTGAGCAAATTTTTGCTCATGTAAGTAGGCATAAACTTATTTCTGAATTTCAGTCGGGATTTCGTCCTGGTCATAGCTGTTCAACAGCTGTCTTGAAAATCATGGATGATATCCGAATATCTTTTGATAAGGATTTTTTAACACTACTCTGTCTGTTGGATTTCTCTAAGGCCTTCGACAGTGTTGATCACACATTACTATGTGGTAAGCTCAAGCAGCACTTTGGCTTCTCTGAACCTGCTGTTAAGTTTATTGGAAGCTATTTGTTTGGCAGAACGCAGAGAGTAAGGGTCGACAGCTTGTACTCTGGGTTAAAGATGCTTTTCTGTGGAGTACCTCAAGGCTCAGTACTGGGTCCCCTTTTATTCTCCCTATTCTTAAATGATATTTTCTCTATTCCTGGCAATGTATCAATGCATGCGTATGCAGATGATCTTCAGCTATACTTGTCCCGTCCAATTGGCCTTATTGAGGATCTATGCTGTAGGTTGAATAATGATCTTGAAAATATTAGCAAGTGGGCTGCTTTAAATAAATTGTGCTTAAGTCCTCTTAAGTCTTTTGTATTACCGATTTCAAAATACTGTAATTCTCTTGAAAATTTACCGAATATACTCCTAAATGGCAAGAAGCTGAGATTAGTAAAAAAAGCTACTAGTCTTGGATTCATTCTAAATCGCAGTTTAACCTGTGATGACCACGTCAACTCAGTTATCTCCAAAATTTTTCGAACTTTGCGTAATTTAAGAATGACTACTGCGTTTACGCCTGTTGACACAAGAAGGCGTCTTGCTGTGCAGTTAATAATTCCGTTAATTACCTATTCGGAAGCAGTATACAGCAAGCTTGGCTCCCGATCACTTCATAAGCTTCAGGTTGCTTACAATATTGTTACTCGTTATGTTTATGGCCTCAGTAGATATGATCATATCTCTTCTTTCAGCAAGCGTATCCTAAACTGCAATATTGTGGAATACCTCAAAATAAGAAGTTTAATATTTTTGCAAAAGATTTTAACTACTAAGTCTCCCTACTATCTATATGTAAAACCAAACTTCTGCCAGTCGACCAGAAACATGTACTTCATAATTCCTGCATTCAACTATTTAAGCTCTTCTAGATTATTTTTCGTTAGCACTATTCGTCTGTGGAACTCACTTCCTCGTAACTTAAGGTTTTCAGGCAACAGCAGGAGGTTCAAACAGTTAGTCTTTCAGCACTTCTCTTAAATCTTATTTCATCTTTAGGTGTTTTTTTTTTCTATGTCTCTCTGTTTTCTTTACGTTATTTAGATTCTAATTATTTTTAGTTCAATTATTTATCTTAATCTAAGTTTCAATTTGGCTTAGTATTGCATGTTAAACTGCGAAACTACTATTGCCATATTTATTTATTTATTTTTTGTTGCATTTAAAAGAATCATGTATATTTCTCATATGCTAATAAGAATTGCGAATAAATGAAATGAAAATGAAATGAAACCAAGTTTGGTAACTTTGCATGAATAGTTTTGGTATCTTAGCGTTTCAAAGTTTTTGCTTGTATGGAAGATGTGTTGCCGAATTTTCCAACTCCGCCTATTTTATGACCAGTATTTGCTTGTATCAACAAATGTTCCCGTAAGCTGACGTAACATTATTCTCCATACAAATTTCATCTGACTGAAAAATATTCAGGCAAAAATTGAGCTATGATTTTCGAGTGAATGAATAAAAACTGAAATATAGTAATTTTTTTAATTGATTTTGCAGTGTTAAAAATCTCAATATCTTAATCAGTTCCAAAATATTTTTGATTTAGAAACTTTAAAATCCATTGAGCCAAACAACAATGCAATTCTAGATGTTGATTGTTTATGACTACTTTTAAAAATTATTTTGATGAAAAATCAATGCAGCAGTTTTTAATTTTCCTTCGCTTGCAAAAAAAAAGTTTTCAAATAGGTTGATTTGCAATATAACCTAAGCTTCTCTTTTATTATTTTCTTTTCACAACACTTTAATCTTTAAAGACCCCTGTTTTGTAGGCGAAAGGTTTAGTTTCATTAAACTATAGGCGAACAATAGAGGGCGCTGTTTCAAATACCTGTTGCGCATTGTCATTTTCCATGCTCCTATTCTTCGTGCAATTTGTGACACATTAAAAAGGATTCAAAAGGATTACGGTGTGTGCACACGCTTACGTGGCTTTGCTTTATGCCACTAAATACAATAAAAACAAAAACACGATGCTTGAGCCACCAAACACAATTGTTGTCGGCACTCTTTCAAGAGATTTTAGAAAATCCTTTGCTCTAAGAAAGATTTTGCTATTTTTTCGTAACACCGCACTAAATCGTTGTATATCTGTCAGATGAAAAATTTTTGTTTCAATCTAATATTTTTGAAATATCTTCTTTTAATGAATAACATACAGAAGACATTTGAAAGGTTAACAACTGTCATGTTTTCCGACTAACATATTTGGTTCCTTTTCCAGCTAAGTTGCAACCAGCAGCAACACGTGCGCATACCAAAATGTCAATTCTTAATCAATTACAATTTCAGCCTCCTTTCCATATTCCCCTCCACATGCACACCGTTACAAGTTAATTAAAATATCTATATATATTAAAAATTAAGGTTTCTTTAAAGTAAAAAAAGCAGGCAACATTCATCATAAGGATCCACAGAATTTGGCACCTCATAAGTAACAGCTTCTATGCGACAAATGAAAAACACCCTTTGCATATGAGTTACACACTCTTTCGAGATGTAGGCAGGAAATTCCCTTTAAAAAATTCCAGGAATTACCAAGACGGATTCTATAATAAAAAATATGAAATAACCATAAGGGTGCATAAGGACTCCAAGTGTCGTTGACGACACTTTTAGTTGATTATCTTCGGAGAGAAAGACAAAAAAAAAAAAAAATGGAAGAAGCGGTGGCAGCAGCAAATGTGTTACAGCATGGAATATGGGGTATAAAAAGTGATTTCTTTACGTTATGCTTGACATGGACACATGTCTCAATATTTTTCCGTTTTCTTTTTGTCTCTTTGTGTTTTGTTTTAACTGACAGAAACATATATTTTATTAATATTGACAACATATTTTGAATGCCACGAAAATGATGCATAATTTCGTAAATTTGTGATACTAACAAATGTCCATTAAGAATAAGGAATGTGAACTTTTTTCAACATAAATCTAAAACTAATAAATGTAGTACCATCACTTTTTCCTATGATTAGCAAAATTTTTCTGACTTACGTTTCTTTTGTCTTTTAAGCGCTTTCTTTATATATAAGTAATTCCTATGATTACTTTTAAGATGCCAATCGATGTATATTTTTAAAAATGTAGGTGGAGTGGTGCACCTACACAGTGTTCATGTTCGGACCATTACCCGGTCCATCTAACCATATTTCGTTCTCGCAAAATTGGTTTTCACTGACCTGGTTGTGTGGCAGGGAGCTCCATCTTGCATAAAAATGATTCGTTTCCCGTTTGGGAGCCACTCTCTGACGTGCGACAGCAACAAATTTTGCAGTACTCTTTATATTGGTCGTGTCTCATGATGCCTTTTACTATACTATTATGACAGTCGGGTTGCAATTTTTTTCTTCGACAACTACGCACAAACTGAGATTTGTTCATCTTTGACATCTTCCTGATCTTGGGTTCAAAATTGCATTTCTTCTGGAATATTAAACATGTAACTACCTATAGAATAATCTATAGTTCGTCAATACGGCCAAGGACTGCAAAGTAAAAAGTGAAGTAATAAAATAGATAAACTTACGCCATGTAACATGCTGGCTTTCAGCTTTCAGTATAGCATTTTGAAGCATATGCTGATCTATGACTTTAGACAATTTTATCAATTTAACGTTTTAAAGTTATCGCACGTAAGGAAGTTGCTATGTCCTCATGTCACAATCTGTGCACTGTCACAGTACTGAGAGTTTGAATCGTATAGTTAACTAGAGAAGTTAGATATCCTGTATCAAAAGGTCGGGCAGAAGATCACGAAAGCGCTGCAAGAGGTTTGTTGGCAATGCCGTAGAGTCTTAAGCAAGACATAAGGCCATACACTTGATATATAGTCCCTTGTCACATATGCCCTTGTAATATGTTGGCATCGAACACTCCAGAGAAGTGTATGTTTGGGCATTACTGGTGTAATAAGTACAATGCCTGGGGAACTGTTGCTGTATCTACTATCTTGTAATCTACATAGTTACTCAAAAGGAATCAATGAATGCAGCATACCGACTCAGGTCTAATGAAGCCTGTTGTAACCTACCTTATACTGAGTAAAGCCCGATATGTCAAAAAAAATCCAACCAGTGAATATTGTTTTTGTTAATAGTAATTTCGTTTCCAACCTTATATTCGATAAAAAATACGGGAAGAGCTTAGCTTAGTAATTCCAATTGAGAAATCATAGAGGAAATCATTGACTTTCTTAAGCAGACAGTACCAAAACCTAAAGTTGCACTGGGTGTGAGTGGACGACAAACTTTTTTTCATACCGTCTCTGCGCGTTGGATTGCAGATACGCGAGGGAAATTCATAGGTGTCTGCAGTGGCAGTCAGAAAACAGTAAAGGCCTTTAAATTCCCTGTAAACTTATTAAAATCATTGGTGAATTCAAAGTAAAACTTAATAGTAAAACCAAAATTAATATAATAAAACTTATCTTATTTAGGTGCCAGGCCATTATGGCGGATTATGTGTCTAACCACTGATTTGAAGAAATATAAACGAAACTGAATTATAGATGTGTGTGTTTGGTAAGATCCATATACTCGATAGCTTCCTTTGTTAGCAATCTTCGGAAAGATGATATGCACTGAATACCTGCCGGATTACAACGTGTTTTGCCAAAAAAAAAAAAACAGCTCAAAAAAGTTGCTAAGTTTCTTCTACTTTATTTGAGGGCGAAAAGATCTACGCATGATGGTCAGTGTAAACCAGAGCTTGAAATAAACTTTTATAAAAGTTTTTTTTTAGGTAAAAGTAAACTTTAAACTTTTATTTTTGTGAAATAAAAGTAAAAGTTTCCTTAAAACTTTTATATCCGAAAATAAAAGTAAAAGTTTTTTTTAACTTTTATTTAAAAAAGTCAAAAAAAACTTTTTAAAAAAACTTTTATTAATAAAGTTTTTTTTAAAATTTTTTTTTGACTTTTATTAATAAAAGTTTTTTTTAAAAGTTTTTTTTAACTTATATTTTTAACAGTCACATGCAAAGAGTTTTTTTTGACTTTTATTTTTTAAAAGGCGAAAATAAAAGTTTTTTTTGTATAAAAGAACGAGGAAAATCCAAAAATAATATCTTGGATCACTAAGCAAAAAATTTCAAAGGAGAAAACTTAGGATTATTGATAATAAAGTCCAAAGGAAAATACTTAAGATGTTTCTGAAAAGAAAGAAATTTTTGATAATTATGAACTTATAATTTTTAGAAAAATTGTGCTTAACGCATCAATGGGAAAAGGCCGAAAATGGATTTTGGGAGTACAGGGGAGGTTCCTGGCCCTCCAAAGAGGTGTTTTGGACCCATATTTCGAAAAAAATTTTATTGCACGAATCGATGCGAAAAGGCCGAAAATGGATTTTGGAAGTGACAAGTGAGGTACCCAACCTTCCTAAATGGGATTTTTGGACCCATTTTCGAAAAAAATTTTATTGCACGAATCGATGGGAAAAGGCCGAAAATGGATTTTGGAAGTGACAAGTGAGGTCCACGACTCTCCTAAATGGGTCTTTTGGACCCAATTTTCGAAAAAAATTTTATAACACGAGTAATATTTTTTTCGAAAAATGGGTCCAAAAACCCTTTTAGGATGGTCGGGGACCTCACTTGTCACTTCCAAAATCCATTTTCGGCCTTTTCCCATCGATTCGTGCAATAAAATTTTTTTCGAAAAATTGGTCCGAAAATCCCATTTAGAAAGGTCGGGGACCTCACTTGTCACTTCCAAAATCCATTTTCGACCTTTTCCCATCGATTCGTGCAATAAAGTTTTTTTCGAAAAATGGGTCCAAAATCCCATTTAGGAGGGTCGGGGACCTCACTTGTCACTTCCAAAATCCATTTTCGGCCTTTTCCCATCGATTCGTGCAATAAAGTTTTTTTCGAAAAATGGGTCCAAAATGCCATTTAGGAGGGTCGGGGACCTCACTTGTCACTTCCAAAATCCATTTTCGGCCTTTTCCCATCGATTCTTGCAATAAAGTTTTTTTTCGAAAAATGGGTCCAAAATCCCATTTAGGAGGGTCGGGGACCTCACTTGTCACTTCCAAGATCCATTTTCGGCCTTTTCCCATCGATTCGTCCAATAAAATTTTTTTCGAAAAATGGGTCCAAAAATCCCATTTAGGAGGGTCGAGGACCTCACTTGTCACTTCCAAAATCCATTTTCGGCCTTTTCCCATCGATTCGTCCAATAAAATTTTTTCGAAAAATGGGTCCAAAAATCCCATTTAGGAGGGTCGGGGACCTCACTTGTCACTTCCAAAATCCATTTTCGGCCTTTTCCCATCGATTCGTGCAATAAAATTTTTTTCGAAAAATGGGTCCAAAACACCTCTTTGGAGGGTCAGGAACCTCCCCTGTACTCCCAAAATCCATTTTCGGCCTTTTCACATTGATGCGTTAAGCACAATTTTTCTAAAAATTATAAGTTCATAATTATCATAAATTTCTTTCTTTTCAGAAACATCTTAAGTATTTTCCTTTGGACTTTATTATCAATAATCCTAAGTTTTCTCCTTTGAAATTTTTTGCTTAGTGATCCAAGATATTATTTTTGGATTTTCCTCGTTCTTTTATACAAAAAAAACTTTTATTTTCGCCTTTTAAAAAATAAAAGTCAAAAAAAACTCTTTGCATGTGACTGTTAAAAATATAAGTTAAAAAAAACTTTTAAAAAAAACTTTTATTAATAAAAGTCAAAAAAAATTTTTAAAAAAAACTTTTATTAATAAAAGTTTTTTTTAAAAGTTTTTCAGAAAAACTCTTATGAAAAAGTTTTTTATAAAAGTTTTTTGAAAAAACTTTTATGTAAAAACTTTTTGAAAAAGTTTTTTGGAAAAACTTTTATTCAATAAAAGTTTTTGAAGAAAGTTTATAAAAACTTTTATAACAAAAAAATTTTAAGAAACTTTTATTTTGAAAACTTTTTGAATAAAAGTATAAAAGTTTCAAGGTCTGGTGTAAACACAAGCAAGATGACAAGTGGTCTTGAGCAGGTGAACTTTGTGCAGCATTTCTTTGATTATGTTCAGCTTACGCTAGAACAAGGATTCGCTTATTTGATTTTAACGTGCTGAACATGAACTCAACTTATAACTTATAACATTCTCCTACCAAATCTTCTTCGTTTCACTAAGGAAATTTCACGTTTTTCTTTGTCATTGGGATAGGATACAATATACGTACAGTCTGAGTGCCGGGTTGAGATTACTGCTTGCTCACCTACCTCAACCATATCGAAATCTGAATAATACTTTCCTAATCTTTGATACAACTACTGCAGTGGAAAAATGTGTAGAATAATATGTTTTGTATTAAAAAATCGTTATTCTTATATGATATTATATTTCATTTTTAAGTACTTATTACCGCAAAAATCTTAAGGGAAACTATTAAAGGATTCATCAGCATTAATCTTCTATTACTTTAGCACATAACATAAATCATTCCAATGAAATGATAAATACAAAACAGTTCATCAAAATATTTAACTTTAAAACTGATATCTTATTTCCGAAATGATGAGAAGTCATTTATCATAGCACATCCTTTTAAATCTTTTACAGCCTTCATTCAAAACAGTTTAAGGAACTCAAATGTTTCAGTAGCAAGCGCGAGAAATTCAACGAGTTGATGTTCATACTTTCAATATTATTTTTTCAACGCAAATATCATTTAAAATTAATGCATTTTGTATTAACAAAAACAAAATAAAAGCGTCACTAGGGATAGATTAAGAAAAACAAACTCATGAAATGCGTCAAATCAAAGGTTCAACAGGAAAATGGACATTGCTTCCTAAGCTTAGGTCACTTCTATTAGTCAATGAAGTAGTCAACAAAATGTTGTGGACTAGCGGTATCCATATTAAAGTATGTCACTAAGAAAATATATATGTATATTTAGTTATTTTTCCAACATATCTTAAGATTTTTCTACTGGGAACTTAACAACTCTTGTAATACCAGCAAAAATAATCAATGAAACGATTGCTCTACTTTGAAGCAGCAAGTGTGTGTATTTCTGTCCTGGTGCTGGTGTCCTTAAAATTATTAATGGAAATTCATTGACTCTTTGCTTTGACTTTAACTTCAACATTGACTTATGACTATTTTTATTTCTACGTGTTCCGTGGGAAATTCTTTGGCTGTTTGTGAAACATGTGCCAGGATAACGTAAAGGATATAAATGTGTCAAGTCAAATGTAAATGTTAGTCACTACAATGGTGAACTTCATTGATTGTGATTGTTGCTTTAATATTAGATGAGATAATATGACAATGTATGGATTGTCACAAATTTGTATGTGATTTTTTGTTATTTGTCTAACCTTTTTCGATGGATATCAATTTGCTTAGATTAGTAATATTATAATGGAATAAAAGTTACATGTGCTTATTGAACAGGAAGAAAAGTGATACTACAAAATTATATGTATAGTATACATTAGGAAATTTTAACACCAATCGGTGTTTGAGAAAGTTCAAGACCTATTGGTTTTAGGAGTATATGCGTTCGAAAGGTGTTTATTAATTAATAAAGATAATTTAATAAATTATAATAATGATATATGAGAACTTAATTTTCAAAATTTTTTTAATAAAAATCGTAAACTTTTTTCAAAATTTGTATTATTGATCTGTTGCTTTACTAACACTTTAAAGAAGTTGAGTTTATTTCCTTATCATAAACACGCATTTGTTTTCAATATTTCCAAATTTGCGCATTTTTTTGGATATGAAAAATAAGTCGGTGGAAAATTTTAAGAATCTTGTCATATCTCGAAAACTATATGATTGCTATCAAACTTGTTCATAAGAATATTAAAGCATATTGAAATATCTATTTTATGATACCCATATTTTTGCAATCGATAGGGGATCCCCAAGTTGTATTTGTGCATTAAAACAGCAAAAACTAGATGCGAAACCCTGTATCGATTTCCAAAATATGCGTGATATATAAGAAATCATTTAATAGGTTATGATTATACAAAATCTTGAAATCAGAGGCAAAGTTTTCGAAAATTTAGATCGATAATTTATTTTTGTCCATAAGACATGTAAAATGAAGAAAAATTGGAAATAAGTTGCAAGTCAAATAAAAAAAAAAACGATACGTATGACGATGTAACGGAAACCGAGATAGTGCGACTTATTGATGAATTTGAAAATAATATTTTAACTAGCTGTCCCGGCAGACGTTGTTCTGCCCTTTCCGGTAGGTGGCGCGAAGCTGTATTCTATGGAATGTAAAAGCGAATCAGCCGAATCATCGTTAAAGTGAAATCAACTTCTGTCCCTACTTTTTTACATATAGTATAGTATAGTAGACTTGGCAGACATTTTTCTGGCCTTACTGCTAGGTGGAGCGATGAGTTTAATTTACTATAGTTTTTGTGTTTTATATAATTACCAAGTCTCAATCATCTGCATCAAATAATTGCTGATATATACAAAATGTTTTATTCGGATACGGAAGGTGTGGCACCACCGATTTTCTCATTGAAACTTCTTTTTGCCCGTACATTTTATATATGTGTCTAGCCTCATTCATCTGCATCACAAATTATGGTATTTTCTTATATGGAAGGCATGGTAAATAGTTAATTCCATGTGAATCCATGCAGTGGCCTTTGTGAAAATCCTATTTTAAAAATATTGTTGTTGAGGGCCACACTAAATAATATTTTTTGTAGGCTTAACTATGCCTCTTAATATAAAAGCTACATGGTGTGAATTCGGTGTGAATCGATTAACCGGTCTTCGCGAAAAAGATTTTTTTAAAAAAAGTTATGTTTGGAGGCCACCCTAAATAAAAGTTTTATAAATCAAATAATGTCTCTTACTATAAGAGACACGTGGTGTAAATTTTATGTGAATCGATGAAGTAGCCTTTGGGAAAATGCTATTTTAAAAATATTTGTGTATGAGGGACATCCTAAATATGCACCCTAATTAAAAGTTTTATAGACTAAGCCATGTCTCTTAATATAAAAGCTACGTGTTGTAAATTTCATGTGAAACGATGGAGTGGTGTTTGTGAAAATGTTTTTATAAAAAAAAGTTTGCATGAGGGCCACCCTAAATATGCACCGTAAATAGAAGTTTTATAGAGTAAACCATGGCTCTTAGTATAAAAGCTACGTGGTGTAAACTCCATGTGAATCGATAGAGTGGGGTTTGTGAAAATGCTATTATAAAAAAATTTGTATGAGGGCAACCCTAAATAAAAGTCTTATAAACTAAACCATGTCTTTTAATATAAAAGCTACGTGGTGTAAGTTCCATGTGAATCGATAGAGTGGGGTTTGTGAAAATGCTATTATAAAAAAAATTTGTGTAAGGGCAACCCTAAATATGCACCCTAAATAAAAGTCTTATAGCCTACCACCTATTCTCAGACCTACCAAATATACACAAAAAATTTCAAAAGAATCGGTCAAGACGTTTGGGAGGAGTTCGGTAACAAACACTGTGACACGAGAATTTTATATTTTAGATGAAAAAGTTACAACTGACAAGATCAGTCAAAAAAAGAGCTCTTCAGAAATGTTTGTCCCTAAGCCATTTAGGATTGGTAAAAAGCTTAACAGATGATGTATACAGAGAAAACTATTTATTTGTATGTATCAAAATTTTGTATTAATTAACAAGTCATAAATTTGATACATGTAGGTGAACAAATATTTCATGGAAATGAACATGCCGCACATTCAACCGAATCGAATAATATTATTGAATCGATACATATTTGGAATTAACTAATCATATTTGAATCATTATGCTAAGTAAATCATATATTTAGTAATAATTATCAAATAACAACTTGGTTGAAACAATAAATTGTTTATTGCAAACATTCATGTGTTAATAATCATCAAATCATTTATTTAGCGGAAAATATTTTGTTTTTTCACTAACGTATACTCTTATCAATTTTAATTTAGGTAAGAACCGATATTTTAAATCCTCGATAACTAAATTAAGCGATAAATAAATAAATCGATATATTATCATAGCTTCACATCCTTATATTGGATGCCATTAGTAGGGGAGAAGTGGGGTTGTGGGCATGGGTCGGTTGTGGGCACCCCTACGTATATTTTCACAAAATGAAGATTGAGTTTCGTTGGTAATGTCATTCGCAAGCCATTACCCTATGTATGATTCATGCCAAATATCAAAGTAAACGGACGCGTTTGGTTTTGGAAATGAACGAATTGGTTTTTTTGGGCTTTGAAAAGGTGGTGAAACTTTTTTCAAACATTTTCAATAGTGTATCAATCAAAGTGGATCGATTGGAAAGGTAAGTGTAATGTATTTTTATTTAGTCGAAGTATTATGCTGAATGGAACAATATCGATTTGAACCAAAAAATTTATGCATAAACATTTTTTCATTACTTTTTAAAATGTCTGCTAAAGTTGGTTGTGGGCACAAAAATTGGGTGGGTTGTGGGCACCCGTTTTTTTAGTCAAATTTTTTATATACCTACAATTTCTCGTAAAATTGTTCTAAAAATTTGTTTGGAATTTGTTTTTTTTTTTTTGCTCCATTATCATAGCTGAAATGATATTTTGCTTTTGCAACACTTATAAAGTCTTATCCGTACGTTTGGTTGTCAAATCCAATTACGATTTATAAGAGGTTAAACAGACTTTATTGCACAAAAAAAAATACGAATTATTGAGGGGACCAAAATGTATGGAATTTTTACGAATTAAAGCGATTTTTTCAAGGGACCAACAGTTTGCTACGAATTATTGAGATTTTCGAATTAACGGGGTACGAATTATCGCGATTCCACTGTATATAAAGCGGTCAATTTCTTTCATGAACTCCGTAATCTTTCGTCGATCGTCAGATGCGACTCCAGCTAAACCATCAACCAAGCGCGTAAAACCAACTTCCGCTAAGCATGACAAGGCAAAGGAGTCCACGCCGTCTGACGAGGATGTGGACTTTTGTCTCATCTGCTTGAAATTTTTGCCACGCCAATTGACCGCAGCCAACTCCATCAATTTAACATCTGCGATCGAGCTTTTCATTTGAAATGTGCGGGCATGCGGGCAAGTTATTATGCATGTCAAAATTGTATTTCCGACGATGAATAACGCCTATGCAGGCTTTGAGATTAATAAATTGTCATTTTGTTCATATTAGTTGTGGTTTTTTTTCATATTTTTCCATTTGTAGCATTTTTTCCAAGGGTGCCCACAACCCCCCCCTAAAAAAAATTTTAGCTGAAAATGACGATTTTACGAAAGTCCATGTAAAATTTTTTTGCATGACGGAATCGGGTATGTTTCTTTATAATTAGTTAGCTTAGGTCTCTAGCTTTACACAGATACCCATATGTCCAAATAATATGCACTAGGTCGGTAATTATAAGCCGAAAACAAAACTATGCCCACAACCCCCACTTCTCCCCTACTTATTTATACAATCATAATCGTTGTACTTGTTTTAAATAGTGTTTTTCGCAAATATGTTGAGAAGTCTACAGTATTCATATTAATATAAATTAAAATCAAACAAAAATGGGTTTGCCAAATATATAATCGATCCAATTAAGTCTATTCAATCGATTCAAATAGTTATTATTTTTGGCCCATTGAACAATACTTCAACTGCCAATTATGGTCATAGGCTATCTACCAAAATTTGTTGATAGGTAATAAATATTTTAAAAATCTATAAACCAAATACATTTATTTGAAGGGAACATTTCTGAGTGTAGTAAAAATATGTCGATATGTTATTTCGATAAATATTTTCTGGCTCAAATGTGCGATAAAATTTGTAACACCTAACAATTTTATGCAGATTAGTTGGGAATTAACTTTCATGCTTATGAAGAAATACATATGATGACATGATGATGACAGTAAAACTGCCAAAAATTAGAATGTAATGCGACAAACATTAAGAGATTGAGTCAGTGCCCACGTCTCATGTCTTTGTAAACATTTTATTATGTAAAGTATAAAGACACAAACGAGACATGTCACCTAATGTCTTTAGAAGCCTTACACACCTTGCTCTAGCAATATATAATAATAAAACCAAAATTTCACTACAAAAACCAAGAATCTTTTTAAAATTAGATTTTGGTTTTGATAACATTTTGGTATGCTGCTAGGGAGATGCGACTGTATCCCTTCACTTACCATAAAGTTCTTTTCACAAATAAAATTTAATATTAGTAGTTCTTTCATTGTGAAATTATCCTGCTAAAAGACCACAATTCGATTGAGGGATGTGTTGCTTTTTGCATACCACTTTAAATTGTTTATTCAATTACTTAATGATATTACAATTTCAAGTTGCAGCAATTTCACAAAATTCCTGAAAGTTGAGGTATTTTCGGTCATTTCTTTTCTTGCATGTTATTTTTAAATAGAAAAACTATTATGTCTATTATACATAGTATATGTTAGTTCTCCCTTCAAGACAATAATCTTTAGTTCCAAAATGAAAACTACCAAATTACATCAAAAAGCACAAACCCAGCAAATATGTAAATCGAAATATCTTCACCAAAGCAATCAAGCTAAAAATGAAGACGTAAATAATAAAAAAGGGGCAGCACAAACAAAAAAAAAAAAAGGAAAAAAAATAGAAAAAGCCCCAAAACACTAACACACTGGCGGAAATCCAAAATATATCATATATTATATACCAAAAATATTCAGTAAAAAAATGAAGGGAAAAAATGTGAACTGATGATGCTGGAGCGTCTGTAACAGAAATGTTTCATTTGTCACATATTGAGTGAGGGACAGACTTGGTGTGCATGAGCAGAGATACATAGCTCAAAACAACGACAAACTTCAATGTCAAAAAAGTAAAAGAACATTTTTTATGTTTATTTTTCATTTATTTTTAGAAAATTGTACGCACAAAACACTAAACTTTCAATCAAGTCAAAAAGGGGGAAAAACTCTACACCCACCCACTCATATGTGCAGCGTGTGCCATGTCGACGACCCTCATCTGCATGAGTTTCAGATAAATTTTAACCCAGAAAATATGTCTTTTTCATTCTCTGCTCACGAAAATAAAGGAAAATTCTAAAAAAAAACTTCTTATGACAAACTGCTCCATGTTTTTTTTTTAAAGCTTTTAGTTTTTTATACTTTTTTTCTTTTTTCTTGAAGAAGTGAACCACAAACTACATTTGTATGTGTAACGTATGACTTAGTCATTGGTTCATGCTGCTTTTTGTCCCCTTTTTTACCCCATTGTGTGCGTAGAAGAGTTTGGTAAACAAAAAATGGCATTCGAGTGCTTCAAGTGATAGGAGCAGTAGCAGAAGAGCCAACAGCAGGGGGGCGTGCATGTGTAATGTTGACATTGGATTATTAGTACACTGAAATAAAGCAATATCAAGTTTTAAATATCATTTTATTTGTTAACATAGTTAAGTGTTTTAAATGACAGTAACCGCATAAAAGAATCGATACAAAAATCGTCTAATATACCAGAAAAGCATTGCAATATCAAAAATCGAAAAAGAAAAGAATCGTTAAGTAATAAATAGTATCGAAAAGTCGATTAAATTAAGAAATTATGAAACCGTATCGAAGATAGAGTGATTTTCCAAAAAGGATATAACGTCAAAAATTTCATCAAATCTGGCAACGTTGGTGTCATTTATGTTCAATAAAAGGTTTGTTCCAGCCGAAAAAATTACTTATACAATTTTATCTCAAAAAGTGTTCCAACCGGAAAAAATATGGTGATTGAGAAAAAAATGAGAGCAAAAACCGCTGATCCCTTCCGCTCTAAGAAAAACAATTTAATTTTACACCCTGAAATATTTCTTGTGGCTAAAACCTGAAGACTGTCAAAATCGTAGGTAACGAGGCGTAAAACTCAGTTTTGACAAGCGAGGGAAAAAAAATTTCCTTTCTTTCTGTTCCTGCCATTGATTACGTTGTTTGCTTACTAAAATACGCGCCACGTTTTTTGACAGTTTAAATTTTTACCCATTTTTGCGCTCCAGCCGAAATTGTTGTGATTCGACCAGTCAGAGAAATTTCAGATTTACTCTCTCAAAAATCGCGATTTGACAGTTCTCATTTTTTGCCACAAAATACGACTGGAACAGACCAAAAGCTTGTTATGCTGTAATGAAATAGTTCCCACCATCAAATTGTGGAAATTTACTGAATTCACTGAAGTTACAACTTTAAATTCATTCAAAATTCATATGACTGGTTGCAATTATGAAGTTAATTGGCCGCCAAGATTGGGTGCCATTGATACCACAGTATTATTTATTGCGGCAATGTGTGTAGTTTCTGGATTGTGCTGATAAACCATCAAATGAAAATTCATATAGTTAGTGGTATTTCGAAAATAAGTGCTCAAATGCTCGAAAGCTTAACCTTCAGTCTGCGCTAAATATTGGCCAATTGCGGCGCTAATAAGTCCAACTTCATATTTATATACTGACATATAATTATCTAGCTAATAAAGCCAAAAAATCGTGTCAGTTTGACAATTTCTTGTGCTTTATAATTACTAGAGTTATCCCACAAACAAAAAGTTCAAAGCTGTGTATGTCCGTCTCAACTCTGTGCATTCGCTTGTGTGAAAGATCGGCTAAACTCAAATCAATCAAACCAAATCAAAAGCGAATTTTCCGTATCTTCTTATGAAGCACGCATGATAACTGGCTGATGACACAAATAGATATTTCTTATCATCGGTCCCTTGAATAAAGATCGTGTTACCCTATCCCTTCATTCTCAAAGATCAATCTCCACACCAAATTACAACAAAATCGGTCCAGTAGTTTAACCGTGGGAACGAATTTTCCTTTTACAGGCGTGTCACCGCCTACTATTGAAAAAAAAAAATACTTTCATTCATTGCCACTCTTCTTTAGAAAAAAACCCAAGAGATTATGTCGTGTTATGGAAGTTAAGAAGGGATATAAATGATTTGATTTCGCCCATTTATATAATAACAAGCTGTATACGCGGCTCTGACCGCGTCTACATTTTGCGTAGTTCTTACTGCAGCCAATTGGCTTAAAGCTTCGAGCTGAATTGCTAAGAAGGCTAATAGCTGTAGTAGCCAGTGGCGGATCTAGAATTTAAGATTGGGGGACACGAATTTTCGAAATTGATCTTCGTCTTTCGTTATCTGTTCGTTGATATTGTTATGAAATTCCTGTCTTTTAGACGATAATTTCGATGTCTTACACTTCTCTGAGTTCGATGGTTTATTTAAATCACAAAAGTTAGTTTTTACACGGTACAATTGTTTATTTCATTAACATTCAAACTCTAATATTAATCTGGCACTGTATAGACCACTGTTTTACTTATTTACTTAAAATCCACTGTGTTAAAATCAAATGTCTTACTTTACTACTTAAAGTCAACAGTATTACTTTATTGCTTAAATTCAACTGCTTTTCGACAACTCAGATGACAACCTTTTATACTACAGTCATCACTTTCTCGAATAATCCAGTTCCTTCTAGATGGCGTATCGGAGTGGAATCCACAATTATCCAGAATGTTACTACTACCTTCTAGATGGCGTATCGGCGTGGAATCCACAATTATCCAGAATATTACTAGTACCTTCTAGATGGCGTATCGGCGTGGATAATTTCTCTCGGTTGTCGACGTTTATAGTGTATTGCAGCGCTTTTTCGGTTTATCATTTTTGGCCGCTAAATGCTAGCTAGTATCGTTTAGTTTTTCTTTTGTTGGTTTTTATTTCGAGAATTTTCTGGCATAAACCAAATTTCGCTACAATATTTTGCACAAGAGTGATACGTCTTTCGTTCACATGAAATTTTTGGGTCACAAACTTCAAATACAGTAGACCAATTAAAAAAATTTGAATTCTAGCCCAAAAATAACATTTTGCGAAAGACACTGCAGAAGGACCGATCACTCTTGTGCAAAATTTCAACAAAGAGATAACGAAGGACTAAGTTCAGTTTCAAAAATTACTTAAAGTGAGCGCCGAAAATTGAAAAATATCTCCGAAATGGACAAATGTGAAAAAGTGGCGTTTCTTGAACAAAAATGAATTAAAAATCTTTAGAATCTGCTTGCTTTTTTTAATCGAAATCGTTTATACAAAAAATTTTTCACATATCGTTTCCCTTGTAAAAGAAGAATCGATTGCGCGTAGTGCTCAGTATGGTTTCGGGCGAGCAGAGTGGAGGCATGCCCTATTTTTTTGCATTGCTGCTTTATAATTTTTACACATATTTCGCATCATACTGAGTTCGTAAAAACTGATAATCATGAATATACGCCGATGTTGATATTTTTTTCTAAGTAAAAGCTATAATGCTATTAAATCGTACTGAAAATACACTAAAATCACACAAATCGACCCAATGATACGCCTTCCCATTGTCCGATTCGGGTGAAATTTTGGTACAAGAGCCCCATGGATTAAAGATATATTTTAAGGTTCGATACCGAGAAGCCCTTCTGAACGTTGAGTATTAAAAAGTTTGAAAACTTGCTTGATTTCTAAATGAATGAAAATCGCCTTAATCGTTTAGCTCTTACTAATATTCAAAATAGAAGTAAATGCAGAAAAAATCTTTACGGCGTTTTGCAAAAAAAAAAACCTCGGCATCTGGTAACTTCTTGGGACATTGATGAATAAATTCTTGAATATATTATTAAATATATTTTTTAAAAGTATTATTAAAATTGTATACATGAATCAATAATAAAGAATGATAAATGGACAGCTTGCAGTCATTTTGTCATAATTTCATTATTTTCAGTGATTCATCATGAGTCTTTGGGGGGGGGAGGGGCATGTGCCCCCATGGCCTCCCCTCTGGATCCGCGCCTGGTAGTAGCTAAGCTCTATTATAATTGTTATAACCCATGTGCTATTTTCAAGAATGCATTACTTACCGATGCTAAAATTCGTTACAAATTCTTATTAATACACGATATTTCTCACTGTGCATCTCTCTTACAGCTATGATCATCTTCAAAAATCTCCATATCAAGCACAGAATGGCCAACCTCTTGAGTACAGTAAAAAAAGATGCAGAAAAAAAGGCATAAATAAAAGTACAAAAGTTAATGCTTGATTTTAGCCCTTCAGCATCATATCCCCTTTCTTTCCATTCTGGAAAGAAACCATGTTAAAAAATGAAAGAAGAAAAAACTCAAAGATTGTGAGGTTATTTTGCGTGTTGGGATAAAAAATGGAAATATCAAAAGTCTTCACCACATACGTGGTATCGTTGTGTGCGAACAGCAGGAAAGGGGAACGTTTGTATTAAAGATGCCATGATGGCGAATAAAGCATAAAAGACCAAGAAGAACGAACGTGTTACGCATAAAAGAGACGCAATACAAAAAAAAAATGGTCCAGAGATTCCACAAAAAAACCGACTACGAGTGCAAAGTGAGTAAAGGGGGAAGAAAGTGTGACGGCCATGCGGCAGGGCTTGTGTTCTGCGAGAAAACAAACAGAGCCCACCCCTTTATCGTCAACCCATACAAGGCAGCGTGCGTGTGTGCATATGTGGGCCTACATGATGCCGTTCATGATGTCTTCCAATGAACAGTAGCAGCACAACATCGCCTTGTTTGGATGCGCCTCAATACGCTCGAATCAACCACATTTGCATATGGAATACGTTTAGTTCAAGAGTTCTTTCTCCCTTTTTGTTATTGCTGGACGAGGTAATTCTTTTTGAATAAATTTGGCACCATTTTGTGAGTTGGATTTTTTTTTATTATATTTTTTGAAAAATGTGTGGTATCATTTTTTGTGCGGGTTGATTTTTTTTTTGATTTGAGTTTTTCATTTTTCACATTTGCGAAAAATTTATTACTCCACAATGCAGGGTTGTTGTCTCTAGAGAAATTTGTGGGAAATTTTTTTTGTTTTGGTTTTTTGAGGTTTCAAAGCTCAATACTTTAACATATGTGTATATTGATAAACATATATTTCATAATCTTAGAACATGTTACTAAGAAGAAAATAAGGTTTCAATCCGTCTATTGACAACCTGGCCTTCCATATCAGTTTTGGCAAGAAATAATGTTGAGTATTAAAGTTCATTACATGCTAACAAAGAAGTGTAAGCTTCCATTTTGGCCCATTCCTACGCTCAAGGCTTAAGGCTTTTACCGAGGCCGAGGCGAGAATCTAGTTGTTCTCGGCCTCGCCTCGTTTTATAGACTTGAGTCTCGCCTCGCTGCGTTTTCGGACGAAAACGGATTAAAACTAAAGTAGTTTACTCAAAATAAAATACTAAAATATTAGTTAAATATAAATATGGGTCTTACGAGTTCAGATTTGGTCCAAACACGCCTCGTTCTTGGTTCCGAGAACGAGGTGAGGACGAGGCGAGATGCCGGTATGATCTCGCTTCGCTTCGGTCAAAGGAGGAACATTTATTTTTCCATCTCGCCTCGCTCTCGCCTCGTTCTCGGTTCCGGTTGCCTCGTAGCCTCGGTGAATCACTGCTAAAGGTTCTTTACATTCAAGGTTTCGTCACGTAATTCATATGAATCTCGATCTCATGCTTGTAAGCTGTTAATACTCTATAAGTGTTGAGCTAAATTCAACTTGGTATGCGCCGCTAATTTGCCGTAGGTGCGTCGTTCCGATGTAGAACGTTAGAAAGAAAACTGCATAAGTAAAAACAGTAAGTGAAAACAGTAACATTTCCATAGAGCCAGATGATCTGGAGATGTTTTTCTTACAATGTTTGTGGTCCTTGACACTATTTAGAAGGAACTATGAATGCGAAAAAATATGGGCAAGTTATAAGGAAGAACTAGTAGCCGGTGCTTAAAAAGTACTTATCCTGCACTACGGATGCAATTTTACAGGACGATTTTGCATCTTGCCATCGTGCGAAATTGGTAAATCGTTTATGTAATTTTTTCTATGATTCTGACGGATTTTAAAATTATAAACAGGATATTAAAAAAACAAATCATATATTTGTAGCTCGGAAAAGTATTGACGTATCTCGGAACTTCACGTCTGACTTGGCCTGGAAACTCGTCGGACCTGAGTTCTATCGTGCACTTGTGGCATATAATGAAGGGCAAAACTACTGACCAGAAGCCCGAGATAGAAAAAAAATCAATTTTAGCTTTATTTATTTATTATTTATCCATGCCATTAAGGATAATGGCTGTAATACAGGCTAAAGGAGAAATACTAGTTTTTTTTTTGTAACTTGATATTACTATTTAGAAACAACATTGAAGATTACAAGATACTGATCAGTTTCTGTAAAACATAAATAAGCAAGAGACTCGTAAAAGCATTAATTTTTTTCCAGATTATTGTTTTAAGTCAAAAAAAAAAAAATAGGAGTGTAAGATCCAGAAATGTTTAATTGCTTAAAACAATAACTAATAAGAAAAATAGTTTTTTCAATATAAGTCTCAACAATACCGAATCTTAATGATTTTTTGTGGTGGTGCGGTTTTCATGACTGCCAGTGTATATCAGTACATTTTTTTATTAAAATTATTCATCTTGAAGCCTTAAACTTTTTCAATGTATTACATACATAGGAGTTTTCCCACAAGAGTGATATTTTTTTTTTCTTAAGTAAAACAAAATCAAAATAAGTTAGAGCAACAATTTTTATTTAATTTTGAAGTACAATCAATGTAATTATGTTCTTAAGCGAATATTATTCAAGTTACCGCCCCTGCTGCTCTTACAGAGCCGAATACGATGAGTCCATTTTAAAACCTCTTTGTTCAATAAATCCGGGCTTATTTCAAGATATACATAATTTAATATTCATTTTAATATAAGTACATAAATTGTCGCTGGCTTGTTGACATAGACGAATAACTTTAAATAGACCCTCAAGAAGAAGTTCAAAGGTGTTAAATCAAATCTTTTTGTAGGCCATTCGACATCTGCATATCGATTGTGAAATGAAATGTGTAGCGTGTAGCGTTCGATAAGCTTCAGATCAGTAGTGACAATTTTGCTTATTTACCGATCCAGCGAGAAAGAAATGCGTTTCATCAGAGAAGATGTTTTTTGTGACAAAATCAGCACAATTTTGAAGTTGACACTTGAGAAAATCGGGAAATTCATAGTTTTCAATGATTCAAACGGCTTAGTTCTTGCGTGATAACAATTTTGTGAGCATTTCAGACCAAGTTCAATCGTAAACTAGACCATGAATGCTCATCCCATAGCTCAAATAGTTCTTTTAGCTCTTATAACAATATCAAAAAATTTTGAGCTCATCTCGAGCTCTTTCCGTTATTCTAGCAAAATCATTTTGGTTCGCAATCACCACATGTATTTTGTTCTTGTAATTTTTTCTTCAACACATCGACTCGTTCAACCCTTGCCGTTGCTTAAGTTAAATAATTTCGGTCCGCAACCACCGCATGTATTTTGTTCCTGTAATTTTTTCTTCAACGCACTTTATTGTTTGTGTGATTTTGTTTTCAATTCATTTGCTCCTTCACCTTGAGATTTTTGTTTTTGTTTACATGCAATTAGCTTTCCGCCGCTATTTCAAAATTTTCGTCAATACTAGGAATTTTTTCGCAAAATGATGATGTTGATTGATGTTGTTGTAGCCGCCAGCTCGCGAACAAATTTTTGTGCACATCCCTGAACTGGACCATGTTGTTGCAGCAGACAGTCGTAACTATTGGAACCGATTGATTTGGGTCTTCATCAACACTTGTCTTAACTGCAGCAATATTTTCGTCTTTTGTCTAATTGGCAGCTTAACCCTTCTGTACGTGACAAAAAATACACATTTCCCCAGGTGACAGGATACCGGGGTACCCCTTTACAAATCGTATGAAAATTTCAAATTTTTTAGCTCGAACATTACAAAATAATGACATCTCTCGAATTGATCAGATGAAACCACTCATATGAAAATATAATATTGACATAATGTCAGGAGTTCTCGTCAAGTGTCAAAATTGTAGAGCATGTTCAAACGTAATAAATTTCTTTTTGAAAATGAAATGGGTACCCCATCACGCACAGAAGGGTTAAGGTGCCGCTATCATGCCATGTGGGAAACGGAAAATGCGTAGCTTTTTTTTTTCAATGTACATCATATAATACCACTAAGTTTCCCTATTGACCACCTCTAATTCAATGATTTTTGTGATTTCCATTAAAAAAACATATTTACTATATGAATGACCTTTTTTTGTTTGGTGATCAAATCAAAAAGAGCCAGATGGTAGTTTTAAGCTCCGTGCTCCAAAAAGTCTTAATCCGTTGCTGCTTATTGGTACGAGAAAATTCTGCATTGAAATTTTCGATTACAACCATAAATTTTTAGAAGTTGCAATTAAAGTACGATTGTTTCAGCAAAAAAATGTGCATTATTGAGTGTCCTTTTTACTACTAAGTACAACTAACAGTGACACATGATTTTCAGGTTAATTTGAAAAATATTACCCTCTGTGCAAATCCCTTTACTAAAGTATACAGGGATAAGATGGATCGAAACCGGACTTACACAAGCTTACAGTAAGTAGAAAAACAAAAAGGAAGGAGTACTGGCAAAAAAGCTAGAATGTTTTACAAAAATTTAAAAAACTATGATAAACGACGAAATGGTGAAAATTAACAAAAACGGACAAAAAACTTACAAAAAAAAAAAAAAAATACATTTCTAGTAAATGAAAAATTTACAAAAAATGCGGTCAAAAAATACACAAAAATTTTTTAATATATGGGAAACAAAAATCGATTATAAAAAAAAATTGTAATAAGAACTTAAAAAAAAGTTTTTGGAAAATGAGGAAAAAAAACAGATAAACATAGGGCTACCAGATGGCATACTTTAGTAGCAAATGTGCTACTTTTGCAAGGCTTTTCAGAGTGTGGTACGGTTATAATTATTTTATTTTGTTATTATTATATACATAATTGATTTGTTTGCGTTCTTCAGTTTCTGTGATGTCTTCAAAAACCTCTACCGATCCACTTATTCCCGATTCGCTGTTTGAAAAGCGACAGCGGGCCGGTACCAGAACATTCACGGAAAAAATGCGGAAGATGTACCCTTGCTTCACAAAGGGCAAATCAAATAATGATCCATATTGTAATATTTGCAATGATTACGTTTCAGTTGCTAATAGTGGTAAGCGTAAGCTCTTATAATATACAAACACAAAAAATGGGAGCTAAAGTAAACCTGTTCTTTTTTATTCAAATGTGTCCTAAAATATCCATTGGATTGTAGGAGCATACCAATAAAAACTCACATTGAAACGGAGAAACATAAAAGCAACATTCGTGCAGCATCTACTTCTAAGTCGTTGACGAACTTTGTCGTGCAGAAGAATACACCGACAGCTCTTAAAAACTGGGCTGCAGAAGCAGTAATGGCATTTCACACGGTCAAGCACCACCATAGCTACAAGTCTATGGACTGCACAGCAAGTTTATTACGTTCATTATTTGACGACTCCGAAATTGCATGAAAAATGTCATGCTCTCGCACAAAAACTGAAGCTATCATAGGCGGCGTATTATCTCCTTATTCGATTACTATGGTTGTCGAAAACGTGAAAAACATTCCTTTCCTAAGCATAAGCACGGATAGCTCTAACCATAAAGATCAGAAATTATTCCCTTTCGTCGTTCAGTACTTTGATTATAAAAATGGAGGGATCCAAGTTAAAGTTATAGATTTAGTCGAAACGATCAATGAGCGAGCGCAAACTGTTTCAATGTTAATTGAAAATATATTGGAAAAATACAACTGGAAAAAAAAAATGAACAGCTTTTTCAGCCGATAATTGTAACACCAACTTTGGTGGTGTAAATCGTGGTGGCAATGAAAACATTTTTGCGTTATTGAAAAATTGAATAAGTCCAAACCTTATTGGCGTTGGTTGTCCGGCCCATATTTTGCATAACGCCATTCACCACGGTTTCGATCAATTTGGATCGTTTGATATCGATTCGTTGGTTTTGAAAATATACAAGAACGAGAGTGCGATGATTTTAAAGCTAGAACATTGATTGTATACAATGCGGCTCTTGAGTATCTACTGAAGTGGACATCGCACTTATCCGAAATGAAGATCTTCAAATGGATCGATTTCGAATTAAGAAAAGAAATAAAATATGAAGATGTTAAAAATACAATATATTTGAACAAAAAGTTAGAGACACCCATCGATGAGTGTAAAATGTTTGATCAAATCATAAATTTGATCCAATTTTTGAAGGAAAAGATTGACGACGGAAGATTTTTTAAGCAATCTTCAAATCAAAAAATGTGTGAATTTTGCAAGGCAAATGCAAACTTTGATTCTTTTTCAGAAAATTTGAAAATAGCCCAATACTTATTTTCAATTCCACCACATAATGGCAATTGCGAGAGGCTATTTTCTCTCATAAATATTCAGTGGAGTGATGAGCGCAATAGTCTTTTGGTTAGAACAGTGCGCAATGTTATCATTGTTCAGTTTAATTGGAGGAATATGGAATGCGTTGAGTTCCGAAAATATATATTGCTTTCCGAAAATATAAATTTGTTAAAAAGTATTGGCAAATCGGAGAAGTATGTGTCTAGTGGATAAGTGAAGATTTTATGTAAACAATGTAAATAAATACAAAAACACGCAACAATGATGTTTTTTATTAGTGTTATGGGAAAGTATAAATGGGGACCTTTTTTTTTTTTTTGCTAATTACTATTCATTTTTTGTAAAAATATTACGAAATTTCTTTGTGTTTTTTCAAAATTCTTAAATTTTAGAAATGTGCTACTTTTGCAAGCAGGTCATCTGGTAGCCCTAGATAAACAGGACGAAAATTTATAGAAAAATTGTAAGGAAATCGTAAAAAGCCACAAAACATCAAAACACATGACAACAAAAAAACAAAAACTGCTGAAATTTTTTGACAAAAATGACAGGGAATATAAATGAGAAAGTAATGCAACACAAAATCAATATGGAAAAGCAAAGCAAATGTAAACGTTGTATTGTTATGCAATTTTGACAGATACACAGGAGCAGGATGGATGTCTTATCAAGTATCCTTTTGCTATTCTTTTGTTAATTTGACTGCTGCTGTGTCATTGCTCTAATGCAACACAAAGATATGAAGATTGCACACGAATTTTATTTTCCTATATCCTTTTGACGTGTGCCCAGTTGAATGTAACATTATCTAAAAAGGACAAAAAAAAAAAAAAGAACTTCTGCTGCTGCATATCGTCTCCAGATATTTTCACAATGATATGCAAGTAATATCGTTAGTGTTTTTTTTTCCATATCTCCATTTTTAAATTGCAAATTCCATACAAATTGGGACTTTTTTCTATAAAATGTTTTGTTAGAGCAACATATGGCACTGATCTGTTATCCTTTGAAAATTTTAAAGTAAACATTAGTGTCCTTTGTCGAAGTTGGTCAGTTGTTTGGTGGTCAATTCTTAGGGGTTACTTTCTGTACAAAGATGACCACAATTTTTATCTGATAATGTGTTGCAGCATGTGGTTAATACTTTTCTCAAGAAGAATTTCAAATTTTTGGAATCTAATTTTTAGAGAATTCAATAAAATAATAGAATATTTTCAGGATATTTTTGCTTAAATTAATGAAATATTTACACTTTTGTTAATATGAACGTGAACGACATTTATTTTCAGCAGAACGGCGCCACATTGCTGGTGAAACAATCGCTCTATTGCGTAAAAAGTTTGCTGGGCGTTTGATTTCTTGAAATTGAGACTTCAATTGACCGCCGACATCGTGCGATTTAATACCATTAGTCTTTGTTCTTTGAGGGTATGTTAAAAATAATGTCTATGGGCAGAGCTAAGGTGGAAAATTGGCATTTCATTTTAATGATCTAAGCTCAATTTATGGGAATTATTAATAGTTCCAGATCGTTATATTCGATAATCGTTCGATATATGTCCTTTGGTAGTACAATCAACGCTTCCAGTCTAATTGAGTCTAATCTCACCCACTCTATACTCTGTAGCTTCATACCTACGAGTACATATAAGTACCTACAAATGCTTCTAAAAAAGTTTTTATTTTGCCCCATTTATTTTTGCCACTAAACAGTCAAACGTTTGATAGAGTCCAGTTGTCACCAATGTCAATAAAAAACCAACATAACTACGGTGCTGTTATTCACTTGCGAAAAAACGCATGCCTGAAAATAAAAAATGAGAAATCATTCTGTTGAGGACATTAGAAACACACGTTTACTTGTCACATCATCTGCACATACTCGTACAAGCGCATAATAAATGATCTATTACATATCTTCTTTTAATGTAATGTTTGCTTATCACTATGGCCTGAGTTGATTTCTAAAATAACTTCAAATCGAACACCCAAACAAAGTGATTAGTAAAGATTTATCTAATTTTTTTCTACTTGTTTTTGAAATATTCTTAATATACATAACTTGTTTTTGAATCAATGCTAATTGCTCAAAATATTCGATTTCAGTTTTGATTAATTCTTCGAGACGCGAACTCTTTCGGTATGCAATTTCTTTTGTTACTTTAGCTATCAAAAAGGAAGCCTTTGGTACCTCAAAACGTACATAATAAGAAGAGTATATAAATCATAATAGCAAACTGATAAAAAAGATACGTATTCCGTTGAAGATAGAGGAACCAGAAAGGCCTTGAAAGTGTGCCAATACAGGAAACTAACTATACAATGGGAGAAACATTGTACTAAGCAGTGACAGGGTTCTCGAGTCAATTATGAAATTCGATAAGTCTCTAAAGTTTCTTGGGACTTTTAGAGTTCCGATCTGAGTTTTCAAAACAAATAAATACTAAAGACGAAATCAGGAGAACCTGAATCATCTCCAAACCAAATAAACCGTAGTCTGCTTTCCACATTCATAGTGATTTTAGGAGTTTACCAGTATCGATGGGATCCTGTAATTGTTCGAGGAATGTCCCGCTAAGGCCGCCTTGCCCTTTGAACATATTTTTGAATACTTGCTTAAGAATGAGCTTTCAAGAAACCTTAGGGACTTTAAGAATCACAAATTCTACTGAAATTTTCAGAATACAAAAAAAAAAAATTGCCCTTAGGCAATGAACTCACTGATATTGGCCTGTTCCGAGTAAATACTGGCACCAGAGATATTATTTGTGACAGATCCATTTATATACATATACAATAATGTCACAACAATTTACAAACATTTCAAAAATTTATGAAATATTAAAAATTTTAAAAATGAAAAAATTTCAAAAATTGGCATAAATTGAAAAACGTATCTTTTTCAACTATTTTTTGATATTTTTCCATTATTAAAATTTTCAATATATCATAAATTTTTGAAATTTTCAAAAAACAGAAAACTCAAAAAACTGGAAAAACTTTTAAAAATTAAAAAAAGCTGAAGATTTCGAAAGTTTGAAAATACAAAAGTATCAATGGAATATCCATATTTTATTTTTAAGTTTTATAAATCCTTACTAAAATGCTTGTCAAATCAAATAGGGTGCAGAAACATGAATGAAAGTTTAAGGGATGGTACACCCATGTGTTCTGAACATTTGGAGCCTAAAAAAGCGGAAATCGACTTTGGAGTATTTGAGAAATCGATTTTTCCTGAAACGTAAATTTTTTTTTCTTTCAGCATATAAGCTACCTATATTTGGAATGTCACATCCGAAAAAAAGTTTGTATTTACATATATCAGATTAATTTATTCACAGGACGTACAAAGATTGACAAGACCTCCACTGACTTTGATTTGTTTTTATTTTGAAGACTTTTAATTTTTTGAATTTGATATCATTAGAATTTTTCATAAAATCCTTCAAGCCTCTTAAATAAGAAGCGCATTTTTAAAAACGTTTGGCTTAGATGTTGTAACTAATAATTTCGCATGTGTATTTATTGTATCAACATTAACTCGGTCCTATTGTTGATATAACGAAAAAAAGAGACATCACAATCGAACTCAAACCTCGAAAAAAAGCAAAAATCAAGTACATACCCCACTTTTTTGGCGGGGTTTTCTCTGATTTAGTTTTTTAGCATTAGTCAAAACTTTGGTGAAGTTTTTTCGTATATCCTTGATAACGTTGCCACTTGTTTCTCATGCAATGTAAGATGGCAAATGGTCAGTGTGTTGTTGTTATTGCCGATTTTTTTGTGCTGTTTCGCAAAATGCATGTGAAAATGTGCCAACAAAAAATGAAGAGGGTGCAAAATAAAAAAAAAAAATGTAACGAAATGAGAGTGCTAACAAAGTGTCCAAGCAAGAAAATAGTAAACTTTTTTTCTGTAGCATTTTGATTTGACTTGGGTTTTGTTGTATTATACATATGAACGTACATACATACATATATATACGAGTATCTCTTAGGATAATTCGCGTGGATTAGCATTTTGGTATGTTGCTTTGTTTCATGGTATGTTATCATTTAAATTGAGTAATCATCGGGGAAAATTGCTGATGGCACTGATAATGAAACCTATGTAACCCGGATGAGTGATTGTTTAGTTTTACGTTCTTGATTTTTTAGTTTTTTGTTTTATAGCTTTTAGTGAACGTTTTAGGTCACATTTTTTGGTTTTGGTGTCTCCATTGTTTATATAGGGTGCTGAAATAGTTTTAGCAACCTATTTTTCTTAGTCATTGGAAGCATTAAAACTTAGGAATATACGGATACACAGCTAAAACCTATAACCGTATACGAAAAAGCAACTAATAAGCACGACATATTGTGAAAGTTTTATGAGCGTGGATATTAAACAGTCTGGTTAAAGGAAATCGACTGATTTTTGTATTAAAAGGCAAACAACTGATAGCTAGCAACTATTAAAAGACATACAACTTTTAAGGCAATGCTGGAAACTCGGTAATTTATCTGTTAGAGATACTCAAATGGATTTCGTATGCTGCATAACTCACAACAAATGGTTCGACTCGCGGTAATTCTACATCGATTGTCAGATTTTCGCCAAATTTCGTCATCTAACCTCAAAAGACACAATAAGTCAATGAATCCCGATCGAAATTGCATCAATACAAGCATGGAATTATAAGTTGCCGCATAAGTTGATCTCCACAAGAAGTTTTGCCACATCGCTATCAAAGAATAATGGAAATGCAGTTGCAGCTATTTTAATATGTTTTTCTGGAGCACAACCTAGTTGAGTATGTTTTTTATTACATTAATAGTGGTACCTGCGGCTTCATTGTTTTTTTCATTATGAAATTATTCTCTTAAAATCACATTCTATATTCTCTCTTCAAAAGTAAAAATAAAAACAATTCAAATTCAAAGTCAAACACAAACGAGAATAACAAAAAAAATGAAAACACATAATTCAAGAAGCAGCATAAGCAGCGAAAAATAAAACGACATTTTTGTGTGCAGTTTTGCAAATCCTTAGTCCTAAAAAATGATATCTAATTTCAAAAACTAAAAAAAATAAGTATGCAATAACCATTTTTAGCATAAATATGTTGTTTTAAAAAAGAAATGATTAAAATCGGTTCACTAAATTTTGCGCCAAAGCGTTACAAACTATTTCCAAACAAGCAATTTTGTATAAATAGTACATATTTTTGCATTATATGAACCTTTCTGCTATAGTTGACATCGTGCCCTCAAGCCTAATAGATCGGTAACATGCAAAATATTTTTGTTTAAAAAAAATCCAGAGATTAATCATCGAATATGGTATTTATATCAATACCTATGTTTAATATATCTTACCGGTTACTGTGGTAAGCATATAATATCAAATACAAAAGTAAGGGAGGCAATGAACATTTAAGGTACACAGCGGTCAAAATAATAATGCGGTGTCATTATTGAATTGAAAAAAAAAAAAAATATTTCAAACAAATGACGTTTTATTTCTTCAGATCTTTTAAAATATTGTAACTTGATAAGTGCACAAAATAAGCACATAACATTTTGTTCCAAAAAATAATGGTACTTTCGCAGTTTGCTATTGTAGTGAGTAATTTGTATTTTCGAGAGGTCAAAATAATAGCAGTGCTCAGCTCCTTTTCTTTCAAGATTAGGTATTTACTTTTATTAAAAAAATTTAATCGTAACCAGTAAGCTCTATTATTATTGTATAGTACTCCAATGATTTTTTCAAGTTTTTGCATTTTAATGGGCCGTGGAAAGCGTTCTACGACAGAGCAAAGTAAAATAATTAAAAATCAATTTCGCAAGGTAAAACTTTTAAGGACATTTAAAATTTTATCGGATGTTCTGCGAAAATGGTTTCGAATACGATAAAATACACAAATAAATGAAAAACACAAGGCCGAATGCCTTCTATTTCCCCCCGGGTCGTTAATTGTTCTAAACGGCTTTCGATACATAATCCGTTCTTGCCTGCTGCGGAAATAAAGAAAGTGCTTAATATAGCAGCGAGTGTAGAAACCGTTAAAAGAAGACTCAGGGAAATCAATTTGAGTGCCCAGAATCCAAAACGAGTTCCATTGTTAAAAAAAATACATATCACAAAGAGATCGTACTTTGCGCACGGGTACTTGGAATGGCCGCTTGCAAAGTAGAGTGGAGCGATGAGAGTAAGATCAGTCCAGGAATCATATTCTGTGTTTGGGCTAAGCTTTACATATTGACGAGTGCTTTTTCCACAAAAAAGACGATCTCATTCTCATCGCTCCACATAATCTTTCTCTACTTTGTACGATCTCTTTGTGATATGTATTTTTTTAACAATGTGCTCAAAAACATCTGCCTTTGAAATGGCAGCGCTGGAATCGTTTGCCTTCTCTACATATATGTTTTTTATAAGTAAAGGATCCAGTAAGTCAAGAGGCAGACGCAATAAATTACTTTAGTACTCAATGTAATATTACCATTTAAGATAAAAATAAGAAACAGAAACATTTGCTGAAAGCCAACTAAAGCGATGGAAGGAGCATTTTTCTGAAATTCTGAATCCTTCCCAGTCCTGGATTATCCCATAAGCTAACTAAGCAATTGCTTAGGGCATCTCGTCTCGGGGGGCACCATAACCAGCACCGAAAAAATATTTGCTAGCGCATGAAAGACAAGGCTGTTTGCAAAATGTGTTTAATTAAAAATATCGTTGGAGAAAAAGTAAGAAAAATTATATGAATTATTATATGGAAATGGGAAAAGTGAAGCAAAATTGATACATTTGATGAGAGTGGGTAGCAAAGTCGCAAATGTGCCATTTTTTGCTTTTCGAATGTTTTGTTATATGAGTAACGCGGCCGGTGTATGTTCGTTATTCAATTAATTTGATAATGAATAATTAATAAGGTGTTACCATTAATAAACTATAAATCAACAGTGCGGTGTGTTGTGAGCAAGTGTCGACAATTATTTCAAAATATTTTCATTCAGGTAACATAATATATTTGATATTGACAGCTTAAGTCGCATTAAAATCGTTCGGCATTGTTCAGAACACATGCAATAACCAAAAATCCGAAACGCTTTGAAAAATTTGTCACTCTCTTTTCCTATACTATTTTCTCAGCAAAACTTATTGTTTAAAAACTTTGTTTTTGTCACTCTCTTTTCCCATACGATTCTCTCACACAAAATCACAAATAATGACACATTCACAGTGACAATGACATAGTTTGGAATTATCGGCTGTGTTGCCATATTGAAATAGCTAAATGCAGTATAAATTCACTTTGGTTTCGTGCATTTACATCAGAGCTAATGCACACTAGGATGGCGATAGTTCACAAGTTAATTTGAATTTAGTCTGCTAATGCAAATTAACGCTGTCGTCTGTCTAAGCTATAAGGCGTACTCTGTAAATGCGACTTAAGCTGTTAAAATGTGAAATCAGACTTATAAATCTTACAATTAGCATTTTTTCGAAATGCTATTAAATTTTTGACCTTGCTCTTGACAAATTTCATGGTTCTAGGTTAACGGGAAGTACCCTATAGGTTTTGATTCTCTCGCGAGTGTTAAAATATGAGACAAAATATGTCTTATCTTTTGATTTCGTTGATTTGGAAGTTTGATTTTTTCACAGCTCTAAGGGATTGCAGGTTTGAGTATTTGGTATTAATTTCAATTTGATACCTCTTCGTGTTCCTGAGAAAAAGGGCTTTGACAGACAAACGGACAATAAATTTATCTTGTAAGGGTTATTTTTTTCCTTTTGGATGGAACCTTAAAAATAAGCTGATGAAACGAAAATATTTATGATTGATTTCGCTTCCTTATCACATATTTTTGCCATTCAATCCATTATGTAGTGTCAAAGTTTAGTTCGGTTTAGTTTGGCTGTCGATAATTAGGTACTCTTTGGTTATAAGACCCTTGGTTATCAGTATAGCAGTATAGTTTTCTGATGATGTCAACAGAATCTTATTAATAAAAAAACACGGTATTACAATCTTTCATGGATCTATTCCAACCAAATGTTTACCTTGTTAAAAATTTGAAACACGGCCTACACCTCCTGCAAATCACCGCATAATTTATCACAGAATTTAAATAAAATTTAACACTTTATTTCCGTTTTATAAGGAATTCATAGACTACATATTACTTTATCATAACTTTTTAAATAATTATTCGACCTTTTTCGTTTAAGTATATTTTGATTAATTTTGGGTATTCAAATTTTAAGAATTAAGAAATTGAAATTGAAACTGACTGACTTTATTTAATCTTAAATTATTTTAAAAAGAAATATAACTAGCTGATTTTATGTTGGTCTTTTCGATTCAACAGTTATTTGACTTATTTGACTATGTAGCTAGGATAGGGGGCACCACAGGCGTGGATTGCTTAGGGCATCGAATAGTCTTAATCCGGCACTGATCCTTCCTTATACATTTTCTCAACAGGAATCGCCAGTCATTTCAGTCGTGGAGGCTCACAGTAGTTAACTGTAATCACAGTCGTCTGCTATCGATGAAAAAGTTTTGCCACAAAGTAGTAGAAAATATGGTGGACAAAAAGACACTTTCAAAAGAACTTGGCTTAAACGTGAGATTAAATTCATTTCCACTTTATGCTCCCCATAGTGCATAGTTCCAGAAAATAATAAAATAAAGTTGCATAAGTCTTTGATTAAGATAGTCAACTGATTGGCGTGCTTTATAGAACCTCAAAAAGGTTTGTGAAACATCACTGCTTGAAAAATAAAAACTTTTCAACCGACCAAAAATAACTTAAAAAATCTTGAAAAGGTAATTTTAATAAAGAAATGTGGTTCTCTTGTATTAACGTAACATGGAAGGAGCTGGAGAGATAAGCCCTTGCAAGACAGACCGTAGCAATGCCAAGAAGAATAAGTCGACAATAGTTGTGTTTTATTCATCAAATCGCTATCTATGAGCGAAAAAACGACTAAGCTGCTAAAGCCTAATTTCCATGCTATCTTTCTTGATCCCATATCAGGGATATCAAATCAAATTTTTGTAAGAAAGAAATAGCATGCGAACAGACCATAATGCGCTTGGAGAATGCGAGAATAGCATACATTTGCTATCTTTATAGCATGTGATGTCCTCCCTGATATTTGATAAGATAAGTTCAAAAAAGATCACTTGGAAATTAGGCTTAAGTTTCCTACTCGTTGCTTATACGAATACTCGTTTGTTGGTATTTCTGCTTTCATTACTTCAAATTGCTTCTTTTTGTCGCCTGACATTTAAAACAATTGTTTTTCCGCGAAATATCTCTTTCTCTTTTCATTTCAAAATGCACAATAGACAAATACCAATTTGTTTTGTAGCCCTGGCATTTAAGCAACTTGCTATGTATACTTACAACTATAATTTTACTCGTTAAGTTTGCGATTGTGTTTTTGCTTTCTCATACAATTATCGTTGCTAGCTATAGATAACTAGCAGTGGATGGCGATTAAAACGCAGCTAATATATAATTCGCAAAATGTCATTATATAAGCTTAGTCCTCCAGAGCATAAATCTCTAATTGCAGCAATGAGCCCTTGAAAGTCGTAGTCTTAATGTTTTGTAAAGTTTTCACGATTTTGAATGATCAACCTGTATAAGTTCTAAGTTTCTCACATTTCGGAGCAAAAACTTTTGCAATCAAGTAATGCAGGAGAATTTGCCAATAACCAAGTGTCAAATAAATGGAACCTTTTCTATTATCTAATGTGAATAAAAAAGCTTTACAAGAACGCACACGCCAGAGTGTCCTTTAGGCATTTTAAGTTAGAGATTTTTTTTTGTTTTAAAAAATCTAACCTTCCTAAGGGGATGGCAATAAAATGTGAAAAAATCCAACTTGTGTTGCAAATCATCTGTCGGTTTTTTATTGCGCTTTAAACCCACTTCGAAAGCTGACTCTATAGACCTTTCTGACAAGTATATTACAAGTAAGCATCTACATAGATACATATGTGTAATGGCCATTGGCCGTTGATGTTCCCGTGAGATAGTTTGATTAATGGACCGCAAACGCAAATATGTACGTGTATTTGTTGATGTTGATGTAGATGTTGTTAAGGTTCTCTGCTTAAAAGCTTCTTGTGAAGTCGCAGAAAAAAAACATTAACTAAAAAAACGAAACTTTATCATGACAAGTTAATGTAAAATAAGAGAATGTTATCATATCCTCCTAAAATAAAAAGCCAAATCGTGGGTGTTGCTCAATCAATTTATTTAAGTTTTTTTTTTTTTACTTAAATAGTTTCTACCATTTTTTTGTAATGTGGTTGAGGAAATTTTTGTCCCGGTCTTTTTTTTACTGCATTTTATTGTTGCTTTTATTTTACCCCAAACCAAATGATTTATTAGTTTTCAAAGCGTTTCATGTTCGTTGATTGCCTATCAATTTTATGTGCGGGTTTTTTTTTAGCCATTTTTTCCGCCAATGCCAATGTTTTACGGACACGCAAATGTTATTTGCTGCCTGCATAGAAAATTTGTGTTTAACGCCTATGGTTAGGCTATAGTTTTGTTGGCATTTTATTTAAATTGCTTTTTTCTCGCATATTATAATATTTTTATGACTCTGACAAACGGAACGGGTTGAATTGGCTTTTCGCTATTGACACGCAATTCAAGGGACGGAGTTCTCGAAAGTTTCTTAACTGGAAAATATTTTATGTAGAAAACTTTTATCAGTCAATAAATTGTTTTACAAGTCACATAATTTTTGCCTGTGTTTTATTTAACTATTAATCATTAAATTGGGATTTTTATTTGTTATATACAATTGTATAACGATACATTGGCTCAACAGAGAGAGAATTATGTATCTACAGATAGGAAACACAAGAAAAATGTTTGGTTATGTTAGTAAAGATTAATAAATTAAGTTGAAAATGTGACTACTTGAAAAATAATTTTTTACCTCAGCCCTTGACAGTATGTATATATTTATCAATATGCTTGCAAATTGAAAATATTTAATTTTCGGAGTGATTTTTGAGAGGCCAATGCATTCTCAACACGTTGTTGTTTGATGCGGTTCTTATATTGGTAGAGTTATTGAGCTGCACTTATTTGAAAATGCGTTTATATGATGTCTACAACTGAATGGTTTGAATCTTGAATACATGCGGTGGCAGTAAGAAGGCGTAACCTGTCACATTACCCGCGAAACAAATGAAATACCATGATCGTGTGATTCGTTGCCATAGAATTTTATCTCTAGGGATTTTTGAAGCCACAAGTGTATATATGTGCATTTCCACCAAAAATATCCTTTTAGCCGGCCACGTTTTTAATTTTTTTGGAGCACACTCTTCAACCATGGTTTTTCTTGAAGCCAATACTGTCTTGAATTAATATTCAAGGTGAAACAATTAAAGTTCATAGACCTACTTTTTTATGTAACTTTATGTGTAACTTTTTATGTTTTTTAAACTTAAATGCCATTTTAACTATGTCTCCCTTTGAATTTTAATTGTACCTCTTTGAATACTAATTCAAGATAGTCTTAACTTGAAGAAAAATCATGTTAGAGGATGTGCTCCAAAAATAAAAAAATAATAAGTAAAGACGTGGCCGGCTAAAGGGATATTTTTGGTGGAAATGCACATATACCTGTAAGACACAAATATTTTCTGAGCTTAGGATCTAATTGCATATAATCGAACCACAGGATATAATATTGTCATTGAAAATTTAATTAAAAGAGCCAGGATTTTGCAGCAGAACCGTTGGGCGAATTTGTATGAGGTTTTCTATCATACTTTAGTGCAAAATTTGGAATTCATAATATAATATCAAATAAATAATGGAAATAAACAAATTAAAAGCGGGTTTCAACGACTTAGAGTGCATATTAAAATAAACACTGTGTTAAGTCTGTTAGTATTGCCTATACGCAACAATGTCTGAGTTCGGTATACCTGCAAAGTTGATAAGGCTCTGCAGGATGACGTTGAGCAATACGTGTAGCTCCGTCAAGGTAGGGAATGACCTCTCCGGAACTTTTAATACCGAGCGAGGTTTAAGACAAGGCGACCCGCTCTCGAGTGATCTCTTCAATTTCATTATGGAGGGGATCGTACGAAAAGCCGGTGTGCATCATAATGGCACCATTTTCTTCAAAGGTGTTCAGCTCCTTGCGTACGCTGATGATATTGATATTATCGGTCGGAGTAAGAGAGATGTTACTGCTGCTTTCACTGCTATTGAAAAGGAATCAGCCAAAGTGGGTTTGACGGTAAACGAGGGCAAGATGAAATACATGATGTCTACTAACAACAACAAGAGAGCACGGGATCTAGACTCTCATGTTACAGCGGGCAACTGTAAATTAGAAGTTGTCAAGGAATTCATCTACCTTGGCACTGCCGTAACCAGCAACAATGATGTCAGTCTGAAGATTAAGCGGAGAATAACAATTGCTAATAGGTGCTACTACGGTCTCAGTAAGCAATTACGTTGCAGAGTTCTCTCTCGATCGACAAAGCTAACACTCTACAAGACGCTCATTCTACCTGTGCTTCTTTATGGCGCTGAGGCATGGGTGGTTTCGACAACAGACGTAGCCGCTCTTGGGGTGTTCGAGAGGAAAGTTCTCCGCAAAATCTTTGGTCCTGTTCGAGTTGGCGACGACTGTCGCATTCGAATGAACCACGAGCTGTATGAGCTCTACGCCGACATTGACATAGTTAAGCGTATAACAATACTGCGACTACGCTGGCTGGGTCATGTCCATCGTATGGATAAAGAAGCTCCAGCGAAAAAGGTATTCGAAGGGAAGGTCCCCGGTCAACGACGAAGAGGGAGACCATGCCTCCGGTGGATAGACCAAGCTGAGGAAGCCCTAACCGCGCTTGACAACGGGTTGTTATGGCCATCTAAGTAAGTAAGTAAGTTTCAACGACTTAGAGTGCATATTAAAATAAACACTGTGTTAAGTCTGTTTGTCGATTTAAAACCAGCTTTCACTCTAAAAACCGGTTTTGAATTTAAGAGCAGGAAAAGGTGGTTTGAAATATTTAAAAGAACAATTTTAAACTGACATTTCGCATAAATACAATGTGATAAATTATTGTCTGATAAAGAAAAAGTCACAAAACAAAATTAAAAGTGGTATTGATCTTTTAAATAATAATTAAATGATAATTGAACTTCAGCCATTTAGCAGCGATCTACATTAAAGTAAAATTTTTTTTTAAGTTGATACAATGCTTCACTTACTAAACAAACTTTGACAACAAAGGAAAAAACAACAACTCTATAATATAGACATATGTTTCGATTCTTAAAATCTCATCATTATATTTTTAGTTGATGCCTACGTCAGCACTCAAATTACACCCGCTATATTAATGCAAATCTTAAGAAAAGTTAATTTTTAATTTCAAGCAAATGTGGCAAATTTTTAAGTGAATTCAAGGAACACACCATTACGTTGAAATATCAATCAGCTGTTCCGCTTTTTTGTTTACATTATTCTAAGCATGACGTCACCTGAGTACATCAAACCGAAATTCTCCTTTCTTATCGCAGTTTCTTAATTATTTGTTTATGTTGTAATGCAGAGCCGTTGGCTGTGAAACTTGAGGGACTTTCTTTTTAACGTATTTTAAAATGTAATTTTGAGGTTATATCAAAATCTAAGGGTGATGGAAAACCTCGGATTAGGACGCCAAAATGCATAACGTATGATACCTTATCTTCCAACTACAAGACCTTTTTTTTGTGGTCCTGTGTTATACAACAAACCAAAAAGTTCTTTTAAATATTAAAAAACAAGTGAAAAATATGTTTCGTGGTCACATCGTTTGGAGCGTTTTGTATAATGTTATTAGGAAAAAATATATAAGTAGCACTGCAGACCTTTCGAGCTGGATAACGGCGTATTTTTTTTCTCGCTTCTGTTTTGGTTGAGCCTCAATGCCGTTTGGGATGCCCATAATTTAGATTATCTCCCTGTAGAACATTAAGTACCAGTGTCAGTTTACTCAGGGTGACCGTTAAAAAAAAAAAAATTTCATAAACTCATTAGAGATATTTGTATGTCAAAGGATTTGAAAATTTCAAAATGCGATAACTGGAAGATAAAAATAGATATTTCAGAAAACTTAATGGTCTTTCAAAAAAGAAGAACTGTATTTTAAGATCCTATACATATTTTTTTTGAAAAAATTCACGGTGCTACACAACCTCAACACTGGGCGAAAACGGTGTTTTTTTTCGCATTTAGGTTAGGATATCTCGAAAACCAAAGATGATAGAGCATTTCCGACGCTAGACTTAGATTCAGCGCATCAAAAGCCTTTGGAAATATATAGTCTGGTTTCTGGGTCTGAACGTTGGTTAAATTTTGTCGGCTTGTGTGATCTACTAGAATTTTGTTTTATTTTATAAGCCACTCTGTATAACTCTATTATAGTTAAAACCTAGTTTTAAGTTAAAATAACTCTTTAGTTTTCCATAGGAATTGCATTGGAAAGTAAATTTAACATGCAATTTTATCTATATCTCGTGAAAGAAACATTTTATAAAATCGGAACGAAGCCCATTGGAAAAGCATTAAATTTCTTACAAAAATAAAACAAACGAGTTTTTTCTCAATCTTCGAAATATTCCTCGAAATAATACTCGGAAAGCTTATATAAAGACGGATTATTTTTTTCATAGAAAAATTTTTTATGGAAAATTTTATGCTCTTTTTAATGGGCTCAGTTTCATTCTTATGAGAATATTCTTTCACGAGATATAGACGAAATTGTCCATTAAAGCATACCTTTCCATGTAATTCCTATGAAAAGTAAAAAGTTCAATAAATCAATTTTTGAAAATTAAAGTTTCAACAAATTTTTTTTTAAGAAAATGTAATTTCGATAGCCTGTACAACATACTTTTATAAAAATAAAGGAAAGTTATAAGATCGTATCCTAAAATGAATGTTATTTGTTTATGAAATAAACGGTCAGCATTTTGCTTTTGATAGAAAAAATCAACAAAATTAAATCAAAGAATGTACCTGATTCCTTAAAAAAAGAAATTAAAAGAACTCTTTCAGAGCAATTATTAATGGCATTTGAAAACTCTTTTCAAATCTCAAGTGTATTAGTTGGCGAAATTTAATACTCAAAAATTGGTTACACTCTGATGAACCCTCTCAAGTAATCCATAGTAACAATATACAATCGATGAGTTGCTATATTAGAAATGAGAAAAAAAAAAAAAACTAAAAGGATCAAAAAGGATTGAAAAGGTTAAGAAAACAAATTATAAATTCTCTAATTGATTTTCATTCTTTACTGCAATTATGAGTTGTGTTATTTTAAGCCACCCACATTTTTGTAACAAATTTTTTAGGAGTTTAAGAAAAAAAAAATAAGACGAAAAATTACTTGCAAAAAAATAAAAATGAAATTATCATTTCTTAATCCCTTAAGGACTCACTGACATGACGTGCTCTCTTTCTAAAGAAACAATAGGCTGGCAGGCAGTAGGTACCGAATTATTGCAATAGACGCCGCGCCGTTAAAATATGAATTTCGAAATAAGTATCATGCTTGTTGCAATGAAAATGCAAAATTCTCAATCTTTTATTGTTGCTTTGAGATCTTTGTATTCATAAGCAACATGGGAGGCCCTTTGAAGTAACGTCCTTAATGCTTTGTGCTATATTTTCTTTTTGCATCCTTCGGTAGGATATTTGCAAAGTTCACAATGACCTGATACGGTTATTGCATATTTTTATGCAAAACAATGCGTCTTAAAACTGTAACGCTTCATATCACACGGCGACAGTTACGCAATGAAATTCCTGGAAATATGCAAAAAATGTCCTTCAGATTTTTATTCAGAGCAACAAAGCGCAGCTAAAATATAAAATATAAAAATATATATTTATGTATGGGAAAAATCTAAATTTTCAAGGATTTCTACAAAAAAGTGTTGTTACTGAACAATGTCTAATTTCATTGGCGTGTTACTCAGTCCAATAAGAGAAAAAAATACTTAATTTTGGCAAGGTAGTTTTTGAAACTGAAGCAGCAATTGTACTTTGAGACAGCAGGAGGTGACAAACGTAGAAAGTGAGAACCTTTTTGAATTTAGAAATTTTCTTGTCTCCTTTTTTCCGCTCCGAGTTTTATGAACACTTCTTGGGTTTCAAGTGAGAACTACAATATAACATTGTACTGGGTTCCGGTCCATAACAATTTTGAGGGAAACAAAATGGACGGAGGACTTTGTTAATAAGAAATGTAACTTAAGCAGATAGCATGAAGCTAAATTCGATAGCAATGTTAGCCGGGACATAAACCGAATAACTTAACAGTGCATTAACAGAGTTCTGTTAACACTAAGCTGAGTTAATTCAGTAGTGAATTGATCAGTAGATATTTCCAAACTAACCAGATCACACGAATCATTGTGCGATTATTCTATCAGTTGATTGCACGAATCAAATAATGTATATAAGTTCTAAAGAGCATGGAATATCGCTCTAAAGAGCATGGAATAACGTTCAGAGCGACACAAGTTAGAAATAGAAGTAGAAAATGATGGATAAATTTGATTTAAAAATCTGTACTAACGAAAATCCATAATTACGACTTTTTGGATCTAAAAAAATAGAAATCAAAAATAACAATTATTTTGATCGAAAAGAAATAAAAATCCGAAATTACCATTACCTACTTTTGATCGTAAAAATAAAAATCCAAAATAACGATTATTTTCGGTCGAAAAAATAAAAATTCATAATTACGATTATTTTGTATCGAAAAAGACTCAAATCGAAAATTGCGATTATTTTTCATCGAAAAAAATTAATATCCAAAATAACGATTATTCTTGATTTTCAAAATAAAAATCACAAAATTAAAAATCATAGCCATAACTATAAGCCTATTCCTTCATTGTGATTTTTTTGACCTCAATTACAGAAAAAACCTTTACATAGTTAGTCCCCAAGTGATAGGAAACTCCTTCACAAATTTCATGAAAATTTCAAATTTTTAGCTCGAACCGTGCAAAATAATGATATCTCTCAAATGGATCAGGTGAAATCACTGATATGAAAATATAATATTGATATAATGTCAGGAGTTCTCGTGAAGTTTCAGAATTTTAGAGCATGTTCAAAAAGTTTTGTTTTGAAATTGAAATGGGTACCCCGTCACACACAGAAGGGTTAAGGTCCCTGTTAGTAACATACGGATACGTTTTCAACAGTTGATAACTCCGAAACTAATGAACCTATTTGAATGAAAAAAAAAACGTCATCTTATTACAAATGAGTTGAGAAAGAGAATAAAAGACTGAAAAGTTCTGAATACTGCCACCAGATGGCGCTCTAAGCAGTTTTATAAATATAAACTGCTCTGCGGCCGCTCAGAAAAACTGATGCCATTTGAACATCAATTGAGTGCCGGAAGAAATTTTTTCATCTTACGTACAATACATCTGCGCACTTATGATATCAATCTCACGTCAAAAAGCCGTTGAGGACCTGTGAAAGTCGAATTTGCTTATAACAAAATGAACCTATTGCTTAAAAAACAAATTTTTTTCAATGTGTAATACTTTTTTTCTAAGAATTTATAATGTTTTTAGCAATTATTGTATCACGCAAAATTCTGGAAAAAATTTTTTTACGAGACATGATTTTCCAAAAAAAAAAGTTCCTCTGAAACTTAAATTGCTTACAACAATCATAATAATTCTTATTTATAAAAACTTTTCTTCGACTCATTTATTTCCTACCTGAAGTATCAAATTTGATTTGAAAATTCCAAGTAATAATAATAATAGGTGTTCCGTTTCACTTATCTTAAGTCATACGTACATTAGGGTGACCAAAAAAATCGAGTTTTCGATTTTGATGTTGCTTATATGAAAAGTAGTTAGTTTTATGTAAAAAAATAAGCCACTTAAAATTTTATTAAGAAATATTGATACATAGAGGTCGCTAATGTCCGATTTATGAATTAATTTCATTCATTTTGCGAGTGATTTTAATTCTTCCCAAAAGATAATTCCGCTTGAGATACAGACTGTTGGTATTGTTTCTTATATTTTCGGGTCTGCTGAACACGATGGTGATAAAAACATCGCACATGTGGGTCTAAGCGAAGTAAACTCGAGGAATAATTTCTTTTTTTATCTAATATTCTTAAGCATTGTAGTCCAAAAACAGACAAAGAAATTCTGACTAGTCCCGGTGTTCCAGTATTTTTTATCAGAAGTCCAGAGTAATAGAAAAATGAAAAAGCCTCGCAAAAAGATCAAAACTCAAGCTCAACTCAAGCTCAACTCAAGTTTAAATGAGCTATATTCAGGTCATTCATTTTTAAAGATGGTTTTCCAAAGTATTTTTTTGCGATGAATCCGAATTTGGCCTCAAAATTGACCCATCACATCAGAATTCTGAAATATTTGAGTTTAAGTACCTGAAAATTAGGTTTTTCGTCTACTTTTGAGGACATGTGTGGGATTCAAAAAAATTTGTTTAGCTTAATTTTAATAAAACCATCATTTAGTACCGTTCTTCCTCTTTAAAACAAGTTTTTAAGTGGTTATCTGCGATGTTTCCTCGCAAAGTTACAGCCATTTGAAAGTGACATGAATTTGATCCCCTACGACCAAGATGAAATAAATTTGTAGCCTGTTGGATAATATTGTTTGATCGTAGGGGATCAAATTCATGTCACTTTCAAATGGCTGTAACTTTGCGAGGAAACATTGCAGATAACGATTTAAAAACTTATTTTATCTAGAATTCGATTTCCAATAAGATATGAGTCTACATGAGTATACACACAATGAATGAGTCCGCCAAAATTAAAATTATATTCTATCATTATATTGCTTAGTCTTAATCAACAAAAATAAGACAAACTCAATATATGCCATTATTTTTAAGCAATCAGAATGTTTATTATGTTGGATAAACCAACTCTATGTACTTACTTTTTCTTTCGGCAATGGAGTCCCAAATAATATATGCTTAAGATGATGTTATTAATTTAGTTATTTTATACCAATTTTACAGTCTGGCTAACATACATATATATTTGTTACTGTCAATTGCAATAAGCCTGTGAAATCTTGTGCATTTTTCATTGTTTTCGTGTGTGTGCTCGAAAAAATAAGCTTTCTGGATAAACCAACTCTATGTACAAACTTTTTCTTTCGGAAATGAAGTCCCAAATAATATATGCTGAAGTTAATGTTATTAAAATAATCCTAATACATCAAGAAGCTGTACAATTTTGACTTTGCACAAGCAAATAATAAAATAAAAATATTTTGTTGTATTAATTTAAGGTTTCCATAGAAAAACAATACGTATTTATGTACATATGTAGTTGTATATTAACATATAAGAAGCTCATATTCTTATGAATACAACCCTTGTATATAATCTTCCACCCTTGCTTTGTATATTTCCACCAAATACACCCCTTTGCATCCTTTGCTTACATATGCATGCATGGTAACTACCTACATGTGAAATGCAGGCTAAAATGGCGCGTGAATTTACCACGCATTGCGCCTTTAAATTATGCAATATGCGCACATGTGCAAGCGTGCCCTACGTATCAACATATGCAAACGTAGCACATAAATCCTCTAATGCGATAAAAAATGGCGCAACCTTTTATGAGGGCGCCAGAGGAAAGATCCTGCATTGATTTCGACATATTCCATTTAACAGCTACTGATTTTCAATTAACGAAATAAAAAACATAAATTTTCTTTCCCTCAAGACATGCATGCAAGTCTCAAGGCATTTTTAAGGATGCGTTGCTGCAAAGCAAAACTCAAACGCATTCCACGCTCGTGCTCAAAGTTCGACTTAAAAAACTGGGCCCAAAAGTCAGACACAAATGATGTTGCATTAAAAAATCCTTAACCTCATTCAGGATGTCATCATTGTCTCTTTGTTTTTTATTTTTTGTAAAAAATACATACATTTTCTATTTAAATTATCCTTTTCGTATTGTTGCTGCCTCATTTCATTTCCTCTTGAGTGTTTTTTTTTTAATAGGTAGGTACTTTTTCCGGGGGCAGAAAAAAAAAATCACCGACAAAAAATGAGGGATTAAAAAATTGCACATTACATAACATTGCAACAAGGAGCACGGACGTTATCCTTGATGCATGCGATTTTGCATCCCTTGACAGCACAACAAAACACGACAAAAGATGATGAAAAAAAGAAAAAAAAAAGAGAGAATAAAAATGAAAATCCCGTTGATGACCCCGAACTGACCCCAAGCCCGTTCCGTTACGGTCGCTATTTTATTTTTTTGTTCTTCCTTTACTGCATTTTTTTTTTTTTTTTGATTAGAAATTTTTGTGTAAAATATATGAAAAAAAAGGACTAAAATCTAACTGACTGATTGCATATCCTTGCTTTTTGGCACAGTTGTTGGTTTTGTTGCATGCACAGTTCCCGCCATAACGTCATCATGATCATCATCACCGCATATTTTGTGCAAAGGACACAAGGACTTGCAAAGGATGTGCTCACATTTGATGTATGAAAATGCAGCTTGCATGCAGTTAAAATATTAAAATTTTGTTCATGTCCTTTTTTCTCTGTAAATAAAAGGGATATTTAAATGTCTATTGTTGCTGTTGGTCAACGTAAAAACATTTTGTTTCTTTGCGCTTGTACATTTTCATATATGATGAAATATGTAAGTACAAAAAACAATTTAATATTTTGTAGCTTCAGTAGGGAGATTTTGAAAAATAATTGAAAACCTATTGCATGACATATTCAACAATCGATCAAATAAACTATAGCAACAGAAATTGATAATCTTGCTTATTTGGCTACCAATTCATAAAGGGTCATGGCCTGAACTATGCGCAGGATCTGTTTCGATTCGTTTCCGTTTATCATACTAAGCGATTCAGTGACAGCGATCATCTGTGCTCAAAGTTTAAGGTTATGTCGAAGGCAGGGCTTAAACGTTACCACTTGTCAGTTTTTAAGCACAAAAATATCAACTCAAAGTTTTTTTCAATCTTTACTGCGTAAGATCTGTTTAAGGCTTTGCGATCTGTAAAACACTTTGCAGTAATCCGCGTTCACAGATCAGTCAGATCTTTATCTTAGTCACTATTATTTCATTAAGTTATTTTGAATAGAGTGTTTGTGCTGAGTGTTTTTTTTTAAGTAAGTAGACTACAAGTATGCTAAACTCATTATTAAGATTTCTTTACTCAAGAAACCTTGTTGCTTTGAACTTTTCAGCTTCTCCATTGATGATTAGACTCTTCAAAATTTCCAATAAAGGAATTCATTTTGTAGCCCAAAACAGACTGGTGGTCGTCTTGCACAAAGTTTTCTCCTATGTTTATTTTGTTTTTTTTTTAAGCTATCGTAGTTTTGAATTGAAATTAAATCAGAGAAATAATCCAAATGTTCTAAGTGTTGGTTTTATTTGCTGTAACATTTTAAGCCATATAGCATTTGAGTATGAATTAGTGCTGGTGCTTCACCGAAACGATATTGACACGATAATAATAAGGAAGGTGCCACGTCCCATACGCCACCGACACCATGGCGTATGGGCGGCAAGGACACGGGGGCGGCAACATTTTGAAAACATTTTTTTTTTTTAAATCCAAAAATTAACACCAAGTATGAAGTGGTAGAAAGAAATGAAAGTCTATATGAATATTTTCTTTAGAATTTTTATTTAACGTGTACTAAGCGAAAACGGCGTATCTCAAAAAAATTAATTTCGAGATAATTGATGTTTTGTTTATGTCAATTTGTTGAAATACATGTAAAGTTGAGATAGAGGAAACTTTCTTAGTAGATTTTTACATGATTGAACTAAGATGCCAGAATTTGGAGTATGTCATTAGACGCGCAATTTCTTAAGCTATCCGATGCCATAAGAATCTCGAATATTTTTTTTTTGAGATACGCCCTTTTCGCTTAGTACGGCAGTATAGTAAACAGCAGAGCTGTGAATGAATGCATTCATTTTCAATTTTAACTCATGAGAAATCCGCATTCAGAGTGCAGCTATTTGAAAATGAAGTCACCTGTAGACTTCAATGTCATAAGTTTGCAGCCTTTTCTATCACAAAAGAATGAAATTATTTTGGTGACGTCACGTTTTTGATTGGAATCATGATTGGAAGAATTTTGATTGCATTGAAGTCACCTCAAATCATTTTTAATTCTTTGCAATCACTTGAAGTCACTGCAATCAGTTGAAGTCGCTGCAATCACTTGAAGTCGCTGCAATCATTTAAAGTCACTGAAGACACTTGAAGTCATCTGCTCTGAATTAACTCGAAAATCTACACATATACATATGTATATACATACTTACATATGTATATACATACTTACATATGTACACACATTCACTTTTATATGTATGTTTAGAAGATATTTGTGTAGATTTTCGAGTTAATTCAGAGCAGATGACTTCAAGTGTCTTCAGTGACTGCAAATGATTGCAGCGACTTCTAGTGATTGCAGCGACTTCGAGTGATTGCAGAGACTTCAAGTGATTGCAAAGATTTAAAAATCTTTATTGGAAAGTTAGACAGCAAAGAAACACCCTATACATCGTTTTTATCTGTGTTTGAAATCTATAATCGATCTTTATGTATAATTTTCAAGAGAGGGCCTGGAGCTAAAAACTGTAATGGAGCGCCTTATTACTAAGCATAAAAAAAGTTTTAAATTATAAACATAAGAGATAATGTTTTTAAATTACTAAAATTGCAATAAAAATATAAAGTAATAAATTGAGTGCAAAAAAAAAGGACATTAATTCATAATAATAATGTTTTTCTCCACTGCAAGTTGGAAAATCGTAAAGAGGTCTCCTTTAGGCTTTTATGTACCAACAATAATAAGACAAAATCCTCCTCTTTTGCTTACCATAGAAAACCTACAAGTCCACACAACCTCATATTAGGTGTCCCTGAGTTCGAGGTCCGGGGCTATACCACCTCTGGTCTTCTGGTTTAAATTCGGCTTCTCTTTCCTTTATTGTCGAAAACGAAGGAACAGACTCTTTATAAACGTTAACCGAAACTTTTCACTGACTATAAACCGTTCAAAACAAAGAGTTTTACGACGAATTCGAATTTATTTCTTACAACGATGCACATGTTCTTTATTTATTTAACAATCTCAAATCTTTTTTATCATTTAGGCCTTAATTCAAAAACTCGATGCTGTAATGTGTCAAAACTGTAAGCGAATATGCTTTGCATAGGTACTATCACTCTTCTTGAGAAGGTGGCACAACCCTTGTTATATTATTTTATACGTTACAAAAAACTCATTAATATTTTCTATACCATCAGGCAAAACTTTAATTTTGCATACAATAAAATTTGCAGACAATTTGACAAATCCGTTTTGCATATACATAGGTCGATGTAAAAAATAATGTACCGTAACGGCTTAAATTTGCATTGACCTGAGTAAATCAATAAATATCTACACTTTAATAGCCTAAAAAAATATTTAATGTAATAAAATGCACCCTCTTGCTGAAACTTCCTGCTGAAGTTGAATTTCTATTAAAATTATCAATGCAGATAGATACAATATATGGAAGCATGTTTTATCTTAAGATTGCGTTTCCCCTTATTATCTCTGAGGTAGTTGTCAAATTCTATAGTAGACGATGATACAACAATATTGGAAATTAATTTTGAATGGTCATTCGGTTGTCATTGATGCATTACATTTTCTTCTCTAAGGAGGGGAAGAAAATCCTTTTCCTTTCCCTATCAATTGTGTACATTTAATGAACATTTTTCCATGATCTTTTCTGATAATCGTGCAATTGTGTTAACGATTTTGTAACGTCTACAAATTGTGGCGCCAATTTTAAAGATCTGAGATAATTATCTTCGATAATTTGAATGTATTGAGATAAGCTGGGACTATTTTAATATTAAATTGCAATAGCTATAAAAGAAAGAGTTGTTGCAATTGTGAAATAAAAAGATATCAAGATTGTACAGTATGAATACAGTTTTATCTCTTTTCCCACTGCACATTACCGTGTCACAAAAAAAAAAAGATGTAAAGTGTCACCCCCCAGCGGCGTAGACAAGGTTTTGGCATTTTCAATTAAATCTACTTGGTTTTGCACGAAGTCGGGTACTATCGTGAGAAAGTTACTTAAAATTACTAAAATTCAAACAAAACTTAAACTTTTTGATTAAAAAAAAAGTCAGGAAAATCGACATTAGAATTTTACGCATATTTTATATTTTTGAAAAATTTTAATTTTTAGAAATAGTCGAAGTGTACTGAAGATGTTCCAAAAATGTTCTTAAAAAGCGCCAAATGTAATAAATGCACTAAAAAATGGACGAATGTACTGACGATGATTTTTGACGACGCTTATGTACTGAAAAAAAAAAAAATACAAATGTACCGAAAATGTCATCACTGGTCTGAGCTGATCAATTTACCTACCTATGCCAAAAACTTCAAACAACTGTTAAATCAAAGGGAAATAGATAAACAGTCGCAAATATAAAATTGTACCTCAAAACAATGTAAGAATTTTGTGTTAAAGAATAGTTATATTTATTAGTTAGTTTACAGATTATTTTGCAGAACGAAAATGTGTCAGCTTACATATATCAAACGGAAAGCTTATGCTAGCAAAAGAACAGGTAATGTCAATCAAAAAGTGTTTTAATTTAAACAAAAAGTTAGTGTAAGCAAAATCGTGATAATGCCAGTGTGAAAGCTAATTTTGAAATCTCGATACAAAATTGAGTTAACTGAATACCAGGTGCATTTCAATGCCAGTGTGATTCGCTTATTACACTAAGCAAATTACTAACTACAAATTTTGCACAGCTGAAACAGAACATATATGTCAGCATGACTTTTGGAGAAGGGCTGCAGGGAAAATGACAAAATTTTTATATTTATCTATACCTACTATATTTATTTTATAGAATCAAACCTTAGTCCATGGGGAGGTCTTTTGTTTACTGTTGTTCGATCTTAATATATAAATTAGAATTAAGCCGATTGCTGATTGAAGAATATAGCTTCTTTTGAGAGATGTGAGTTTACTCTTCTTCATCATCTCCATATGTGACAGTGAAAGTTAAAAGGGACCTACGGTCCAAAAATAAGTTTTCGATAAAAACGACTTTGAAGTTAAGAAGTGGATTTTGATGCGCCTGAACGTTTTTATGGCTTGAAACCCGTTACTCGGGATTTTGGGATCGCTGATTACGAATCTGGTATCACATTTTAAGAATTGAAAATGGTGGATCCAATATGGCGGACGAATTTTTTAAAAACTGATCGGATTCGCTTGAAACTTGTTACTCGGGGATTTTTGGGGTCGCTGATTACGAACATACTATCAATTTCTCAAAATTTAAAATAGTGGATCCAATATGGCGGTCGAGTAATTTAAGAATATAATTAGTGTTTCACCGAGGCCGAGGCGAGGCGAGGTTCTAGTTGATCTCGGTCTCGCCTCGTTTTATAAATTTAAGTCTCGCCTCGCCTCGGCCTCGGACGAGATCTTGCCATCACATGCCTCGCCTCGCCTCGCTTCGCCTCGCTTCGCCTCGCTTCGCCTCGCTTCGCCTCGCTTCGCCTCGTTCTCGGCCGAGGCACCTCGGTAAAAAAACGAGGTTTTTATTAAAATAAATAAAAATATCCGGGCTGATAGGCTGATCAAGCCTCAAGAAATAAAATAAAATACCTGTTTTTATTTTTGGTGAATTGGATGAGGTATGATAGATTTAATTCTTTTCTTATATGGGAAGGAGAGGCATTGCCTATTTTTCCAAACCAAACTAAGCTATAAACCTTTTACATACTATAAGAAAGATATGTACTAAATCTTATTTATCTACGTCAAATAGATATTGAGATATGATGAAGTTAATTTGTTTCTTATATTGAAGGTATGGTACCGCCCATTTTATTAATTGAATCTTAGTTATGCCCTCTACCTTTTATAAATATACCAAGTTTTATTAATCTGCATCAAGTAGTTGATAATATATCACCCATTTATCGTAAACTATGTTACGGAGCATCCCAAATCATAAGAAACATATATGTGTGTCAAATCTTTCGTCGGTCGGTTGAACGGTTTAGGAGTCCATTAGCAACTACCATACATATATTGATCTTTATTTATATACTAGCATTACCTTAACGGTTCTTAGAAAGACTATTAGAATAAATCAATTTCAATGCAATGTTGTCAATCATGCAGTTTTGCTTATAGCCTTACATAGTCTTTCATGCTTCCCTAATCGATCAATCGAGGCGAAGTAGGATAAAATCTGATGCGATCCAAGCACTTCTGTGCATTAGCGCTTGAACCAAATCTGAACTCGTAAGAAGCCATGCGGGTTAAAAATAAAACAAAGTAGTTTACTCAAAATAAAATAATAAAATATTAGATAAATACAGATTTTAATATAAAAATTACATTCATATTTTGAATCTGCATATGGGTCTTACGAGTTCAGATTTGGTCAAAATGCGCCTCGCTCTTGGTTTCGAAAACGAGGCTAGGACGAGGCGAGGCCGAGGCGAGGACGAGGCGAGGTGCCGTGTGATCTCGCCTCGCCTCGGTCAAGCGAGGAAAATTTATTTTTCCATCTCGCCTCGTTCTCGCCTCGGTCTCGCCTCGTTCTCGTAGTCAAAAACGAGGCTGCCTCGTAGCCTCGGTGAAACACTAAATATAATACAAGTTTCAAGCGAATCCGATCAGTTTTTAAAAAATTCGTCCGCCATATTGAATCCGCGACCCTGAAAAACCCCCCAAATAACAAGTTTCAAGCGAATTTGATCAATTTCAGAGAAGTTTGGATTTTTTGTACGTTTTTTTGTCAATGGGCCCATGTTTGAAGTGAATTTTTAAAAAAACTAATCAGCTGGAAAGCTGCAGTCTGTTGTATTGCAAAGAGCGTAGCATATTCTATAAGGATCGCTAAAAAATTGAACATCGATTTTTACTACCCGTAGATCCCTTTTATTTTTCTCTGTCACATATTATAACAAATTCTTAAAGGAGCCAAGTAAAAATGAACAAAGTCCGATGTCGTGGTGGTGCTTTCAGAGTATTTTCGTGAAATTGAACAGATTGAATCCACAAATTGATAATGAGCTATAAGGACTATTATCAATAAGTTCAACAGCGGCAATTGTACCAACTCATATGTATTGTTTGGTGTGTTGTATCGTTTGAAATGGCCGCTGGCTCATATTTCTTCGAAAACTAGGACGGTGCCGCATTTATGGTGCTTAATATTGGACAATGTTGGAAAACTTTTTGATGCCAGATATGAAAACCATTTACAGTAGGTGGCCGTATTAATGGGGACAGTACTCATATTTTTGCATTTTCTAGTTTGAATAATTTTTTTGAACAAAAAATAGTCCAGTAGAATTAGTCCAAAAAATGAGGGAAAAAAAATAATTTGTTACAGCAATCTGACAGCGGAATATTGTTGAACAAGCTCTTGTAAAAGCGGACAAAAAAATCGAACCGACAGCAGCTATCCGGGGTGGATCTTCAACTTTTGTACTGATCATTTTCACCTTAACCTCAAAATTTTTCGAAAAAATGGCTGAAAACCGGTTTATTGGTTTTTAATTTTTTTCTTTGACAAAAAAGTTTCTATGGAGCTGAAACTTGGGCTAAAGATACTTTTCAGTGTTACACAAAGGCAGTAATTTTTTTGAGGCGGAAATATTTAGAGGTTGTTGTTAAACTTAGTTTTTAAGCTAAAAAAACCGAAATTTTTAACTGAGATTCCTCTTAAAACTACACCTCCTAAAGAGTTTTGTTTTGGCTAACTTACTCGCTGTTATGTCTTCTTTAGATAAATGGTAAAAAAAGGTATACTGCAATGGAAAAAATGACCGAAAAATTGAAAATATGTGGTCTCTCCGATGAGTAGAGCTATGATGTTTCTTATGTAGCAGCTCAAATCCTTTGTTGTTTTCACTGTATTCACCTTAATACACTAAAATTTAAAATTCTCAATAAATAAGAACCATTATTTACATTATGAACATTACGGACAGGTAAGGCGGACAAAACATTATTCATTCAAACTTTAAACGACTAAACTACAACAGCCGGTTTCACCAAATAAGAAGTAATCTCACTTAACCTCACTTATTTAGTAGATGACGCGGACTACTAATGTTGCCGCTTATGAAATATAACAATAATGATACCAGCAGCAAAAACAAATTAATAAACTTTATGAAAACTAATTTATACACTCAAAAAATTCGGTTAAACTAAAAAATGCAAAAATTTGAGTACTGTCTCCATTAATTTGGCCACCTACTGTAGTTGTGAAAAACGATAAGGCCACAGCGCATATTGTCAGGAACATAATGGCTCTAATACGAGATATTTTCAACAAGCAGATTATTTCGTGCAGTAGCGACTTTAATTAAGCGCCACGTTCACCGGATCTAATCACTCCCTACTGCTTTCTAAGCGTCTATTTGAAAGAACTAGTGCACATCAGTAAGCCTACGATCATCTGACAACAAAAAACCAATATTCGTAATGAAATCCATGCATAAGCAACTGAAGTTTCCCGAAAGATCTTAGCAAACGTATTGGAAAAAGTACCTACGAATGTGCGAAGTAAAAAATATCCATAATTTTTAGGTTTCCTCAAATAAAAAAGTTAAAATAAACTTAGACCATTTCTTTTTAGCCACAGTGCCATAAGCAGTATTCCATAATAAAAGCCATGACCAAGTCCCAGCCGTCAAAATTAGTTCCTTCAAGGCTTAAGTAGTATATATAAATCTGAGCTTACAAACCAATGATACTCTTGAAGTGGTAAAAGCATTAACTTCCCACTTATAAAGCACACTGTCTCTAGCCTGATAAAATAAAATTTCCATAACTCAAAAACTCAAGTTACACCGCGGCACAATAAAATCTAAAGAAATGAAAAATGAAGACGTGTGCCATCACTCATCAAACCAACTTACTAAATATAAAAAGTAAATAAACACTCCCCCTCACGCTAACACTAAACCAGGAAAACTATAGCCAACTTAATATTTTAATCGTACCAACTGCATGCGATATCAAATGACAAATCAAACAACAACAGCAAAAAATGTCAAATGGTGCAAGAAAAACAGCCCAGAAGTAACTCAAAAATCGGGTATACAAATCAAGCAACAGCCGCAAGCTGTGTCTATAGTAAAAAAAAAAACAAAAACTGAGGGTGTATATATGGGGTACTAACCTAAAAGGGGGGGTAAAAAAGAACAACCGCCTATATACCAGTCAATCCCCTACACAAATGAAGTGTATGCAACACATTAATGCCACCAAAACGACAATTAAAATGCTGCGGCGGCAAAAAATGTGACACGCGCGTACCACAAAGTCGACCTAAAATACCATACCAAAAATGAAAAAAAAAAAAAAACAAAATCAACCAAATTTAGACAAAAAACGTTCCAACTACTTATTTGATATGTAAATGTGTCTCTAATGAGTGCATAAAAAAAGAAAAACAACAACATGAGGGTAAAAAACAAAGTGCGCCTAAAATAGACACAAAAAAAGACCCTCCGTAGTAAAAAATTAAAAGAAAAAATCCAAAGTAGATAATGCTGCTGCAAAAGATGCTACTGACACGCGTCCATTTGTAGAGAGCGAAAAAGATGCGCTTCCAAAAAATAAACTAAAAAACTCAACTGACAAGCGACTGAATGAAGGCTGCAACCAAACTACCTACGAGCGATCGATCGTGCAAGAGACAAGATCAACTTAGCATGCGCCTCGCCTGCAGGCGGTAAAAGCAACTTTAATAAAAAAGTGAATATGCCGTAAGGAGAAAAAAGATCCTTTGTTTAACCAAAACTTACTTTCTCTCTCAATTTCTTCGTTTTTATAGAATGGCTATATATGGTAAAATCTGCTTAATGGCGCATTTCGCTCCGCTTTGACGAGGTCAACATGTCTGTCTAACAGTTTTTTTTTTTTTATTCACGAACCTCGTTGAAGATTTGTTATTGTTGTTGTTTTTTACCTATCCTGCAGTAAAAAATGTAAATGATCTTTGCAGTCTCACTTTTGTACTCTCGCTTGACGTGATCATGTCGTGTGCTGCAAATGCTGCCTCAAAGAAGATGCTACCTTTCTTCCCTATCATGATGAGGCTGCTGCTTTCAGAAAGAAAGACGCAAACTTACTGCAGGATTTCTTTCTTTTTTTATAAGCGTTGACGAATTTACCCCAATCAATTTTTTTTTTTTTTATTTTCCATCACTTCAGTTGAAGATCCTTTTTTTTTTACCTTTCTCGTTATATCTTTTGCGTTCAACTTCTTTATATGGACTGACAGTTTTACCAATGAGGCAGCTTTAATTTCTTTTTTTTTATATATTTTTTAAGAGTTTATTTTTACATTTTAATAGGATTTACCTTAACGTTACTTTCGTGTTTATTTGATGATCCTCACATGATTTTAATGGATCGCAGCCCATGTTTTGGAGCAAGACAAACGCGTGCTGGGCTGTAGTTTTTATCGCATTCATTTTTTATGGTGTGTAAAATATATAAAAAATTTGGAATTGGAAAATTTTTAGTGCCTATAAGAATTGGATATTAATGCTGTATACAGCGACATATAAATGATTGATGATCAGTTGGTGTTTTCTTTCGGGGAGTGTTTTTATCACAACTTTAAATGTAAATGTGTACATAAGGTAACCATTAAATTTTAAGTAATAAAGCCAATTCAATTTAGATTTTATGATGGAACTTTCAGAAAAAGAAAATATTATCAAACCGCTGCTCAGCGAAAAGCTTCGATATATAAAGTTCAGTATATTTCTTGAAACTTTAAGAAGTCACTCCCACTATCTATTATTGTTTCCAGTTTTTATTTGAAAATAATAACTATAAGTAGTAGTAGTAGTAATAACTATAAGTAGAAAGATTGAAAAAGAATGTAGCGAACATTTTGGATTGCTTTTATCCACGCCCATTTAGCTGAATAGACAGTATTTGCAACATAATATGCCTTGGTATCAAGTATTTCTGCATTACAATGAACACTTCATTCAAAGGCTTTGTTCCTAATGAAATAAAAAAACTCATGTAGTTTTCCAGATAGGGTTCATTGATTTGTTCATGAATTTGTAATAAATTGTGCCATATAAGACTTCTGAAATTTGTTGCATTTGTTTTAGCCATAGATTCCATTGCTGAAAACTCCATTGTATAGTCTTACTGCTTCTTTCTTTTAATTTCCGATTGGGTCTCTACTACAGCGTAATTATACTATGTATATTGCTTTTTACATTTAAAATTAAAATTTGGAAATCTCATGCATACTTCCAACTTAAAGACCTATTTATGATTTGGAAATCTGGAAAGCTCCTAACCCTTTCGCCCCGGATGGTACACATATATGTATATGTATTTACCATATTCTAGTATTAACAGGAGAAAGCCGGGGCGAAATGGTTAACTCGTTCTTCAGGAGATAATTCGAGGTTCCTAAGGTATCTATATAAAGAGTATTCCGATAAAAGCGCCAAATTTAATTTGATATCGTTCACATGAAGTCGACGCTTTAAGAAGCACCTGACAGCCAACTTTTTAATAAAAAATCTGCAAAAAGAATTCGATAGTCGACGATTATTTTGCTTAGAAAATTTTCTATTTTCTATTTTTTCAAATATATCGAAATATGTACTTTCATATTAAATTAAAATAAGAAATGTACATATTTTTTCGAAAATTTTTTTTTGTGCAATTCTTTTACTCATTTATCATTAGAAAACAACAAAAAAATTATTTGATATAAGCAAAGACAAAAGCTTGTAGAACAAAAATAGAAACAGTAGCCATTTCATGGTGTCAAATAAGTCTTTGTAAAATGCAAAAAAACATATGAAGAAATTAATAAACTGTTAAGAAAGTCTTCAATACTTGATGTATCCACCACAAACTTTAATCACGGCTTGTATCCTTCTCGGAATAGATGCAATAAGTTTTTGTAAATCATATTCTTCCCATATAATTCTGCGAATTTTGTGCCTTGATAGCGTTGAATTCTGCGAATTTTTTTTTGCTTGCTTGTGCGTCGAATAACGGTTAGAGAAATGTGAGCAAATAGAGACACTAAGTGCCCTTCACTGCTTTAGACCAGCGGTGGGCACAAAAATATAACCAAAGAGGAAAACAACAACATCAAGCAACAACAAACGCAATTTTAAAGTTTTTTTTACTTTCATTTCCAAAATTGCCATTAGCACAAAAAAAACAAATTACACTACAAACAAAAACAATTGCTACATTCGTCAAGACACAATGCGGCGCCGTCATTTATGCCTTTGTGTTTTGTTTTTGTTTTCATTTGAATTCAAGTCAACGCTGTGCCTCGATTGAAATTCTGCGAATTTTGTGCCTCGATAGCGTTGAAATTCTGCGAATTTTGTGCTTCGATAGCGTTGAAGTTCTGGGAATTTTTTTTCGCTTGGTTGTGCGTCGAATAACGGTTAGAGCAATGTGAGGAAATTGAGGCACTAAGTAACCTTCCCTGCTTTAGACAATATAACTTCTTAAACGGGGTTCGGCTTAGAGGAATATCACTGTATTTATAACTAAAACTCTTATGAGCATTTATAAAAAGTTTTCACCTGCAATTCTTTTTATATATAGCACTCCAAGTTCTTTAACTTATTAGTAAAATATCGATCACATGAAAATTGTAACAAATTTTTATATAAATCAAGCGATTTTTAGTAAAAACTTATTGCCTACTGCAATGTTTAGTTACATATTCTATGCATTATATGAGTGAATGCGTGTATCGGGAATCAATTTGTAATCGAAGGTATCGAGAGATATTGAGTTGTGAAGTTCGAACGTTTTGCGTATAATGGTGTGTTATGGTCATATTCAAATGTTCATATCTCCGGTAAATTTTAACGGAAAAACATTTATTTTTTATCGTTTTAAAGTTAAAAAGAGCAGCTTTCTTGTTAAATTTTTGCCTATGGAATAAGATAAAAACTTAATAGTGGTATTCACACCTGCTTCGTTAGTTCGTTAGTCGCAATTCGTTACTTTTTCATGTGAATTTTGTTTTTGTAAAATTATCAATCTATCAGACTAACGAGTAATGAAGTAACTAGGCGGCATGCCTGATAGTTTTCAGTTATTTTATAATCAACAAAAAAATAAATAAATTGTGCAAACATAAGAAAGAAAACAATTTAAATATTTATATTAGATTTTGCGCCTGTGTGTGACATTTTCGTTTTTAAACCTAAAAATTTGACAAAAATGTGCCTTCACAGTTAAAAGTATTACGAACTAATGACTTATCAAACTATCAAGTCTGGTGTGAATACCACTTATATTTTTTATAACACATTATTTAAAGTTAGTTTATAGAACGAGTGCCATTCGATACGAAATTAAAATAAATCTCGTTGAATTTCATTTAAAAAACTTATTTTTTTCGAATGATTGCACAATAGTTACTATACCAAATAAATCAATTATTCTGCGCACCTCGAGTGGTCCCAACTCGAGTTTTGGTTCAAAAATAAAATTTCTTTTCGATATTTTGACATTGATTTGTGTTGTAAATTTTTTTTGAAAACTGGTCATATCGACAAATCTTTCGACTTTTCCCCATTGATTGTGCAGTAAAGTTTTTAAAGAAAAAATGTATTCAAAATAGGCTTTTAGACACTTTTTTGACCGTTCCCTATTGATTAATGAAGTTAAATTTTCAGAAAATTGGCGTAAAGCGTGCCATTGACTAAAACAAACAAGTATTTGAAAAATAAATATCTTAGCATTATTTTTCTTGATATAGGAGGCCGTCCATAAATTACGTGTGTCTAATTAGGGGGAGGGGTCCGGCAAAATCTTTACAAATCTCACCAAGGGGGAGGGGGGGTCAACGAAATATCACGTCGACTTTTTAATGCAGAGGGTATACATTATTATGGCAGATTACATGTAAAAATTATAAGGCAAGTCTCACCAAGGGGAGGGGGGTTCGAATTTTCAAAAAAAAACACCTCACGTAATTTATGGACGCCCCCTAACAAAAACAGTAAGGCTTCATTTCAGAAATTCATTAGTATGATCTTATGACAGCAATTTTCTCAGCTGCCTTTTTTACTCGAGCAGTACCTAGTAGCGCTCATATTTATTTGCATTCCTTAATAGTATTGCTTACACTCATTTGCTCTCCTTACTTTTACCATTCATATTCATCTCTACTTAGGCTTTATGTATTTAGAAAATTTAAGTGCAAATACATACATGCAAGGAAAAAAATTAGTAAAAGTAGTACAAGGTAAGGACAAAGATGAAACAAGAAGTGCTAGTACGAATTCGTTTCTAATCTTTACCGTATACAGCGGTACGCATAAAATCTTAACTCATAGGAATATTTTATGAATGCACTCATGCAGGGGCATAATAAGCATACTAAGGAGAGAAACTTTTCAACAGAAATATAAAAGAAAATAACTTTAAGATAATGGAGAAGTTTCTTCATGTGTAAATATTGCGAAATCATTAAAACTATAGCAAAAATTGAAAAGTCATGCTAATGCTAAAAAAAAGACATGAAAAACTAGTCATAATATAAATGAAACGCATATATCCCTTTGGCACCCTCTTTTATTTCTTTGAAAGGAAACTAGGCATTAATGCATACTAATACGCATAAGACCCTAACAGGAAATTAACTTTTCAGTGACCCAGTATTAAAGCACTAGGATGACGAACACCTTTCGACGATTACAACTTTTTGCTTTCAAATCAACTTTACGTTACTTATTTACTTTGACAAATTTCGATACCACTCGTTTTTTCGATACTTTTCAACTTGACTTTTGTCTACTCTTCCATATGTTTCTTTTTCTTTTTAAGTTTTATTTAATGAGTCATAGAAATATGCTTTTTTTTTTTCATTCTATGTATACAATACTTTGTAACAGTGGTGGGCACGTAGTGTCCTTATCCGCCCTCATTATAAAGTTTATAACACTAATTACTAGGGCGTAGTATGGCATAGCAACTGCGTCTCCCATATGGGAATGTTTTTGGCAAATTTTCTAAGAAAATTGTATTGCTGGATGTTCGGAAATAAAAAAACATAAATATGAGGGGATGTTGCTGGGAGATCACCAGTGGCACTCCCGAAGGGGCCTATTTTTGGAAAATTTTTTTTGCTACAATTGATAAAAAAATCACCAGAGGCGTTTGAAGATACCAGAAGGACTTGTGTCTTACGTTGAGGTGAATCCAAAAAATCCCCGCTTTGAATAATTTTATTTTTTGCATCGACTGTTTCATTTAAAAAAAAGTAATTCTAGCATCAGCCGATATTTTTTTCACAAGAAAGACTTGAATGGCAAAGCTCTGTAATGACCATACCTAAGCAGTTTTCAAAATTAAAGAGACTTTCAAAAAACTCTTTAGAACTGGGTATGTAATCAACACAACCGATTTTTATCTGATGGTACTTGGCAAGTCGAGTTACCCCGAAAATGAGTTAACAGTAGAAAAGAATTGTAGTTATCCTAATTTCAGGAAATTTTAACCATGTGTAATTCTATTTGAATAAATCGGGAAATACATACATACATAGTTAAAACGGTTTTCGGAAAATACATGATGAATACGGTTTATGACAACATGAAAACTCTGCTCCTGAAATATTGAAATTTCCGACTTATCTACTTATTCACGACCGCCACGGGTCTTATATTAATACCCATATTTATTTTAAATCACCGAAATTTGAGTGCTGTATAATTTGCTCATCAAAAGTGACAACAATTGTCCCAACAATTTTTTTCGTAGTCTTGATAAAAATGTTTGAAAAAATTATTCTTTTAATTGTTATAAGCTTTGAGAAACTGAAGCGAAACAATAACTTGACTTGTGCCAGAATAAGTAGGCAGTTAGCTAAGTACCTACTACCAAAAAATTCGGATACATCAAGGTCTATATCCTTTGGTTTTGACAAAAGAAAAAGTGTACTTTAAAAGATAAATCAAAGATTCTTAAATTTGCTTAAAAACGGGCTATAGTTTTAGTGATGTCCGAAATCAAATTTTGAATCTTTCTCCAGCGATTGGCGCAGTAAAATTTTTTCACTAAAACTGTCTAAAACGCCCAACACTGTCATCGGGGGCCTCCTTACCGAAGTCCAAATTTCGTCATGATTGAATAGATTGATGTTTAGAAGAATGATTTTTTGATTTTATTCACTTCATTGCCAACCTGTTTATTCATAGACGTTTCCTTATTGTTACGTCTATGCTATAAGAATAAATTTCTCAAAATTCCCTAAGCATGACACCAGCAAACTATTTCCTACTGACAACATACAACTACAACGATAACAAATGCAAACAACAACACTGCTCATTAAAAGCAAACGTCAATCAAAACACATGGAAAATCATTCAAATCGATGCCATTATTGAAAAACAGCAAAAAAAAATCCATTAATCCATAGGAAAATCCTTTCCCAATGTGCACAAAAACGGAAGCGAATTCGTTTCGAATTCGAAACGAATTCGTTTGTGAGCATTCCGTTTTTTGTAAGAAAAACGAATTCGTTTCGAATTCGTAACGAACTGCAAATACGAATTCGTTTCGAATTCGTTTTTTTGTTCAGAAAACGAATTCGAAACGAATTCGTTTTTTGTTCATAAAATGAATTCGTTTCGAATTTTGTTTTTTGTAAGTAAAGCGAATTCGTTTCGAATTCGTAACGGACTTCAAATACGAATTCGAAACGAATTCGTTTTTTGTTCAAAAAACGAATTCGTTTCGAACTCGTTTTTTGTTCATAAATCGGATCAGTTTCGAACTCGTTTTTTGTTCATAAAAAAATTTTATGTTTAGAGCGACTTCAAATTGCTTAGAAGGTTAAAAAAAACTTATAAAATTTTTTACTCAAATTTTGTAAAATTTTTCTAAGTCCCGGAAAATTTTCAAAGAAAAATATTCAAAAAAATTTTGTTTATTCGACTTTTTAAACATTTCTAAGTCGATTAAGAAACAAAATTTTTTTTCAAAATTTTTCTTTGAAAATTTTTCCGGGACTTAGAAAAATTTTTTTTATGAACAAAAAACGAGTTCGAAACTGATGCGGTTTATGAACAAAAAACGAGTTCGTTTCGAAGTTTGTTTTTTGTAAGTAAAACGAATTCGTTTCGAATTCGTAACGGACTTCAAATACGAATTCGAAACGAATTCGTTTTTTGTTCATAAAACGAATTCGTTTCGAACTCGTTTTTTGTTCATAAATCGGATCAGTTTCGAACTCGTTTTTTGTTCATAAAAAAATTTTATGTTTTGAGCGACTTCAAATTGCTTAGAAGGTTAAAAAAAACTTATAAAATTTTTTACTCAAATTTTGAAAAAATTTTCTAATTCCCGGAAAATTTTCTAATTCCCGGAAAATTTTCAAAGAAAAATATTCAAAAAAATTTTTGTTTTTTCGACTTTTTAAACATTTCTAAGTCGATTAAGAAACAAAATTTTTTTTTGAAAATTTTTTCCGGGACTTAGAAAAATTTTTTTTTATGAACAAAAAACGAGTTCATTTCGAATTCGTTTTATGAACAAAAAACGAATTCGAAACGAACTCGTTTTTTGTTCATAATAAGCGGAAAATTCTTCCGTTTTTTCGAGAGGAATTTCATACGAAAACGAATTCGTAACGAGTTCGTAACGAAATCCGTTTCGGATGAATAGTACGAAGAAACGAGTTCGTTTCGAATTCGAAACGAATTCGTTTTGCACACTGGGTTCTAACATTTTAATAGGTGTGTGCGTGTTCGTGTCTTTATCACGGAGAGTAAGCTATGTGTATGTGTGTGTGCGTTTGTTATTTTTGCGCAATGTCCGGTTAACGGTTGTGTCCATCTGTTTGCATAGAAATTATGCGCCCAAACGAATAGAAAAAAAGGATACTCACGTGAAGGACACTGTTTAGGATACCTAGTATAACGTACGGTGCGAACGGAAGGGAGCGTCATCAGGATGCGTACGATAAGCATTAAAATAAAATGAAACACAATGAAATTGATAAAATTGCGTGCACAACACAATGTGTATGGCGGAAAAGGCGCCGATTGCTGGTCATCGTCATTGGCAAAGCAAAAAATCAAGCGAATGGTCGGTCAGCTGTTGTCGGTGTTACTGAGGAGGGTTAGCTGAAAGGGGTTGATTGCGCAAATGGTCAGTGTGAGAATTCTTGCAATTCAAAAGTTTATTGCTTTAACGTTTTATTTGAGAATGAGTTCCTTAAGGAACATAATAAAAAATTTGATTTTTTTGCAATATTTTTCAGGACATAAAACTTCAGTCTTTTCAAAAATAATTTTTTGTTTTACTAAATGCAGCTGCTTTCTGTGCTCCCATAAAACTCGCTATAAATACACTGCATATCTATCGCTCTGTTAGTTCGTCGCCCTGTCTGTCAGTTTGTCACTGAGATAACCTTTGGCCCGTTTTTACAACAGAGCTTCCCTACAAAAACGAACGATCGCTTTTATTTACAGCGCTCACAAAGGATATTCATTCACATTCCACAACTTCTGTGCATTGCTTCTAAATTCAATACAAAACAACGCTGCTTTTTTTTTTGTAAATAGTTTTTTGAAATAAAAACTCTCAAAAAAACCAACAATAAATACTCGCTTCACAGTGCACCATACACAGTCTACACAATAATGCCTTTTGGATCGCATGAAGTTGTTCCATTGATATCCTTAGAGTAACAACAAAAAGAAAAACAGCAGCAATTCACACATTCACCGAAAAATTTCAATTGTACAAATTTTCAATTGAATTTTACCCCAAAAAAATATCGATGTTTTCGTATAAATATTTAAAAAGTTGTATGTTGAAGAAAAACCCTTCATTGGAAATCGAAAGTGAGGGGTTGTTTCGTTTGTGACTTGATGTTACATGCAATTTATGCAAAAGTTTCATTATGGGCTGCATTTAAATGTGCGGTGGTCTTAGGCCACGTTTTATCAATTTTTTTAATGTAAAATAAATGATCTGATTGTGAGTCACCGAAATATTATATATAAATATAAATATTCGTGCAACGTTCCTCCAATTTTTTGATCCCATTCGAAAAATACGTTTTCAGAAGGTCCTCAAAATAGGCATTTGGACTTTGGTGGAGAATCTCTTTCCGCCGAGCCATTTCTTCAGGTTTGGAAACAGCAAATAGTCGCTGGGGGCCAAATCTGGAGAATATACTGGATAAAGAAGCAATTCGTACTGCAATTCATAGAATTTTGCCATGAGAGCTGGGCATGTGTGGACGCGCGCACTATCTTGATGGAAGAGCACTTTTTTCCTCGCTAAAAGAGGCCGTTTCTCTTTCAAAGCGTCGTTGAAACGGTCCAATTCAGCTGCATAGTATGCGCCATTGATCGTTTTTTCGGTAATTGATCGTGTTCTTCCCAAAAAAAAACTCCATCGCCATAACCTTTCCGGCCGATAGCACCGTCTTCGCCTTCTTCGGAGCATGTTCGGTCGGTGAAGTTCACTGTTTCGACTTTTCCTTGGTCAGTGGTGTGTATGATTTTTATCAAATTGATGGAAAAAATCCTTCTTATCTTTGTTCAGCATCGCCAAACACGCCTTTGAATCAGTATCACGATCGCGTTTAGGGTCGAGAGTGAGGAAACGCGGCACCCATTACAGTAAACCACATGTGAATCATTCCAATCGATGGTGCCGAGTCCCCGTAGTATTCATCAAGCCTTTCCTTGGTTTGGGTGATATTTTGCATAAAAAATAATACTTGATGAGCACACGAAATTCACTTAATTCCACTTTCCCCAAAATTCATAAGATCGTCTGCTGTCAATGGCTGCCAAACACAAACCAATTGTCACAGCGAGCTGAAATTTTGACAGTAGTCTATTAACAGATGGTAGTTGACAGGATCAGTGCTGCATTTAAAGTTACTACGCGGGAAATTAAACTAAATTTATTATCTAAAGTTATGTCGGGAATTTTAATTTGAAAGCAGACACATCATTAGGATTGATTGAAGAATATCATATAAGAAATCAAAAGAAAAAAAAATATGTTTAAGCAAATTTATTTAAAGTTTTTTTATTTTTTTCTTAAAATTAAAGCATCCTTTAACTAAATAAATGTTAAGTTTGTTATCCCACTCCCTATAGTTTTAGCGATGTTAGTTTCAAAAAATGTTCAAAAAACATCAAAATAGACAAGGTGTGCGGTTATTTAAAAAATCACGATATTTACTAGAATGTTTATTTTGAAAATTTTGTAGATTTTTATCTTAATTTTGCCTATATTTTTTGCATTGGGAATTAAAAAAATTCTCACAATATTTCAACTTCCTAAAGGATTAAGCCTGTGAACGGCGCGAACAGAGTTTGTGTACGATTTCATAGAAGTTTGACTATAAAACGGACTTATTAAAATGTAGAAAAAATCTGACTTAAATATAGCCAATATATAGCGTTTTAGAAATTTCGGTTGTATGGGAGGTGCCACACCCTATTGTCAAATCACGCCCACATTAATAGTGAAGTTGAAATTGCGAACAAGTTACAACCGAAGGGATTTTTTGCTGACCCATAGGCCTATGTTTTAGCATTGGACCTGAAGGAAATTCATGAAAGATTAAGTTTCCTACAGGCCCGTGCGCAGAAATCATCCAGCTCGAACTTGAATGTTGCAGGTTGGATTATGAAGTTCAAAAAATAATAACGACATTTACTTATAATTAAATACAGACATGGGGATATTTTTTAGCTGGATATTTTTTAGTTATCATTATGTAAGAAGCTTATTCGATTTCGATATAAATTAAGTGGGCTTAAACCGTTTAGACGATCGTTAGACATTGTTAATCTAAGTTGTGTTTTTAGACGAAGCAACGTTGAAAAGGAGTGCTCATATATTGCTGTTGTCACAGGTAAAGTTGCCATAACCCGGAGTATGTATTTGATGGACATTTATTGCAAATATACAGTGCTTTAAGTGAATGTTTGATGTTTTGCCCGGCAATGCGATGACTTTATTAAAATATTTCATTTTGTTGATGAAGAAGCAGGTAAATTTCTATATAATGCTAGCTGTCCCGGCAGACGTAGTTCTGCCCTTTCTGGTAGGTGGCGCGAAGCTGTATGAACTCATGCTATGGAATGTTAAAGCAAATCAGCCCATTTTTAAAGTGAAATCAACTTCTGTCCGTATTCTTTTACATATAGTATAGTATAGCAGACTTGGCAGACGTTGTTCTGGCCTTACTGCTAGGTGGTTCGATGAGTTTAATTTATTATAGCTTTTGTGTCTTACACAAATTAATCATAAATTGCTGATATATACAAAATGTTGTTTTATTCGCATATGGAAGATGTGGCACCACCCATTTTCTCAAAGAAACTTCTTTTTCCCGTACTTTTTATATACATATGTGTGTATCTAGTCTCATTCAACAGCATCACAAATTTTGGTATTTTCTTATATGGAAGACGTGGTACTGCACGGTCATATCTGTGCCTCTTAATATAACAGATACGTAGTGTAAATTCCATTTGAATCGATGTAGAGGTCTTTGTAAAAATGCTATTCTAAAAATATTTTTGTATGAGGGCCACCCTAAATAAAAGCTTTATAGACCAAACGATATCCTTAATATAAGAGACTGTGGTGTAAATTCCATGTGAATCGACGCAGTGGTCTCTGTGAAAATGCTATTTAAAAATATTTTTGTATGAGGGTTACCCTAAATAAAAGTTTTGTAGGATTAAATGGGCCTCTTAATATAAAAGCTACTTGGCGTTAGTTCGGTGTGAATCGATTAACCGGTCTTCGTGAAAATGATTTTTTTAAAAATATCTTTGTATGAGGGCCACCCTAAATAAAAGTTTTATGGACCAAACAGTGTCCCTCAACATAAAAGACACGTGGTGTAAACTCTATGTCAATCGATGGGCTGGTCTTTGTGAAAATGCTATTTTAAAAATATGTTTGAATAAGGGCCACTCTAAGTATGCACCCGAAATAAGTTTTATAGACTAAACTATGTATCTTAATATAAAAGACACATGGTGTAGATTCTATGTGAATCAATGGAGTGGTCTCTGGCAAGATGCTATTTTAAAAATATTTTTATATAAGGGCTACCCTAAACATGCACCCTAAATAAAAAATTTATAGGCCAAACTATGTCTATAATATAAAATCTACGTGGTGTAAATTCCATGTAAATCGATGCAGTGGTCTTTGGGAAAATGCTATTTTAAAAATATTTTTGTATGAGGGCCACCCTAAATATGCAGCTTAAATAAATGTCTCACAGACTTAACTATGTCTCTTAATATAAAAGACATGTGGTGTAAATTTCATGTGAAACGATGAAGTAGTGTTTGTGAAAATGCTATTATAAAAAACAATTTGTATGAGGGCCACCCTAAATAAAAACTTTATAAACTTCACCATGTCCCTTTGTATAAAATCTACGTGGTGTCAATTCCATGTAAATCGATGCAGTGGTATTTGTGAAAATGATATTATGAAAAAAAATTTCTGTGAGTAAAAATTTTCAGTGGAGGGGGAACGGGGTTGCACCCCCAAAACCCCTTCTCCGCTCAGCGCAAGAACCTAGCTTCCTAGATCACACCTTTGAACGGCGTGTTTGTTTTCCATATAATAAGAGAAACATAGAAAAAACGTTTTTTCGATGTTAATTGTGCCATTCATAGGTTTGATCTAGGAAGGAGTTTTAGGAGCATTTTCTTTAAGCTCAATGCTAAAACATAGGCCCATGGGACTGCAAAAAAAAGCCATCTTTCGGATGTAAATATTTCAGCTACACTAAATATGTGAGCGTAGTTTGAAACAGGGTATCGCACCTCCCATACAACCAAAATTTCTAAAACGTCATACCTTGGCACGTAAGCCAGATTTTTTTTACGTTTTTGTGGGTTCGTTATTTTTATCAAATTTCAATGAAATCGCACACAGATCAAGTTTAATTTAGGAAGTTGAAATTTTAAAAGAACTTTTTTTATTCATAATGCTAAAACAACAAAAATAAAATAAAAAATATAAAAAAATTTTCAAAACTAAAATGCCTAATGTATGAATGTGGTAACTGCTTTGATTTTAGCATATAGCCTCATCAGACTAGTTTTTAGTTCATTTGTACTGAGTTTGTTTATAAGGCATTAGCCGATTTTTGAAATTTCACATTAATATCGGTTTCTGCAAATGACTGTTAATTCGTTTAAATAATTTTCAATTATTTAAAAATAATCAGTCGACTGAAAACAAATTAAGTTTTTAAAAATATTTTATTAAATTATTTAAATAAATTGACTGATTTGGTTGCTTCACTGAAGCTCCAAATATTTCTGTATCAAAAATTGGGCTACCCTGCATACATCTCTATAAGATAACTTTGACTTTTTCAATTTTTCTACATTTTCGAATTTGCATTTTTGGGATTTTAGTTTTGGGATCGTCCCATGTTGGCTTGCATTAGTTTTCATATTTATGATTTCATATGAAATTATTTAGCCTGGAAACGCCACTACTCCTTAGCCGTAAGAATAAAGTTTCGGTGACTTCTTAGTAAGGAATGAACAATTTTACTTCAAAGCCTTCAAAATTTAGTTTTCGAAAAATAAAAATAAATAAATTTCGAAGTAATATTTCAAAGGATTATTTATGTATTCACGAAAAGTTTTAAATTTCCACCATAAGATAAATTTTTACACCTGCTTTAAAGCATGCACGATCATAAAAATGCAACCCCTAAAAACTTAGCGAAATTTTAAAATAAAATCGTTAAAATCGCCAATTTCCATTATAAATCACGTGCACAAAAAACTCATTCAATGTACGACAAATTAACGCATCATCAAAAATCAACGTGCGTTCAAGAACGTGAAATACTGTGGAGGGTCTGCAAACAACATACGGCCTTACCCCGTTTATAGTCGTCCACAACAGCCACACAATATCCTTTTTTTTTGTGTTACAATTTTCAAAAGACTTGTCAATTTTTTAATCATCAAAAAAATGAAATAAAAAACACAAAAATTCGCATTTCATGTCACGCATAATCAACAACTGCGTGAGGCTCACGTTCCTCATGCTGATGCTGTACACGACCCATTCATTAGTGGAGAAAATTGAGACCAACTTGAAAATGGGCGAAAAAAGGACTAAATTGACACAAAAAGTAAAAAAATAAAAATCAGCAAAAATGGGAAAAAACAGAACGAAAGATTTTCGCAACAATAAGCGAAAGGATGCCAAAGGCGAAAGGGAAGGATTTAGTCACACAAACAGAAAAAAAATAAAATGAAACTTTCAACAGCTCGTGCGTTGTTAATTGTTGCATTTGTGTAATTTTAGGGTTGCCAACGCCCAGGTCTGTCATTCGAGCATCGTATTATTCGGCCCGCAGTGCTTGTCGCTATGCAACCCTTCAACCCACTCGGCGCACCGCCATATCCAGACGAGAAAGGATAATTTTAACTTGTGCGTGTGCGTACGCTTGGCTCATGTTCAGCGTGCAGCGAAAGGATTTCAATGATTTTGATGCTGTTCTGCTGCTTTTATTTTTGTATTTTGAGGGAAAAATCGTTGATTTTTACGCATTTTCCGTTGAGTTTTTTCCCGTTTGTATGATTTTTTTTTTGTGTTGCGCAACTAATTCGCATTGAATGGTTGAATGAAATGGAAGGGTAAAGCAAGGGTGCATCAATGGGTGGTGGTGGTGGTGGTAGTGCTTAGCAATTTGTATTGATGTGCCATGTGGAAAAAGGGGTTGCGAATTATTTGTGCAGTGCATATGGGAGGGAGGGAGTGAAAAAGTTGCGGGTGTGTTTATTTCTATCGGGATTGCCAGCATACATGTGGCACGCGGCATGTGTTACGAGTTGATGTACTCATATGTATGTGAGTGTTATGTTGGATCAGATCACTTCTTTTTTTTTTGCTGACGGCGAGGATTGTTCTCTTTGGAAGCTAAAGGACAGGGTTGATTGTGCATGTTGGCTCGTTTTTTTTTTCGTCACAAGACTTTGTAACTTTTGATAACGGTATGTACTTTTTCAACAGATTTCTTTAGAATTGGAATTTGGACATTATTTGAAAACGTAATTTTTGACAACGTGTAATCGTCGCTGCTTTGTCGACCCCGTCGCAATCCTGGGGAAAGCATACGTCTGGGAATTTTTTTGCTCTCCTATTCGCAAGTTTTCTCTTATTCGAAGTGAAAGTCAAGACTTAAAAATTTGTGCTGTAACACACTGGAGGTATTTGGCGGGAAATCAAGTCCATAAATATATGACAGTAGTCATCCAATCAGCTTTATTCCAAAACCAATGAACTGGCATCAAGTTTGTATCGATGTTCTTACAACAACGCGACTTTTATGTATTACCGGTGACAAGTGGCTTCTCGAATGTCCCATCTGCATGCGCACATAACATGGCACTTAATCTTCTTTGGACATTTTACCGCCTGAAGATTTTTCTCCTTTGAACACCATCGATTTTTTTGGAACTGCCCAAAAGAAAAGTGCAGTATCGTCGCAATTTGTAATGTTTTTTTCATCATAGCCAGCAATGATCATCGACAATTTTTTTTTTAGTAAAAAATAATGAGCATCAACTAAAAATAAAGACGCGTTTGCGACGTTTTTCGCTTGGACAAAATTTCGCACGAGGCTCATTTCATTTTCTTATTGGAAGGTTCCCTTACGTTCTGTTATTGGCAAGATAAGATTCTTATGATATTTCAAATTAGGGTTCTATCAATTTCTTTGTTTTTCTCTTATTGGCAGGATCCTCTTATCTTCGGTGTCTCTAATTGACAAGTTTGAGTGTATCTCTGTTAATATCAACTCAAAGAAAAAAGTTATTAGAACTTAGAGTTAATGTTTAAAATAAGCTGGTTTTTTTGTAAAAAAAATGAAAATTTTGTATCTTCTATATTGATCAAAACCCAAATCAAAATCTTCTAGCAACTACAGATATGTGGCCGTGGTAAAGGCTGAAAATGACGAATATCCACGATTGACATAAGCAATGATTGCTGATGAACTGGGATAAAATGCAATGATTGTGTCGCGAATATTGCATAATACATAGTACTTGAAGAAATCTGCTCGATGCGTTCCACAAATTGTGAATGAGGTTCAAAAAGAGGTCGTGTTCGTTTTGTCTGAGATTTTATAAAATTAATTACGAGTCAAGATCGGGTTCGTGCACCAAATATTAATAACTTTAGCTTACAAACTTGGGGTTCATCTAAAAATGACTTTTCATAGACTTTTTTCTATGTATTTTGGGGCGTAGATTCCAAGAATGGCAACCATTTTTTTCTTTCTTAAGTATTGTTTTCGAGATATCCCCAAAAAAAAACACCTTTTTTGCACTTTTTTCATTTATTTGGCTATATCTCCATGATTTTTTTTTGACTGAAAAGTGCTTTTCAGCGAAAGATATTTTTATTTTCTTTCCAACAGTATGCTGTTTTGTCGTATAAGGGGCTGTTCATAAATTACGTAAGACAATTTCATGACATTTTTTACCCCCCCCCCCGAAAAAGATTTCGTAAGATTCTCACAACCCCCCTTCCGAAATCTTACGTAAGACTCATAATAAAGGTGAAACTATAGTCAAAAACGTGTATTTTTCATGTGATGTACTATATTACTATATTTAATTTAAATATACAGTAAAATTCTCTATAACCGTACACCCACCGTCGCAGTATTTTTGTCCGGTTATTGGAGCGTCCGGCAATGGGGGCTGTCCGTAATGGGGAATTTCACTGTACATATTAAAAAAAATATCACGAAATTACCAACTAAACATTTGTTTTTCAAGATGAATAAAAAAAGTCATCGTTAGTCCATGCGCTTTGCAACCAGTCTGATAGTGAACCTACAATTGGCACACCCGGTTCGTCTGTTGAATTTTCTGATTCACATTCAAACTCTGTAACATCAATATCCTCGTCATCATGCCACTCTGCAACTTGACAAATCTCCGATTGTTTTAAAATGCATAGACTTTTCCTCTGTCCGCGTTTCAAAATTGAAACTGGTTCAATCATGTGAGTACGACTACAGTCTTTTCCTTGGAGTTTTTTGTGCATTACAGTAGTTTTTTTCGAGGCAAAGTACTGGCCACAAATAATACAAGTGAAGGACAAAAAAAAAATCGTAAAGCATGATTTTGAACTGTAGATGTACTTTTGACCAATCGTAATTTAACGCTAAGCGAAAAAATAGAGGACAAAACTGATTACTGTTTTGGTCAACAGTTGAAGAAGAAATCGAAAGTGAATCTAGTTGAAGAGGGCAAGGGGGTGGCAAGAAATCGGGACAACAACAACAACATTTCAATGTCGACGTATCTGCGTGTAAATGCCTGGTTAATAGCAAACTTGTGAGACGGTGTTACAAGTCGACCCTGCGTGTAAACAACATACATATATTTCATTACATAAACAGAAGAGAAGTTGTGCCGTTCAGATTCGATTACTTAAATCGATTGTAATCGATATTTCTGAATCTTTCGTGACTGTCGAAAATTCAAATATATTTCATTACTGTCACAAATGACGATGCGTTAATACAACTTTTATTTATGAATACGCATTTTAAATCTTACGTAAGATGATCATTGACCACTCTCCCCCTCTCGTAAGATTTAGTAAGAATCTGCCAACCGCCTCCCCCCAAAACGTTTTACGTAATTTATGAACGGCCCCTAAGATTTGATGGAGTTACGAGAGCTCAAAGTTCAAAACAACTGACTTTTTTGGTTTTTTTTTTTTAAATAACTAAATTTCAATTGCTCCATTTCAATAAAACAGTCTTCTTTTTCAAATTTTTTAAGCTTAAAAATGAAATATTATTCTTTTGCAAATATTTTAAGCATATTTTTTGTGGAAATCGGACAAAAAATGTAGAAGTTATTCGAAAAAACAGTAAAAGACTTGAAATAAAATTAAGCGAAAATACGTATTTTTTGAATGTTTTTTATTTAAAACTTTTTTTTTTGTAAATTAGTGTAATCAATTAAATACACTTTAAAAATCTGCTCTAAATTTTTAAATCCAATTCAATATCATCATCTGAATCTAGTTGAATTTTAAAAGGGTGACTACAAAAACAAAATTTTAGTCTCAAAAAGTTGAAAGCACGAGGGCTTGAATATGAACTTTTTCGTGCTATCGTGAACCACCGATGTTTCTACACATTTTCGATACATCAAGAAATGGTCTTACCGCTATTTTCAAACAAAAGAGTGAACCCTTTTTCGGATTTTAGAAACACCAGAAAATTACAAGCCTAAAGTCTTTGAAAACTTGCCACAAATGGATGGAGAAAATGATGTAGATAAAGGTTTCTGCAGTAAAGCCAATTTTTGGTAAAGATATGGAAGAAAATCGTAGTCCTCAGGCTGAGAAGAGGCCAAAATTTGGATTTCTGGTAAAATTTTTGTAGAAAATATAACTATATACATATAATAATAATAATAATATATATATAACTAAGGTTATGTCTTAGCTTCAATATATTTTGAAGGATTAAAATTTGGCAAAGTCTTAGGTACTTCATTACCATATATTTTTCCAGAATATTTGAGATCCAAAACGTAAATTTCTAAAACTATTAAAAATTAAATTAATTAATTACTGAATGAAAAATTTTTAGAAACGAAAAAAAAATGTGTTTTTGTATATTTAGGTTAGGATATCTTGAAAGCCTGACGTGGGCGAAATTGATCAGGAGAATATCCTCTTTCAGGATTATACCACGCGAAAAAAGTTTGCTTACGCTAACGAAAGATTCAGATTTTGGTAAGCGTTTACTGAAGACTCTGATAATATAAGAACCCGAGAACGAAATTCTGGCTGATCGTCTGATTTTTCTTTGTGATGTTCACCATTTTTCATGGAATAAAATCGAATAAAAAAACATTTTTTTCAGGACTTAGGACTAGTGAAAAATAATATTGCATTTTTTTCTTTGTTTTGTCGACTTTCAAAGTATTTTTGAATAGATAGAGCCCATAAAACAATTTTTACATAAAAACTGCACGGTTTCATTAAACACAGACGTACGGGAATTTAAGTTTTCTTGAAACTTTCCACTCGTTGATATATAATTCAAAAGTTATAAGGACAATCAACAAAAACAAAGTGTATCGATTTTGATTTATTTACGTAAACAAAGTTAAAAAAATTGAAAAAATCATGTTATTTTGATTTCTTGACTTTTGAGAAGATAAACAAAGCCGTATTATTAAAAAGTTCAAAACTTTAAAATTCCCACTGATTTTTTGTTTCGTTGTTCGTCCATTTAATATTTAAATTGGACAAAAAGTAAAAAAGGAATGAAAGGCATGTTATAATTATTTAAAATTAATCCCCAACAATTAATTCCCACCCCAGGCAAATTTAAAAGAATTTTCCATAACAACACCATAGCATTGAAGGAGTATAGTAAGTACGCCTAGAGCTAGGCCACAGTGCAATCATGCGCTGGGAAATGTTCCGATTGTGTACTGACAAAAAAAGTATAGCTTTTTTCTTTTGCATTGTTAAATAGCCCCGCTCGGTACTAACAGTATTCTTTCATTAATGGCCTTGTCAACCCCCTCACAAATGAACGAAAATTTCGCTTTAGAAAAACATTTTCATTAAAAATAAACGGGGCGACAAAACGTCAACAAAACACTCGGTGGACAAACGAAAGGACATCATAGGACAGCACACTCGCTCACTCAAATTTACACAAAGACGACGACAGCAAAGAAACGTTTTCATAAAATATTGGATTCATTTTCTCCTTTATTATTTTAATGCCTCCCCAACCGCTTGCTTCATCGCCAGAGTTAAAAAAAAGTTGGAATTTTAATGGAAAATGCGCGAAAACAGAACATTTCTTTTTTCTAATGCTTTGCCGCTGCGTATACAATGCTTGCTTTCATCCTTAATAAAAGGATATTTTCTTAAGCCACCCAAATACAGCAAAGCAAAAATAACTGAAGGGGGAAAGTACGCAGCCAAAAAAACACGAAATTACTGAGCGAAAATTGAATACTGAGCCCGAATTCTGCTTGAGACTGTGATCGGGGCCACAGCTCATTTCAATAAAAAATGAAACAATGGACAAGTAAAAATCGTGGCCAATTTTAATTTTCTTAACCCTCAGCCACCCAGAAACCCTACATCCTCGTACCTGTCATGTGCTTAACGACCACAGGAGGCTACAAAAGAAAAATCTAAGAAACAAAAAAAAAAACGAACAAAAAATGGGTCTAATGTTTGGAGTTATGCCAGTGAAAAGTAAAAAAAAAAAATGCGCTTCTTTCTTCTTCAGAGTCTTCGAGTGGGTGATGCCGTCTACTCAGTTTAATGGGTGGAAGCTGAAAAAAGTTAAAGAAAAAATTAAAAGAACCTCGTCGGTGATGAATAATGACAACGCAAAAAGTGTTTTTTGAAATTTTTCATTTTTGGTGCTCTACTGTTTTTTAGAATTTTTTTTTTGTCCAGTTTTGTTTCTTTCTTCTTCTACTTACTTGTTTCATCAGCATTTTTAGGATTTCTTGGCAGCTAAGCAAAAGTAAAAAGTAAACCGAAATTTACCATGGAATGAATCCTTAGAAACGCATTCGAAAATTGTTAAAAGAAAGAAAAAAAGTAAAATAATATACTTGCTTACAGCAAACTGATTTACATACAAAATTAAAAAAGCTCAGTGCTGGCTGAGGGCCTGAAATGGGGCCCTCTTAGATTTGCCAGTGAATAGGCTTTGCGATTTTGAGGACATTTCACTGATTTTGTTGAAGTGTGCGCACGCGTCTACGAAAACCATTAAGTCCGCTCGATTTGAGCGGACCTCATGTAGAGCTACTTTTTTCAAAAGTAAGAAAAGTTAAATTATATTGGGTAATCTTCACTATCATAAAAAAGAACCTTTTATACATTTATTTTTTAAAGATAATTTCTTTAAAATGTTTGCCGCAACTACGGACAGTATGGTTAATCCTGTAGTTTCAATTTTCGATGACATGTACAAGCATTTCGAGTGACATTTGACGAATGACTCGAGAAAAAATGGCTTCCAATTCCTCAATTGTAGCCGGCTTATCCATGTAGACTTTAAACTTTACATAGCTCCAAGGCAAAAAGCTTAAAGGTGCCATATCAAACGATCTAGGCTGCTAATAAGTTTCATTATATCAAGAAATCAGTGAATTTCAAATAGATTTGACAAGAAAATGTTTGTAAGTTTTATAAATTTCTACAATTTGAAAACGTTGTTGTAGTGTAAGTCATTCCATGATAAAATGTCAAACAATTTTGAACAAAAATACAATGACAGTTTGACTGAAAAAGGTATCTGGTATCTCTGAATGAATCACCAGTTATAATCAACTCACCCAGGCTTTCGATGACTTAATGATGAATTCGCAATTCTTATTGTCCATAGTTCTGAAAGAGATTTCCAGCTTAGACGAGGCAATGTTGTTGAAGACCCCAACTTCATTTTATCAAACTTGCGTCGATTTTATCGATGAATGGAAATCTAGCAATTCAATTCATGACATTTAGAAAGTAAAACTGAATTATTCGGCAAATTTGGTCATATACTGGAATATATAAAAGTCTCGAACTGATGAAACTGTTAAAAACTAAATTGTCGCATTCGAGCCGATGAAAACTCAATAGAGATTGTCGAGAAATCGATGCATCCTCAAAGAGTCACTGTTAGACCGAAATAATGCTGTTACAGTAAATGTTAAACGCTATCGTACCATGATAATTAACTTTGCATGTCCCAAATTGGATGATACGGACAGGGCCGTCGAGAGAAAATAAGATCCCGGTGGTAACCATACACGGGTCCCTCCTGCTCCTCACCTTAAAAATTGTAAAATTAAAATAATGTAGGATGGCAAAAGTAGCATATTCCATTATACACACCTAATTTTTCAAATCACCCGTCACTAAAAAAGTTGCACTTCAAAAATACTATGAGTATTCATCTAAGCGCGCAAAACCCTCGCAAGCTGTGTAAGTTTTGCAGTTTTACGAACTGTCAAAAATCGTATGGAAAGTTTTTTGAACAAACTAGAAAAGTTTGCGCAACACTTTGTGTAATTGTTGTCACTCTCTTTTCCCATACGATTCTCTCAGCAAAAATTTATTGTTTACACATTTCGTATTTGTTACTCTCTTTTCCCATACGATTCTCTCATAAAAAAATGGCATGCTCATCGACTGCCACAAATTGCATAAGCTATTCGAAGGGGCGTTCGTGAAACACATCGCGCAAAATTGCCTATTTGCACAAATGGTAAACTTGAGCGTTTAGATGAATACCACTACTATAATAGTATTTAGTTAATACATGCAACTATGTATGTATTTTGAAAATTGGTTTAATTTGTAAACTTGACAGTATGACAGTAGGTATGGGATAATCTTTCTTAATTCGAGGACGAAAATTAGGTAGAAAAAAACCGAAGGGTCTGAGCCAATGTTTGCACCCGTTGTGTTGCAAACGACAGTTTATGAAGAGCGGTTTTAATAATTTACGGGCCCCTTCGAAGAAATCCGGAATCGTACCGTAACCCCCCCCCCCCCCTTTCGTCGGTCCTGGATACGGATGTGGGCATTATGTGGCTCTAACAAGACGGTGCCACCTTCCATACAGCCAATGCAACAATAACTTAGTTGAACAAATGCATTATCTCTCAAAACAACGTTATCAATTTTCCACCGAGATCGTGCGACTTGACGCCATTAGATTTATTCTTTTTAGGTTGTCTCAAATGAAAGATGGATGTCAACAAGCCAGTAACACTTCTAAAGATATAAAAGATGAGGTAATAAGACGTTTTGATGGAATATAGCAGCAATTTTGTCAGGATATCATCCTTAATTTTGACAAATGAATTTATACATGCTACCAAAATCTCGATGAAAATGTGACCAATTTTATCTTTCACAATTAGATGTCATTCCATTGGTAGAATATTTTTTACAAACAATGTTTATTGTGAAGGGCTTCCTCTTTTGGGTTCACCCTTTACAATGATTTCTATCTTTTTTAAAAGTTTTGTTCATTAGTTTGGTATCTGCGTCCTAGATTCGTAGAATAATGATCTTGCTTTGGTTTTGAAATTGCCTACCAGTAATGACCGTTTTTTAATTTTTAGTAACAACATTTTTACAATTTCAATTCGTAGACGCATCTGGCTGCGGAAATGAATTCACGGTTGCAGAATTTAATTAGTTGTTATAGTTAGTGCAATCCAAAAAGGAAATGCTATCTTTCTACTTCAAAAAGAAGATCTTGTATTGTGGTTACTCGGAAAACTATGTAAATATCTGACTATCGTCCGTAAGGGGAAATGAAGTATGTAGAGGCATGATTACCGTACACTCTCCGGAATCCTTTTTCCGGAATGGACATTTTCCGGAACGACTGTTTTCCGGAAATAACAATAACTAACTTATGCGTCATGAGTAAAATAGTTTGTATTTATATGAAATTTGTATAAATTTGTTTGTATAAATCAGTGAAGGGCACTTAGTGCCTCAATTTGCTCACATTGCTCTAACCGTTATTCGACGCACAACTAAGCGAAAAAAATTCCCAGAATTTCAACGCTATCGAGGTACAAAATTCGCAGAATTTCAACGCTATCGAGGCACAGCGTTGACTTGAGTTCAAATGAAAACAAAAACAAAACACAAAGGCATAAATGACGGCACCGCATTGTGTCTTGACGAATGTAGCAATTGTTTTTGTTTGTAGAGAAATTTGGTTTTTTTTTTGTGCTAATGGCAATTTTGGAAATGAAAGTAAAAAAAACTTTAAAATTTCGTTTGTTGTTGCTTGATGTTGTTGTTTTGCTCTTTTGTTAGATTTTTGTGCCCACCGCTGGTATAAATCATCGTATACAAAACTTGAAATTTTCACAGAACTATGTTGTGTGCGATTGAGAGCAGAAATCGTAGGTCATCCCCGCGATCTGCATGTTCCGCGTAATTTTGAACGAGTGATCTGATTCTACGTTGAAAGTCCAACCATTTCTAATTTGAGCCATCCGGACCTCGATAGACTGTTATACTACGACCTGCTGTAATATCAGCGGTGACAGCTCTAGCGAGACATTCCCGCGCTCGATATCGCACACAATCCCAGTAAATTTCACCATTCTCACCGAGTGTATAAGTAACCATTTATGGAAAGTCTTGTGCCCACAATTTTCGCGTCCATTTTAGCGTAGAATTTTGGAAAATAAAAGACGTTACAATATTAAATAGAAATAGGAAAGTAATAAACAGATTGTGTTACTATATAAACATGAGTTGTGGATTTTATGTATACGAATAACTATTATTCCGGAAAATGTACATTCCGGAAAACCGATTCCGGAATAAGTATTCCGGGAAATCGTCGTTCCGGAAAACCGATTCCGAAAAAAAAATTTCGGGTTTTTGGTCGTTTCGGAAAATGTCCATTCCGGAAAACGGATTCCGGAAAGTGGGTGAAAACGTAGAGGCATACATGATTTCTTCACTGCTTTTCGAAAATCACAGCAGAGTGCTACCAGACTCGTCACAGGTTGTGGATTGTGATAAGTTCTGTAGATATGCTGAGTAGGGGGTTTGCCAGCCGCGGACAATCAGGTGTTTTGAGTAGAGCGAGTCAAAAGGTTTCCGAATGGCACCGATATTTTTTTATATTCTGAGTGACAATGACCCTCCAAGCAACATGGCGAGTAATTGGCGCCATCTTAATATCAGCAAGGGCATCTCTTTGGAGTGAGTCGTCATGATTAACTATTCCACGAGCCCATTTTGGTCAGCATTGGTTTCACATTTAGTGACTGAAAAAGGCATCTGCATCCCAGTCTAGAGAAAACCTGCGAAAAAGTGCATCTGGTCGCGACAGATTGCGCTACCTACCAGATTCATTCCTAGCGTTGCACATAAGATTTGGAAGCGTGCAGTTCATATTTAACTGAAGTAATTTCAATCGTTTTAGAATCTGAATTGATTGAGGCTCTATGTTGATGGGGCAGAAGACGCAAGAGAGAAAGAGATATAAAAAGATAAGGAAATAAAACTACTTGGAAGCTTTGTAAGACAATATAAAAAACTTAAAATGTTCCCAACATCTTTGAAACGCTCCTGCAAAACTACGCCAAGTAGTAGTGCGCTATAACCTCGCGGACATAGCACAAATACGAGTACCAATACAACGCGCGTACTCGCTCACGGAGCCTAATGAAAAACTCAAAAATTAAATTAAATAAAGGCTTTTGTCTTCGTCATTGGCTCATTTAAATTCATTTGCTGCTGGCCTGCCAAGAGTTTTTGTCCAACATTCACCACTTCACGTTCTTCCCTTTACAACAAAAACCATGCAATTTTTAAGAAAGAAACTGCCACTGCCTTGGTCAAACAAAGACTGCGTAAAAAAATGAAGTAAAATGTGAAAACAAAAAGAATAAAAATAAAAATTACAAAAAAGTTCTCAAGGACTTTGGCAAACGTTAAGATAAGGATTCACTAACAAAGCTTAGGCAGGGTAGGGCTTCGGTAAAAATGTTGACAAGACTTTGTGAGCATTCAACGTCAGAGGAACGGGCGACACTGAAATAGCATAGCGACAGGAAAAAAGGAGTCCAAACTCAGTTTTTGGTTTTTTTTTTGTCCGTGTGTGAACACAAAAGGACACCTCACCAAATGCAAATTACAATTTATAACTAATCATAAATTATAAAGCACGATGAAGAAGAGAAGACAAAACAAAGAAGGAGCTGTGTGCATTTGTTATCCTTTTGTCTTTGGCAACTTGGGAATGGCAGCTTTTCTTTCTTATTCTTTCTGGGCAAATATATGCCCAGTGCTGAATGTTATCTTGAATTTTCCACCAATATGATTTTATACTGTATTTATTTTAAGTTTTTTAAATAAACTAAAATATTTTTTAATTAGCCACCGGAGAGTGAGAGAAGCGGGGAGAGCGAGAAAAGAAAGATGGCGTCAATGATGGACGTGCCTGTCATTTGCATAGCTATCGACTTTGTTTTTAATTATTCGCTGTACAAATGAACGGAAGCAAAATTATTTTCACATGAAGAAATAATTTTTGTTCACATGAGTTCACTTGAGCAGAACATACTCGCGGGGATGCATTAGGTTGTGGAAAGATGAAAATAAGAAATTGAAGACGTTTTCATTTGGTGTTAATGTGTAAAAGGGGATTAAGATTCCTTTGGTATAGGAAAGAGAACTTGTCGCTGCCCATCGAAATTAGCAACGTTTTACATAAAACAATGTTTGTCATCCTATAGTTCTATTAATACTGAGAATCTGAACTCGAAGAAGCATTTCCCAAAATATTAACATTTTGTTTTGAGGAAATTTCTTGAGTCCTGTTTCTCTTTTCCTCAAAAGTCTAATCCAGAGTGTAGTAAAATTCATTTCTGGTTTGTGTCTTGAAACTTATGCTACAGATGCGAATTTGCAGTTGAAAGGACGATATTCTCAGTAGTCGTTAATTTACATGGGTTGATGCGACTAAGCCCTCTATAGTTTTTTTTTTCAGCATTTCAATAGCTTCCAAGTCTTTTTTGGTCTGAACAAGTGTAGAGACTCGCCTGAGTACATTATTTCTTCTATTGGTATATTCTTCGTCCGAGGTAAATTTTCATTGGGAGGAACTACTTGTTCCCATTGTGTTTAGAATATTGAGGAAGAAAGGATCTTATTTTTTTTTTGTTGAAAAAACATTTTCGAAAATTGAAAAATGAATTAAATATATCCTGTTCTCACCATTATAAAGAAACAATTACACCATTTATTTCAAAAACGCATGCAAAAATTATTTAAATAATTTTTAGTCAGATATTGCCGTTTTGACAATGTCACCTGATACGGACTACACTTCTTGGTGCCATCACTACTTGATCACATTCTTCTCTTGTGTCCTTTTTCTCCTCATGGAACATAGCGCCTCCACAAAATTCTTCCTCCGTGCACGATCAGAAGCTGTGCAACTGTTCGAACTCGTTCGAACAAACTCAAAACCAGCCAGCTTTCCACAAAGTTTCAGAACCGAACTAAGTTCGTTCAGCCCGACTCAATTCAATTCGTTAAGTTCGGTGTGTTCGTTCAAATGTCGATATTTTGTTCCTGCTTGTTCCTGCGTACAAGATGTAATCCATTAATTACGTGAGTCAAAATAGGGGTGGGGAGGAGTCGGGAAAAATCTCAGCAAATCTCACCAAGGTTTGGTCAATGAAAATCGCACGTTGGACAGAAATGAAAGTTGTGGTGCGCCGTACAGTGGGGAAAAAACTAGTTGCTCGAAACTCATGAGTTGCAATCGTACGATCCCGACAACGAACGAACGGAATATGAGTTGAATTGATTGCGTATGGCAATCGTTCGAACATGTTGCACAGTCATTTTTTTCACCACATTACATGTTGAATGGTTGGACTAAAAGTGCTCACATTCAAATTGGCAACATTTACTTAAATTTATATATGCTATGTGATACGGTGCCATACCCACTTATCGAGGCTTTTCCAATTTTTGTCCAAAACTTGTCCGTATCATCCTTTGTAAGTGTAGAGTTTGGATTTCGTTGCGCTATCTTAAATAACTCTTTCAGTATAACGTTCAATGTTTTTTTCTACTTGGTAGGCAGGCCCGGATTAAGAAATTTGCTGCCCCTAGGTAGTTGCAAAAATTGCCGCCCTCCCTCCTCAAAACTTTCTTCATAAAGAACAAAAATTGTACAATTTTTTTGATTTCCATAAAAATATTTTTGATGAGGAAAAAAAAAAAGAAGGTCCTCGTTTGCTGAACGAAAAGCACTACAATCAGAAAAATTTCTCAAAGTTTCCGCCAATATTTGCCGCTTTTTAAATCTCGCCGCCCTAGGCACGTGCCTACTCTGCCTGTAAAGTTAATCCAGGCTTGTTGGTAGGTGTCACGTCTTATACTCAAAATGTGTTAACTTTTTTCTGGCATTTCTAATATTTTTGTGAGTTTTGGTTGCCTTACCTTAAATATCTCCCTCAGGACAGCGTATAAGAGTTTCTGTTCTTTGGGGAGAACAACACCTACTTGCAGAAATTCATCTAGTTCTTGTCTAGTGTTTCTGTGTCGCAAACTAATTTGGGATATAACAAGGGTATTTTTCGGCAAAGCGCGGAACATAAAAAAATCCATCAAATACCCCTTTAAGTCCCATATATATATATATATATCATGAAGGGAAACGCGAACCGGAAAATCAAATCCGTCAATTTAAGTAGTAAAAAACTATTGCAATTTATAATACTTCAGTACATTTTTTTTGTGATCAAAATTACAAAATACGCACTGAGGATTCTCATACAAATTTCTATATTTGAGGCGCCCGGTTGCAAAACCGGCCAAGTCCAAAAAAAAAATTTTTTGAGATATTCTCATATATAGAAATCTAGACCATACTTTGGTTCTACAATGGTTTTAGATTAAAAAAAAATTTTTTGACAGAATTATCACATTTTTTTAAAATATTTTGATGCATGGATTTCAAAACCGGCCAAGTCCATGAACTTGGTTTCAAAACCGGCCAAGTCCATAAACTAGCTTAAACTTGTTTACAGATTTTGTTCAAATGAGCTGAAAATTACATACTTACATTACGCACATCTATTATATAAAATTCATTTTTTGTCTGTCTGTCTCTTATGCACGCGGAAACTATCCAGCCGATTTTGATGAAATTTTTACAGTATGTTAGTATCGATCAAGCGGGTGTCATAGGCCATAAAACTTTTATTTAGGGTGCATATGTAGGGTGACCCTCATACAAAAATATTTTCAAATATCATTTTCACGAAGACAGGTTAGTAGAAAACACCGAATTTACACCACGTAGCGCTTATGTTTAGGGGCATTATTTAGGCTACAAAACTTTTATTTAGGGTGGCCCTCACACAAAAATATTTTTAACTATCATTTTCTCAAAGACCGCTTAATCGATTCTCATGGAATTTACACCACGTAGTTTTTATATTGACAGGCACTGCTTAGGTTGTAAAAATTTTATTTTGGGATCATACTAAGAGTGGTCCTCATACAAAAGTATTTTTTAAATAGAATTTTCACGCAGACCGCACATCGAATCCACACCACGGTTGAGGTGAACCGATGCGCACAGGGTAATGCTAGTATACACTTATTTTGCTATTTCTTTTTGCTTGTTCTCTGTGCAGCACCGCTTTTGATATTTTAATAACAACAACGCTTAGTTGAGAAACAATCAAAAATGAATGAGGTTGAAAAGGTCGAAAAAATTTGGAAAAGTTGAACCAATATTGAAAACGTATAAATATTTGAAATGGAGGCGTGGCACCGCCCATTTTTCCATTTTAATCTTACTTCTGTCTCCTGCCTTTATATATGTACCAAGTTTCATTCACCTGCATCAAATAGTTAATATGATATAAAGAATCTTATTTTTCTTTTAAATGAGGGGGCGTGGCATCATCCATTCTATTCTAGCTGTACCACTTAATATAAAAGACATGAGGTGTAAATTCCATGAGAATCGATGCAGTGGTCTTTGATAAAATTATATTTAAAATATGCTTGTATGAGGGCCACCCTAAATAAAAGCTTTGTAGCTTAAGCTATGCTTCATAACATAAGAGCTACGTGGTGTAAATTTAGTGTGAATCGACTAACCTGTCTTTGTGAAAATTATATTTAAAAATATTTTTGTATGAGGGCCACCCTAAGTATGCACCCTGAATAAAGTTTTTACAATCTAATCTGTGTTTCTTCTCTTAAAAGTCATGAGGTGTAAATTCCATGGGAATCGATTAAGCGGTCTTTGAGAAGATGATATTTAAAAAATATTTTTGGTAGGGTCACCCTAAATAAAAGTTTTGTATCATTAGATATGCCTTTCAACGTAAGAGCTATGTGGTGTAAATTCGGTGTGAATCGACTAACCTGCCTCTGTGAAAATTATATTTGAAATTATTTTTGTATGAGGGTCACCTTAAGTATGCAACCTAAATAAAAATTTTTACGATCTTATCTGTGTCTCTTCACATAAAAGCCATATGGTGTACATTACATGAGAATTGATTAAGCGGTCTTCGAGTAAATGATATTTAAAAATATTTTTGTGTGAAGGCCACCCTAAATAATAATTTTGTAGCCTATGCTTTGTAATTTAACATAAGAGCTACGTGGTGTCAATTCGGTGTGAATCGACTTACCTGTATTCCTGAAAATGATATGTATAAATATTTTTGTATGAGGGCCACCCTAAGTATGCACCCAAAATGAAATTTGTACAACTTAATCTGTGCTTTTTAATATAAAAGTCAAGTGGTGTAAATTCCATAAGAATCGAGTTAGCGGTCTTCGAGAAAATGATATATAAAAAATATTTTTGTGTGAAGGCCACCCTAAGTATGCACCTTAAATAAAATTTTTACAATCTCATCTATGCCCCTTAACATAAAAGCCATACTGTGTAAGTGTCATGAGAATCGACTTATATGTCTTTGAGATATCGCCATTTTTAAAATATTTGTGTATGAAGGCCACCCTAAATATGCACCCTAAATAAAAGTTTTATAGCCTATGACACCCGCCAGATTGATACTCACACACTGTAAAAATTTCATCAAAATCGGCTGGATAGTTTCCGCGTGCATAAGATACAGACAGACGGACAGACAGACAGACAAAAAATGAGTTTTATATAATATATACATAATTTTATCTTTTTTTTAAGTCGCTTCTGGTCGAATTCAGCTTTACCAGTTTCAAAACCAGTCAAGTCCAACGCCTTGGAATCAAAACCGGCCAAGTCCAGTACATTGGTATCAAAACCGGCCAAGTCCACTTTTTTTCCAACGCCTTGGTTTCAAAACCGGCCAAGTCCATGAACTTGGTATCAAAACCGGCCAAGTCCAAAATTTTTTTCTCAAAAACATTCGCAAATAAAACTCGAAAAGTGTGATCTGAAGTGTTTTGAGTCAGAAATTTTATAAGCTATTATGTGGGAAATACTTTTTAAGTTTTCAATGAACATAGATGAAGATAAACGTTTTTCGTTGTTTTCCCAAAAGTATGAAAAATGGACTTGGCCGGTTTTGCAACCGGGCGCCTCATTTATTTATTTTTAAAAGTTCACAAAAATTGGTAATTTCCTTCTATTGCAAATTAATTATCATCATGATCACTAACGTCATCATCATCGTGTTCACCTTCACCTTCACAACATTATCATTGCCAATATTATAATGATTTACATAAATCATCACTGGATATAATAGAATCAGAACTGATAATTAGCCTATTCAAAATGTCTTCGTTTGTTTTTTCTCTGCTATATTTTCGGGAAAAATGTTCCCTGAAAGCCTTAAAATCTATATTTCTGCCTTCCTGAGTTTCTTCAGATAATTTTGCAACTATATGTCCATGAATAGGGTGAAAATATGATAGTTTTTATTCTTTCGGAAAAAACAGAAAATAAAATACAATAAATACAAAATGAAAAGAAATGCGAACTTTCAGAGTACATTGCGGGAATACGGTAAATTAATTTACAACAATTTTTTCACCCAGTGTTGGAGAATTTTATTTTCATTTTTGATTTTTGAATTAATTAGCGAGATTGTTTCGAATTACCCCAGCGTGCGGGGGTCCAATCTAATTATGCTACTGTTAAGAGGATACTAACCAATATATGGATTGGTCAGGTCCTCCCCAGGAGAAATTTGTACTTATGCCAATGAGTATGCCTTGAACCTAAAAACATAAAATGAAAATCTCCAATAATTCTTTGTCACTCGAAAATTCTCAATCTTGGAAAATCTTAGTTTGAATCAGTGCTTCTTGTAGATATTGTGTCCATACACCGTTGAATTCCTTAATGAACATTAGACTCAATTGTTTTTTAAGAAAGAATTCCACCCACTTTGAGCAAATGCAGTTTGGTTTCATTCGACGTTATATACTAAAGAAAAGGCAGTATTTTAAGATACTATATCTTGGTACTCCCTTCTATACTACGCTACATGTGCTTACTCGACTGCAACGTGTAGTCACCTTAAACTGCATTTAATGTATGATGCGCACACAAATAACTGACACCTGAATGACTTCTGTGGTTAGTCCTGTTTGTCTGTGTCCTTACAATAGAAAAAAAAGAACAAAATGACAATAGATAAATTTTTTTTTCATTAACACCGCGCATAACTCATATGACAAAGGAGCTACAAAAAAGGATACAATAAAATACAAAGAATTCATAGCAGCAGGTGTAGCTTATCGCTGTCAGACATCAAAGATTGACCCAACACGTCAACGTTTTTGTGTAGCTCCGCTACTTTATGACTTTTAATTGGTTAATTGGGTGTTCAATGTGGGTCACCTTTTTGTTGGAATTTTTTATGAAAAGGTCAAGAAGTTGAAGCCGGCCACATGATTTACATAATAAGCGAATGTTTTAACATCTTGGAATTTATAATGGAAAGAGTCAAAATTAACAAGGCAGTTGAGTATGGAGAAAATTTCTTCTACGTCAGGTAGATCTCTAACTTTTGCTTAATGTACCACGTGCTTACCTAACCACGCACGTTTACTTTCATTTTACTTTCGCTTTTGACGTAGCGTCTCTAATTACAGACCTTGCCTTTCAACTTTTTGTAAATTCATACGTAATTATGTCCTTTTAACGCCCACCTAGATGAGAATACTTTCTTTTCTTGCGATTATATATAGAGTTTAATGAATGAACGCATTAAGAAATTTTAATTTTTCTCCTTTAGATTTTTCCTTACATTGCAAAAAAAAAAAAAAATTGAGAATTTTATGCTATTGAATATTTCCATCATCTGCCGTTGGGTTGACGCTTGGAATACACCTACGAAAACATAATCTCGAAAAATAAAATGCAAGGGTGGATTGCATTCCATTGCAAAGCAGCAACTGAATTTGAAATTTCGATTTGCGTATCGATTTAAAATTTAATTTTAGCGCAAAATTTAGTTTACACAGCTGTAACATAAAACATCTATAAATAACGTAATTTGCCGACTGATGATTTATTGATTCTGCAACCAAAATTAAATTATCAATTACTGAGTTAATCTTAGCATTACCATTTTACAATATGACACAGTTTTAGAAAAAACTTTTGCTAATACCATCGGCAAATTTGAGCCTCAGTGCACGTTATTGGATGATACGCAGTCGAATAGACCACATCCATGCCGTAGTGAGGAGAATATTGCGGCTTTAGCGGATATTGTGGCTGAAGACCGTGACCAATCGATTTGACGTTGTTCGTAGCATCTTGGCTTCTCGTTAGTGTTTCACCGAGGCTACGAGGCAGCCTCGTTTTTGACTACGAGAACGAGGCGAGACGAGGCGAGAACGAGGCGAGATGGAAAAATAAATTTTCCTCGCTTGACCGAGGCGAGGCGAGATCACACGGCACCTCGCCTCGTCCTCGCCTCGGCCTCGCCTCGTCCTAGCCTCGTTTTCGAAACCAAGAGCGAGGCGCGTTTTGACGAAATCTGAACTCGTAAGAATCATATGCAGATTCAAAATATGAATGTAATTTTTATAATAAAATCTATATTTAACTAATATTTTAGTATTTTATTTTGAGTAAGCTACTTTATTTTATTTTTAACCCGCATGTGCTTCTTACGAGTTCAGATTTGGTCCAAGCGCTAATGCACAGAAGTGCTTGGATCGCATCAGCTTCTATGCGACTACGCCTCGATTGATCGATTAGGGAAGCATGTAGGGCTATGTAAGGCTATAAGCAAAGCTGCATGATTGACAACACTGCATTGAAATTTATTTATTCTAATAGTCTTTCTAAGAACCGGTAAGGTGAAGCGAAACGCACAGCGTAATGCTAGTATATAAATAAAATCAATATATGTATGTTCGTTGCTAATGGACTCCTAAACCGTTCAACCGACCGACGAAAGATTTGACTTACATATATGTTTCTTATGATTTCGGATGCTCCGTAACATAGTTTACGATAAATGGGTGTTGCCACCCTCACATAAGAGAAAAACAGAATTCATCATATAAAGGGTTTTTCAATAGGGACGCTACAAAAGTAGACCAATAGGGACAGCAAACGACGCCATATTTTTTCCCGCTCTTTTAACATTTCTCTTCAGTAAGGTTTGCCATTTCATCATAATATACGATCCAACAACGAGTCGAAATTATTAAAATTTACTACTGAAATTCGGAGTCAGTGGCCTCAACTTTAAGAGCGCTACGTCCAATTTATGGTCGTCATAATCGTCCTGTCATATCAACAATTGAGCATCTAGTGGAAAAATTTGAATCCACAGGCACAGTACAAATTGTTCCCGTGCCAGTGAGACAAAGGAGTGCCCGTAGTGTCGAGAATATTGCTGCCGCTAGTGCATCAATAGAGGAAGACCCAAATCAGTCTCTCACACGTCGTTCTCAAGCGTTGGGCATCTCTGTGACGTCGTTGTGGCGAATTTTGCGAAAAGATCTTGGCCTACATCCTTACAAGATCAAATTGACGATAATTGATGATAATGGCATCGAATGTTCTTTTACAAGAATAAAGAATTTCATTGATATCCCAAACCGTTTTTGTTTTATTTAAAAAAACTTGTGTAGCGGTCTTATCGAAAAACTCTTTATTATCAACTACTTGATGCAGATTAATAAAACCTGATATATTTATAAAAGGTAGAGGCATAACTAAGATTCAATTAATAAAATGGGCGGTACCATGCCTTCAATATAAGAAAAAAATTAACTTTATCATATCTCAATATCTATTTGACGTAGATAAATAAGATTTGGTACATATCTTTCTTATAGTTTGTAAAAGGTTCATAGCATAGTTTGGTTTGGAAAAATAGGCAATGCCTCTCCTTCCCATATAAGAAAGATTTAAATTCATCATATCTCATCCAATTCACCAAAAATAAAAACAGATATCTTATTTTATTTCTTAAGGCTTGATCAGCCTATCAGCCCGGATAGGCTGATTTTTATTTATTTTAATAAAAACCTCGCTTTTTTACCGAGGTGCCTCGGCCGAGAACGAGGCGAGGCGAGGCATGTGATGGCAAGATCTCGTCCGAGGCCGAGGCGAGGCGAGACTTAAATTTATAAAACGAGGCGAGACCGAGATCAACTGGAACCTCGCCTCGCCTCGGCCTCGGTGAAACACTACTTCTCGTATGTAACAACTTGGCGAATCTTACACCAGGATCTTGGCTTACAGGCTTACAAAATCAAACTCGTTCAAGAATAGAAGCCACCAGACTTGAATTCTCGCTTTAATTTCAGTCAATGGGCTGTTCAGTAACGGGGCACATTTCTGACTCAATGGATACGTCAATAAACAAAGCTGCCGCATTTAGGCTGATGAGCAACCCGAAGAAATTCTCGAACTACAGCTACATTCACAAAAATGCACTGTTTGGTGTGGATTATGGATTGGTGGAGTCATCGGTCCATATATTTTTTAAAAATGAGGCCGGACAGAACATAACCATCAATGGCGAGAGCTACCGCACCATTCTAACGGACTTTTTGCTGCCTGAAACTGTAGCCCGTGATGTCGGCGACATTTTCTTTCACGAAGACAGTGCTACGGCAACACAGCGCGCGAATAGAATTTAACTGCAAATATATTAAAAACTCTCAAATTAAGTTCAAAGTTCAAATAGTCTTAACTTCAAGAAAAACCATAATTAAAGAGTGTGCTCAAAAAAAAAAAAAGACTCTTCAAACATGATTTTCCTTCAAGTTAAGATTATTTTGAATTACTTAATATTCAAGGAGGAACAATTAAAAAAAAAAACAAGGCTAAAAGGCCAAATCTGATGGACTTGCACATATGCCCCTTCTTCGGTGACGTATAATATTTGTGCCCAGGTAGCGGCTTAAAATATGCTTTGACGTAACTTCCGTCCGTCGCAGCAATCAAATTTAGTATGGTGCCTTTCATACAATTTTCGAGCTCGCATCTGAGCCATCAACTGCTTTTCATCAGAACAGTCTGGTACTTTTTGAACTCTATATGTCTTCAGCTTACTTTTTTCCTTTATCCTTTGCACAGTTGATTTTGATGTACCTGCCCTATTCGCCATATCTCGCACAGTGGTGTTGGGATTCTGTTTAAAAAGACTCTTCACCTTTTTGCCAGAACCTTTTTTCGGGAAACAGGCAACCCTTCTTATAATTAGAAATAACCGTCAAAACAGTTCTATCTGATGCATCAACTATTTTTGTTATAGCTGAACATTTTACTTCTGGATTTTGCAGGTATGTGTACAAAATGAGTTCGCGGACTTTTTGTTGCTCCCTCGACATCTTTGTCGTTAAAAGTGATATCACCAAGTGTTCTACATTATATTAAATGTCACTTTATATAGAATATTGTGTCATTTTAGACCTATAAAATTATCAGGTAGAGTATGATCAAACGAAATAAAACCGCAAATTTTTCCGGGGACAGTCCTTACTTTTTTATTTTGCTCGTCCCTTAAAACACCAAGGTGGGAAAAATCGGTTATATGGGAACTATGCATTAAACTGAACCGATTTACACTATTTTTAGGCTAATGTTGTAAAATATAAATATCAACATTTGTGGAAAATTTCATTGACCAAGCTGCTATAGTTTTTGGGATACTAGTTTAGTAGTCGCGGACAACATTTGAATGAAAGTATCTTTAAAAAGTAAATGTCAGAGATTGTATTTTCAGGTCATAATAAAGATCTAATTCTACTTTAAGTGATTTATTTGAAGTTAAAAAAAAAGTTCTAAATGAATCACCCGTTGCAAATAAATGAGTTTTTGGTGTGAGAAATGTCATCTAATAGGACAAACTTTATTTTTAAGCTTAAGTAAGAACTTTAAAACTTTTTTGGTACTTTTTATCCTTTCATAAAGCAAAACACTCAGCATAAAAATACATTTTACATTAGTTAAAAATTTTCTACGACACATCAATTTGTAAAATAAAATTAACCTTCAAACAGGAGTCCGAATTAAAGTGGGAGTTGCTCTACTTTCCTGAGTTGTTTTTTTTTTATTATTTTTTTGGCTTAAAGTGAACAAAAAAATGTAAAATAAATAAATGAAATTCCTTAGCTAAAAATAAAATGAATGGTAGTTAAGGACAAAATATTGAGTAAGTATTCGATTGCAAAATCGGTTAAGGTAGACTAGAAACAATAAATATTTTAATATCGATGCTATTCGGAAACATTGTGAGTATTTACGCAAATCATTTAGAATCATCAGCAATCTGAAGACTTTCAGTGTTGCAAGTGATCTCGACTAACAAGATAAATATTTCAACTAGTGGGTCTTCAAATATATCGCTATGATTCATGATACTTTTTCAATAAGCTGACAGGAAGAGAACTTAGAAATGACTGCTGATGAGAAAGGAATGGTGATGAGAAAGAGATACTGATGGGAAAGGGCTGCTGATGAGAAAGGGCTGCTGATGAGAAAGGGCTGCTGATGAGAAAGGGCTGCTGATGAGAAAATTCTATTAAATAACAATAGGTGTCCTTTTTCTCTAATGTCTGTTCAAAACTATCGGGTATAAAATATCCTTGGGAATTGTTTCATATATCAAAAGTAAAGTAGCAACTTACCTCATCTAAAAGTATCGTGTACCGCTAGAATTATTTTGTTGATTTCCAATTCCAAATGAGCAAGTATATGGTAGAAAAACTTTTGATTTTTTAGTCTGTTTTTGACAACAAATTCATCGTCTTCATTATTCGCCCTTTTTTTTCTTGAAGGTACAATTGTTGTTGTTGTTGTTATTCTAGTTGTTGGTTGCTATATTGCCTGAATGAAAAGTTATTTGTTTGCCATTTCGAATTTCATTTGTTGTTGTTGTTGTTGTTGTTGTTGTTTTTGTTGTTGTTGTTGTTGTTAGATGAGGACATCTTCTTTGCTGGTTTTTATATGCGTGGATCCTTTTGGTCGTTTGCTGTTGTTGTCGTTGGTGTTGCCATCACGTTTGCTCTTCCAATGATTTCTGTCCAGTGAGTTAGAAAATTGAAATGTTGCCATGAGCATCAACGCTGTGGAGGCTCTAACAACATATTCTAGTCATTTTTTTTTGTTGTTGTTATCGACGTTGTTTTTGTGGTACCTAGAAGGATGTTGTATTGAAAAACTCTTGATAATGAATTTTTGTAATAGAGAAAAACATAAATACTCCTTTAAGCACACTAAGAAAAGTGGAGTAAATAAGGGTAATATGGACTACGCACACGTTTAATTACTTCGCATTCTCTCAAAACTTATTTCAATGTGAATTAAGCATTCAGAGCGATAAGAAAAATGCCCTGGTGATATTTTTTACAAATGGGTAATTTTTATGATTTGACTAAAAACTTATCTTGTTCTGATATATTTAATAAATAATTTTGCACTTATATCGCCAACGCAATATTGAGTATAATATGGACTACCATAATGGAGTCTACTATGGACTAGTGGCCTATATTACCCTAACAAACTTTCTACAATTACAATTTTCTTATTGAAACTAACATTTTTTTAACTTTACTTAAAACGCAAAAATCTTCATATTGCGTATTCAAGTTGCAAAGTATTTGAAATTACTCTTTTCTATTTTTCATTAAAAACTTTGTCAATAATAGACAAGTCTTCAGATACGTCTACAAGAAAATGTAGAGAAATACAGACATTATTATATCACTCAACATATTCCCAGAGGGACAAGGTTACGCTTGCAGATGTTTCAAAATTGTATTTTAGCCACATTAAGAAGAAATAGACCAAAAGAAGCCTCTTGACTCAAACCTCGTAGTGAAATGTAGTGGAAAAACGATCACCACAGCTCGTACTGACCGTAAAACTATGGACATCTGCCTTGAATATCGTAAGAAGAGTATAACACAACTAACTACGATGATAAACGATGGCAAAGGGACAGGCCGGCTGCATTTGGCAGAAGAAACCCTGATCGCTCGTCATCCTATCAAAAAGCCATGCCTGACCGATACCATGAAGAAGAAGCGACTGCAATGGGCCAAACAACACTTGAATATGGCAGTTGCGTATTGGATCGAGTACGTGCTATTTCTTGATATAGAGTAGTTCGTGAATTACCGATTTTTATACCCTACACCGAGGTTATATTCACTTTGTCTCTCCGTTTGTAACACCTCGAAGTGGGCGTGGCAGGTATGGAAAATTATATATATTCCTGATCAGCGTTACCACCTGAGTCGATATAGCGATGTCGATCTGTCTTTCCGTTGAAATCAGGTTTACGGGAAAACCAAGAAAGCTAATTGAATGAAACTTTCACACACAGGTCACATCTTCTTGCAGGCATCTTGCTATTGAAAATGGGCGAAATCGGTTAACGGACACGCCTACCGCCCATACTCTATGTAAATTTACCCAGGCCAATTTTGAAAAAAGTTGCAGCGATTTTGATGAAACTTGGTGATTTGGTGCTTATGTGAACCAAATTAGGATTAGGCTGGGTTTCAAGTTTCCAAAAGGTCGTACAGGGGCGTGGCACAGCCCTATATTTTATCATTTAAACTACCATACCTTGTAAGCCGTTCAAGATATTGCGATGAAATTTGGTAAACGAATACATATCAAATGTATATTGAATTGAGATAAAAGTGGGCGGGATCGAGAAAATGGGTGTGGCAATTTTCAATTGCTAAAAATTTTGATTCCGTATATCTCAGAATTGGCACAAACGATTTCCATAAAAGTTTTGGGGATGATGCCGCTTGAAGCAGTCATCAATACAATCTCAGCTACTTTACTGAAAAAACTCGCTCAAGGGAGTGGCACTGCCCACAATATTTAATGAGGTAGATATACTTCCTATAAGGTCTCTTATAACAAAAATTGGGTTCAATAGTACCTGTGGGCGTGGCACCTCCCATATAAGCAAAAAACGTTTATTGTTATAGATAGTGGGCTGTGAGAGTATTCTTCATAAAATTAGGTCTATATAGTTACTATAAGCTTTAAAAATAAATGAATTTTGACAGGATTGAATCAGTGGGCGTGGCACCTCCCATATAAACATAAATTTGTAAGCGCTGTTTTAAGTGAACTATTGCAGCAATTGCTATGAAATTTGATGTAAGTGGCTCAGTTGCTATAGAGTACGTCTGAATCAAAAGCACCAGTGGGCGTGGCACCTCCCATACAAGTAAAATTCGGTAAGTGGCATATTTACCGAAATAAGTGAGCAATCATACTAAAATTTGGTGTTAGGGGTTTGCTTATGGAAAGCTATTTCTGGATCAAAACCGGGCTGGATTGTACCAGTGGGTGTGTCACCGCCCTAAATTTTAAATTTAACTGCAGCATATATCGCAAACTATACAAGCTATTGTGCTGAAATTTAATATGAGGATATCGATCACAAATATAATTTGCTGAACCAAAAGTGGACGGAATTGGAGAATTGGGCGTGGCATATTTAAAATTTTTCATTTTTTTCGATTTTTTCAACATTTTCCATATTCTTTTGACTTTTTCAACTCTTTAACTTTTTCCAATATATCCGATATGTATTTGTTCGACTTTTTCAACTTTCTTCATTAGTTTCGTTATTTTTTCTATTTTTTCATCCATTTTGAATTGTTTCAAGTTGTTTCAACCTTTTTAGAGTTTTTCAACCTCTCTCAACTTTTTTCAACATTTGCATATATTTTCGACTTTTTCAACATTTTTCAACCTCTGTCAACCTTTCTAACATTTCACATTTTTTTCGACTTATTCAACCTCTTCCACCTTTATTTAAAAAGTACTTTCAGCGCAGTGTCGGGTATGTGAGTTTCGGCCTGGCCGAAGATAACACCTTAACTTGACGTGTCAACATTCCAACTTTTGGTTGACAAAAATACATTTTTCTGACGATGCTCTGGGGACCAGTTTAACACCGACTGCCTTGTAGAGAGGGCCAAACTCCCGGCTAGCATCATGGTGTGGGCAACCAGCAGCTTATACTAGTTTCAATGACCGCTACGTCAAATCATCAGTAAGCTTTGTTAGCCGACGCTTAGGAGTCTTCAAGCATACTATATTTTAATTTCTTGCGTTGACCAGTTAAGAATCATGGCAACAAATATAAACATAATGCGCCAAGGACTCTACATTCTTTTCTCATTTTTTTATCTTCTTTATGCATTATACGCTGTAATTTTTTGTGTTTTTTTTACACTTACAGTACTGAACAGGAGGCTCAGTAAAAAATAATTATTAAATTATGATATGTTCTAAAACACAAATAAAAAAATCATGTGTGCAGTTCACACGTGGTAGAAGTGAAACCTTCAAAAAAACTGAACAGCATTAGAATGAGACGAAGATGTTTTATTAAAATGATGAAAATAAAATAAAAATGGCGAATCTTTTAAAAAATATGCATCACAAAATAAAAGTTTCCGGACCACAAAAGTTTTTCTTTGCTTTTTCTCATCAAATATCAAGCTTCACAAGGAATCACTTACTCACATTACGCACATATGCACTAATTTTTTACTGTTGCTTTTCATATACATATTAATAACAACAACGTTTAATTGGGAGACAATAACAATTACAATGAGAGAGAGAAGTAGAATTTTTTGTTCTCCTCACTATGACACGGCTTTTGCAGTTGATCAGTGCAATGCTTGAATAAATTGAAAAAAATAGGAAATCTTGCCACGTTTATATCTCATCTCACGAACCACCGATCTCGAAGCTGATAATTTTCGAGTAATCTGCTTGATGAGTACTTTAATTTGATATATCATTTATTGCTGTAGCTATTCTAGATCCCGCCTCGAGGAAAAAACTATACTAAGTGGAAGTACAGCTAAAAAAATTGTGTCTTTTCAGTATACATACCTGATTTAACACCCCGTTGCTAAAGGAGTTTCACTTCAAAAAATATTAGCGCTTTACCTGGGCCGGGAACTTTCGTGACTTGAACCCCATTGAGAACATGTGGGAGCTACCCAGACGGTCGATCGTCAAAGAATCAAATAGTACCAAGCGAAAGTTGATTGAGCACCCGTCAGAGAATGGCATTACAATACCGAACTCCAATAGCATCCAGAAAAATTGTATACAGAGTAGGGTTGTAACGGAGCTCCGCATCCGCATCCGCAAGTGCGGAACTTCCGCTTGATATTGTGCCTCCGCCTCCGCTTCCGCATCCGCAAATTTTGATGAGGTAAATCGGAGGTATAACGGAAGTTATAAAATCAACATTAGAGCTTACAAAGTGGAAAATTCTGCGTTTAAGCTAATTTACATTTTATTGTTTTGTGATGGGCTAGATTCGTAAGATATGTATAAATTTCGTTTACACAGATTTCGAAAGTAGTCTATTTCAAAAACATCGTTTTGAAACATTGCTCTCTAAGTATACTTTTGCAACTTTATTTGAGCGCACTCTCCGGTTCAATAAACAAATATTGAACGCTTTTCTCTCGAATTCACTTTTTTCATACGGTGCTAGCAGTCTTTTCTCCAAAATTACTGAGCCGATCCTTATGAAATTTTATCAACATATGCGTCACATTCATGGGTATCGTATGAACTAAAATTGAGTCAAAATATTGATTTTTTTTTTCAAACAGAAATTACCCATAAAATCCTTATTTTTCCAACATTTTTTTTTTATTTAGAAAAAAATTTCTGGAAATATGACCAAATAAATGAAAAAAGTTCAAAAAACTGGTTTTTGGGGAATAACTCGAAAACCATTCTTAAGAGAAAAAAATGGTGGGCATTTCAAAGAATTTATGACTCAAAATACATTAATAAAGTATGTGAGAAACTATATCTTCTTTTGTTTAAACTAGTGATAAAAAACAAATATAAAATTTTCAAAATTCGAAAAAAAATTAAAAAAATTGTCAGCACATCATCTTAAAAGTTACGTAATATAGATTAGAATTTTGAGAAAGTTTTTAAGAATAATCAATGGTGTCACACTTTTCGAAAATGTCGATTTTAATCTTTAAACGTTAATAACTAACTGATTATTACTGCAATTACTTTTTTTTTTCAGAAACTACATTCAAATACGAAAAAATTGATATCCTACTTTTTATTGATATCAATATTTATAACAAGTCTATCGTTTTTTGTTTTAAAATTTAAAAAACCGATTACTCAATAACGGTTTCGAATAAAAGACTGGAAATTGGTGTGCTTGTTGCTTTTAATACGCACTAAGACATATCAAAAAATTAGCGAAATCGAAGAGGGTCGGGCCAAAACCTCGGTGATTTGGCATTGAATGACCCATATATATTATTTTAAATGAATTAAAAAAAAACATTGTTCGTGTATTTCAAAAGTGTATTTTTTGATCCTGAAAAGAATTAAAATACGAGTAATATCTCCTACTGAGGGTTGCATAATAAATTCTGAAAAATAGCTTCTTCAGCTGGAAATCTAGGATGCCTACTAGTGTTCATTTAATACTAATTCTAAATTTTAAATATTTTCAAATTGTTTTTCCACCTCCGCTTCCGCTTCCGCTTCCGTTAAAACTCCGCATCCACGGGGATCAATTTCTGAACTCCGCATTCGCCTCCTCATAGATGACTTCCGTTACTACCCTAATACAGAGCATGCCCTGCCATAATTGTAGCTAAGGGTGGCATCTCAAAATTTTATAATTATTTGCATAGTATTTTCAGAGAACGAAAGAATTATTTTTACGAAAAATACTTAATATGTTGATTTTATTATATAAATAATATAATAAATAAAAAATACTTACTAAGCCTAAAACTAATTATTTGCTCAAAAAAATAATTTAAACTAGAAAATACAAAAATATGAGTACTCTCCCTAATAATTTGGCCACCTACTTGTACTATAGGTAAAAAATTTTAATAAAGAATTTTAAAATTTTTTGTTTAAATTAATTAGTCCCTTTCGAAGAATACCATCACAAACGAAAATGTTGTTGTTGTCGTAAACAAATGCTATATATATATTTTACACTATTCTGATGTCAGTCATTTTCTTTCCACGTGCTTTCAATTAAAATATACCGCTAGGCTAGTGTCCAACTCCAAACTGACAGCTAATAGTAAGCGTTAACTCGCATGTTATAGTTCGTTTTAGTAAGTCGGTTTTTTCGTTAAATTTAAACGAAATTGGACATAAACTCTGTCCGCGCCGCTTACAGGTTTGAGCTAGGAAGCTCAAATGTTGCGACAATTATTTTTATTCCTCAAGCTATAATATAGGAGAAAATAAATAAAATCCCTCTTCAAAAGTTTGAAAAAAAAAACACCCTAATATACATATATACAATTTTTTGCTTAACAAGTGCGATAAAAGGTATGATATATCGATATGGCTTATCTTTTTTATGGACGAGGAATTATGCTATTTTGCCTGATTTTTCTGTAAAAAAGATATAAAGTTTAACGCTATTGTACTTTGAAAAACAACACCCTAAATTCGAACTGCTTTATCCAGAAGTTGTTTGTGATAATTTTTGCTTTAAGTTTTAGCACAAGGAAGACGTGGAACAGCAAAAATATGTCTCAAAACTTGCCCCAAATGCTAATGGATTAAAATCCTTGTGGAAAGCCACCAAAAAAATTAGATCACCCACTGAAAGTGAATCTCCGATAAGAGACCTACATGGAAATTGGGCTAGAAGTGATGCAGAAAAAGCTGAGGCTTTTGCCAATCACTTAAGTACAGTTTTTCAACCAAATCCGTATATTCAAGGTTTCATGCCTTCCCAACTGCCAATAAACACCGATACTATCCAAATGAGTTTCCATAGCAGTAATTTAATCAGTTTAATTCAAGAAATGTGTCCTAAAAAAGCCCCTGGGTGTGATAACATCACTCCCAAAATGATTAAGGAACTGCCTCACTCAGGTGTCATCTTTCTGACCAGGCTTTTTAATGCTATAATTCATTACGGATATTACCCAAAAGAATGGAAAAACTCGTTGATAACCATGATACCAAAACATGGGAAAGATCGTACACTACCGTCATCGTATAGACCCATAAGCCTTTTACCTTGCTTGTCAAAATTATTTGAAAAATTAATTCTAGCAAAATTAATGCCATATATTACTGATAAAAACTTATTACCGCCTCACCAATTCGGCTTCCGAAAACAACACGGCACAATCGAACAGGTTAATAGGATCACAAATGAAATAAGAAAGGCTTATGAGCGCAGTGAATACTGCACTGCAATATTTCTCGATGTCGCACAGGCGTTTGATAAAGTATGGCATGAAGGCCTTATCAAAAAAATTGAACACCTATTGCCTCTTAATGTTCATAAAATATTTACTTCTTACCTCGAAAGCAGGCTTTTTAAAATAAAATACAAGAATTTTATTTCAACTCACTTCAATATAAGAGCAGGTGTCCCTCAAGGTAGCGTACTAGGACCGTTTCTATATGTATTGTATACCTCAGACTTACCAATCAGTGCCAACACTACCATCTCAACATTCGCAGATGATACCGCAGTCTTAAGTTGTAACCGTTGCCCTTTGGAAGCTTCTCGAAACCTCCAGTTTCATTTGAAATCAATTGAAAAATGGTTATCGCTATGGCGCATAAAATTAAATGAGCAAAAATGCAAGCAAGTTACTTTTACTCTTAGGCGTGGTGAATGCCCTGCAATTGTACTAAATAATATTTCAGTCCCACAGGGTGAAATTGTTACATATCTAGGTATTCAATTAGATCGACGATTAACATGGCGTAAGCATATTGAAGCCAAAAAAACGCAGTTAAAGTTAAAAACCGCCAGTCTTCACTGGTTAATTAATCATCGCTCCCATTTGAAGCTTGAATATAAAATCCTTTTGTACAAAACAATCATTAAGCCAATTTGGTTATATGGTATCCAATTATGGGGTAACGCCAGCTCCTCAAACATTGAACTAATACAACGGGCTCAGTCCAAAATCTTAAGAATATTTACAGGTGCCCCATGGTATATACGGAATGAAAACATTCACAGAGATCTATGCATCCCCATGGTAAAAGATGAAATTAACAGAATCAAACAAACCTACGCCATAAGGTTGCTGCATCATCCGAATCCATTGGCTCGTAATTTAACAAACATAGAAAGTCGCTCCAGATTAAAAAGAAAGGATCGCCCTTCTATGCAAGTCACTTACACCGAACCAAACTAAACAGCTCAAACGTTTACCCTTCCCCCGAGGCACTACACGTAATCATCAAGAATCATATGAGGACTTTGTTCCGGGACCTAGCTCGTCTTGGGCACACTTGGCAACTTATCGCCGCCAGCTCCCCTTCCGTTGAGGGTGTAAGACCGGGACCTAGTTCGTCTCGGCCACTTTCCGGTGAATTGGAGAGAGTAGCAGGAAGAGAGTTGAAACAGTGTCTTCTCGGTCTTTTTTGGGTGCTAAACCGGGACCTAGTTCGTCTCGGCTACCACCTCAAGAACGTCCTAGAGACACTAATCACTCCCAAAATGGTCGACCGGGACCAAGTTCGTCTCGGCGACCACGAAGACAATCGTTTTTGTGGTACTCAAAACCTCCATTCGGGTAGACTGAGGCCTAGTTCGTCTCAGCTACCAAGCCAAGACCGGGACCTCGGTCGTCTCGGGTGGCAAAGAATATGGGGAGAAGCGATCGTCAGCTGCATCCACACCTATGCTCCAATGAGTTATTCGATCTTGTGCACTCGCTGTGCTGAGCCATACACAAGCTGCACCTACTACACAAGAAGTATAAGTCCCTGCTAACTTTTGTTTCTGGAGACAAGTTCATTATTAAATTATATATTCATTATTCACAATAATAATGTATAATAATGTTTTCTAGTTTAAGATTTTAAAACTTATTGTTAGTCTCTTAAGAGAAGATACAATAAAAGAAAATGAAGTTTAAAAAAAAAAAAAAAAAAAAAGTTTTAGCATTTTTTCATTAATTTTAAAATTTTATTTAACTTAAGGTCATTATGTGTCTTTGTTGCATGATTACAATAGGTACTGCTTAATCCCATTGAAATGAGAACTCTTATAAAGAAAGATAATAACAAATTAAAGGATTATAAAAATGTTTTGTGCACCAAGAGTCAAGATCTATTGCAACACTTATACGTAAAAAGACTTGTTTTTTAAAAATTACACTAAAAGAATTCTCAAAATTGTATTCAAGCCACCGTAAAGATTTTATGTAGTTTCGAGTAATTTGCTTTAAAAGAGATCTTTGTATTGTTGCATTACACAAAGAGCGAAAAGATAACTAAAAACCAAAACTTTCGATAATTATTGTAGGCGTAACACATATAATGCACATGAGTGCTATCGTATAACAATGCCGATAGTTCCAGCAATTGTGAAATACCATAATTGCCCTTTTGTCACATCATGACAACAAAAATCGATGATCATCCGACATGCGCCATAGACAGCAGTTACCAACAATACTATGGCAAAAATACCCGTGCAACCCCAAATTAACTCTTTTTTTTTCCATATGAAGTTGTCAACCCTTTCGCGTTAAGCGCAACCATGAAATTGTTCTGCTGGTTTCAGCCTAATGACGATGCAACCCTTTCTTTTTTCGCAGTGTTGCCATAGCAAAAAAGGTTTGCCATTGTTAAAGGGTTTATTTGTACATTTAATGGCTTATTAAACATGCTGACAAACGCGCTTACAATCTTGTTGACTGCGGCAAAGGGTATACAAATTTAAGGAAAGGGTTCATCAAAAAAAAAGGGTTGTCAATATAAAGGATACCGCTAATTGTTGGAAAATTAAAGTGAAGTGGATGCGAATGGACGCACATAATGAGTTTGTGTGATCATAGCAATTAACGGCCAATTATAATCAATTTGTTATTTGACAGCAATTGTCAAAATGGGATTAAGCGCGAGAGAGTTGACAGCTGAGTAAAGAAGATGCAATGTGTCGCGAAAGGGTTGAAAGGGTTGAAATACTTTAAATTTATCTATTATTGGGCTTCGTAATGTAGGCAAATACAAGGAAGAAACACATTTGTTTGGTAATACTTCACTTTGTAACCCCTGCCTTTTTTGACATTAAATTATTTTGACTTCTGTCAAATACAATGTTCTCTTCTTGTAAAATAATGATCGATAAGCTGAAATCTTCATGCAAGTTATCTTCTATTCCACCTGTTTTCTTATACTTTTCTGGATAAGTTTGATGTTCATTGACGCATGCCTTGCAACAATCTTATCACTCATGTCGACCTTTTGACAAGCAGCTGTATCACGGGTTTCGTTCAAAGTTGCTTACCGTAGAGAAAAATATATCACAATTACAGCAGTGGCTTAGGTATTAAAAAAATTCAACTAAAACATTATAACTACTTTCATATAAATATATGTTGGTTGGTACGTACCTTTGTAAATAACTGATAAGCTTCCTAGAACAAATTAATGAACAAGATCTTAGGGTTGCCAGGCGACTGTTAAATATTATATATAGGCATTTCCGCCAAAAGGCCAACCGTGACAGAAAAATTAAAAGTTATTATAAAAGCCTTACTATCTGATATTACAATATCTAACGAAAATATTCAAATTTTGTTAATTTAAACAATTTAAACCAGCAAACCTTATGTTTCACCGAGGCTACGAGGCAACCTCGTTCTTGGTTACAAGAACAAGGCGAGACCGAGGCGAGAACGAGGCGAGACGGAAAAATAAATTTTCCTCAATATAGTGCTACCAACGGGTTATTCCTTAAAGTAACAGATAAAAAAAAAGTGTTTTACTTTGACTTTTATATCACTTTAAAAGTGTACTTCCATCCCGTTCAACATGAGCGAAATGCCCATTTATAAGTATAACGGAATATTAATAATAATAATTTAAAAATCAGAATCAGCGGAACACTGTCTGAGAAAATCAAAGACCCGAAGAAAATCCATTTCGTCGTTGAGTAGTTGAGCCTTTTCGGATTTGATTAGTGATGGAAAAGACTTCGCTTTTTACCAGTTTGGTCCCCGAAAAAATACGACCTCGAACTATTTTCCTAAAGAATTTTTTTTTGTTAAAATTTCTCGCGGTAGTATTTTAGATGTCACGACTAAAAGTTCAGATTACTGCATAATAAATTTATGAGTTCTTTATAAGATTCTGTTTCATCACAGAATATTTTGATGTTGGTCCCAGAGGTCTGTCAAAAACTAATAATTGGTGTGTGAGAAGTCAGGGGTATTCGATTAAAGTTTGAACTGCTTGTAACGGCTATAGACTTAACCAAAATAGACGTGACGAGACGGTAGCAATTGAACGAACGTTTGCACTCGTTTCGTCTGTTTTGACATTTAACCCAAAATGTTACGCTAGCCAACGAGTCGAAAAACCTGTTATGACGAGTAGCAACGTTTTGAAGTTCGGTTCTTACGGAACAACTCGTCTCGTCAAAATGTTTCGTTCACTTTCGATCAATTACGATGGTTCATTTTGGCTATCAACATTGGTTTACATACACTCGAACTTACTCGTTACGTCTCATCTCGTCTATTTTGGTTTAGGCTTTAGATGATAATTTTAGGGGATTTTTTTTTTGCAACGGTTCAACGTTACACATAGAAAACTGCGGTCACTGAGTTGTTTGATTTACTTATCAGTGGTGTCGCTAGTCATACCCTGGTTCAGTGTCTGATTTTGCCGTCTTTTGATTTTATAAATAAAATTTGTAATGCCCGAGAAACTGAGCAAAACATTATCATGTAATGCAATGAATTGCCAGCATACAAAACTACCCTCTCCCCCCTTTTTCACCCCTGACTGTAATTGACTAACCCTGCGGACCTTGTATGATTTGCTGACTGTGGATTACTATTGCTGGAGACATTTTTTACTTGTTGGGCCAGGACGGCACGTGTAACTTCTACCCTTTTTTGCAGAACAATTCTATGTTCTATGCAAATGAACCGATTGCAGTTACTTACTTACTTAGATGGCCATAACAACCCGTTGTCAGGTTACGGCCGACCTCATTAGCTCTCGCCAGGGGCCTATGTTTTGCGCGCGCCTTCTCCAATCAAACCAATTGCAGTCAGCGCAGTTATATTTTGTTTTTCCGTTTTTGTTTCGAGAGCACTCAAAATGTCATCTTCTGAATGCCTTATTTTGTAGTTCCTCAAAAATTTCTTCAAACCTTCCACCTATTCTTTTCCGAAGTTTCCTAGTAACGCGGTCATATGGGGTGGGGTGTAACATACCCCAGAAATGTTTACTTGTGTGTTTTTCCTTCAATGTTTTACGTGCTTGCTGTGCTAATTGTAGAATGTTTATCTTTAGCTACTGAGAGCATGTGGGCAGTCATTTGTGTGAGGAGTAAGTTGTCTATGTTTGTCACGTGGGGTTCGTCGCACCCCATCTCATTGACTATGGGTTAAGGCATGATTAACCAACTCCAATCCCTCCGTCAATCTTTGTAATACTTTTTCCTGCGCTGGATTAAGGAAGGACTAAAAGGCGTCATAGCCTTTGGCTTGAGCTCATGTGGGCCTCACCATGTTTTTTGGGAGATGGAAAATGAGTGTTTTTTTCTGTTTCGGCACGATATCAATGTACAGGATACATACCCCTACTGGGGGCTCTTATTTAGTTAATGAGTGATCTTTTATTTGAAAAAGTATTCGGGAAAAAGTAAAGCACCGGGTTCTGGAAAATTTTATTGCGGTTTTAATTTATTTCCAAAACCTGCGAAAAATTTATTGATTTTGAAGTAAATACAAGGGACTTTTCTGACATCTCCAATGTAGAAGAGAGAGATACGAAATATTGGGAGTTCAGATAAAAAATAAAATAAGCATTGAATGCAGTTCAATTTCGGGGAACTTGCGCATTGATCCTTTAACCGAGCCTAGGGGTACAAATAGACATAATGTAACTCTTTGTGTGACAAAACGTTCTCTACACCAGCGATTGATCTCTTCATCGACAGTCAGCTTTTGGATGTCTGTAATCTTTTAACAAACTTGTCGCGGGAATGGTTTATAGCCCAAGAGCACGCTGTGGAAAAGTCGAGTGTATAAGATTACAAGACGGAATGTACGGGAAACACAGTGAGCCATTTTGGTGAAACTAACGAATCAGGGTTGCCCTGCCAAAGTCTGTCATGTTGCTCGAGAATGACCAAATTTTTGCCAATTTTTTTAATTGAAACTATAAAATATAATACCTCAAAATATATGTCAAATGATAGAACTTGAAGAGGCCTAAAAATAATATTAAGGGTTACATTGTTGAATCCTGTCCCCAACATGTGTTGCAACCGGTTTTTTTGGGTCACTTTTTAATAATATATGTTAATGCTTAAAATGTGTGCCAAACGATAGAGCTCGAAGAGTCTAAATAGAATATATAAGTTTGCCTGGTTGAATCCGGTATTAAACTTAGGTTTCCACCTGTTTTTAGGGCCAATTTTTCTTAAATGGGTGGCTATACATGTTTGGGACAGGATTCGACAAGACAACTCTATATATTCTATTTGAGCTCTTCTATCTCTATTGTTTGGCACACATTTCAAGTATTAATATATATTATTAAAACTTGACCCAAAAAACTGCTCGCAACCCATATTCGGGACAGGATTCAACAATGCTACCCTTTGTATTATTTTTAGGCCTCTTCAAGTTCTATCATTTTATCGTTCATTACATTTGGCTCCAATTAGTATTGTAATGCAGCTGGCAACTCTGATTCAAATGCTAGCTCAAGTCTTTAACTTGCCGCCTTTGAAATATTTGTGTGCCTCCTTTTGCATGCACATGTTGGCAAAGGACGTTTACTTAATGAAAATAATGGCAGTACTAAGCAATTTGTTAAAATTCGTTGCAGCTTCTTCAAACGTCAATTTGATGCCATCAATTTTGGCAGTTTACATGAAATGTTTTGTTTCATTGTACATGGACATTTTAGCAAAACATGTACCCTCAAATGTCTCCTGCTGTTTGCAAGAATGTTACATTTTTGATAGCAGGTTGTTATCCTTTTTTTGTTGCAGTTCTAAGGAGTCCCTTACTTTTATTGTATTTGTATGCTAAGTATTTTAAATGCGAGCATTTCTTTAAATGCCGCCGTTCGATAGGATTTCTTTTCTTTTCGAATGTTGATTAATTGTGTTTTGTCATGGGCCTGAACTCGCTTAGTTTTTGAGCTACTAGGCTGAACAGGTAGCTTGACCAGCTTAGAATTTTGAATATCATGTGCTAAGGGTGTTGTTTCATTTGTCTCAAAGGTGCAGTCTTATTTGTATTTCTTATATTAATTAACTCACAATATAATGATTAATTATGCTTTCGCAACTGTAGATAAAGGATTTAAATGGAAATTTTTAATTGATTTTGTGTATTGCAGGACACTGCGCTGATATATGGCTATATGTTGACTATGACTGCTGAAGTTGTAATTAATGATCTAATAAGTCTAAGGACTTTCTATATAGAAGAGTAAAATTATTGCGCATTTGCAGAATCATATTGAGTACAGTCGAGGCACATTAATTGGAATTTTTGATTTCATTTCAAAAACGATACATACACCCATTTCCAAGTCAAACCCTGGAGCTACCCGCACCTTCTGTTAGCGACAGTTTGTGTTGTGTTGTGCTGTGTTGTAGGTGGTACTACAACTCCAAATGAAATTAATTAAAATTCTTTTTGTGTAAATCTTCTCAAGCAAACATCCTTTTTTGTAAAATATCCTTACGCCAAAGCATACGCCACGCCGCCCTTCCTCGAAACCCACGTAATTTTCTTTTAATTTTTCTTTACTTTGGCAACATCATCTTTGCAAAGTGCAAACATCAAAATACCAAAAAAGAAGAAAAATAGAACGTAAAAGGCAGGCAGTTTTTGAAGGCGGCACTGGGTGACTGATGACCATGACGCTGAGAGTCCTCAGATACATAGGCGCAGCAACAAATTTAATTGCAAATTACATTTTGAAAAATTACACTCAACGTACAAACAGATAAAAATTCATTCGCGCAACAACAAGGACGACTCGCGTTACGCTGCTGGTCCTGTGCTGGTGAATTCATTCGTTTGTTTGTTTGTCCTAACGCGCGCGCAATTCCTGTGAATTCCTCATTCTGCGTTGTTTTTGTTGTTTTGTTTCGCTCATAGCTTGCGGAGTTGGAGCAAAAACAATTAGTGTTTCTTTGATCCTTTGTTTACCCCCAATAGCAGTATAAGAAAAAAAATTTAAAAAAAATTACAAGTCAGGACATTTGAGTCGGTCAAGCTCGAACATAATATTACTACATATAGTAAATGGAAAATTTTTGGTTTTATTTAGAGCACTGAATTACATAAGTATTTCAATATCTCGAAAGAGTCCTTGTTTTTTTTTATTGTATTCAGAAATCAGTGTTGCAAATGCTTATACCCCATTTAATGAAAGGTAGCGTATCATAAGCATTTTATGTATTTTTATTTCCAATTGCAAACAAATCTCCCAAGTTTTTTTTTTTTTTGCTTAGCGCCCTCATATTTTCATTTAATTTTCTCAAGCTTTTAAACTATAAGATTTTCTTGCTTTTATTTCTTCATTAAGCATTTAGCCATTATACCGATAGGCACAAGCGCAGGCAGCAGGACTCGCTGTAATATCTTTCATATCCGTTATTTCAATGCCCGGCAGTTATATGCGCAAGCAAAGAACTCAAGGAACTTTCACAAAGACATCAGTGAGGAGATGTGCGTTAATAAGACCATGGCAAATTCCAGTCAAAGAACACAATGGCAAAGAGCAAGTTAAATTAATTTTCAATTAATTCAAACTGGACTTTTTCTAACGCAATGAAAATCATTTAAAAAGTTTTTATTGCATTGCTAAGGTTTGGCTGAGTTGTTAGAAAAGCAAAGGTTAGGCCGTACGAAGTGTAAGGAAATTTACATATACATATAAGTAGCAAAACTTTTGTTCATCATACTACAAAAGGGAGTGGTTGCCTGAAACCTGCAAGCTGAAGAGTAAAAGAATTACGAACTGCTGCTCATCTATAACTTGGACACACTACTGCAGCAAATTCAACTCTTTTCTATGGAAAAATTGTGACCTATTTCAGTTTCTTTTTACTTATTCGAATAAAAGGTAACAAATAGAGTTATTCTCAAAAAATTAGATAGATTAGCTTAGATGACCAACGGCCAGTTTCACAGTCTTCGGCGTAGTTTTTAAGTTGAGGTTGGCTTAAGTGAAAATTACGATTTCACAGCTGTGTCAAACTTAAGGACCGCTTATGCGTTCATCATTCAACGCCATAAAACTGAAGATAACTTCAGCTTTTCTAAATGAAAACAAAAAAAAAAAAATCAATTTGAAACAAAATTCAAATTAGCGCTAGGGAAAGCTTGTACTTTCTAAAGTTTTACACGATTAAACAATTATCTTATAGCAACCGTTTTACTTGAAATAAAAAACTAGTAAGGGCGATCTTTAGTCTTGCCAAAATTTAAATACCTTACACCGCGTTAACGACAAAACTGCACGAACATTTTAAATATTTATTCAGAGGACATGGCCGCCGAGAGAAAATCTGGACCCGGGAAATGTATAAATTCGGGTCCCTACGCCCGATTCTCTGAAGAAACACAATGTTATATGACACAATAATATAGTTATATTTTATGAGGGACAAGATTATCAAAATTTTAAGGCCTTAGTCATTAGTCACAATGAATAAGAATTTATCCATCCAGCTGTCAATTATAAATAGAGGAGAAAAAGTGAAAAAGTCGTCTAATATTTGGCTTGAACTCCTTAATTCGAGCCTTACAACAATTAAACATTATATATCAAACTGTTCATTCTCATTCGCATTCGAACTTGTTCACATTAGAGGTGCGCTTTTCTTACTGTCTGGGCTGCAAAATTTTTTATAAGTGTATCAAAGTCCAACTGTTTGGCTGACGGGGCCTCTCTGCAAAGAGTCCCAAGTCATGATACTCGCTCTTGTGTGCAGCACTAAATGAACGTTCAGAAATAGCAACAGTTACAGGTATAGTTCAAAACACACGAAGAGCAACACATGGTATCGCCACAAAAAAGTCCCATTTAAGTCATTCATGGCATCAAATCTAGTAGAAATTCCCGCAATAACTGAGTCAACGATGACGAGAAAAGTGTTTTTTTTCTGAAATCGGTCTCCTGATCGTCTGTGTTCGTGTTATCAGATTCTTCAGTTTCTTCAAAATGCCTCTTTCCAATCTATCAGCAACAGTTTTGCATTCACATAAAATGTTGTCCTATTGGTTCCGAATTTAAGTCAGATAATAAGCTTTCAAGATTTTGAGCTTATTTGTCGATGGTCGCGTCTCCTACTTGAAGAATGATGCTTCTTTCATTGATAGCTTTCAATATTTTATACTAAATCGAGGATATTCATATGCATTCAATTTCTTTCATGTCCTTCAGAATGTTGTGTAGTGTTGACATCACTACGAGTTTCAGTCGTAAAATTTAAGCCTTAGAGTGCTTTTTGCAATCCTAGAGTATGATTGGCAAACGGCTTTACTGCTTCAAGTTTAGCAGACCACCTTGTATCTAGAGGTCAATGGAGGGAACTCGGCACACTTTTTTTGAGAGTTTTCCAACGTCGTGGACTACTGCTGAAAATGGCGTAACACTTTTGAACCACTCCAAATAAAGAAATTGCGGCTTGACAGCATTTTGCTGAGTCGACACCACAAACATTAAGACTGTGGGTTGCACAAGGTGAGTAAACAGCATTTGGATTAAGCACTTTACCTATGTGGCCTCTTCTTTGAATGGCGGTGTACAAAATAAAATGAACCATATAGTACGAATTTAATAAAAAAAGGTACAATTCACAAAAAAATGAGTAGCGGCATTACCAGCTCCATATTAAATAAAAGAAATGAGTTGCCAGTAATATTTTTTATGTAATAAATATGAATAGAATAACCGGATTTCAATCCGCAACAGGTGCCATGAACAGTACAGTGAAATGAGCGTGCTAGATTCGAGCAAAAGTTTTTTAAAAAGCTTGTGACTCTCAACTTTAAACTAACTATGCGTTAAAAACATATATTTTTAGAAAAAATTTGTAAAAAAACACTAATTGTATTTTATGTTAAAAAAACGAAAAATTTTATGTTGTGCCTAAAATTTTCGGACCCCATTATAAAGCCCGGGTCCGTGCCCGGGGGGTTTCCCCCAGTCTCCCTCCCCCCTCTCGATGGGCCTGTCAGAGGGTATTCTCTTCCATCACGCTACGTGTTGAATGTTTTGACTAATCGTCCCCATGTTGAATTTGGTAACATTTACTAGAAAAGGTATCGTTGTATGTGTGGTGCCATGCTCTCTTCTCGAAATACTCTCTTAAATCTTTATATAATTTTCTCAGTGTAGCGTTTGAAATTTTGTATTTCTATGGAACATGCCACGATTGCTTATAGAAATTCGCCTAGTCCTTGTCCAGAGTTTTTCCGAAACATTCTTACTCTTTGTGTCTGAAATTCGGTTCCATTTCCTTACATAATTCTCTCAGTATAGCGCTTTGAAGGTTTCGCTTGCATAGCAATTGTTACGCCCTGTTGTTGCCTGCTCTTAAATCAGAGCTTTTCTAAGTTTTTGCAAAGTTTTCTCGGTTCCGATAACGGCAATAATAACAAGATGATATCAACAAAATTATTTCTCGTATAACCGAGGACTAGAGCGAGAAAAGTTTGGTCGATATCTCCTCTCGGCGATAATGTAGTGTGCATCAAACGATACGTCAAAAAACAACGATACGTACGATAATCACTAAATTGTCGCCGAGAAAGAGATTCGGCCGGAACTTCCATTGTACAAAACACGCAATATCTTGGTACCTATGGCAGTGATGGCACTTGAAGTTTGTGGAAATGTACTGAATGAAGACCTGAAATGTACTTTTTAGATTTCAAATGTACTCTTTCGACATGAACATGAAAAAGTTACGGCAAATTACTAGAATTTAGCAAAATTTCTACTAAAAAAAAAGATCATCAAAGTTTACTCCAGTCATTATTCGCGATGAATTTTCTAAAAAAAATGGTAATTTTTAGTAATGGTCGAAATGTACCGAAAATGTACCGAATGTACTGAAAACTTGTCGATTGTACTGAAGACGATTTTTGACGATCAACCGGAAATGCCATCACTGACCTATGGTTGCTGGCATTTTGAAATTTGGTGCGAAATCTGGATAGGAATAGGCAACGGGGCGTGGCACCATAACACTTAAAATGATATGTCTAGGCCTCTATCGCAGCTGCAGTTGAGAAATCTGATACGTAAATGTAAATTGTTTGTGCCAAGCAACTCGCTAAATGTGAACGGGTTTGCATAATGCTAAATAGGGAACGTCCATAAATTACGTGAATCAAAATAAGGGAAAAGTCTCACCAAAGGGAAGGGAGGTCAATTAAAATCTTACGTCAACTTTTTAATGCAGAGACTACATATTATTATAGCAGATTTCATTTAAAAATTATAAGGAAAGTATCATGGAAGGGAGAAGGTGCGTGGAATCAGAACTCACTAAGTCCCACCAACAGGAGTGGGAGGTCCAAATTTTCAAAAAAACACCAAACGTAATTAATTGACGGCCTCATAGTAGTCTATTTTCCATTCCCAGCCATAAAAGTTTTGAAGAAGTGCTACATATAGCATCCACTTAAACGAAGACCGTTAGTGGCTTAGAGCAGGGCTTAGGAGTGAGCTATCATCGCAAGTTTACCAACTATTGGATCCAGAATGAAGGATGGATCGGACTCTACACCTTTTCTTGAGCTTGAATGATTATAATGAAGTTATGAAGATCTCGTAGATAAAGAGACTTGAGTGGCTCTACAGTGATCGCAAGGCTGTATTTAAGGATCTAAAGAATTCACAAACTACAAAAAACAGGTCCTATTCATATCTATCCCATCGGTGCCGATCTGTTGTTTAAGAGATCATCTGATCTCTTCTTTGGTCCAGGCTTTAGCATAACAGTACCTTCTGCTGCCATTAAAACCACTGTCTGCGACATTGTCAAAAAGCCACATGGTCACAGATGAGAGACCTTGAGTGGATGCTGAATGATTATCCTGTGAGAGGGTCTTCTGGCCATAGTCCGGACATTCACATTTTCCTAAACATTTGAAGGTAGTCAGCATGTTAGACACTGATTTTTGTGTTTTATGTAGATTTAAAGAAAGAATATAGATCAGTGGTGGGCACGAAAATTTATCAAAAGGACGAAACAACAACATCAAGCAGCAAGAACGAAATTTTAAAGTTTTTTTTACTTTCATTTCCAAATTCGCCAACAGCACACAAAAAAACCAAATTGCACTACAAACAAAAACAATTGGTACATTTGTCAAGAAAAAATGCGGTGCAGCGATAGTCACTTTGTGTGTTGTTTTTTGTTTCCATTTGAACTCAACTCAACGCTGTGCCTCGATAGCGTTGAGACTTTGCGAATTTTTTTTCGCTTGCTTATGCATCCAATAACGGTTCGGGCAATGAAGGCGGATAGGAACACTACGTGCCCACCACTGATACAGATAGTAGTACATCGGATTCAAGTGGATCTGCACACTTGCTGCAGTGATTAAAAATAAATCATTTCTCCTTCAGATTGCCATTCGTTCATATCTCTGAAGACTTGAATGGTCGAACTTTAAATACCGTGGAAGTTGCTAAGTCTCTTAGTGAACATATTCCAAGCAAAACCAAACTCTTTAAAAATATTGATTTGACAAATTTGTAAAAAGATGAACAATATATTGCAGGAGAAAGGAAATGCAGTCATTCCATGTTGCTATTTTGGATATAATTTGGAAAAAGAACTGATTACAAGGAAAGCAATAAAGGAATGTGAAAAGAAAATTGCCATGCTTGAGCCAGGAATTGAACCCGGGGCTTCAGGGCTGTAAGCGCAGTACACTATCACTGCGGCACGGAGTTCTAATAAAATGTTTACCAACTCTATTTTGTAAACGGGCAACAATCAATTTTCCATCATCATTATGAATGTGAGCACAAAACCATCAATCTCAAGATTATACTTCAATTTACTACACCATGCCCAAACTAAATCAGCAATAACCCCTTTGAAAACACTTTGATATGTAGTTATTTTTTATAGTTTTTTTACCCAAAAATAAAGTACATTTTTTTATCATCAATCGCTTCACTCCTTTTTTTTTTTTGCGGCATTGTGTTTGTGCTATCACTCATACAATAAATAATACAGAAAGTATTTGTGGAAGGGGTATGAAAGATTCGATGTAAACCACAATTTTGCAGACAAATAAAGATAAAGGATAAAAAATGGGCCCCCTTTAACTGAGGAATAAAATGACTCACTCATGAGTTACAAAAGGACGCATGTTTTTTTATATATGAAGTAGGACAAAAGTGCGAATTACTCACACTACTACGTCGGCAAAAAAAATGTGAAGTGCTCATAAATGTTTAGTTTAATTGTTATTGTTCTGTTTGTGGAAATAAACGCAACAGGATAACAATATTAATTCTTAGTGTATTTAATTTTTTTTTTTGGCCCAAGTTACTGCAATTATTGCTCTGCGGCGAAAAAAGGATGATGTTGTATGGCAAATAATAAAAATGCAATCATAAAACAAACATTTAATTCAGCACCAACAATTAGTGGAGATTTTTTATTACGCATTTAACAGCAGGTTATCGATATTTATAGGATTTCTTCTAACGAATGTCCTTTGATCCTTTTAATTATTAATGGTTTTTTGATTAAAAATTACTAAAAGTGCTGTAGTGAAAGCAAACATTAAGCTTTTTTTTTTTGCTTTAATGCTCGTAAGTTTGAAGGCAATTAAAATTTCACATTAATTGAGTTAATGGATTTTTTAAGTGTCCTTTCAGCACTTGAGCAAAAGTTGGCTTTTAATTTTTTGGCGCGGATAATTAGTGTGGTTTTATGTTTACATATTCGCAAGTAAGAGCATGCGTCTTGGAATATGTATTAAACACATAAGTAGCTCAAATATTCCTAATGAGCTTTTAATTATTTAATGAATGGGAGGAATATGAAAAGTTTAAAGGATACCTTACATAATTTATGATTATTGAGCTATGGGCCGCAACGTTTATATAATGAAATCAAATTAAGACAAAATGTATTTTAATGATGAAAGTTAGGTTAGGTTATTTTCGAGAGATTACGTGCCATTATAATTTAGGCCACGTATGGGATCGATTTGCATGCTATAGCCAATCAATATAATTGAATTATTTCTATATTTTTACAATTTTTAAAATTGATTTTGTTGCTAGTTCATCTAAAAAGTCGAGGAAGAAACTGCTGAATGACTGAAAAAGTTGTTGGTCATTTGCAGAGAAAATAGAAAACAGTTTCTCCAACATCTGTATCTCTACAAACCCAAAGGTCCAACTCAAAGAAAACCAAGTTCTATTAATTTTAAAATATCAAAGGTTAGGTTAGGTTAAAAGAGTCGCCTGCATACAGCAAGTTTCACTCGGAGACAGTTAGCCCAATGTGGTACGCTACATATATATATGTTAATATATAATCGCCTCTTTTATTCTGAACTTATCTCACTCAATGGGCGCAAACTACTAATAGCCTTGGTAAAAAGGCCAATAAAAAACGCATAGTCAAAATATTTGAATGGCTCTGGAAGGCGCACCATATGTGGCAGCAATACGGCCAATGCTATAGTTCCCCGTCAGCACTCCTCTGCTGCACCTTAAGAGAGTTTGTGTCCATCCTCGGCTCAGTTTAGGCCACAAGTTTCGAGCCGTTCTGCATCAGGCGATAAAGTTGTGCCTTCTATTCGTTTGTTTCTTGACTAAGTCTTCTATCCGATGGTGTAGTTTCACCAGAGGTATCCTAAAGTCTACCGCTTGTTGATTCTCCAGTTGTTCTGATCCTATTTCGGCACATTTTGGAGGATTCTTTATTTTGGAAATACCCTTATGACCGGGAATGCAGCAGAGCTCTATACTATGCTGTCGGATTGAACGTAGTGACCCTTTATAGTGTTCTTAAAATCTAGGCTTCGACTTGGTCTGTCTCTTTCTGACCATAATGGAAGCAATATGTTCCCTGTTGTGTATCACCCGTGCGGCTTTGTCTTGGGTAGCCATGTCCATATTATCTCAGTAGACACCGACTCAGATTTCTACTCTTCTCTTGTTGATAAGTAGATGTTGTAGGCAGTGTTGAAGTCAAGTATTGGTAAACGGTAATCACTCGCCTTAAGGCAAAGTTCTAGCTGCATATCCTGCAAAATAGACACATAACCCTCATAACTTAGAAGCTTGGTACATTCTTTTAACCTAAGGATCCCTTTTGCCGCCGTATTCCTAAACAATAGGTTATTGGGAAGAAGTTGCATTATAATTTCCAGACCCATCTGTGGTGTCGATCTCACAGCTCCCGCTATACCAAGACAGGCCAGTCTCTGTAGCTTACGATGCTTGACAAATAGTGATTTGATCCATCATACGTGCATCCAATCTTTTTCCAAATTTTCTATTACACGATTAGAAAGTGCATAAAGCTTTTCTAGCTATTTCATTCAAGTTCCTCATCCATAATAGTTTGGAACCCAAATTATGTTTTTTATGGAATTATATTTGCTTTGCCTTATCACGTTCGGTCTTTGTTCAAAATTTTCTTTCTACATTTTTAAATGTCAAAAATGAAAAAATCGCTCTTGAGCCAACTTTTTGTATCCAATAAATTATCTTTTTTTCTGGGAACATTAGTTTCTAAGCATAATCTATCGTAATTGGAAGCAAGACCTTAGGTACATATATTCCCATGCATTCGAATGTCTTTTTTATGATGTTTGCTCTATATGTGCTAGAGGTCTGCACGAGTGCACTCAAAGCGACAATCAAGCCACTCGCCAAGTTGCGAGTCCATCGAACCCTTGGGCACAAAAACCACAAATCAAATCAAAACAAATCGAAACACCAAGTCGGAGAGGTGAGTGCTGCACTTGCAAATAATTCGCAAATAAAATGTTCTAAAAGTTCAAGCACTCGAAGCTTATTGCATTCGCAAGTTTATATGATGATCTTCTCGAGTGCACTCATGAAGACCTCAAGTATGTACCCGTGTTTTCTTTTCGCAAGCTATAGCAAACCAATTTTCAATTTTTGATTGCCGTTTATATATGAAGCGGCTTGATTTTTTGCTCTATGTAGCAGCTCTTTAAAGGATAACGTGCTAGACCTACAAGCTCGTAGTTTTTTTTTTTAAAAAGAATGTCTATTTGGCCTGCAAAAGTACAGTCGCTGTTCTGCCTATTCGTGTAAGCCCTTTAAAAGCTCTCGAAAAATCCAGTCACATTGGTTTTTTTTATTCAACAAACAAAATTTTTAAACGCCATCGTTAAACCGAAATCACATCAAATTGCTACGTCATAAAAAGGATTCATATCCTGAACACATTTTACAATACGAATTTTACAACTTTCACCGTTAAACGCACATGTCAGCAAAAAAGGAAAGAAAGGAAAATAAACGAAAGTAAAATAAAATAAAATAACAGCAAATGGCAAATTAAAAATTTACACTCAACTCGATGAAAAAAAAGGAAATACTACGAAAATTTTGGGAAAAAAAATTTTTTTTTTTCTGCATTGAAAGAAAAAGTATTATTTTTTGATGACGGTAACAGCGGGTACAATACAAAAACATCAACAAACATATGAACGATAGCAACAGCAATCGAGGGCATAAATTTCCACCCTCACGTAGGCTACTCGAGCCAAAAACAACAACAACAACAGCAACAACACAGTGAACAGCTTAAAGAAAACCCTTGCCATGTGTCCATCAAGAATAACTTGAAAAACGTATAATGTTACGTCATGAGGACGTTAGAAAACGTGGCTGCACAGCAACCCTCTCACTTTCACTCTCTGCATTTTGTATTTTACCCGTGCACAATGGGGTGCAATTGAAAATTTGTGAATAAAATAAAATTCGCGCTGGAATCAAAACATATTGAATGTTTCGTATATTTTTCGATCAAGAATATTAAGCGGCATGGCTTAAGTGACCAGATTTGATCAAGTCCAAAGCGGGACACTCGCAAGGTGACTTTATTGCCGAACCGAAACTGGGAAACTGAAATTTGATTGATCTTCATATATACCGGAAATAGGGCTGCTATATTACGAAATTTCCGAAATCCTTAGGAGGTTGTTATCTATGTGGGTATAACTGTGGGGCACATAAGAACTATGCACATTCGAAGCCGCTGCGGTTAAAGACAATAAAAGATATCTTGAAATATGTATGTATTTCAGTTATGCTAGCAGGGTATACTCAGATAAACCCATAGGTTTCTGTTATTTAGAAATCAGAAACAATTTTGTTGCAGTTTTTATATGTAAGGGAAATTTTTCGCCAACACTTTTCATTCTTTGTTGATCAGAAAGTATGGATTAAATTAGAAAAAAAAATTCATTTAAAGTCTCAAGTTTTCAGTTTTGTGGGCAGTGATGCGGCACAACAATATTCTACCATTCAAATACAATTTTCTAGAAGCTTAGCCTACCCTTTTGAATTTCATTTTCTTCAAAAAGTCTCTACAATATACCATTTGAAGTCTTATGCTAATATCTATTCAATCCAAATTTATTCAGTTCTTGCCCTTCTACGAATATTTAAAGCGAAAAGGCAATGTAAACAAACCCAGTATATAGGGTACGAAAAGAATTCTTCTTTATATTCTGTCGAAAATTAAGAATATGCCGGGAAAGAAGTTGTGAACACTTAATTAAGTCAAAGAGCTTTGATTTCTAAAGAAATTGATAAATACAAAATAAAGTATAAACCATAGATAAAGTACATACAAGTCTAAAAACATCGACTGGTGCCAAAAGATATCGAAAAAGTTTATAAAATTCAGTAGAATCATAAAGATATCAATGTTACTTATTGTTATATGTAAGTTGAAGAGCATGCGTTGGCTAGTACTGAAACGTTTCAAAAGTAGATTTCATATAATTAGTAGTATTAAAAATGTCGATGAATGTCGAATAGAAAAATATCAATGTTTGCCGAAAAGTAATGAAAAAATAGTCAGGTATTGGGAGAATTCGTAAAGTAAAAATTAATTTTGAAAATTGAAATCCTATCATTTAGATCAGTGCTCCTCAATCTGTGCACCGCGGAGCTCTAGAGTTATCTAGAAATTTTTAGAGTGACACTAAAAATTTCATTAATTTAGGGGGTGTACTGAATTATGAGTTCTGAACAATCGAACTTTTCTTTATTGCTTAAATCGATATCTAAGACATTCAAGAATATGTACACAATGATACAGCGACTATTTCAAAGTATTTCGGCAGGAGTCGTGCGTGTGTTTTTCTAAGGATCTTCTACATTTTTTTTAGTATTGATTTTTACGATTTTAAGGAATTGTTGGTCATGATTGCAAACAAACTATAGGACTATTGACTCCATGTTTTTTATTCAATGTTGTATTTTCTTCTATTTGAACAAAAATTATTGTAGAAAAAGTATTTTAAGCGACTTTTATAGCGTGCTGAAGATTTTTTTTTCTTTTCAAAACTATTTTTATTCAAACTATTTAAAAATTTGATTTAATTATTATTATTTTTTTTTTTTAGGTTTTTTTAGTTCACCCAAAACAAAATTATGTAAAAGTAAAACCTTTTTTAAATTTTTTATTTCAGACATGAATATCAACCTGTATCTTTCTCGCCTATTGGATACTACAGTGGCGAAGCGCTTTTCGAATCTGTTCCTAGTTCGGCTTGTAATAAATCGTTTTTATAATAAATTGCTTATAAGACAAAAATTACTTTTTTCCGTATAAATCAAACGTCAAGTATATAAATTTGGCCTTGTTTTCAACAAAAATCGAGCTCGTTTTCTGCAAAATCCGATGCTATTGTGAATAACTGGATGTCAGATAGAGTTTTGTCGCAGTATGTAAAATTTTTTTTAGCATATAGCTGCTATAGAGTAAAGATTTTTCAAGTGGGCACAGAAAAAACCAACTTATTAAACTTAAATTTTTTTTTTTGCATAACTTAGAAGATATATTGATCAATATTAACGTCTTATATTTTGTTTTACAAAATTTGCGATTTCTCAGTAAATATTATGAAAAAGTTAATGAAATTTTCGTGATAGGACAAAAAATGTTTTGCAATTTATATGAAACTAGCATTACCCTGTGCGCATCGGTGCACTCAACTTAAGCAGTGCCTCTTAATATAAAAACCACGTGGTGTAAATTCCATGAGAATCGATTAAGTGATCTTGGAGAAAATGATATTTAAAAATATTTTAGTGTGAGGACCACCCTAAATAAAAGTTTTGTAGCCTAAGCTATGGCTATTAACATAAGAGCTACGTGGTATAAGTTCGGTGTGAATCGACTAACCTATCTTCGTGTGGTGTAAATTCCATGAGAATCGATTAAGCGGTCTTCGAGAAAATGATATCTAAAAATATTTCTGTGTGAGGGCCACCCTAAGTAAAAGTTTTGTAGCCTAAGCTATGCCTATTAACATAATAGCTGCGTGGTGTAAATTCGGTGTGAATCGACTACCTGTCTTCGTGAAAATGAAATATAAAAATATATTTGTGTGAGGGCCACCCTAAGTATGCGCCCTAAATAAAATTTTTATAATCTTATCTGTGCTCCTTAATATAAAAGCCATACTGTGTAAGATTCATGAGAATCGATTCACCTGTCTTTGAGAAATCGCTATTTTTAAAATATTTGTGTATGAGGGCCACCCTAAATATGCACCCTAAATAAAAGTTTCCTCGTCTTAGCTATGCGTCTTAATATAAGAGGCAGGTGGTGTAAGTTCCATGTGAATCGATTAAGTGGTCTTTGTAAAATGTTATTTAAAAAATAATTGCGTATGAGGGCCACCCTAAATTAAGGTTTTATAGCCACTACGCCCCTGGTATCTAGTCCCGTTCATATTTTGTGAAGTGCTTAACATAGGCTATGTGCATCCTGACACCGAATTTTAAGACTCTTGCTATCATATGAACCAAGATATAGCGAGTTAAAGGTTTTAATTGCATGCAAAGTGCCACGACCTTTTATCAAAAAAAATATAGCCCATGTTACTCAGGAATAGTGTAGCCTTCTATTAGTAGAAATATTTTTGGAATCGGTTCCGTAGTTCCAGAGATTACCCTGAACATACAAACAAACAAACAAACCTTACCTCTTTATATAATAGTATTAGATAAAGTTTTTATAAAAATATTATTTATTATTTATAAAAAATTAAGTTTTTCATAAATAAATAGAATTTAAACCAACTTCTTTACGAATGAAACTCGTAGTGATGTCAACGGCATTCTGAAGTACATGAAGGATTCGAATGCATATTAATGTCCTCGATTTGGTATAAAATATTGAAAGCTGTCAATGAAAGAAGCATCATTCTTTAAGCAAGAGACGCGACCATCGACAACGAAGCTCAAAATCTTAAAAACTTATTATCAACATTTTATGTGAATGCAAAACTTTTGCTGATGGATTGGAAATTTCATCAACGTTTTCTTCCACCAGGCAAAGAAAACGAAGGAGGCATTTTGAAGGAAATGAAGAATCTCATAACACAAACACAGACGATCAGGAGACCGATTTCAGAAAAAACACTTTTCTCGTCATCGTTGACCCAGTTATTGCGGAAGTTTCTACTCGGTTTGGTGCCATGAAGAACTTAAATGGGACTTTTCTTTGTTGTGGCGATTTACAGCGATGAACGAAAGCGAAATTTAAAATGCCTACTCTTACAGATCTTGTCAAAAAACACAAATCTGACGTTTTTGCAGAATTAAAAGATGAAATTATCCATCTGAAGCCAGTTTCGAAGAAGAAAGAAGAGCCATCATCATATACTTTGCTGAATTCAATCTTTGTTAAAAATTTGGAGACGATTTTTCCTAATGTATGTGTTGCTCTTCGTGTGTTTTGAACTATACCTGTAACTGTTGCTATTTCTGAACGTTCTTTTAGTGTTCTTGCTCGAATAAAAAACTTTCACCGATCGTGCTGCACACAAGAGCGAGTATCAGGACTTGAGACTCTTTGCATAGAGGCCACGTTAGCCAAACAGTTGGATCTTGATACACTTATAAAAAATGTTGCAGCCCAGAAAGCAAGAAAAGCGCACCTCTAATATGAACAAGTTCGAATGAGAATGAACAATTTGATATTTAATGTTTTATTGTTAGACGACTTTTTCACTTTTTCCCCTCTATTTATAATTGACACCTGGATGGATAAATTCTTCATTGTGACTAATGACTGTTTCAATGATTCAATAAAAAACACAGCCTAAAAATTTTTATAATCTTGTCCCTCATTAAATAAACATCCCCTGGGCCCGGATTTTCTCTCGGCGGCCCTGCCAATATCCGATATCTATGAAACCGTAGCAAAAGTATTCTTCTTGCGTTTCAAAAAAAGCCTGTATTGTGGCGCAAAGTTTTGAATAAAGTGTTACCAGCAAAAGGGATTTGAACTTTAAAGAAGAATTTAAGGTTCAATTTAAAATCTTTATAACTGAAGATTTAGAATCACATTCCGTGCGTAGTTAATAATCGATTTATTTGAAAACCGAGTGCGGTCAAGTCAATGAGCATTGACAGTTTTCTGAACCACGTAAAATTTTTCTGTTTCTGGACAGAAATCACCTAAACAAGTGAAATAAGAACTCTGAAACTTTTTTTGTAAAGCATTTACGACTTTTGCTATTAAAAATTTCACAAACGGCAATAAAAGTGGAGAAGTGTAAAGTATTAAAATATATCAGATGGCAGATAAAGTACGTTGTATCGTATATTCAGTGAAAGTTGAAAATTACTGAAAATTCAAAATATATTAAATAGTTCAGAAAAGTATGGACAATGACAGGCAAAAGTATGCAAAAGTGCCGAAAAGATTCAATCTCAATATTAATTTGTACAATAATTTTAATGAAACCTTATATGCCATCGCACCATTGTTCGGCATTGCCAACAGTTGTCGTTCATACATAAAAAGTTCAATGTCATTTATTATATTTGTATGTGTAAATACGCACGTAAGTGTATATGTTAGTACTCATATGTGTGAGTAACTCATAAACCATTCACGCAGCCAACCATCCATCATACAAACACAGACGCGCTCACAGCATGCATGTGTTGTGCCACTAAACTTAAAGGATAATAAAAAGGAATAAAAAAGGGTCGCAAATTTTGTGCGCTAACGCGAGTTTAAAAAATAAAAAAAGAAAACGAAAGAAAACTGTTGAAAACCCTCGTCAAATGTGTGTTCGACTCCATGTGTTGGCCGCACAAAGTTTTTATTTCTTTGAAAACTTGAATCTTCCCCTTAAGTCTCCACCACTCTCTTGGTGCACGTCATTTACGACGTTTGTCGCCAATTTCCGGCGTTTTTATTTCGCACATAAAAAAGCACGAATATACGAATATGTTGTTGTTGTTTTAAGGACGAAGAAGACGTTGAATATGCCAACAAGAACAACAACAACATCGACGTCGTCAACGGAAGGATGTGTATAAAGACGACGATGACGACGACGACGACGCAATAAAAAGGGGTGAATATAAATCGTGTGCGAAACTCATTTATTAAGACACACACATGTACGTGCTTTTTCTTTCTATATATAGAATTATGTAGGCGCTAGGGTGTTGCAAAAAATAACTTTGTATAAATTTCGTTTTATTTGTGTCCTACATGTCGTATGAGTAACGTTTGATGGAAAAGACGCAACAATTCCAAGGCTTGGGCTTACAAATTGATTGAAGAAAACAATTCGAATATTTATTAGAAAAGATTAATTGATTTTTAATAAATTATTTTTAAGTTTCAATTGCAATATTTTTTTTATATGCATTTTAATTTTCGACCTTTAAGAATATGTTGAAAAGTGTCACATCAATTTTCAATTTCGCCTACGCAATTGCACTCCTTGTCCTTTCTCTCTCCCTGGCTATAGATTCGGCACTGCTAAAAACAGATGTAATGTACATTTCTCGAGAATTAAGTCTAACGATTTACGATTTCAAAGTCAACTTTTTTATCGCTTATTTCAGTTCATAAGTTTACAAGAGAAAAAATTTTAAAGAAAATAAAAAATTAATGACTTTTTAGCAACACCCTAATAAACCTACATAAAAAATTAATTGTATATAAGAGAACCCTTATATTTCTTATATATATATATATTTCCAACCAAAAATAAAAAGAATCGTCTGTCTCTTAACCCTCATGAGCAACATTAAAGTTGACTTCCTTGCAAAATATTGAAGAAAGTATTGGGAAAAAAAGTAAAAAGAATGCAATGCCTGCCACATGTCAAAAAAAAGTGTTGTTAGGGGTAAAAATCCTTTGGCATAGGGTATAAACCTATGACAAAATAAAATACATATAAGGGTTACGTTGAAGAAAGCAAAACTTAAAGACGAAGTATCAACCGGTTTACCAAATGCTAGAAATATACACCAAGATTCATACAAATATTCAGTGAAGAATTAAAGACATTGAGAGAAAAAAACGTGCACTCCAACCACTACGTTAATATACGGTTGGTTGCCTGAATATAATTGTATATGTGTGGAAACGAGTATATAGCATATAAAACAACCCTTTTCAAGCCTTTCGTTTTGGCAATTTTTTTTTTTTGTTTTAAGCCAAAATGGCTGCATTGGATCGATATTTATAAACAACCCTTTTTCTTAGCAAAACCTGTGGAACTTTAGATGTTGAACAAAGAATAAGGAGGGACTATTACTTATAATGGAAAACAGGATTACCTTGATATAAAATTGTTCAAGCAGACCAGCTATTAAGAAAGTAGGAACCAATAAAATGTAAGCTTGTTCTTTGCATTGCTTTCGAATTCTGAGATCACTAAGCTGACACAAGTGACCTATTCAATCAATTCAATTTCAGAATCGAAAATTTTACATTCTGATATCTGAGCTCGAAGTCAGATGCAGATTCTTAAATAATCACTTAAGCTCAAATATCTTGTACTAGCCAAGTAGCATTTTTTACAGAGGAAGCTGTTAATGCGCATTAAAAGCGCTTTTACAGCTGTATATACCTAAAACAGCTGTGGAAGTGCTGTAAATGCGCATTAAAAGTTTCCTCTGCCAAAAATGCTACTTGGGTATTGTCAATAGTTTCAGAAATTGAAGGACATTATATGATGCTTCAGTCCCAACCATTATACAATTTCAGTTTGTACAATATCATCTGTGGTAACAAGAAATATCAGCTGTTTTATCACAGGGTAAAACAGTATAAGTCATATGCTTATAAACAGAACTCATGTTCTTTTTTGCCCTGTAATCAAAGGTTGATGTTAGCTGCTATTCCTTTTGGAATTGGTTAGCGAAATCAGATGAAAATGTACACCCAAGGAGGCGGGGAGGGCTAAAATTTCAGAGCTTTTGAGGAGAAGTCCTTACTGTATGACTTACTTTTCCAACGACGGCAGTTAGGGGACTGCTTGCAAATGTTAACATAAAAAGTGGATCTGGTCGTCTCATTTGCTGAGAAAATGTACCACATTTCTAAAATGAAATAAATAGGGCATGTCGACTTTTCCATTGGCTCTCCTGATTACCGACGCAACATTCGCCGCTTTATCATTTTTAAAGCTTAGCTACTACAACTGTTAGTATTCTTAGCTATTTGAAGTTTAATTCATGTTAAAAGCTTATTGTTAAATAATGAATTTTAAAAAAAAATTGTGTTTGTTTGTTATTTACAAGCTTTCATAATTTTTTCGATATTTCTCAACACACCCATCATCATTTGACACACATTTCATGCTGTAATCTTATACACTTTTTATTAAAAAAAATTGTCCCAAAAAACGCGAGGCAACCCTAGTATAGGACAGGCTTTGGCAAGGCAACCCTAGATATTCTATTTAGGCTCATCGAGCTCTATCATTTGACACCAATTTCATGCTGTAATCTTATACACTTTTTATTAACAAAAATTTCATTAAGAAAAATTGGCCCAAAAAACGCGTGGCAACCCTTGTTTAGGACAGGCTAATGGCAAGGCAACCCTGTATATTCTTTTTAGGCTTTTCAATATCTTTCATTTGGCACAAATTTCAAGCTGTTATCTTCATTAATAAAAATTGACCCAAAAACCGGAGAAAACCCATGTTTGCGACAGGATTCAACAATGCAATCCAATGTATTATATTTAGGCTTCTTCATAGTCTATCTTTTGGCATACATTTGGAGCTGTTATGTACTATAGTTTTAATTAGAATAACAAAATTGGCTAAATTTCGGGCATTTTCGGCTTCGGGACAGGCTTTGGCAAGGCAACCCTATATATTCTATTTAGGCTCATCAAGCTCTATCATTTGACACCACTTTCATGCTGTAATCTTATACGCTTTTTATTAAAAAAAATTGGGTCAAAAAACGGGTGGCAACCCTAGTTTAGGACAGGCTTTGGCAAGGCAACCCTATATTTTCTATTTAGGGTCATCGAGGTCTACCTTTTGACACCCATTTCATGCTGTAATCTTATATACTTTTCATTGAAAAAAATTGGCCCAAAAAACACGAGGCAACCCTAGTTTAGGACAGGCTTTGGCAAGGCAACCCTATATTTTATTTTTAGGCTCATCGAGCTCGATCATTTGACACCAATTTCATGCTGTAATCTTGTACACTTTTTATTAAGAAAAAAGTCGGCCAAAAGTGGGTTTTTTTCGGCCATCGGGACAGGCTTTGGCAAGGCAACCCTATATATTCTATTTAGGCTCATCAAGCTCTATCATTTGACACCACTTTCATGCTGTAATCTTATACGCTTTTTATTAAAAAAAATTGGGTCAAAAAACGGGTGGCAACCCTAGTTTAGGACAGGCTTTGGCAAGGCAACCCTATATTTTCTATTTAGGGTCATCGAGGTCTACCTTTTGACACCCATTTCATGCTGTAATCTTATATACTTTTCATTGAAAAAAATTGGCCCAAAAAACACGAGGCAACCCTAGTTTAGGACAGGCTTTGGCAAGGCAACCCTATATTTTATTTTTAGGCTCATCGAGCTCGATCATTTGACACCAATTTCATGCTGTAATCTTATACACTTTTTATTAAGAAAAAAGTCGGCCAAAAGTGGGTTTTTTTCGGCCATCGGGACAGGCTTTGGCAAGGCGAGCCTAGATATTCTATTTAGGCTCATCGAGCTCTATCATTTGGCATAGGTCCCATGGTGTAATCTAATACACTCGACTTTTCTACAGCCGGCTCTTGGGCTACAAGTATTTTCAAAAATTGCTTAAGTTTTCATAATTTTTTTAACAAACCCCATCCATCGATTCTATAAGTCCCAAAGAAAGTAAAAAATTTTTGTGACAAAAATACATATGAATCGATAACGACAACGCTAACTAGAAAAGGGTACAACAACAACAATAATAGCTCCACACACAAGAAACTATGTATGTCAGGATATCGAAAAGGATACTCGTTTAGATGACGACATATTATTTTACGTTTCAGTTGAAATTGGAATTTCGATTTCGTTTACGATTACGATTAAGACATTGACAGCGCCACACAATTATCAACGTACTGCCGCTGTGCCAACCCCGTTCAGCTCTACGTCGGGTGTGCTACTTTTGTTAGAGCCAACAGTTAACTGATGGCTATGTCGATGGTGATGGTGACTCTGTGATAAGCACCGAATTGACGCTAGAGCTATTGAAATGAAAATGTTAGGGACAATGAAAAAGGATAAAACGTGCGTTTTACCTCTTTTTCAATACGTGATAGTAGACATAAAAAAGAATGTGTTGTCCGTCCGTTGCTTTATGCCAGCGTCAATGAGGACGCCTACAACAAAACGGAGGGATAACAATACGTTGGTGGTCATAAAACATGTAGAAGCAGCAGCTTAACAAGAATAGTAAAGCGACATTGAAAGAATAAAGGAAATTTTGATTTTCCTCCTTTTGACTTGAGAGCATTTTGAGCAAGGATCTGATGTAACATGCGGCCGTGTCACCATTATTTGAACTCAGACTGCTGTTGGTTGTTGTTTCCTTAAGGATTACAATTTAACGACATCGTTTGGTTTCACCTGTTCGATGCGTCGTTGTCATACTACCAATTTTGTGAACCAAAAATAATCGAAGCGATGTGCGATTATTATCTCTCTCTCTCTACCCATTCGATCATAAATTTTGACCAAAATTGATCTAATTATTTGGTTGAGATGACATGCAACGTTTAGGCAAGTGAACAGAAGAGGTAGCTAAGGAATTTCGAGATTTTTTTTTGTAACAAAAATATTAGAGAAGAAGAAAAGAGCCGTGCGTCAGACTGTTGGGATTATATACATAGCATACGTTTCGGCGTGTGTCTACGCTGTTATTAAAATTGTCGAGATAATTTCAGTGTTTCAGGAATGCATCTTTTTTATAAAACCTTTATGTAGGAGCAGGTGAACACTTTTTGTAATCTTTTGTAAAATTAAAGAGAAAACGTTTAAAGGATATATATACTTACAAAATATGTTATTAAGAAGCGATTCTTTACTTTGGAAGCTTTAATTAATGAAATTTTCTCCAATGAAGACATTTTCGGTGCAATTGTATTTTCGTCAAAAGATTCGAGTTTAAGTACTCGTATTTCGAATTGATTTTTGGTACATTCAGAGCACTTTCAGTTCATTGCTTAAGTCCTTAATTTTACTGGAAAATTAAACAGATAATTTTCTTTTAGCTATGAATATTTCTAACAAAAAAATTTGAACAATATTTTTTTGTAGGTGCTGTCGTTTTCTTATATACGTAGGATTGTTTTTAATCAATGAAAAATGGTACTTTGTCTTACAATCTTTCCACAATTTGCATGTTTTTTGTTACGAATAATTGGTTGTAAATTGAGTGTCAAATTGCACAATTCTTACTAAATGGAATAGGTGCCAAAATATAGCGTTTTATTTTTATTAAGTATTTGGGAGGTGTCTCAACTCTTTATTCTCTGGCTCTCGTGCACTTCCGAAAATTCTTGATTGTATGGTCGTATATATTTAGATTCCGGAAGCGTAAAGAGGATAAACGGAATAACGGAAGTTTTGGCTCAAAAATTATTTTCAGAGGATTCTAATTGATCTTCTACTCAAAATAGTATGTGAAGAAGTGTTAAAAAAGTGAATTTGAGCCACTACTTTTGGGGCTTATTAGCGAGATACAAATGATTCATTAGAGGCCGTCCATTAATCAAGTGAGGTATTTTTTTTTTTGAAAATTCGGACCCCCCTCCTCTTGATCAGATTTGGTAAGTTCTGGCGGGACCTCTCTCTCCTTTTCGTATGACTATAATAATGTATAGTCTCTGCATCGCAAAGTTGACGTGAGATTTTCATTGAACCACCCCCCTTCCGATTGATAAAATTGGTGAGATTTTTCCGGACCCTCTCTCCCCTATTATTTTGACTCACGTGATTAATGTTGGGCCCCTTACTCAAAAAAAAAACATATTTTGGATTAATCCCCTTCTCCACAAATTTTTGTGATTTGAGGAACTCAGAAAAAATTACGTCTGACCTCCAAAAAGCAGTTTTCGACTCGAAATTCAGTTTATTCCCAAAAAAATTCAAATGCCATCACCGTTACATAATTATTTTCAATACACTGTTGGGACTACTACAAACTGCTAAGGCTGCAATATACAATACACAAGTCAGCATGGCCTTAAAAGGTCTTCTCAATATTTTCAAAAATTCAAAAAGGCGTACCTTGAACATGTGCCGTGCGAGGCAAAGAATAAATCTGCTACACCTGCAGGTTATTCGGATAAAATTGAACAAAGATCAATGTAAATATTTCATATATTATTCGAATCATTATTATTGTTGGGCAATTTTTTATCAAATCAAAAAATATGTCAAAGAAACGTCGAGTAGATCGTAATATGAAAAGTACTTAGTACCTTTTTGATCGAATCTTCTTTCCAATTCGTTTGAGAGAAAGTCCAACACTACAAAGTAGTACGAGGGCAGGGGGTCAGCTGCCCCAGAAATTTTGGCAGGGAGGCAGTGTATTTATTTTGGCCCCCTACTTTGAACTTAGTTATATCATAATTCGATCAAAGTTTTTAGAACTCAGCAAATGTTTTTATTAATGAGATTATCTCACATCTTGATTTTATCGAAATGTGACAAAATGAACATTTAAGAAAGAGTATATGAGCTGAGCTTCAAGCAAACTTTCCATTAGTTTGTGAGTGTTAGTTATAGTCATATCAATAGTATCGACGATATTTGTAGAGATAAGAGATGCATACTCAATAGGAGCGTACACATGATCAAACAATTCATCAAATTTTAGTGCAAAAAACAACAAAAAAATTACAAGCGCAAAATGCATTAAAATGGGCAACGAGCTGCTTATACTAGTTTCAATGAGCTCGAGCTCATATTTACATGTAGCACTTGCAACTTCGTTCGGATCGCCAAAAAAGCGGACAACGAAGCGCTCGTCAAGAAATGTGTGATATCAAAGAGATTACAAGGTCAATTGCATTGAGATGTAGAAGTTTTTGTTTTGTTTACTGCTGTGATTCTTAACAGATCAACGCAAGAAACATTACATAGTAGGCTTGTAGAACTACTATACTTCGGCTAACAAAGCTTACTGATGATATGACGTAGCGGTCATTGAAACTAGTATAAGCAGCTCGTTGCCCATTTTAATGCATTTTGCGCTTGTAATTTTTTTGTTGTTTTTTGCACTAAAAGTACTGAACAAGAAGCTCTGTACAAAAATATTGTAATTCATCAAATTGCTTATAAAAAATTTCTCCGACGGAACGAATTTTTAAAGAGGCAATGAATGCAGCTGATAAGTTTGAACTTGAATATTCTTCTGAGCTCAGAACCAGAAAAATCCCTCGACGCTTAGAACCATTGTCTCAATCCTGAAATAAGATTATCATGAAGAGATCAATTTCGGAAAGACTACTTTGTAGTGTTGGACTTTCTCTCAAACGAATTGGAAAGAAGATTTGATCAAAAAGGTACTACTTTTTATATTACGATCTACTCGACGTTTCTGTGGCATATTTTTTGATTTGATAAAAAATTGCACAACAATAATAATGATTCGTATAATAAATGATAATGATGAAAATGATAAATAATAATCAAAATTAATGATGATTAAATGAATATCAATCATTTTGAATCATAAGAGCAACAGAAAATATTCACGTTGAAACCTGAAAGTATTTATTGATCATTTACGATCAATATATGAAATATTGAAAATATTTCAGGTAAATATTTTGAGTATTCCCGAGTATTCCCAAGTTCGAATTTTTTCGGGTTGTCAATTATATCACCTTCTGGCAGCAGACTCAATAAATGTTTGAAATAAAAGAGGGACTTTGGGCTTTTTGAAATTAAGTGAAAACTTTCATTAGCGAATTCCAAACTCAGATATGAAAAAGTCAAAAATATTCACGATAACGCAAGAGACTTACGAAAGATCTCTATATAATCTTTTTTTTTTAATTACTGTTGCACTGATAATGATGATAATTCATTTGTAATTTTTTTAGACCTTGATGCTTTAGAGTCGTTAGAAAATATAATACTTGATGCATACAAAGGAAATTCTGCAGAAATTTTGGAGTCAAAACTGGGCATTTTCTCAGCTTATTTTGAGCTGACTAACCTCCTTCCTCAACTCCAAATATTGAAAAATATGCCTGACAACAAACCAACGTTCTGTCCTGAAATCGCTGACCAACTTCGGAAATCATCTCACACATTGAAACACCTTCTAGATCAAGTTTATCGACTGGTTTGGTTTACAAATGACCCAAAAACGTTTTACCCATACAACGCTCCTTCATGTTTATAAGGAAAAATTCATCTCGCTAAGAAATCGAAAAGTCACTTTTGGAAACATTTGAACAAAACTTACTTTATCTTAATTAATGTAAATTGCATCGAATAAAAAAACATCTTAATACAAAATTCTCTTTATATCCCGTCCTAAAGTATAGAATAATTCCTTTTTTTTTCAGAAAAATTTATTGATTTTTTTATTTGAGTTTGCCCTCCCCCCATTAAAAATTTCGTTACGACGCCCCTGTCCTGGATTTCTTAACTTGTGGAGTTCATCTATTGCATCCTTTAATTCAATTAGATTAGTAACTAGGTCACCGCCTGCCATACCATTATACGCAAAATTGTATTAAGGAGAAGAGCTTAACATGATTTTTTATTAATATTATTGTTCTTTCACAATCAAGATATATATTATAGATTTCTTTTGCTTGTTGGTTATAGAAATTATCTCCATTTTGTTTTTATTGTTCTTAAAGATACCATTGCCTCCATGTATTGGTGGCTCATATAGCGGCGGAATAAGGTAGGGCTATAGTCCCGAGTAAAGTGAGCTCCCGAGAATGGGAATATTGAGCTATTTGCTAGGGGTAGAATTAAACATGTGGTGTTTTTTTGGCGGAATTAAACAGGAGGACCTTTTTTCGGTCACACTGTGAATGCACATAAAAAAAAAGCCTGTTGGGGGTTCATTTCCGTATTTTCTGCGTTGCAACGCTTTTTGCTCATCATTATGTAATACCATATTTTTTTTATACTTCTGTCGGATATATAAGTTGTCCCCTATCAGGATCATAAAATTTTTTATTTAGTGTGGGCCGATTTTTACAATTTAGCCCCGGGCCCTGCAAAAACTTAATTCGACGCTGGACTCAGGCCTTAAGTGTTCCAGAAATAAAATTTTTATTACTTTGCACTTTGATAAGTTGGCATGAAGTACATTTTAGAATTTGTTTAATTTAGCAAAAATAAATTTTAAAATATTGGTCAGCCTCATACTTTAACATTAAGGGGGCAGGTGTAGTCAGAATTTTCAACATCTCGATTTTTTTTTTGTTTTTCTTAAAGAGTGATTCTTAAAAATATATCCCGAAAATTTGAAGTCAATCCGATAATTACTTTTAGAGTTATTCGGCAATACCGAAATGGCTTCTCGGCTTCTCTCTCTCTCATTAATGTGAGTGTAAAACTTTAAATGCGTTTTTCTCAAAACTATGTTTTCGGAACTGGTGACCACTGTAACTCGAAAACCCCTCGATAGATTTCAATAAAACTTACACAGTTTTTGAAAAACATAAAAAGCTAGTGCCTGATCGAAGGGTTTTTTTTATATATATCGATTTTTTATGAACAATTAATTGTTAGTATTTTCCCGAAAATTTGGATTTAAATTTGCGGAGGTCGCCATTTTGTTGATTTAAAAAAAAAAAACCTTCGATCAGGCACTAGATTATTTATTTAAATAACTAATTTTTCTTATACGATGGATTTTAGATGATTTTCCAAGGATTTGTGATGGTCACCGCAAGGTACTCTATATGAGACAGGGTCCAACATAGCCAGCTATGTATAACTTTTTTTATTTTTTTAAACTTTAGTCAAGTCAAGTTCAAACATAATTTAATGATGCCATAGTATCACTTTTATTAAATAAATTAAATTAATACCAAAAAAAATTATTGAAAATGCTCTATTACTCACGCCTGTGAATAGATCTGCCCCCTTAAATTAACCCTTTTCCAGCGTTCTAAATACAAAATGGTTTCCAAAACCAATGATGCATTGAATTGATGTTGCAAAATATTTTCAACCCTTTAACGAAACTAAATGAATGCAAAATTAAAAATATATGGCGTTGTTTACATCAACCCCTTCGATAACCCTTTCCTCAAGCTTTATATCGAATGTGAACCCCTATTTCAAGTATAAACTCAGAAAATGGCTGCGTCGTATTGTATCTACTTCATCAATATTTAAGCTGTTTGTGTGTATAACATGAACACCTTCATAATGCGTTCGTGTCTTTTGTGCCTCATGAAATATTAAACCTTTCACTTTTATTCCATATTAAATCATTACATGTTATTAACATGAATTAAAAAAGCCTCACCTACCATAATTATCTACATATTTAACCCTCCTTGTGCGTAGTACCAAATTACAATGGTAAAAAACAACCATTTAATAATTACACAAATTATTATGGAAACTTTTGAGAAATATATTGATAGAGTGGCCAAATACATAGGAAAACTGTACTATTTATTTGAATTTAGAAATTTATTATTTTAAAAAAGGATATATTATTTTCGGAATCAATTGCAGGTGAAATTAATCAGAAAATATTTGAGAAAAAATATAAAAATTGGCATGAAATTGTGATACAGGGTGTTTTTTTAGAGGTATAGAGCTTCGAATTGAAATAAAACACAAGAAAATCGTTTTAATGTCCATCAATTTGGCTTTATTGGAAGGATAATTTTATGCCATTAATGTTTAAATATGATTTCGGGCATGTGGCCGCCGCGGCTAGCTCGAATAAAGCCAATTCTACAGGTCCAATTTTGAACCACTTTTTCGAGCATATGGGGCCGTATGTCGGCAATAACGCCACGAATGTTGGCTTCCAAGTCCCCTAACGTTTCTGGTTTGTTGGCGTAGACGAGCGACTTCACATATCCCCAAAGAAAATAATCCAATGGTGTCAAATCACACGATCTTGGTGGCCAATTGACAGGTCCATTCCGCGAAATTATGCACTCATCGAATGTTTCCTTCAATAAATTGATTGTGACGTGCGCTGTGTGGCATGTAGCGCCGTCTTGTTGGAACCACAACTCATCCACATTCATGCCATCAAATTCGGGAACAAAAT